>OY728164.1:2116742720-2117964632 GCA_963277665.1 Viscum album | reverse complement strand
TTCTGACATCTGTCGGTGTGGCATGTCTCTATTCACATTCTCTTCTGCTTTGTGTGGAGAATTGTTTTGCTTAGCAGCCATCATGAATGATACATTCTTACTCCTCTTAAGGACTGCTTCTTGCTATGGTATTAAGGTTAGGCAACCTTTTTCAATGTGACCAGATTTCTTGCATCTCTCACACAGAACTTCTTTGACACGTGTGTTTCTCTTTGTTTGCAATCTCTCCTCCACTGTGTCTTCATCATGTGAAAGTTTTCCTTTTCCTTTGTCACCAGCCTTGGCCTTCTCATCTTCAAATTTCTTTTCTTTTCAAATCTTCTGGCCAGATGACCTATATTTCATGTGGAACTTTTTGAGCTGGTTTAGGTCTTCCACATGGGTTCATCCGAGATTCATCCCACTTAGTGTTTCTTTTGGATTAATGACCCTTCAATTTCATGGATCTAAAATCCTGGGTCTCTCAGCTTGCCTACTTGATATCTTCTTGGGGAGTGATGTGTTCGCCATATTCTTTTGATTTCTTCCCAAGGTACTTTCTTCATAATTAGATGCATTGTGTGGTCTTCTGTTCTTATCAGCCCTGGATATCTGTTGACCTAGGCATGCACCATTCTTATGACCATTGCCGTTGCATACATCACATATGTTATCAAGCATTCCAAATCTGTTTGCTGTAAATAGATGCTTCTGGACCTGTGGATGTTTCTTCTTCTTCTCTGCCTTCCTCCCCTTTGATATAGGCTTTCCCTGTGCTTTTCCATGAAAGGGATTATTAAAACAATCCAGTGCACAGTGCCCAAATCTATTGCAGCACCAACATTGGCCCACAAATCTTTTCTTCTTTGTTTCTTCAGTATTAAGTTGTTGGGCCATCTGCTTAATCGTTTGGGCTCTATTTGAGGAAGAAGCTTCCTCCTTTTTCTTCCTATCCACCCTAGTCATGGTGGTAGGTTTATTCTTCTCACCTATCCTCATCCATGCTTCTTTAGAGCTTTTCTTCCCACCTGCACTGATTGTCGGAGTGTATTTAGAACCATGAGTACAAGATGTTCTGGATGGTACCTTCACTTTCTCAGTTTCCTCTGATAGATCAATGAGCAAAGTCATGATCTTCTTATCACATATTGGAGGTCATTTGACAATAGAATCCTCCATTGAGCATTGAGTACCAGCAGCAACTGATTCTTGATGTGGATAATCAAGAGGTGTCATAATCTTCTTGTCACATGTTGGAGGCATTTCAGCTTTAGACTCCTCCAACGAACATTGAGTGCGAGCATCAGTCATTTCATTCTTTTGTGAAGTCTCAATATGTGTGTTCTCAATCTTGGTCAATTGAGCTTCCAATTTTTGACCCACAATATTGAGGATGATCTTCTGATCTTCAATCGTGATCATCTTCTCTTCACAATTCTTCTTCAACCTTTCAACCTCATCTTCATGCATCTTAACTTTGTTTTTTAACAAAGAGTCATGTTACCTGAATTTAATGGATGTTTCTTCCAGACAAAAATTCTTGACTTCATTGTTCTTCTTCAGCTCAGCTTCAAGTGCATGGATCCGTTCTTCTAGAGTATTGCTGACTTCGCCTTATTCTTCAAGGGCTTTTACCCGTTTGGTGAGCTTCATACTTTACATAATTTTTCCTTCCAGCCCCTTTTCCATATTGTCCGCTTCCCTTTCAAGTCTAGTGATCTCAAACTGCATATATTGAAATAGGCTACAGATAATAACAACCCTTTCTTCTGGAATATCATGCAGATATGTTTTTAGTTTTTCTTGAAAGCATGAATTGGGGGTGTCATCCGTTCCTCTGGAAGAATTCTCAGTCACCTGCTCGATACTTTCCATGCCTGATGTTTCTTTATTTTTGGATTGGCATAGAGAACAAGACATTGCATCTTCTTTGGATATGAGGGACTTCTTCAGCTGCTTTTTCTCTTTCTTTTTCCTGTTTGTCATGGTGTTTCTAGATGTAGACGTCTGCTCAGAAACTTCATCAAGACTGCTCTTCATTGTTGACTCTAGGAAAGAAACTCAAATCCTCTCCTCAATAGAATTACTGGAGAATATCCAACATACGTTGACCTATCTTTGATACCACTTGTAGGACCCCGGGACACCCGGAGAGGGGAGGGGTGAATCAGGGTGGAAACTTTTTCTTCTTAAAGTTGTGGATCTTCTTCCCACGTTGGTAGGAACTACTTAAACCTGTATGATGGATATGATCAGCAATTAAACATTCACATGCAGAGACTGATGACACAGCTATTTTTACATGGTTCACCACTGAGGGCTACGTCCAAGGAGTATACGCCGACAGGTTGCCGGTCGTACCTAAATCCACTATGCTTCACTAGCTGCGGATACAAAAGTTCGGGTACAGACACTCTGTCCCAGGCACACTGCCTTTACAATTGTTCAGGGATAGCTCACTGCATCCCTCGGGTCACTCCCGTTGACTCCCCCTGGCTCACTGCCGTTGGTGAAGTCTCACTCAGTTTATAGATGTGAAGGTCTTTTCAATAGATATGCATTGAAGTCTTTTTCTCCTGTTCAGCATGAGACTTTGCTTGCATCAGATTCCTGAGTTGATGCTCTTTTGAAATCAATATTCTACTTCAGTGCAATACCTGAATGCACTAAATCTCCTTCTCTTCCTTCAATTCCCAGTTCTGACACCTTAGTGTATCGATATATTTCTCTCTCTGTGCAGATCAGATTTTGGCTGCACGATCGTTCTTCTTCTCTTCGCAAAGCAGATTTGAGAGTGCTAAGCACCTGCCAAAAGGCCTGCGGGACCCCCAAATTTTCCGCGCACCCTTCCCGGGGGCTTGCGCGTAAAATTCAAACCTTGCGCGTAAAAATAACTTTTTTCGCGTAAAAGGCTTTTCGCGCTACTCTTCTTTTTCGCGCAAAACTTCCCTTTTTCGCGCAACGCCTTCTTTTTCGCGCAACCCTCTGTACCTTAATTTTTCTGCGCGCTGGAGCTCAGGATTTGTCTAAGTGTCAACCCTCGCAGAATGAGAGGGGTTCACCTCATATTTATAGACGTTTTTGATCCTGCGCGTAAAACCCCCCTTCTTGCGCACAACTAACTTTACGCGCACCAGTTCGATTTTCCGCGCACATGGTGCGAACATCTCTGATTTTTCGCGCGCCTCTTGCCTTTGCCGATTTTCTGTATTTCTGATTCGATACGCTGATTGCACGAAAAATTCACCCAGCTTTTCTGCGCACAACATTTTTCGCGCACATTTCTGGTTTTTCGCGCACATCTCTAGTTTTTCGCGCAGCCCATGCCTTTACCATTTTACAACGTTCTGATTCTGAAACACTGTTTGCGTGAAAAACTCCGCTCCACTCATTTCGCGCATCCCGCTGTTTTTCGCGCCTAACTTATGTATTTCGCGCAAGCCTCTTATATTTCGTGCACCACTTCCTTTTTGTGCGAACCTCCTTTTGCAGACAATCCATGTCTTCATTTTCCGATTTTGAGGCCCAAAAATTTGGCAAACACTGGGAAACAGCGCCACCTTGTATCTGCTCTTTTTGTACCGCCTCTAGATCATCCATTCCTTTTTCGACGTTCTCTGACAAAACATGGATCATTAACCACATCCCTCGAACTCAACCTGCCTCCATAGAAACTCTTTTGCCAACAAATTTTTATGTCGTTTGTTTGCTTTGTCGACAAGGACGATCACCTCAACAGCGCTTCATCTTGGTGATCTGTATACTTCAGCAACTCTTCTGCTTTTATCACAACCTCCACTATTGTGATATGTACTCTTTGAAGTAACAACTTTAGCATCATCATCTTCTATGACAATGTGATGTTCATGACTATCTCAGAAGTCCAATCTTTGCACATTGTCTTCTTCATCAACCGGTATGATGTACTTCATGCAAACCGATTCAATTCGTCAGGAAGTCTCTTGCATGGTTCTCATGCAATCATGAGTAATTTCATGGACTTCATCCAAAGACCTCATTCTTGTTTAATCATCCTTGGATGGATTATACCTCACATTCTGCATTGTTGTAAACAATGTATCACCTTTGACACATTTTCTTTGAACTTCCGATCAGTACAACAATCGTCTGAATCACCACTCCTCTACTTCATCGGAGTACTTCATGATCTCCTTCATTTTGATATTCCATTGACAACTATTGACAACAAATACAAACCTATACACAAAGTGGTTCCAACATAACAGGAATGTCTGATGAGGTTCATCTCATAGCTTCCCAGAGTTTCAGTCTCCTTATGCTTCAGCTTGAGAAACTCCTTCTCTATTCTTGTTCTCATGGAACGAGGGAAATACATACTGATGATGATCCCTCTAAACTCTTCCCAGTACATAGTTTCAACCTCACCTCTACTAATCTTGTTTTTAATCAGTTCCCACCACTGATTAGCTTCTCCCTCTAAGTGCTAGGCATCCAGGGTGTCCTTCTCTTGCTCTGAACAGAAGAGCACAGAAAAGATATTCTCTATAGAGCTAATCCACTAAACAAAAACCAATTTTTTGGTTGATCCACTAAATGATGGTGGTATTTTATGCATAAATAATTCAACATAATGTTGTTCCCTTCTTGGAGAGATCAGTCTCTCTTCTTGATTCAAGTAATTTCCCATAACTTGAGTTAGTTGGTTAATCATTCACATGAATATTTCCATTCCGACTTCCATCGATGGGTTGTTAGTGCATAGTCCATTATGGTCACCATTGGCATCGTTCCTCCTATTTCCTACCGTATTCTAAAATAATAAAACTTTAGTAAGAATCTTATTTCATTTATGAATCTTTTAACTATAATAGATTTTTTATCATAAAAATTCATTCTTAAAAATTTACATTTTTATATAAATCCTTCAGAATGATTCATAAAAAAATATGATTAACCAAACATATCCCCCAAGAGTTTCATAACCAAGAGTGCAGCATGGCCCGTTTTCATGTACCAGGATACCATGGGTCAACCCTAAAACTCCTTGTCCGAGTTTCCACTCATAGATATATCTGTGCCAGAGCCCCCTCCTAATTCTAGTATCTATAAAAAATTTATTTTCTTAATAAACCACATAATCAATACTCACCAAAATTCCAGGTAGTTTTATTATATTTAAAATTTTATATAGGGTTCTTCCTAAAGTTTTCATAGCCTAATTTCTAAAAATAACTAGACTATCCTTTGATACCAACTATCGAATCCCACCATTTTACTAAAAACCTTTTCATCACATTTTACAATCATAGGATCTTTGAAGTCTTGTGTCTGGGAAATCATGAACAATAAAACATGAAAAACTAAAACAAACATTAAAATCCCATTGAAAGGCTTCTTGAAAAATACATACTCTATACCATTACGGCATCTCTTAACCCAGAGACATACATCAATGGAAAGGGTGAGCAGAAGGCCCAGTATGGGTAAACATGAGTAATAGTTTACTTTTGATATCCATATGAACTTGATGATTTACGTAATGACATGAAAAATAGAAAAAAATAAATATAATAATAAAAATAACATGAATAATAATATGAATATGTGGCTACAATATTTAATTTAGACATTCATATAGATATCATAAAGGTTCATCCCCATGGTGTCCTAAAAAATTACATAGGTTATTCACTAAGGTATCGTGAAACATGTCATCTCTAAAGATTAATTATTTAACAAATAAATTGGAGTGTTATCAGGGAGAACCATTTAAATGTATTTATTTTAATTTTATACACATAGATCATAATCATACGTTTCATAAATATCCCATAGAGATTAAAATAAATGGGTTTAACATCAAAATTTTGACGTTTTAAAAGTTCATAAAAATAAGATCGTTATGTCATTTATAACCCATGGAAAGGGAGTGAGGGATACATGTATGTAAATTACATAAAAAAATATATAATTTTTTTGTATTTATGATCTCTTATAGAAACGAAATAGGTCTTTCTATTCACATAAATTAAACAAGAGAATTTCTTAAGAGAAAGAGGGAGAAATTTTGAGAAGAAATTTCTCCATCATAACAGCTACATAACTCTATTTTAGAAAAGAATAAAAATAGAGATGAAAATTTTCAACCACTAATAAATAATTAATTACACATTAGGGTTATATAATAAAATTATATAAGATAATTTTATGTATATTTTAATTAAATACCATATGAAAATGAAACTTGAAGTAAAAGAGAAGATTAACATTTTTTATGAAAATTCAGCAGCCTTACAACGTCACATAAAAATTCAGAAAATAAATTGATGAGAGAAGAAAGTATCTATCATAATTTGAATATGAAATGGACATTAATAATTATATACAATAAAATACCCCAATAAAATAAAATGGAAACTAGAAGACATAACATAAAGGAAGTCATGAATTAAAAGAGGACGGTGAAAGGATCCCTTACCTTGAAGAGTAAATTAACAGCTCAAATATTGGAACCTTGGGGGCCTTAAGGGAACATTGGGAGGAATACATGGGATGTAAAAAGACCATATTTTTGTTGATGAGGATTTTGGAATGAATGAAATGAGTTATGTTTGGGTATTTATATGAAAATTGAGGGAATAAATTATTAATTTAAAAGGGACACCTCAACGGTGGTATTTGAAAAACCATGGGCTTGGCCATGGTTTATTACCATAGTATTGGCCACATTGAACACCTCCTAAAATATATTACTATTAATAAGTCTACCAGTATAATTACATCATTATTAAATCATTAATGATGTCATTAAACACATGAAACTCAAAACTGTATTTTTACCATTCACCGAAAATTCAAGACTTTCAAAAAAACCTAAAATATTCCCCCCTAAGCTAATATCAATGATATGAATTAAAAAATTAAATACATTTTAAGAAAATAAGTTTCTAAATATTTTCAATTTAATTTTTAAATAAAATCAATATTTATTTAAAAAACAACTCTAAAACTATAAATTGTTTTATAACACCATAAAAAAGTAATCAAACTCCCATAAAATTATCGTATAAACATAATACAATAAAGTAAAACTATATTATTACATTTTATGAAAATATATTTCCATTTTAAATTATTAAATAAATTATAAAATTGTAAAAAAAATATATGACATACAAAACAACCAAAACTTATACTATGATCATTTTTTCAATTTCAAGATGTCTAAAATGTATTTATACTTAAATGGTTAAAGTTTTTATTTTTTTGGCCAATTTACTAGTAATTAATATTAATTAATATTCAAATGTGTTTATAACTATTCATACATTATTATTAACTTAAAATTATGTTGATTTTATTAGACTCTGAATTTATTACTAGTCACAACTGTAAAAAACCATTTTTTGAAAATAATTTTAAATTATTAATTATTTAATGTTTACATAAATATTTTAAAATACCCTTTTTTCAAAAATACATTAGTAATATGGAACTATAAATTCAACCTATACTTATCAGAATATTTGAAATCCACCAACTTTTCCACAATAATAAATAACAATTTTATTTATACAAAATGTTTACACATTAAAATAAGGTCATGTTACATATCCCCTTATAACAACTACATAGGACCTAAGATCAAGTAGTCCTGTGGTTGTAGAATATATGGGTGGCTCAGAAAACATTTCCCGAGTGGTGATTTATATCAGCTTGAACATCTCCCTTAGGTGATTTTGTTTATGTTTTACATGTTGATGTTTGGCTTGGGCTTGGTCTAAAGAAATGTCCAGTGATGCTACCTCTTTCCAAATCTCTGACAGATGGGCTTCGTACGGTATGCGTCTACTGGATGAAATCATCGACTCTTCATTCCATTTTAATTATCCAATATCACTTGTATTTATAAAAAATATTCATAATGTTAAGAGTTTAGTTTCCAACAGTCATACTGACCAACTGTCACATTGTCCAATGGTCATATAACGATTGAAACCCAATGATATAATTTTAATTATACTCACTTTATTAATTAAATGATATAGTTATGTTGGGTATAAAATATAACAACACACAAATTTAGGAATAAAATATTATTTAAATGTTCAGGTCATTACATAGAATGTCTATAAGGAATTTTTCCATTCATAGTGATATTAATAATCTATTGGAAGATAGATTATATCCTTTGGATCATTTAGTGTCCATATATATGATTATGTATTTTATCTAAATACATGATGATCTGCTAGTCTGGATTGAATTGAAAATTATTTATTCAATTCCATCTATCCAACCATTCAGTATTATGTTTTTAGGTTAGTTACTCACTTCATTAGTTCCCCCACTACACATATTTTCAAGGATAAACATCACACCTTAATTACAAATGTTTAGAATTCAAAATAAATGAGAATTTCAGTCCAGTTTTTCTTATCAATATTGTTAAACAAATTGTATAATCCATTTTATTAGGATTTCTAGAATCACTAAAATGATTATATCTATAAATCAATTTGTGTTATTAATGGATGGACCATAAAAATTTACATAATCACTATATCAAAGATACTTAATATAGAAATAAAAAATACATATTTTTTTAATGGTGTAGAATACTGATGTTAAATAATATTTTTGACACCATATAATTTGGATTAATTTTCATTGTTATAATAAGATATTTTATTTCATGAGAGGTTCTTGCATTTTGTTAAAGTTATTTAATGTTATTTTCATATCTATATTCATATTAATGGATGTACTATGTGATACTTTGCATTATCAATGACCTTTAAAGAAATGTTATCCAATTTTACCATTTCTTTCCATTATATATGATTTCTTGTTGGATATTTTCAAATATATTGGATACTGAATGAATATAGACCATTCTTTCTAATAGAGGATTTCATATATCCTCTCATTTATTTTATGTTGATGTTATAATTATTATTACACATAGATATGATAAGGAAATAAAAAATAAAAAATGACTTACTTCATTACGAAAGGAACTCGTGGTATGAGGCCAACATTAAAAACAAATTCATTTATTATGGGAAAAAATATCATCCTCCATAAAAATGTGTATTATCAATGAAATTTGAATTATAAAAGGTTTAATTCTATTTACATATCATGGGGTTACCATTTTTACAGGAAGACCCCATGAATGTCACTTTAATTTTATCATGGTCCAAATTGTAAGGAAAATTGAATATTTGAAAGGGGAATCACTTTCAATATATAGGAAGGTTTTTACTAAAAAATCCATTATTGTATCTAAAATTTTAAATTTCATATTAGGGTACATGGTCCTTTCTAAACTTCTAATGATTATTAACTCATGTATAAAAAATTATTATGGGAATATCCTTAAAATAAGAGTTATCAGAGCTCCCTTGAAATAATGATGAATTCATCATTCTCTATGAGTTATTGGAATCAATGATCTTTGAAATTTAAATAATTATATTTAGAATTATTTTATATTAAGTATTATAAATAAGAAATAAATGTCTCATGGATTTATTAGATTAATATTCTAATGCATGTTTAAATATAGAACTCGAAATTATGTGGATTCCCCTATTTAGACATCCATCACGGATATATTCTCCAATATCTCTTCACAATCACAATGAATAGGTATTATGAAATCTTATCATAAATTATGATTTTATAATTATAAATGTAATAAATTAGTTTTCCCACCTAATCCCACTATTCTGTAAATATAACTCAAAAACATGATCAAAGAGAAAGAAGATAGCCCTAGTACACTAGCAAATGTGGTCTGATCAACTATATATATTATTAAAACATCAGTAACTATGATTTCATGATATCCTAGGAACCCGATACGAATGGAATGATAATATCCATTGTTTACCGTCTGAATTAAACTCTTAAGAATAATAATAGAAGTATTAGAGTATTGATTAATACATTTATTTTTTATTTCCAATTTAGTTTTCTACATATTTTGAATCATTTGAAACTCACTATCAATATTTTCCATCATGCAGTGAATATAATATTGTTCAACATATATAATTATTTATATCGATATAGGGAATACTTAAACCAAATATTCATAACATGTGATAATAACTTAGCATTATGGAATGATGTATTTTCAATATTGTAGCTTAATTAACCTCTTGTTTGTTTGGTCTTGGAATAAATGAAATCCTATTCTCATCTTTCTATCCCTATATATCTCTCAGTAGCTTCGTATCAAATTGAATGTGTCAAGGGATGAGTTAATTAATGCAATCTAGAAATGTAGGAACAAGGGGATATTGACTAGGATCTATTCAATATGAAATATTTTATTAATCAAATCATGACAATGACATAGAATTTGAACTATAGCCATCTAGTCCAATATAATCCTAATACACATAATTTTTCAGTCCTTATATTTATTGATATTTCTTGTAACTCAAATCTTCATACTAAAAATCATAATTTTATATAAATCATACCATTTCACGGATGGAACCAATTTATCATTGATGTAGAATCTAGATGGAATCTAGATCCTACGTGACTTGGCTCAATCTTTTGAGATCACAATAGTGATTTCAATGAATATTTTTATGATCCTAGTGGAATTTCCTCCTCTCATGAGGTTAAAATTCATGGGTTGATTACTGACATTGATATGGAATAAACAAAAAACCTATATTATTTATGGATGGATTGTGATTCATTGATTATTGTGTGGGTAATCAGAATTGCTAATATTTAAACATCATTGTAGGTCACTTCTGAATGGATCAAATTGTTGGATATACATTGATCCAAGTGAAATATAATCACACATGCATGTCGTGAATTCGATTTCCTATATGATGATCTTATGAAAATGGAGTGACTTTTGATGATCTCATTATATCCAATTATCTACCAGATGATGATATTCCTCTATTCCAATGATATTGTTATAAATAATCATTATTTAGAATATTTTATTGTTTTTTCATAATCAAATAGATCTTTCCTCCTAGGAAACCTCTCATTTTCATCTTGTTAATTTATTTTTATTTTATTGCATCTAAAAATCAATATCACCTCCTCCCCTTCTTAATTATCAGCCATATTACCAAGTAAAGGATAGAAATTCTTGATGATAATTTAATCATTCCATCATTTTTATCAAAGATTATAGGGTAGAAAATATAATACTATAGAGTATCAACCCTTTGGAACACCAAGTGTACCAATTTAAAGTATAGATGGGTGATTTTTAAGAAATATGGTTCGTCAGGTAGTATCTCTATATAGAGTATACTGATCAACAATATTTTTTTACCCAAATATTCTATATCATTGTTTTTTGTAAAAGAATCCATGTTTCACATAGCGTATAAAGAACATGTTTTCATAATTGAAAACTCAATGCCAAATATGTTAAATTTTTTAAAATTATGTATGTATCATATATACAAGAAACATTATAATTATTTCAGATGAAATGATGTTCATTTTATTAATACACACATAGTGTATTAAATTTACCTGATTCATTGGTCGTGTATTAGAATTGATGATTTTAATTTATTAAATAAGATTTTGTTTTCATTTATTTATCAAATATTTGGTTAAGTTAATATGGTGTTTAATTTAATCAATTAAAAAAATTAATAAAATATCAAATTGTGTATAATTATTTCACATGTTATGTGTTGTCAATTGAGATGTTTCTTTATTTTTTTTAATTAACATACTACATATTCACATTACATTTTTAGTTATTGATTGAATCTTACATAGGGTAATTAAATGATACAATATAAAATTAATTCATAGTTGGTGTACTGTTAATACACAAAGTATGTTTTTTAAAACATTAATGAAATTAATTTTCAATAAAATATACATGTAGTTATATGATACATAGAACTAATTCAATTTACACAATAATATAAAAAAAATTGGTTACTTCTTGGTTATACGCTATGTACAAATGATTTAATGGGTATTAGATAACTAATTAATTTTATTTTATTTTTAAAAAGGAACTCTCTATTAAATTCACATAAAAATTATTTACTTATATAATTAATAAAATATATTATTTCCTTAAAACTATATATGATGGGATTTCATGGATTATTTATATATACAAAAATTAAATAATTATTTAGCTAATTATGTAAATGGTTGTTAAAAATAATATTGATTTTATCCTAATTTTTAACAAATATAATATGATTCAATGTAATATGAAAATATTTTAATTTTTCTTGTATATGGATGTTTATGAGCCCTGAACAACGTTCATATGTGATTTTATTAATTTAATTTATTATTTAAAAATTGAACCATTGTTTGGTGTTTCATAAAAACATCTATTATATCAGAACACATGTGATCACATTTTCTTTTATGTAAACAACTAAATAAATCCTTAGGATCCCCTCACCTATATGTGAGAAATATATTTTTTATTGTACAGATATCCTATGTGTTTGGAGCTAGTTTACATTAATAGTTAAGATAAAACCAATATTGGAGTAGTATAGGTGGACATGAGGAATGTTGAACATGATGTTTTTTAGATTCAAGGAGATATTTCATTAGATTCAATGATTGTTTATCCGTTATTTATAAAACAACTCATAGATAATTACACGGATTAATTTCACATTATTTAAATATAACTATTAGTCTCATGATAATTTATTTATTTTCATGTATATAGATCATAATAAAGAAAATAATTTACAATAATACAAGAAAAAATAAAATACTTAGATTTTAAATAAATTTTATCCAGATAATATTTAACCCATATTTAAAATAGCCATAATATCAATAAAAATTTAATAAAATAAAAAGTTAAATTAACAAATAATGGTAAAAAAATACATTAAATTATAATGTTAAATTGATATTGGCATTTATTACTTGATTTAGAATGGAATGAATTTATTTTACTTTTTATCCTCAGTCACATTTTGGCATAACAATTTAAAAGGGATTTAAAAAATGGATTGGGTTAACTTAACTAAACTCACATCATGAGATATATCACTCATTATACATGGCGTAAACATTGGGTAAATTTGTGAGGAAATCCATATGAATTATTAAAATATTAGGGAGTCCACTCAATGGATCTGGGATCTAAGAGTTTATTTAGTTGGTGTGTCCACGTAAATTTCATTAATTTGTTGTCTAGGCCATCTCTTGAGTAGTGATATGTGGAATATGAATCTGTACTGATAAAATGACCAAAAGATAGCATATTATGAATCAAATAGTGATGGATATTGGGTTTTGACAAAATAATGGGAGAAAAGAAGTTATTTAATGAAATTTATTTGTTATACATTTTGGAAATCAATAGATTAGACTAAATAATTAATTTAAAATAACATAAAATATTTAAATGTGAAATAAATATAATAATATTGTCATTAAGAAAAAGGTCATTTCCACACAATAAAATATCTCCCAGAGTTATATAGTTATTTAAATATAGTTAATTATTCAATGTATTGGAATACTTTTTAACTATCTATATACCTTATCAATTTATTAAACATGAGAAGGATTCCTAAATCATGTACATAACTATGATCTTACAATCCATTATGTCAGGATATTTGTTATTCCTTAAAAAAATATTGAACATAAGGACGAGGATTCTAAAACCACGACCTCTCATATATTTTCTCATTATAATTAAATAATGATTATTTAAATAAATTACATTTTCACCACACTATACTTGTTTAAACCAGAAAATGATACTTAGATTTTCATCTTGTCAACTATACATTGAATTAAATATATCAATTTGAGATTTTTGTTCATATAAATGTGTAATAAATTACCCATAAATCACATAATATCATAATTTTTATCCAGGTTCTTCATATTAATCTAGTATTATAAGAAAAAAATTTGGAGAAATAACACATGAACTTTCTAACTAGCATTATGAGGGAAATAAGTGTTTTTGGGAACTCTATATGATGACTCTAATGAGGAGAAATATTAAATGACATATTCGGAGATACCATGGTTATTTTATTTAGAATGGTTACATTATAATTTATATATAATATGAAAGATATTTGGGAGGCATAGTGAACAAAATGGAATTATTTCTTGTTATTTTATAAATATTTCTATAAATTGAATATGATGAATGATGTTGAATCATATTAAAATATATTTATATTAAAATGTAATGTATCTATTTCACTTATTGAGATTTAAAATCCAAATTATATCCAAATACTAAAAAACAATTTGAAAACATTACATGAATTATAATTTTTTCACCCAAGGCATATAGTATTGTTATTACTATTTCAGTTTTGATAAAGATATATCATCAATATGTAAAATTAAATTCATCATATAGTAGGAAAGTGTTTCATCACATTTCATGGGTTATAATTTCACATATGTTGGTTTCCAAGATGATTAGTTAACTATAATCCATTATTATGAATTATCTATGGCCTATGAATTTATAAAATTGTTATTTAGACAAAATGAGAAATTATATTATTTTTTTAAATTATTTATGGATTTAAATCATAAAAAATAGTTCATAAATTACTGAATTTTATATATCAAATTGATGTAAAAAATGATGAATATATATTTCAATAATCCAAACGTGTTCATGATAGATAATTAATTATCAAATAAAACTGCTAATAGTTGGAATTTTTATACACCAAAAATGGTTTAACCTCATTAATGATAAAATAGTAGTTATATAGAGAAATGTACTTATCATGTTTTATGATATGGTATCACTATAAATATATATATCTGAATGAGTTAATGGATTTAGTTTAGGGAGATAATAGGATATTTATTTAGAGAATATATACGTAAATTAATATACTTCATTTATTTTTATTAAAAATATCTATAATATCTTATGGATGTAATGGAAGAACTTGGTAAAAGATATAGATTCTTCCAAGATGGTCTATTATAGTATTTTTTTTAATTTATTCAGCTATCTATAAATTTCTTGTAATGTTTTTTCCATAAATCATATTAACTGATTCACATAATAATGACGATCATAATATATGATAGATTGATTATTATTCTTATAAATATTTTAATACTTCTATGATTCCATTCAAGAGTTATGTATCAAGATATTAGTGTATTATTAGACCATAATCCAACTCATTTGACTCATGGAAACCATAATGTTAAGATATTAAATGATATTATTATTCCATAAACTCTAATGTCTTTATTATTTAATTTTTATTTTTTCCTTAATCATAAATGAACTATAATGGAAGTATAATGTGAATCTAAATTTCTTAATATATATATTTTTAGGATATTTACATTACCCATATAATTTTTTTAATAATTAAAAATACAATTATATTCATGATATACATATTTTATGGTATTGTGGGAGTAATAAAATATTCAATTTAATATTTTCACTTGTTTCAAATGTTTGTATAAAAACAAGATAACTCTATATGTTTTAGTGTACGTAATTGATTCAAAGGAAGATACCATGTATGAAAATTAAAATAATAGTTATGGAATTATAATTACTATGGGAGATGATATATATTAATATATATGAATACTGATACAAAAAATAACCAATTAGTGGAAACCAAGCTATGATTGACATGTTGTTTTGATTATTAAGATGTATTCCATGTATTAATATCATGTTATTCATTTTTGATGTTTATTTTGTCAACATAATGATAATGGATGGTATTGATAAAAATCCATATACAAATATCCATGTTTAGATTTATAAGGGATATATGATTAATAGAAAGGATTATAATATATTAACATACTACAGCATAATACAGCCCAAAGATCATCATACAAATTCCATCATTTTTAAAATGGTAATGAATTTAATAATATTTTTATTGGGTGTTTGATCTCATGATCATAACTCTGTAAAGGAAACCTTATGTGATATTTCTCTATGATGTGACTAAAAAATTTGTTGACATCAAGGAAAACGAGTCTCATATATATGTTTTAATTAACTATTAGTTGAGTAAAAATTTTATAATGATCACAATGAATCCATTTAAAATGAATTCATACCAAAGGGTTTATAATACGTTAACGGATAATTAATATTTATAAGGAAATTTAAATCTATCAGTATTTATTAAACCTATGATTTTTCACGTGGGTAATTATTGAAATAGTTATTTCTCTAATATTTCATAATTAGAAACCCATGATATATGAAGAAACATCTACAAACAGATAAAATTGGGGTTTCCTAATCCATGTCATCCTACAAAGGTAAAATATTGTAGATATATAAAATATAGAACAATATACTGAAATTGTTCCAATGTCACATTGTATTCACGTGATGCAGATGATACATATTCCAAAATGTTATTTAGAAATGTATCTCACATTCACTGATGTGTTCATTGGTTTGATATTTATTATGTATAAAAAATATACGGATAATATCATATTACACAAATAGAAATAATATTTTCTAAAATCAGAACTATCTCACATTGCATGATCATGAAATACAAGATGAGTTCCTAGAAATTTTGGAAATGTGAATACTCATATTCAAAGGGATATAAAACTCACCTTTTTTATCTAAGCTGATCATGTATCATAGACAGGATAGGGTAATATTTAGGTGTTTATTAGGTTATAAAAATTAGTTTCCATATTTACATAATATCAAGAATTTTTTATACTGTGATTTAAACTATAATGTTATTATAGGAACAATTGTTTATGTTTTTATAGTTGTGACAAAAAATTCATTCATATCATGAAAATTTTAACTGTGATTTTTTATATTAAGTTAGATAGAAAAAATGAGAAAAATAAAAAAATAGGTGATATCAACTGATGAGATATTTTATCATAGATATAAATGGTCATAATACGTAAATTACCCACACATTCTATTGTGGGATTAGAATCTACATTCAATTCATTGTATATCATTTTTAACATATGAGGCTAACCCAATGAGTTTTTAGTAGCTGCATCTAGTGTGTGTGGGAGTCTATTGGAGTTGGTTTAAATGAATCAACTAAAAAGAAAATTATATTACCATAATATTCATGGTGTGGGATATCTATTCATATATTATCACATCATGATTGGTGTTCTTCATGAAATTGTATATTATAATATCCTAAGGGTACCTATCAAACCGAATGGTTGTAATGATTCCCAACCATTATATGACCCTAAAAGAGAAGTAAAAATTATCATAAATAATTGATCTATTTATTGATGATATAATTTAATTGAACAAAAATTATACATTATTTCAAGGGTAGATACACATTGGTCTTGGACACCCAATGTAATGGTTTATTCCCTTCTTAATATCATTAAAGGAGGTTATGAAAACTTGACCATATAGTAGGAAATATGGATTTATATTTCTTGTTGTATGTTCTGGTAAATTGATTTTTATAATAGATCTTATGAATTTGTTATTATATTATGAATGATTACAATGAGATTCTTACTTTAATATATTTATGAATACAATGATAAATTTTTCTCATTTTGAGGTAGGATATATTGGGTGAATCATGTCTGATATTTCATTGTCGAATAATGTGAGAATGGTTTTTCTATTTTTTATTTAATGTAATAGTATATATCATAACCTTAATGGAATTTCTATATTAATTCTACTTCTATATTAGTTCATTTAGAATTATTATTTCAATGAAGACAATTAAAGATGTATCGAGAATATAGAATGACAAAAATAGTGTTTAATGTACTTGATTAGACATTTTGAGACAAATGGATTGTATTGGGTGAGGAGATTTGAATGTTTGTATTAATTTAGGAATATTCAACTTTTCTCTAAATGGGTACCTTGTAATATTTATTAATATTAAACATGGACTTTATATTGAGAAACACAATGGCACTTATAATGTTTCTTAATGGGTAACACAATATGTATATTTGGAAGCTCAATTAAATTTATATGAATTTAATCTGATTAATAAATTATATGATCATACATTCATTAATAATAATTCATGTTTACTAAATCTCATATATTCAATCTCCAGTTATTTGAGTGAACATTCTGTGTGTTTACTACTAAAAATCATTATTTTCCGAGTCTTCTTGTGAAAAAATTCATAAATGTAATATGTATTTATTTTTTATTTTCTATTAGGTGAAAATTACATGTAAATTTGGTTACAATAATATTGTATAAATATTTATTCATTATTTTTTTTAATATAATTTTTATATTTTTGTTAAGTATTAATTTTTTGATGTTTCATTAATTAATTAAATTCACATTATTCATGGTTTGATAAGTACCAAGGAGGAATGACTGACCATGTTATTAGTCTGATGGGAAATGATATAGTAAATATTATTTTTATAAATATTTATTTTCTTATTTAAATAAAATGTTTATTTATAAGTGGATTCAATGCATGTTATGTAAATAGTTATATTATTATTATTATTATTATTTAGACATGGGGTTCAATCTTGATTTTGAAAATAATATGGGTCATTATGAAATTATTAATTTTCTAACACTATATCTATAAAAAATTAATTTTTAAAATATTTTCATTATTATGTATAATAGAATTATTGAGAGAATCATCTAAATCCCTAGAGATATACATTAATAAAACAATATGATGAAAATAGAGTGATACACCACCACTCATCAATGAATATTAGGGAGATCAATAAGTGATTCTTGTGAAAATCAATAGTGATTGATGAAATAACCAGTGTCTCCACTCTATAATGGGAGACTCTATAATGGTATTTGTAGTTTTTGGAACCATATGTTAAAAAATGATATATGGATTTCACCGTTTAATCCTCTTGAAAAAATGAATGTACAAAAGTAATTGGATAACCGATTTAATAATGAATAATGTAATTCAATGTAAGGTTTTTATTTATAAAAATAATTTATTTATTTATTATTTAAATTATCATGACGTTGTGGTACACTATTATGTCAATAAATCATCCAATTTATTTTCTTTGTTCATGAGGTTATTTATCAGGTATATATTTTATTATACAGTTATTATTACAAAAAAATGTTTTTAATGACCCAATGGTGATTCTACATTTTTAGCAAAAATTTGATTGGAAGCATGATTTGAAAGCATGAAAAAAAAATAAGTGGAAACCATATTATATATGTGGATAAATTGATTCATGATATATTTGACATCATTTGGTCTTATTTTGTTTTTATATTTAATTTTGAAAACAATTTATATTGTAATACAATGAAAGAGAGTGACATCACATTTAACTGAATCATGAGGTACATAGGGGTACTCTAAATTATTTATTTCTATTTTAATCATAAAATAATCAATAATTATTAATATTTTATTATGTGGAATAATCATTTGATTCAATATAAATAAATCCTAAATGGAGGGAAATATTCTATTTCATCTAAAAATTTATAGTCTCATTGTATAAAAAATAGTAATACACATAAAATAGTATTATTGAAGTAGAATACATTTTAATCATCAATACATGAACTTTGGTTAAATTTTTGATGAAATATTTGGAAAATATTGTTGATTAATTGAAATAAGCTATATAGATATTACATGAGAATTGGATTGCGAATCAGATCATGAAAAATACTATTGAACACTCTCTCAAAAAACATATATATATATATATTATCACATTAAGAAATATAATATATATCATGTAATGAATAAATTATAGATTATTTTATCTAACAAAAATGTGGTAGATATCGTGACAATGGTTTTGGCCACTAACATTTGAGAAACATTCTAAGAACCCCATTATTAAACATAGTCCCCCAAATTTATAATGATATGATTTACCCCTTCCTCTTGAATTTTAATGTTTTGAACATTTTATGATGTTTTCAATGATTAATAGGAGACATTATCTTTACGGTGTTATGTTCTACAACTACATAATATGGTATATTTAATGATTGAACACTTCATTCGAATTTGGAATATTAGGAAATGGAGAGAAGGACTCGTGTAAATCAATGGTAAATAACAATGAACTTCATTATAAAATTGGGATAATAAATACATGTGTGTTTATCTGAAAAAAATTAGTTTTTTTATTCACAATTAAGTCGATAGTCTGTGGTGTCAAAAAATTTAGGATATACATTATAAATGGATTTAGAAAAATCATTATGACATGAGGTGTTTTTGAATCTAAAATGAGATGTGTTGTAGAATTATCTCTCAAACTATTGTTATTTAAATCATGAAATGCACATAATTATTGTTGGGAAAAATTCCTCAAGGCCTCCCTTAATTATGTTTTGGGTATGGTTGTTTTTTTTTTGACCAAGCCAGCTGACTGCAAATTAGTATCGTTGGTGTTTGATGAATATTGGTTTTTTAAGTGGTGCTATTTCTTAGTGTTTTCCAAATTTATGGGCCTCAAAGTCAGGATGTTGAGTGAAGACAGGAAAAGGAAATTTTAAAACGAAGAGGGATGAGGATCCTTGTCATTCATTTCTTACCATGTCCAGGAAGGGTATGCAGCTGCATACCATGCAGTCAGAATGGTACACGGATGCGGTACGTGAAACCGATTATGGTTCGTGGTGGATGATGGTGTGGTATGCAATTGGGAAGATGTCAGTGGAGGAAATAGACCACGTAAGAGAAAATATGGTATGTGGAGCACGTAAGAAAATGGTTCGTGGATGGCTTGCAGTTCGTGGTGGCTGAAAAATCATTCAACAGTTGAGGCTGGATTAATGATTTCGTAAATCTCTATTCAGTGAATTAAGAGGGTTTATTTTCCAATATATGAAATGATAATAGCACTATTTACTATTTATATTGAACATCATAAGAAATCATATTATGCTCTGGGAATTTAGTGATGACCGATGGTGGATCCTGAAGGGAGGACCACGATGGCTGAAGTGGTTTGTGTGGAAGGATTTCCACCAATGGTGTTTCCAGGGTTTCATAATACACGAAGTAAGTCTGGTACGCAGAGAAGGATGTCCAGCACGTAGATGGAGTTGTATTGGTACACAAAGGAGGAATCTTCATTATGTGGGAGGGAGAGTTACGCAAATTGTACGTAGAGGAGAAACTTTACTATGCAGAAGAGAAGGCAGTTCGTGAACAAAGAATAGTTCAGAGATAAAAGGGATTTTGAAATGGAGGTTCTCGGACTCAGTACGCAGTAGCAGTTCGGGATCACAATGGCAGAGGTAGTCCGCATATAGAGGAGGTTTGCAGAAGATGAAGTAGTATGTGGATGAGGTGTCTCGCATAACAAACCCTCTACATAGTACGTGGTGGACAAGGTTGTTCGTGATTTTCACAAGGAATCTTGAGAAAGATAGAAATTATTTTGCGAAAGAATTTTATAGTACCTAGAATTACCCGATATGGTGTAATACATCTACTGGTGATAAAGGAACATCAACAGAGAATATACCTATATTTGAGGATGCAAGAATTATTGATAAATAAGGGACCTACATGTCCAAAAACTGTGTTTGACCTACATGTCCATAATCTATGAGGGGATTCCTTTCCAAGAGAAGTGTGTGAAGGAAGAGGAAGACAATTACCCTTTCCACCAGAATTTAGCTAGAGAAAGAGGCATAGGGAGTGACCTTTGGAAATGCATTAAGTAGACCCTATACCTTGTAAAGGAAGTTATCCTAGGCATCAATTATGTATAACAAACATTATACTCATTATTGGAAGTGATCCTTAGTGAATTTGGTACATTGGAACATTTTTGTTGTATGCTTATTGGATATAGCCAATTTAGGGTGAACCAAGTAAAAATCGACATGTCATGTGCATGATTTCTTATCAGTTTTTATATTTCCATGTGAGGAAAAGAGAATTCAGTATTGTCTAAAAATTAAATAGGATCTAAAAGGGGGAATGTTTTATTCTATCATACCCTAATTCACGCCCCTCTCAATGTGTTCGACCTAGTGGACCTAAAAATTGGTATCAGAGGGAAATGATAAATGTTAGTGGTTCTATTTCAAGATGAAAAAATGGATGTGGTCAATCATAAATAAATTTCTATCCTTTATAGAAATATTTTTCAACTATGGATGATTTGAATGCAACACTACTTCCGATCAGTAGTGATATATGTATTAATATGATCTATGCATGAAATATCAGCTGACATTAATAGTGTTTCTTTATCAGATGCTAAAAGAAGATATTTGGATGCCATTTCTAAAGGGATCAATGCATTAGGGGGATCCCTATCAACTGAAATTTATATGAAGGCGATGTCCTGTAAAACATCACATGAAAAGTGGGTCATATTGCTGATCATTTATGAGGGCCACACAAAATACCGAGAAGCAAAGATGCTTCATTTTCGGAACAAGTTTGAGGATCTCAAAATGAATCCCAATGAGACAGTTGATGCATTCTTTGAGAGGATATATATAACTGTGGAACACATGTGAGGTCTTGAAAACGTTATTTAAGATATAATTATTGTGAAACTTATCTTAAAGAAACATCCACTGCGATTCAATCCGAATGTTTTGGTGTTGGAAGACAAAGACCCAAAAGAGATAACACAAGATAACCTACACAGTACCCTTTTAACATATAAAATGAGAAACTATGACAATGTTGCAGTGGAAAATAGGAAGTAAAAGGAAGTGGCATTGAAGTCCATGAATAATCAATCCATTGGAGAAAGACCTACGGAGGAAAATATTGATGATGTCATGTCATTTCTATACACTAATATAAAATAAGGAAAAAGAATGTTTAAAGTTAAACTTCCATTTTCATGATTTAGATCTGGAATGATTCGGAATTTTTCATCAAAGTGACCTAAGAAATTTTATGATGAAAATGAAAAAAAATGATGAATTTCCCCAATATAATTATTCATTAAATGATAAAGGGAAGAGATGTACTAGGAGAAAGTTCTTCAAAAAGAAGAATATGATTTCAAGAGAAGATGAATGTTTAGAATAATCTGAGGCACAAGAGTTGCAGGATTGTATGGATCATAAAGTATATGATTTGGTGGAAGTTTCTTGAAATTCATCAAAATGAGAAGAATGTTACATTGAAGAAGGATAAATTGAAGAAAGATTTGATATTCAGTCTAAATTAGAAGAATCCCTAGAGGAGATTGATATTTTGACATCCAAGAAAACGAAATATGAAAAATTTGTTCATGATGCCAAACTCATTATGCAGCTGCAAGAAGAATATAATTTTGAGCTGATTGAAGAAAGTGAAAAGATGGGGTCCTTAATGCCAGAAAGTTCCCAAAAGGAGGTTGAGTACAAACATAATATTGAGTAACAGAAAATTTTAATTCATCGTCTGAATGAAACTGGAAAATATCAAATCAAACGTATTGAACAACATGAATAAGAATTTTTCAATCAGCGACGAACAAGTGAAGATGAGAAGAAACTGCAAGTAAAGAATATCAAATAGGAAACCAAGAAGATGATATTTGAACAGAGTAGTCCATTTGAACAGAAGAAAAAATAAAGACTGAATAATAAGGTTTGTATGGAGATTCTTCAAAAATAGAAATTAGTTATGGTTCAAGTCAAACCACAAGCACAAAATCCATGACTGAAGACTTATTTGGCTATGAAATAGAATATTATGATTTAGAGAACCCAATGCATAACTAATGGTGCATCATTACCACACAAGAATGTCAGTCACATAAGATGACATTGTTGTGGTAAAATGGGACACACTCAATATGTATGTTCCATAGAAAATAGGTACCAAAGGGAACAAAGCCAATATAAGTGGTCGTATAGAGTTCAAAATTACAGGTCATTATTTGACAGTCATTATTTCAGGTGTAATGGTCTTGGACATATGGAATGAATTTTCACATCAATAATGCAGAGGAATTTGACAAGGAAAACTAAATTAGATACATAGAAGAAGCCAAAATTATCATCATGTGATATAAAAATTCAAAATAATTTTGCAGATATGTAGGTTGAATCTGACCCATCATATTTATAGGAAGATCAAGATTATCATTTCATGTTGGTTATGAATTCAAAGTCTTAGGTCAAAATGTAAAGGTCTAAGTATGGTGTGGTTGCAGAAATTGCGTTCAAGGCATCAGATCACATGTGGATATAGAAAATTTACAGTGGATGCATTTTCCAAATGACGAGAAATATGATTCTAGTAACCAGAATCTGTTATGATAAAGAATGTAATGTATGATTTGATAATGATGAGGGAATGAAAATTATTGGTACTGGAAAATCCAAATTTGGAGGAAAATACATGAGAGGAGAAGGTGTCTAGGTTGATCAAGGGATTAGTCACTGCATGCTTTGTGTTAGTCAATTTTGTGGCTCAGGACATGACATTAGTTTTCCCAAGAAATTATGTATCATCAGAGAAAAGGATTGTGCTATTTTGATCCAAGTAATGCTTTAAAAATGGAATCTCTACCTCATGAGTGGAGAATAAGATATGTGTTTTCATTCCAAGGATGAAGAAAACAAGTTATGGCTTAAGTGTTATGGTCATATTAGCTAAGCATTCATGGTTGATCTGGTGAAATATGATTGCACTTAAATATCCCAAGATTATCATGTGATTGTACTCAAACATGCGATGCATACCAGCAATGGACGATCATTCTAAAGACATATAATCAAAAGGAGCACATGTCAACAAGATTTCTTGAGCTGGTTCATATTGATGTATGTGGCCCAATTTCACTGAGGGTTATTGATTGGAGGAGATATTATGCTATATTCATTTTTTAATATAGAAAAATGGAATGGGTTTCCATAATCACCCACAAATCTGATGTGTTCAGTTGTATTAAAATATGTCAACGACAATGTGAAAAGATGCATGGTTATAAAATCCAGACAATTCAAATAGATAATGGAACATAATACACAGACATATAAGTGGAGTATCATCTCGAGAACCATGGGCTAAGGAATCATGTTTCAGTAGTATGAAATCCATTGCAGAATGGATTAGTTGATAGAAGAAATCGAATTGTGAATAAAATGGCTAGAACAATGATCATTGAGAATAATATTCCGGAAATAATTTGGAGAAAGGTAGTGATGACAGCAGTATACACATCAACTTGAGATTTATTGTTCCCAAAAGATGAGAAGACTACATATGACCTATGGTATAGAAGGAATCCATCATTGACATACTTTTTATTTTTTGGATGTAGATGTTTCATTCTCAATAATGAGAAACATAGGAATTTTGAATCAGGAGGGAATGAAAGGATATTTCATGGATACTCAAAGAAATGAAAAGAATATAAATGTTTCATTAAGCAGGTCTGAAAGATTGATGAATATTATGAGGTGAATATAGTATAAAATGAGCAGAATCTTCCATAAATATATGATCAGACAAAAGAGGACAGTGATGAAGATATTAGAAGATCAAAAGACACTACTTCTCTAATGTATGATTCAGAAGAAGACTCAGATAATGAGACCAAATTAGTGTCATCCAATAGACTAGTATGAAGTACTGAAATTGATAGGAAAAACATAATTCGTGATCAGACAACACTATTGAAGACAAGAAGGATGAAGTCTCTACGGAAAAAATCATACTTATCACAAGGGGAGCCTAAAATAAATGGTGAATGGGATAAATATGAGAATGTTTTCTAGGTAATGAATAAAGAGAATGACCAAATGGAGAAGAATCAGACATGGTAAATTTTTTCGATACTAGTGCACAAGAATGTTATCCGGACAAAGTGGTAATTTGTGAACAAAATTAATGAAGATGGTGTTGTCATTTAAAAAAAAGAACAAATATTGTGCTAAGGGTTCTTCCAGACAGATAATATAGATGTTGAAGATATATTTTAACCCATTTCATGACTAGAGACAATAATAATATTATTTACCATATTAGTGAAACGAAAGATTAATGTTTTCTAGATGGATATCAAGTCATAATTTTTAAATGGAGTTCTGGAAGAAGAAGTTTACCTCTAGTAGCCTGATGGTTTTCTCATTTATGAATATGAGAAAAGAGTTTGTTGACTGAATATGGCTTTATATGGTTTGAAGCAAGCACTGAGAGCATGGAATTGAAGGCTTGAATAGTTTCTAAACAATATTTGTTTCTAGGATGGTGGAGTAGATTAGAATCTATATTTCATCAATTGAAATATTCAAAGGATGTCGGTGTTGGTTTATGTTGATGATATAATATGTGGTGGATAAGATGAACCACAATGCAGAAAATTTTTTGAATATATGAAAAATGAGTTTGAAATGTCGATAATTGGAGAGATGACATTTTTCCTTGGATTGTATGTAACACAAGAAATGAATGACACTTCTATTTCTAAGTCAAAATATGAAAAGGAGGTTTTGAGATGTTTTAGAATGGATAATTCCAAATAGATGTAGAATCTAGTTGCTACCAGGATGAAATTGTTACGAGATGATGAAGGCAAGACGGTTAATATCAATAAATATAGAAAAATAATTAGATGTATGTTGTACCTGACAACGATAAGGGGTGATATTGATTTTTCACATACCAAGAAGTGAGGTATCAAAGCAATCATAGAGATATTCAAATGATTACTGTAAAATGAATTCTTTGATATATCAAAGGAATGATGTATTTTGGCCTAATGTATATTTAAATATCCCATCCAATGTTGTTGGGATATTTAGATGTGGGTTGGACTCGTTCAACAGATGATAGGAAATCAATGTCAGGAGGTGCCTTTTATCTTGGAAGGTGGTGTATTTCTTGGTTAAGCAATAAACAAGACGACATTTCATTAAGCTCCACAGAATCAGAATATATTATAGCTACTCAAGCTTGCACACAACTATTGTGCATGATGCAAAAAAATTAAGATATGGGAATTAAAGTGAAATCACTAATCGTTATTCATTATTATAATTACATTAATATAAATCGGATAAAAAATCCATTCCATCAGTAAAGGAAAAAGAATGTTGAAATTAAATATCATTTAATGAAGGAAAAGGTAGAGAAAAGTCACGTGAAGATGGATTATGTGCCTAAAAAACAAAAAGTTAAAGATATTATTATGAAGGCCTTACCCAAAGAAATGTTTGAAATGCATCGACTAGCTATAGGAGTCCATTCGAATCCCCACACATGAAAAAGTGTGGATGAGTGTTCCCCCTCTCCCAATGGTTTGATGTGTCTTTCCATAATGTGACGATATATGTCCATTAACATGTTTCAGGCAACCTTGGAGTGTCCTTCATGTTCGTTGACAAAGGGGTAGAATTTGTGAATATTCCATGGGGAGAAAAGTAACAGTGAGAAGCTGTTATGTAAAGCAGTGACATAGGTGTTGTTGAAGCTAAAATGAAGCTGTTGGAAGAGTTGTGACTTATAGGGAGCATTATATATGATTATGATTGAAGTGATCCATAAAATAATAGATATCACGATTGATGAGGATAGTTTTAAAATTGGAAGATTGGTTTTGTAATGATGTCAGATGGCCTCCAGCACTCAACAATTGGTATCAGTTTGGTATCAACAATTGGTTTCAGAAATGAAGTGATTCTTTTATGAATTATTCCTTTACTCGTATTTCTCACAATGAGAATGTATCATGTGGGCTTAGAGTATGTGATGAGTAAATCCTTGATCTCTATCTTAATAGATTAAAGCGAATGATGGTCGATGTTGGAAGATGTTTTAATGTTGTATCAATGTGTGAAGTAACTATTATGATATGTGTTATCAACAAACCCAAATGGGGAGGTTGTTGGGAAAAATCCCTCAAGGAATCCTCTCAGTATTTTTTGGGTATGGTCATGTTTGTTGAAAAAACATGTTGACCGCAAATGAGTATGGTTGGCGATTGCTGAAGACAAGTTTGTAGGTGGCATCATTTCCCAGTTTTTTCTAAATTTTTGGTCCTCAATGTCAGGAGGATTTGTGAAGAATGGAGAATGAAATCGGCCAAGGAAGAGGAATGTAGAGCATGGGACATGGATCGCATACCATGTCGATGAAGGGTACGTGGCCACGTACTAGGCATCGGGAATGGAACATGGTTTTGGTTTGCGAAACTGAAAATTGTTTCTGGTGGAAGATGGTTTGGTACGCGATTCGGCAGAAGTCGGTAGATGAAATTGAACACGTAAGAGAAAAATGGTAGGTGGAGCGCATGGGAAAATGGTTCGTGGATGTCTTACGGTTTTCGGTGGTTGAAAATTCATTAAATGGTCCAGACTTGATTAAGGATTTGGTAAATCCCGATTCTACGGATTAAGTGGGTATCTTTGAATATATAAGAAACTCTAATTCCACCATTTAAATTAGAGATTGAACATAATTAGAAATTATATTTTTCTCCAGGAATTCAGAGATGAACAAAGTTGGTTCGTAATGGGAGGATTGTGATGGATGAAGTGTTTTGTGTAGAAGGATTTCTACCGAAGGTGTTTGTGGGGTTTATTATCACACAATGGATGTATGGTATGCGAAGAAGGAAGTCTGGTATGTGGAAGGAGTTGGCTCTATATGCAAGGGAGGAATCTCTGGTACATGAAATCAAGAGTTCTGACAATTTTACACAGAGGGTTAAATCTGGTATGCAGAAGCGAAGGCAGTTCGCAGACATGGTTTTTTTGCAAAGGAGGTTTGCAAAGTTGGTATGTGGTATCAGTTGAAAATTGAAATGGTGCAGGTAGTCTGTGGACATAGGAGGCTCACGGAAGAGGTAGTACTACAAAAAAGATGGGTCACACATACCAACCCATCTACACAGTACACAGTGGACAAGGTTGTTCGATATTTGCACTAGGAAGATTGAAAAATATTCAAATCAGTTTGTGAAATATTTTTTTGGTACCTAGTAGTGCCTGGGTTGGTGGACTTCATCGACAGATGAAAATTGAAGTTCAACAGAACATCTACTTATAGTATAGGATGCAGTAATTCATTAAAATGAAGGGACCTACATGTCCATAAATAGTGAATGACTTACATGTCCATTAATTGTGAGTAGATTACTTTCCAAGAGTAGTGAGATAAGGATGAGGAAGACGATGACCATTTCCATCAGCAGTGAGCCAACGAAAGATGCATAAGGAGTGACCCTTGGGAATGCAGTGTGTAGACCCTAAACCTTGTAAAAGTAGTGAGCATGTGCATAAAAGATCTAGCCCAAAAATTGTACTCGTTATGGTAGTGAGCCTTTGTGAATTTGGTACATCAGCACGTTGTCATTGAATTCTCCTTGGACATAGCCTAGTGAGGGTTAACGAAGAAAAAAATAGATGTGTCATGTAAATGATTTCATATAATTCTGTATATTTCCAAAGGAAGATGATAGAATTGTGTTTTTTCTAAAAAATAAACAATATCTAAAAGGGATAATGTATAAATCTACCATACCCTAATTCACCCCCCTTCAGCGTATTCGACCAAGTGGATCTAACACTGATATATAATTTTATATGAATTTTAATTATTATTAGGATATTGTTATTGATGGTGAAATTCAATTACACATTATATTTCCAAATAACTAATTAGGGGCGAATGATGGAGCCATAGTAATCTTTGCTGGATTTATTTTTGTTTTGTCTATTTTCAATAATTTCTGGGTTAATCATGGTTTTGGATGATTATTGGGTTTTTTTCAAAATGCTTATAATGTAATCACAGATATGTGTATAATTTCTAAAGTACACAAAAAAGATGAATGATTTTTAATGATATTATTTCCCCAAAAGAAATAGTTTCAATGAAGTTGAAATGTTTGTGGGCTAGAATAGGTGAATCAGGTACGTCGATAATCATGTGAGTGAGGAGTTTTGTACTTTTCTGGTTAGGTGCATCAAAAATTGTGATCAAAACTATGTCTATTTATTTGTGGTTATATGGAAAATTATTAGAGGTCATAGTTTTATGAATATGAAGTCCTAATTTATTTTGATGGATATTTTGATAGAATAGGATATATATAGGTGTATAAGTGTGACATGAATCAAATTTTATAGTGCATATATTTGTTTGATTTTTCACATTTTCCATAAAAATACATTTTTATCCATATTATTTACTAATAATAATGACGAATTTGGATTTATATAACTATAGTATCATATTATTTACTTACATTAAGTGATTAAATGAGAAATATATATTAATTTAATTTGTATGATTGTGGTTTTATGAATATCATTGGGTAAATAGATATAAATTAATGAAATACAGTGAAAGAATTCCACTAAATCATCTTGGGTTAAATAACCCCTTCAAATGGTTTTTCATGAAAAATACAAGAGATAGTACTTTTGGGAGAAGTTATTAGTTTCATTTTTGTTTTTTTTAAATTATTTAGAAATCACACTTTTTTATAACATATATGACTGAAGGATCACACCTGAGTAAATTGACTTGTAGAAATATAAAAAATAACTATTATTTGGATGATATTTTACTAATGGATGTCCTTGTGTTTATGGGTTTCATTGAATAATCATACCATAGTTTTCATGATGTAAAATACATCTAACATTCTTAATTATGTCAAGAAATATGTTAAGTTGATAAACATTGGAGGCATCCATCTAAAGTAGTGAGTAGATGAGGTTTTGTTGTATGTGACATTAGGGAGTCATTGCATCAATCCATGATTAATTTTTATAATTTTTTGATCATAGTATAGAGTAACTATGACTAAATTTTATACCCACCAAACTAGTGAATTTTGGTGAATATGAGTACGATTGAAAATTTATCAGTGTATGGTCCTTGACCATGACCTTATTATTGAACAATGTAGTGATTTTCATATCAGATTAATATATATTAATTTTTTATTGTGTCATATGAGTGTAAAATCATGATATGTTCAATGTGTTCATATGAATATGGATCCATGATTTTTCCAATCAAATGGAAAAAGATGACAGTTAGGTTAAGATCTCTCATCTCAGGGTTCTATGTTTAAATAAATTAAATAAAGTGTATTAATTTTATTTCTATGAATCAAGGGATATATTGAAATTTTTGATCAATAAATGTGCTATATATATAAAACAATATGGCTACATGAGAGGAACTATTCATCACATCACCAGTAATCAGTGATATTTATTAATTACTCAATGAGCCAGGGAAGATTCATATTTAGTTAGAGGTGTATAGCTTACTTATATCAAAATATTACCAAAAAAATATTTTTATTATATATATATATATATAGGAGGAAAACAACATAGGATGATTATAAACATAATTTTTATGGTTGGATATCTTATATTTTGATTAATGATAAAATTTAAATGGATACAATGTATCGAATGGCTCAGGTTGGAGTGGAATTTTCAAATCAAATGTAATTGATAAGATTAATAGATGATACGTATTTAAATAACGATTATGAGAAATATCCTATAATATTATAATGGATTGATGTTAGATATTCTATTTTGTATCAAGCATAATGGAAAAAATAAAATTTCAAATTTATATGGATTTCAAATTCCAAAAAATGTTTTAGGACCATTACTGGTTTGTTTCTATAAACAGACTCGATAATATAATTAGATAATTATAATTTGATCCATTAAAGTTTCAATGAATTTGTATTAAAATAATTACATGAATAATATTTGGAACATCATTCTTGAGTGAAAAGAATGTAGCATGATGTTCGTTTAATATTATGGTGGGAATGAATGAATAGTGTCAGAATAAGGTTTTTTAAATATTTTTGTTTTATCAATAGTCTAATAGTGAGAATAAACAATGATATCCCATTTTATAACTATTTTCCATCCCTTCCTGTAAATTGGAAAACATTATAATGATTTTTATAGTTGGTAAATAGAGGTCTCTAAAAAATTATGATGTAATATTTTAAATTTATTAATGTATTACATTATTTGATAACATTTTATAGATTTTTAGTTGTTTTTTGATAAAAGAATGTGTATCATATAAGTGATGTAAATTATAATGTAAAATAGACTCCCTTAATTTTTTTTATATCGATAACATCAATTTACAATGAGCTTTTATGTTTGACTGAAAAATGAATCATGTACTCAGTTATAGATGATAAATTTATAACATCATCCAATGTATGAGAGATCATAATAGAATATAAAATTATTGAAATTTGATCGAGATACTATAAAATATTTTCAGAGTTCATAGGATTCTTATATTACTATATAGTTATTTAATAATGATTATAATAATACGTACAATTAATTGACTATGATAGATTGTTTTGACGTGTTGTGTGGAATAATATGGTCCTGACTATTACATTAGGATGGTTAATAAGACATGAATTCCTTATAACATAAATTTTTTAAAATGATAATGTATTATATTTACCTAATTTATAAGATATTGATGATATATAAATGTGGGTAAAAGGCATTTGCTGACCATTAATGATTAACATGGGTGTGTGTGGATGGGGATTATATTTTATAAACATTCACACTATTTAGGGATTGATAAATTAGGAAGAAAAAAATTAGAACCATTGTATATAGATCCATATTGAAATCCATGATCAAATTTGGGATCTATATTATAATTTGGTGTTTCAACATATTTATTTTTTAGTGTATGATGTCTTCCATGTTTTATTTTTATGTAAATAAAAATTTAACAAATATAATGATATTTGATCGAAATATAATGATTCAGTAATAGAAATGAAAATTTATGGTGGTTAAGGTACATTATTAATCGAAAAGTGAAATTGTATAGAAGAAATTTCATTATATTAGAGCTAATATTTTATAAACATAATATAGTTTTGTAGGAATCCTTGGACAAGGATTCCCACATGTGGATGTAATCATGAATTAATTTTCATTGATAGTGGGTCAAAAAATTCTTGAGGGATGAAGAGTCAATTGGTTGAGAGAATTAAAATATTTTTCTTCATAAGGATTATTGATATATGTGGTTTAATTTCGGATTTATTTTTAATTTATAATTTTAATGGGAAGTTGAAATTACAAATTAAATTATCTTATTATTTTATTTAATTGAGATGTACTGGTTTGTGTTATTGGAATATTGATTTTTTCAATAAATGGGTAATATATTACAAGTTTTTTAAATACACTACTAGAAAAACAGGTATTTGCGACGGGTCATTTGCGACGGGATCCCGTCGCAAATCGCCCATTAAGGAAAACGCCGTCGCAACAACAATTATTTGCGACGGGCCCGTCTCTAAAGATATTATTTGTGACGGGGATCCTTCCCGTCGCAAATATTACTCCGTATAATTTTAAAAACTTTTAAAATAGTAATTACGACGGGGCCCGTCGCAACAGGTATTTCTGACGGGGCCCGTCGCAATTACTATTTTTAAAAAAAATTAAAAACTATTATTAAATTATTTTACTGAATATAATAATAATACTATTTGTGACGGGCATAGTATCCCGTCGCAAATACTATAAAAAAATAAAAATAATAAATTATTAATAAATTATTTTAATTAATATAATAATAATCCAATTTTAATTCAAAAATAAAAAATAAAAAATTATTAATAAATTATTTTAATTAATATAATAATATAATTATAATTCAAAAATAAAAATAATAAATTATTAATAAATTATTTTAATTAATATAATAATAATAGAATTATAATTCAAAAATAAAAAATAATAGAATATTAATAAATGATTTAATTATTATAATAATATTAGAATTATAATTCATAAATAAAAAAATATTAATAAGTTATTTTAATTAATATAAAAATAGGAGAATTATTTTACATTCAAATATTATAATAATTCAAATATTACAAAAAAAATTAATTAAATTATAATATTATAAAATCTTAATATATATATAAAATTTAATATTATAAAATATAAATAATATTATTATTCATATTAATATTTTTATTTCAAAATATAATATTATTAATATTTTATAATGAGACAGAAACTACGAATAGAAAAAGAATTCATATTTCGATTTAACAAACATTATAACATAAAAACAAAATCTAATCAGAAGGAGGGGGGGAGGGGGAGGGGGGATCTGCAGATGCTGGTGGAGGAAACTCCATCCCTAAAGAATGAGTGAGTCGGCGCATGTACTCCATCTGCTCCTGCTGCTGCTGCTGCCACCGACTCATCTGCTTCTCGTACAGCTGCTGCTGGCGTCGACGCTCCTCCTCATGCTGCTGCTGCTGCTAACGCATCTGCTCCTGCTTCTGTTGGAGACTCTCTATCAGTGCAGTCTGAGATCGCAACTGATCCTTATACTGTGTAGCAGAAGAAGATGCACGAGCTCCTCTCGAGCTGGACGCCGACATCGCAGCACTGCCTTAATAATCTTCGGGAGTCAGTCGAGAGCTAATACCAACTACTCGACCCTTCTCGAAGGCATACTGGGTGGCCTGCATCCATGTCGCCTCATCAAACTGATGGCCAGTGGTCTGATCTAATGAATCGGCCTGACTCTCAGGCCGGGTCTGTGACGATGCGGCCTCATATGACTCCTGTAGTTGTAATTTAAAAATAAAATTGTGAATATATTAAATGCAGTTAATTTTTAAACATGAAAACAAATAATACTGACCACGATGTGATGCTGACGATCACCTCTGAGCTCCCCAATAGCAGGATCACTATTCATCCTCTGATATGCGTCGTACTCAGTAATATCGGGGTGATCGATAGCCTATAAGAATAAAAAATAAACTGTTAATATTTATAGTTATATGAAATATTTATAAATAATGTATGTACCAAATGCTATCTATGAGTACTGAAAGAATGACTCCCATCTCGATGAGTCACCTCTTGTCTTCCCCAATTCTGCCTCCCCACCGATGATCTCCTCTGAAATGCACCACTCAACCAGTGCGCAAATAATCCATCCAATACATGGGATGAAATGTACTCTGGTCGGTGTGCTCTACATGACTCGTCACAATTTGACACTCCTGCTTTCTTCGTGGCAGCTTTTCTTAAATTGTGCAAAAACTGACGAAAGAGATCACGCATGGCCACCTCCCATGCCTTGTGGATAGCGTCACACATGGTATCCTCGATCGGATACCATAAACTCTACAAATAAATCAAAATATCAAGTTAGAAATGAAATAATTTTCAAAATAAAAATTATTTATTTACGTACGTACCAACCAATGGCCGAACATGGCCTGCTGCACATCAATGGGAATCTGCTCCCATGTGGTCCATGGCTGAGAGAAATAGTTGCGCAAAATAGCGCTGCCCTGTCCGACTGCTATATGCAGAAAACTGTAAAAATAATAAACATTTATTATGTGAATAGATTAATGAAATCTTAGTCAAATCCACATATTATCACACCTCCGTGTGCGTGGATCAAACCCAAGACGTGGACATCGCTCGAGGACGGGGTCCAGAATCATCAATCGTGCAAGACCGCGCCCCCTCCGTGTACTCCCTGGAGCACCTACAGGCTGAGGGTCATCTGCCAGCAACTCATCCTCATCGAAAGTCAGGACAGCATCCGCCAACTCATGAAATGTGTCATCGTCCATCTGAAACCGAAAATGTTAATGTTGTTAGCAAATAATTGATAATTGATATTATATATATATATATATTATGATTGTATATAACTACCATGAAATTCTATCAGTTTTCATCTTCATCATCATCTTCATATATGTCAATGTCATCTTCATATTCCTCCCCAACATCATCGATGTCCATTCGAGTTCCAGTTGCTTCATCTCTTACCATTTCAAATTCATATGTGACATCATTAACATCATCGTCATCACCAACTCTTAAATGTGGGGTGTCGTCATCGATACTCATGTCTCTTTGTAAAAAAGATTGATTTTGAGTACTCTCTTGAAAAACATCAATTCTTTACACATCTATGAAAGCACATTCACTTTGACTAAACTGATTGTCTCGAATTTTAATTTTTATTACACTCCACCAACCAGTCAAGTCTCTTGATGTAGCACAGTACTTTGTGTAATAAACTTGATGTGCCTGTTGAGCCAATAAGAATGGTTCATTTACTACAAGAACACTTTTACATTTAATATCGATGATTCCATGAGTCGGATGAACACGCACGCCTCTCTCTGTATCCAACCACCAACATTTGAACATGGTTATGTAATGTTGTACAAGATAACAGAGTTCAATGATTTAATCAAATATGCCATAAAATTCAACTTCATTTTCTCGATGATGAGATCCTCTCAAGCTAACAACACTGTTCATTGTTTTTTTCGATTCCCCATATGCATGTGTGTGAAATCGAAATCCGTTCACCACATATGCATTATAAGTTTTAACAAGTTTGGAAGGTGTGTTACTCAATATACACAGTCGTTTGTCAATTTTATCAGCATGTAGAGACACCTGAAAATTTGTGAAATAATTATCAATATAGTAAACTATACATTGAATGAGTTGCTAAAATATAAAGAATTTATGTTACCAGTTATTGAAACCACTGAGAGAAATTTTTCAGTCAGTGTTCTTCGAGAGCAGCTGCTGTAATTTGTGGAATTTATTTATTGATATGATTATCATACAACCTATAAAAACCAAAGTTATTTACTATAACATAAATGATAGAATAAGTGATATAAACACTTACAGTACAACTGATGTCATCTCTTCACAGTTGAGCATAAAATACTTATGAGCTCTGTGATGTTCATCATCCGAAAGCCAGCGTTCATAAACTCCACCAAAACCAAGCTCTGGCTGGTAGAAAATAGATAATTGATTGTCAATTTCATCAATATTCCTCTAGTTCCATCCCATTCGGTTGTGTTTTGAAGGATACTCAGATTCAAAATAATGGGAGTATAAAAAAGATATTTCCTCTTGCAAATAAGCTTCAGTAATAGATCCTTCAACAGATGCTTTGTTATGTACTTTTCTTTTCAATTTTTGAATGCATCTTTCAAATGGGTACATCCATCGAAACTGTACTGGACCTCCACATTTGGATTCATATGGAAAATTTAACATAAAATGTTCTATTGAGTCGAAGAAAGACGGTGTAAATATTTTTTCCAGTTTACATATAATTACAACAAAAACTTCTTCAAGTTTGCATAGAGCATCATAATCTGTTGTAGCCGCAAAAATTTCCCAAAAAAAATGAGACATGTCTGTTATGGAATCCCAAATCACAGAATTGAACAGACCTATTAATCCAATGGGTATAAGTCTTTCCATTATAACATGACAATCATGACTTTTTATTCTAGTAATATGACTATTCTTTACACATCTATCCAAATTGGAAGCACTGCCATCTGGAAGTCTCAAATCTAAAATCCACTGACAAAGTAATAAACAGTTTTCTTTAGACAGTGTATAAGCTGCTTTTGGTTTCAGTATCCTTTCTGTTCTGACATTCTCAAACAGTTCTAACTCTGGACGCCTGCAAATTTGGGCAAGATCTAAACGTGCATTTACATTGTCATTTCTCTTTCCTGGCGTATCCGAAACTGTATGAAAAAAATTATCAAAACAGTTCTTCTCAATATGCATGACATCTAACATGTGTCGGACCAACAAATCAGACCAATATGGCAAATCCCAAAATATTCTATGTTTAATCCAATTGTGTTCTTTTCCAAAACCGGAAATTTTTTGTTGGTTTATTGTGGGACCAAAAGTGATGGGAGGTAATGAAAATACTACTAATTTTAACTCCGAACCTGATAGCATTTTTGGAGCTTCATCCCTTTCAACTGTTCCTTTTCTAAAATGAGATCTATTTCTTCGAAAAGGATGATCAGCTGGAAGAAATCTACGATGACAGTCAAAATAACAAGGTTTCTTTCCATTAATGAGCATAAATGCTTTGTTATCTCCCATACAGTAATGAAAAGATTTCTGACCATGTGTACTCTAGCCAGATAACATCCCACAAGCCAGGAAGTCACTAATTGTCCACATCAATGCTTCTCTCAGTATGAAATTTTGTTTCGTTGCAACATCATATGTACTAACACCAGTACTCCACAATAAACTGAATTCATCAATAAATGGTTTCAAATAAAAATAAATATTTTTCTTTGGATGTCCTGGAATTAGTAAAGTCAAAAATATATATGGCTCCTTCATCAACATCCATGGAGGTAAATTGTACGGAGTTAAAAGAACAGGCCAACATGAATATTGACTACCATAAGATCCGAACAGACAGAAACCATCAGTGGAAAGGCCCAGTCGAACATTTCTAGCTTCTAAAGTAAAGGATGGATTCACTTTATCAAAATGTTTCCAGGAATCACCATCGGCTGGATGATTCAACCTTTTATCGGTTGAAATATTCTCTTTATTCCATGACATCATTGTCGTTGTATTCTTTGACATGAATAAACGTTGAATTCTGGATGTAAGCGGAAAATATCTCAACTGTTTTACAGGAATCAAACCAGAATTCCTTTGTTGTCCTTATTTATATCTCAGTTTTCCACATGTGGGACAACTATCGAACGACTAATTGTCCCCAGAATATAAAATGCAGTCATTTGAACATGCATGAATCTTCTGAAAAGTAAGTCCCAAATTTCGAACCAGCCTCTTACTCTCATAGTAATTTTCTGGCAAAACATTTCCTTCGGGTAACAGTGTTTTAAGAAAAGAAAATATCTGGTCAAAACAGGTGTTTGACATTCCGTTAACTGATTTGATAGCCATAAATTTTGCAACTTATTCTAATTTTCTCATCTTGCATCCAGGATATAATGCATCCTCACCAGACCTCAACAACTCATAAAATTCAGACGGTGCCAACTCAGTATTTGAAGCTATATTAACCGGAGTTTCTGTATGTTGAACAGATGAACCTGCAACATCATGTACTAAATCTTGAAACCAGGAGGGATCCGAAATGAAGTTGGTATCACCGGCTCTGGAACCGCGTTCACCATGTTGATACCAAAAAACATAATCTGGTTGAAAACAAAAATGCAAGAGATGTCCCCCCACCTTGTCAAACGTGTCAAACATTCTCAATGCACATTTTCTACAAGGGCATTTTATTTTTCCTTCTGAAACAAATTCTGGATTTGATGCCACAAATGATAAATAAGTCTCCACACCCTCTACATATATAGTATTTAAACCAGAACCATTTGGATTTCTACGTTGATTTATCCATATGCGGTCACCTAATAATGATTATTGACGACCTCGTTGTTCCATATTTTTCTATAAAATATAAAGGCATTACTGGTTTTGAATAATTTGTTAGAAAAAACACTCAAACAAGGATAATTATAGAGTTTACATCATACACGACTGACGCAAACTTTTTATTGTGATAGACCTAAAAATTGACCCTTTAAGAATTGAATATGTTGAGAATAAAGCAAAACCTGTTACAAATATTGATAATTTTAATATTATATAAATTTTTTATTTTTTTCATAGTACTAATATTATTTTTTCAAAAATATTAATTATATAATAATAACATTATTACCTTATTAGTATATTTTATTATTAATATTAAAATAATATAATTTTCTATATTATATACAATTCTCCTTTCATCTGTGTGTTTAACATTATCTCTCCACATGTAATATTTGCATTCACTATCACCTCTCCATTAGTGAGTAGGTTGATAATTTTGAAAAAGAATGCAAATATTAAATGTGGAGGCAGAAAACACACAGATGAAAGGATAATTGTATATAATATAGAAAATTATATTATTTTAATATTAATAATAAAATATACTAATAATTTAATAATGTTATTATTCCTAATTATTGGTAATTATTCCTAATTATTGGTAATTATTCCTAATTAATGGTAATTATTCCTAATTATTGATAATTATTCATAATTATTTGTAATTATAAGAATAATTACCAATAATTAGGAATAATTACCAATAATTAGAAATAATAACATTATTAGTATATTATATTATTAATATTAAAATAATATAATTTTCTATATTATATACAATTCTCCTTTCATCTGTGTGTTTTCTGTCTCCACATAAAAATATTACATGTGGAGACAGAAAACACACAGATGAAAGGAAAATTGTATATAATATAGAAAATTATATTATTTTAATATTAATAATAAAATATACTAATAATGTAATAATGTTATTATTCCTAATTATTGGTAATTATTCTTAACTATTGGTAATTATTCCTAATTATTGGTAATTATTCCTAATTATTGGTAATTATTCCTAATTATTGATAATTATTCCTAATTATTGGTAATTATTCCTAATTATTGGTAATTATTTCTAATTATTGGTAATTATTGGGAATTATTCCTAATTATTGGTAATTATTCATATAATTACCAATAATTAGGAATAATTACAAATAATTAGAAATAATAACATTATTAATATATTTTATTATTAATATTAAAATAATATAATTTTCTATATTATATTCAATTCTCCTTTCATCTGTGCGTTTTCTGTCTCCACATACAAATATTACATGCGAAGTCAGAAAACACACAGATGAAAGGAAGATTATATATAATATAAAAAATTATATTATTTGAATATTAATAATAAAATATACTAATAATGTAATAATGTTATTATTCCTAATTATTGACAATTAATACTAATTATTGGTAATCGTTATGAATCATTACTAATTATGGGTAATTATTCCTAATTAATGGTAATTATTCCTAATGATTGGTAATTATTTCTAATTATTGGTAATTATTCCTAATTTTTGGTAATTATTCCTAATTATTGGTAATTATTCCTAATTATTGGTAATTATTGGTAATTATTGGTAATTATTGGTAATTATTATTAATTATTATTAATTATTGATAATTATTACTAATTATTGGTAATTATTACTAATTATTGGTAATTATTACTAATTGTTACTAATTATTGGTAATTGTTACTAATTATTACTAATTATTGGTAATTATTATTAATTATTACAAATTATTGGTAATTATTATTAATTATTACTAATTGGTGGTAATTATTGATAATTATTACTAATTATTACCAATTATTACTAATTATTGGTAATTATTGGTAATTATTGGTAATTATGGATATTTATTGGTAATTGTTACTAATTATGGACAATTATCAGTAATTATTACTAATTATGTATAATTATCGGTAATTATTTCTAATTAATGGTCATTATTGGTATTTATTTCTAATTATTACTAATTATTGGTAATTATTACTAATTATTGGTAATTATTACTAATTATTGGTAATTATTTCTAATTATTGGTAATTATTATTAATTATTACAAAATATAGATAATTATTGGTAATTATAGGTAATTATTACTAATTATGGATAATTGTCGGTAATTATTACTAATTATTGGTAATTATTTGTAATTATTACTAATTATTGGTAATTATTACTGATTATTATTAATTATTGGTAATTATTACTAATTATGGATAATTATTGGTAATTAGTAAATTATTACTAATTATTGGTAATTCTTGGTAATTATTGGTAATTATTACTAATTATGGATAATTATTGGTAATTATTACTAATTAGGGATAATTATTGGTAATTATTACTAATTATGGATAATTATTGGTAATTATTACTAATTATGTATAATTATTGGTAATTATTACTAATTATTGACAATTATTTGTAATTATTACTAATTATTGGTAATTATTACTAATTATTACTAATTATTGGTAATTATTACTAATTATTGCTAATTATTAGTAATTATTGGTAATTATTGATAATTATTACTAATTATTACTAATTACTGTTAATTATTACTAATTATTACTATTTAGTACTAAATATAGGTAATTATTGGTAATTATTACTAATTATGGGTAATTATTACTAATTATTGCAAATTATTAGTAATTATCACTAATTATGGTTAATTATTGGTAATTATTACTAATTATTACTTATTATTACAAATTATTGGTAATTATTGGAAATTATTACTAATTATTGGTAATTATTAGAAATTATTACTAATTAGTGATAATTATTACTAATTATTAGTAATTATTACTAATTATTGGTAATTATTGTTAATTATTACTAATTATTCCTAATTATTGGTATTTATTACTAATTATTAGCATTTATTCTTAATTATTGGAAATTATTACTAATTATTCCTAATTACCGTTAACTATGAACAATGAATACTAATAATTTAAATTTATTAATTAACAAAACAATGTAAACATAATTAAATTACAACTAATATAAAATAATTGAAACTAATAAATAATTTAAAATAAATATTAAATTAAAATAAACATAAATACCTTTAATATTGATCTGAGATTGTTCTCTGAGCGTTGTTGAAAAGTTCAATATAAACTCCGAAAAACAAAGTAAACTTAAGAAACGCTGAACTCTAAAAATAGTGTTTTGAGAGAAGGAAAAGATGGAGTTTGAGAATGAATGTAAAAAACGGATGGGGGGTATTTATAGGTTACATTATTTGCGATGGGACTATTTGCGATGGGATACCCCTCGCAAATAGTATTATTTGCAACGGTACCCATCGCAAATACCTTGGCCCTCATTTATTACGGTCAACAGTTAAATAGTTATCTGCGACGAGTACCGTCGCAAATAATAACCTGCCGACATACTATTTGCAACAAGGGTATATTCCCATCGCAAATATCTTTTACCGCCGTTTATTTGCTACAGGGGTATATTCCCGTGGCAAATAGCTATTTACCGCCGCTGGTTATTTGCGACGGGCGGTAACCGCCCTTCGCAAATAACTTTGCCACGATTTGGCGCGCAAAGCGCGCAAGTCCTTTTGCGACGGGGAAAGCTAACCCATCGCAAATACCTACTTATTTGTGACGAGATTTATCCCCGTCGCAAATAACCCGTCGCAAATGCCCATTTTTCCCTTAGTGATAGGAATTTTTATCAAAGAATTTTTTATGGTCAATTTATATATTTGGGTATAAATGGCGAACATGGATATTATTATGGATAGTATAACATTGGTTTGACGATGGTTTTCAATAATGAATGAAAATTAAATTTATTTTTTGGATGATATATTTCACCCTATTAAAAAATTTGATACAAACAATATATTTCTCTCAAATAATTTCGGATTTTTAATAATTTATACTATGTTCGTCATATCTTGATTAATCTTTTATAAATATTGGGCGCACATATTTTGCATAAGTAGTGTTTATTTTAATAAATTTAGTTTCATGATTCTATATTATTATTGATTAATAATATGGTAATTATAACTTTGGGAATAAGGAGATTGCCATTGGCATTAGGGAGACAAAAATTTGTATATTTTTCACTATTAACCATTATCCTTAATAACAACGTGAAAATGAGATACTTAGGGGTGTCAATTATTAATGCGGATTATGTCCCACATTAGAGGTTATGTATTCTATGGTCATGGGTCACACGATGGGTTTTCAATAGATCATTAAATCACACCAAATACACATATTTCAAGAAAATACCATTCAACTGGGGTATTTTTTTTAATTTTTAATAAGAACTATGCAATATGATATATTACTGAGGACTAGAAACGACGTGTTATTAGAGTAAGATAATTAGCTTAGGATCTTATGATGATTTAAATGAATTAATCTCACCTTGGTGGATTAGATTCGATCATTATTTTATAAGGATTAATATAATTATGATAGATTTTATTATAATTATATCAAATTAAAATTGGTTATACCAAATAAATATTTCGCATTGGTCTACAAAAATTACAATTTATCAGTTTATTTCTAAATTGATAAATGAGATTTTTGGGCAAGAAATTACATCTATCTAGAATCTATTATTTACAATAATATAAATCCATTGAAAGTGGAACTAAAACCCCATTAAATAATCTAAAAAATTAATCATAAAAAATAATAATTTAAGTAATCAATTATTATGAAAATTTGGGAAAATTTTCAACATTGAATCCCATGTCGTCCCTTTTATTATGAGTAAATATTTAAAGAAAAAAATACTCCAATGTAGTCCCAATATAATATTTGTTGAATCACATATTATTATTTTTAAAAACATTCTATTCATATTTCGAAGGTCCCAACATATAACCACTATAAATTTATAGCATGAAAAAGTGATTCTGATAATAAAAATCAATTTATGACTGCTTTACGCAAGAAGGATTGGCCAATTTAAAAGTATCACACAAAACTACATTCACATCACATAAAAATAATTTATGTGATTTTTCATATTACTGGTCCGTAGTCAGTAAAATAGAAACACAATATTGAGTGTAGAACAACATGATGTTTATATATAAGCCCTAATCATTCCATCATGTCATATATTGAACATGTCTATATTGTGTGATTTATAGTGAAACTTTTATCATTTTAAAAAAATTTAATACCCAGAAAGTGCTTTTATTTTCATCCAAGGTAATGCTCTCTTAACCCATATTTTTTTATTTCTAATTTTATATTATGAAAATATAATTTTATTTATTCACTCTTAGTATTACATAAGTTTATGTTACGATTGAATAAAACATGTTTCTTTTATAAAGAATAGTCCTTCATATTGAATCATGTTCCCCATCAACAAAATAGTTTCCCTATAAAAAATCAATTTGAAATGGAAATTTTTGACACATCATTTGATAAATCTGGTGTAAAAATATAATATTTTCACATTTGAAAATAAACTACTTGATTCATCATCTCCAATGTACCCCATATTAATTGAGGCTTGAATTTCAACCATCTTCTATTATTTTAGGTATCCCCCTTAAGTCCCATTATGTACCGACCATATAAATTCTCTTAAACCACCATATTTTTTTATTTCCATTCCTTCACCCTCCACTATAGCTACCCACAAACAAGAAAATTAGCCCTTTATCCTCAATTGATGAGTATTTTTTAAATACAAATGGTCTGTAATATGTTCCCAAATATTATTATCTAAATCCATGATTATCTTCATTTCACATTTTGACATAGATGTTCTAGAAACCATACATTTGAGGTAGATAATAGATTTAGAGATTCTAAATATCACAAAAATTAACCTATCAACATCCAAACATTAATTATAATTATGTCCCCACAATCAATATCTCAACGCTAGAAATTTCATCTGGAGAGATCATGGCATTTTTTTGAAACTAAATCATTAGTGACTCGTAATACCTAGATGTTTATAGTGATGAAAGAATTATAGAAACTATTTTAATATAAAGTTCAAAATAAAATGAACTAATTAGAAATTTAAATCCATTATAAATTATTTAAATTCCTCGATAGGACAATATATATATAAAAACATTATCATAACCTCAATGAAATTATTTTAAAGAGTGAAGATTAAATTATAAAATATTCAATAAGTATTATAGAAATTCTACAAGACTCATTGATTAAAAAAAAGTAATAGACATCGTAGAAATATTACAAAATTAATAACGATTATATGATCTTCTCTTATAAAGAATAATTTTGAACATTTAAAAATAATTAAAAAAAATAAATTTTAATGTCATGATAACACTTTTACATGATCCTCCTCCTCTTATAAATTTTGAATTTTTTTTGTCAGTATATAAGAAATATAAAAACCCAATTCCCCAAAACAATTGTGATATTAAAATTATTTGGAAAAATATTATAATAATGGAATCATGGTTCATAAATGAGAAACCATTTATGAAACGATGAAAGATGGAAAATTAAATAATTATGGTATATAAATATCAAAAATTCATAATATAATGAAGATAATGTCCATCATCAAAATGATATCAATTGTCCGAGCATCCAAATGGAAATTTTGGAAAAGATAGTTCTACAAGGAGGAAAGATTCACCTACCCATAAAAGTGTTAAATGTACATTGATGTCATTCTTTTTTCTAGGACATATATTTGGAGAGGGGTGAGAAAGAGAACATAACCCTCCATTAGTAAAATTTTCAATGACACGAGATGTCAGATTATAGAATATACTACAATTTTGAGTGGAAATAGAACTATTTTATAATCTTGAAATTAATATCCTGAATATTGTTTTTCTAAATGATCTATTTTTTCTGAGGATTATATATTAATAAATAATTACATATCATTTTATTATATATTGATTTGTCACTTTTATTAGGTAATTCAATATGGAAAAAATTTAAAATATGTTAGAATTGGTCTATCATTATTAGATATAACTATAATCAAATGATGTTTAATTTCAATAAATATTGAATGTGTACATTTTTTTAATATTTTCATTGGAAATATCAATGAAGGGGGGAATAAATATCCTATAGGATTCTTCTAGATTAATAATTATTATTCATGAGTACGTTATGATCATTTTTATGTTTTTTATATAAGGTTTATTAACATATCATTTTGAGTATTCTTTAGTATAAAATAAATTATAGGAGTTTGAATTTTGGATCCCCATGCATATTCAACATGAATGGTACTAATTTATGAGATCCATATTACTTCATACATTTCCCCACATATTATATAGGCTTCCAAATAATGATGTGGGTCTATTAGCAATTTTGGGAGAATATAAAATCTATTAAATGAACAAAATCCTAAAATAATGGTAATACATTATCCCAAATCATATAATATATATATATATTATAATTGTACACAAACCAAATAGAGTATATAAATTTCTATATAAAATAAAATAATTTTTTAATGATAGAGAAATAATATAATTAGTATAGTAGCACCAAAATGATTGATAAAAAAACTACAATCCTAGATATGTAGAAAAATGTAGACACAATAACATTCATTTTTTGGGGATATTCTATGTCATTTGTCCTTATACTTGATGCTCCCACTACTAAATGGTTGATTACTAGGCCTTCACCCTTATATACATCATTAACCATGATTTATTCTTTCCTTCCATGGTGCATAAGATGGTTGGGATCAAATTCTCAATAAAGATCCAACAATGGTGACCCTAAATAAACCTTTATATATATATATATTGTGTGTGTTTTCATGTATATATTTATGTATGTTTGTATTTATGTCTGTAAGTTTGTGAGAATTCATCCATGAATATATATATGTATCCATATAAAAATGTATGCATGAATATATGTTTTAATATATATAAATATGTATATATGTATGTTTGTATTAATATGGATGCATAAGGTGGTATGGTAGTGATGAAAATAAAGGAATAATGTACATCACATCATAATGTTCTAATTAAGGTAGCAAGTTACTACGAAACCTTCCTTGGCTAACAGTGTGGTGATGTATGAACATATCACATACAGGTACAATGGTTTTATATATATAATATATATAAATACATAAAAATGTAACCAAAAAAATATTTTATAATAAATCACTAAAAACCAAAGTAAAATCTATTGTTATAATTACACTTATCCTATACAGTAGCATAAACTATCAATGGAATCAATCCCAAGTTGATTGTAACGTGATGAATTTTGTTTTCATCATTCCAATCATATAAAGTATCTGAAAAAATGGTTGGAATTATCCACATTTATTATAAAATAAAATGTGATAGTGGATATTAGGGAACAACTATATAATAAAAAACATAATTGTGGGCATCATACCCACCATTGAAAATTTTCATAGAAATGGTAGACATCATGCCCAACATATATATCAACAAGAATATTATTTACCATCAAAAACAATATTAAATATAATTTACATATACCCAAGCCACATGTATTATGATAATCTGACCACTATTCCATTTAAAATATGTAGATTTTGTCAGCATGGAACATGTAATATTATATAAAAAGTATCCATAACTCAACTATCCACCCATATCCACTCCTCAAACCCAAGTATCCCAATGGATATTTATGTATGTCCAAAACACATGTTATAGGGATATATATATTCTTTATAAGATCTCCTAAAACTAATCTAGTTTACATATTTTTCATCATTTCAATAAGACATTAAACATTAAAATTAGATCACTATCACTAATCTTATGAAAAGTGTTTAGTTGACATTCGTAATAATAAGGTATATAAATTAAAAAATCAATTATTGTGTATATCTTATTATGAAATAGTTTGTATGACTTAGTACCGATCATATAAATGATCAGAAACATTCCAAGAAATCATTCCTCAAAATCCCATTCATATATAAATTTTTTTGTCCCAAGAAAGTTTAAACTCATAGGATTACATAGTCACATACTATGAACACTAATGTTTAGAATCATTAGACTATATATGATCACAGTTACCCATGAGCAGTCGTAAACATCATCTAAAAAACCAAATATTCTCTAATCATTTTTTATGAGACATAGTCATATATGTATCATTATCATAGTTCTATAAATAAATAATTATAGCTAATCATCTTGATATATTGGGAATCAATGGTTTCCATCTAATTAAAAGTTCTAGTATTAGTTTAATTATTATATTATACTAATGAAAATTGAATATCTCATCATTCAATAAAATTTATGATTCATGATCAATGAATTTCCCCTAATTTCAAAATAATACACTTAGACTACCCATAATTAAAATGAATATATGATTTTTTCAACATTACTTGTGTGTTCAATTCTCTTTACACCCCCGCTAAAAATGGGTTTTGAATCAGAATTTTCAAGTCAAACACAATACTTATTAGTTCAACATATATCCACATGATTTATTTAACAAGTTTTCTACTCATCATATCAATTGTCATGGTGTGATTGAATGATTTAAAATAATCTACCGACATCAATTGATTATAAATAAACCATATTTCATTTTTACCTTATGGAATCACTGACAAAACCATGAAAACAAAAACCCATTGTGATATTATCACATTTCTATTTTACAAATGGTAATTGATAGAGAAGAATTAAAATTATCTAGTTCTTATAATAAGAATATTGATTGCTAAGGAATCATGATAAAAACATTTATTTTTTATTTTTTTCATAGAACACAAATACAAACTACATATTTCATTATATAATATAGTCATGCATTGGTGGACTAATTATTTGACAATTTGTGAGTACCCAATTATCTATTAAATCATAGACATCACTTGGAAATAAAATGATCCTTCGCCATTATGATTCTAATATGGACTTATAACCTCAGCATATATGATATGCCTTATCACCAAATCATTAATTCCTAATATATTACTCTCCTTAATACAATTAATTAGAAACCCTTTAATTATAAAATATGTCAGAAAATACCATCCCAAATAATCCTATACATCATGATGCAATCATTAATGATGATTATATGCTACCACATGTCACATCTATCTCATAAAACATGGGATAATATTATTCTACTGGGTGTATGTTTAATATAATTGTCCTTCTCAAAGGTGTAAATCCTAGTAACATAAAATGACTATAAGTATTTAACCAAGGTTATCATTTGATTATTTATTTTGTATGATGAAAATATGAAAGTCATGATAATGTGGAATGTATAGTCAATATATGGTTTGAGTGATATATAGTTTAACCAAAATGTTATTTCATAAATAACCACCTTGACTATTATATCATTAATATGATAGATCATAAAATGTAGTCCAGGCTAGTTGGATTTATAAGCGACTATTCGGGCATAATGTATCAATATTAATCCTAGTTTTTTGTAAGATTAATTATAGTAAAAAAATATAAATTTACCTAGATCATGTATTATTTGAATAATTGTAGACATAGACCTACATTCCACTCTTATTGGACTATCTCACAAGGACTGGACCACTCGAACCACACCCCCTTCCTAGATTGGGTCATCATGGGAACAACTAATCTAGAGAAGTATCAAATAAATATCCACTATTGGAATTTTAATCCCTAGATGATATTAATATCGATTAAATCTTGTGTTACTATTATAAAAATAGAGAATTCAACTTCCCATGATCCATTGTTATTCTATACTCAGAAATCATGTGAGTTAGGAAATCCAACACCTTGATCTTGAAATGAAACATCAATTGATTCCCATAACCAATCCTTCCTTAACCATTGTGTGTTGATAAATATCATACCTTTTTATAAATACATCTAATTTTTAATTAATAAAAAACTAGACAAATAAATCACTATGCTGGTGAAAAACACAATTTATTATTTATATAAAATCCAATTTTGTGTTCGTTTAACATAGTTGATTTATAAGAAACACATATATGGATTATATTATCATGAATGTGGTCTATATATTATCCTAAAATCTAACACACACAAAATGATAACTCAAACTCCTATCAATAATGTTGAACCACCTTGATACCATTATTTATCCAAATATGATATCCGTGTATTGAAGGTTATATCAGTTCATGATTTGCATTTCATTCAACTATGGGTAATAAATACATAAATACAAACACCTATCTCCTATCTTATTTAATGATTAAAATGTCCAGAAAAGGTAATTCATGGTAGAATAAATCTATTCACATGTAGTTCCTCTCATTGGACCATCAATTCTCATCTCATTTTGAGCCATTCTATAAGGAGGAATGGGTATTAAATCCATATTTATGAAACAAATATATGAAAATCAACATATCTCCCTAACTATAACCCCAATAAATCAATAGGAATGAAAAAAAGATAATGATCTACAATAAAGGAAAATTTTATTTTTTACTATTCATCACAAAAAAATACTTACAATCATGGTGGTGGTAAATCATAGATTCTTATGGCTAGGTCTCATATTTCCTGTATACATTTTTATTCCTAAATATAGGTATAAAAATTTCATAATGTGGATGTAAATTAAACTCTAAATTATTATCAATTAATGATCAAAATATATTGAGACAAACAATCCCTCTCAAGGATCTCCTCAAAATTATATACAAAGATCATTAGAAGTACTATGAATGCTTATACACACTCACTACTATGAGAAGTCTAAGGTATCTCCCAATATAATATTTAAATTTACAAAAAACAATACTCAAGTTCAATACCCACATTTTATACTATAAAACATACTTCATTTCTCTAAAAACTATGAATAATACAAACCATTCTTCCTTCACAAATGAAAACAAACTAATGAAAATGTAAAAGAACCAAATATTACACCTCCCATGATCAATTGTCACTCTACACTTTATAGTGAATTATGCTCATATATGAATAGATTCTCCAGTCCAAATAACCAATAGTAGACTCTTCACATATTTCAAACTCTACTAGTACCACACTACTGTCATGGTTTTCCCTGTGAGCTATACTTATTTCAGAATCCTAACTGACCTGAAGATCCCAAAATATGACTATAAGGGGATGTAATTTTCAACACTCTAGATGACTAAACCTATATTGTTACATTATTATTACCATTCTATGATAGATTACTAATGTAAAATATAAATTTAACCATTTATATAAAAAAGGAAAATTGTTTATATATTGAATATGATATGGTAAAATATATTCATTTACACCTCACTAATTCACCTAATGTTGTCCTATTTTGAGGTGGAAGAGTTTATCCTCATAAAATAATATCCTTATGATATCAACCAAGGAACTGAAAATAATATATCAACAATAATCTTTTATAAGAACATCTCTTTGTTATCATTGGAGAATAAATATTCTTACAATCACCACTATTTACTAGTCTTTTATGTCTTAATTAAGGAAATTAGTCATAATATCACAAAAATATTTCTAAAAAAATTCACTTATTCCACAATGGTATATATCAAACCATCCCCATTATGATTGACTCTTATAGATTTATCCATTTCAAATGATAGGGTAAAATTATGATATTTTTTAAAGTATTAGCATAGAATAACATAGAAATATACCCCATACAATTAACGGGTAAAATTCTATCCAACTATCCATATAAAGTTATTATGAGGGGGGGGGGGGGTATTGAATAACCTGTTCTAAGATGCCAACTTGAAATAATCTTCTCACTTTCCCACCTACACATACACAAACCACTAAAGAATATCTACTATAGAATTTATACATGTTGAAAACTCCACTATCCATTAAATGTGGAAATTTATCTATTGAAGTAGTCTTCAAATACTCACTATACAATACTGAATATATTACAATGAACAGTAAACCAAAAATAGGGGTGGATTTTTCATTTGATACACCCAAAAATGATTATAAATAAGTGTCTCATTTATTGGATACCTATTATCTTTAGAGTGAATAACCAATCAGAAAATCATCCTTGGATACTCAAATAGTGAAATTTCTATTTCCATAATATGTTATAATAGTAAATTCGGTCCTGTATAATTTTCCTTATACTCATTGTGCTTTACTAGATCACATTGAGTCATAATATCACCAAACTTGAAAAAAAATATCGCATAATAAATATATCAAAATTATTGATATCAAAGATGAGGGGAAGCAGTAATATTCCTCACAACCAATTACTCATTACATGTTCTACAATATTAGGATTAAAATTACTCACACATTTAATAACATACCCTCTATCACTGAAAATTTAAAAAAAAATCAAAGTGAACTTTTATGGGTAAATTTGGAACCATAAAAAAATTTATTATAAAACAAACCATAAAACCAAATAAGAGAACAATATACCATTCTATAACATACTTATAACTAATTGAATCATTAACCTATATTATCTCCACTAAAAAAAGGATAAATTCGGGTCTGGAATTTATTTTTTTGATCCTTTAGATGATGGTCTATCTTTACCATGTCTATATATAATCATTTGAACATATTTTTACCTCATTCAATATACATGACCGAATTTGATCATTCTTTATGATCCAATAATATCAATATTCATTAAATTCAACCCAAAAAAAATATTTTTATCATTATTTTGAATCATATTATGGAAAATATATAAATAAATCCACCTAAAAAATCTCCTCCTTATAGTAAAAAATATGATCTAGAGAAATTTCATTATTTTTGGCATCAAATCCTACATCTTTGAAAATATAAACAGTAGGTTTTGATTCTATACTGTTCTCTTGGTTGATATTATGTTGATCTATTTTATTAATTCGATTAAGATTTTTTTCCAAGGATCCTTCTTTCAACAGATCTAGATATTCTTCATTTCAAAAATAGGATATAACATACAATCTATCCTCCTCACAAGGGGTTTTTTTTGAACCTCATTAATTTTAATCTCATGCACTGATTTGGATTTATATTACATTGACGTTGACCATATATCTATGTCATTGAATGTTTAAATAGGTACATTGAAATTCTATAAGGTATATTGTCGATGAAATTTGGATGTTTTTAATAGTAATTAAATTTGATATAATATTTCCCTTTGATGTATAGATAATTCCTGGAAACGTAATTACCTTTCGTCTCTTTCGTTATGCCCGAACACCTAGGATCATCCTCCTATATTTTGTAATATCAGCCAAATGTATATTCAATTTATTCATATTTATCCATAACATCATGTTCTTAGTATCCTACATCATTGACCTAACTTGTAAAATACTACTTTAATTTTCCACATTGGTATAATTGTTGACCACTATTTAGGACCACTTTTTCCCATAAAATATTCAAAAAAATATTAAATACATCTTTTAAATAATTCAGGTAGGTTAACCAGTATCCCTACTTCTAATTTCCTTTTCAAAAAATATCTATAAACCTTCCATGTATGTTATTTTAAATAACACACTGTTCTTTCCATAATGAAAAATAATTTTTCTATTAATCCCTTAACAGATTGGTATTTATGACTAATTATTCCACGTATGAAGCATTGAATCCCTCAAAATTAAAAAAAAAGATTAAACTTATCATCAAAATCAGAAAATTAATTAACCAATGAATCAAAAATCACAACATCATACATATCTTTATTATAGAGACCTAATCATTTTACACATTTTATAAAATGATTCTTTACATAATTAATTATAACATACAAACCAAGGATCCCAGATTATAGTGTCTTTGGATTAATTTAAACAAAATAGGAATGTATGAAACAAAAATAATGTCATATTTATTTAGTCTCCATAATTATATCCTATGTTCAAATAGATCATACAAATATATATGATTACCTAAGAAATAATTAGATAAAAGGGATGATCTAAATATCTCAATAAGGGAATAATCATATGTATTAAACATAGAACATGGTATAGAAGGCATAACATGATGAGATAAAAAGTAGAGGAATGTGATTAAATATATGGATTCATAAAAAGTAGAACATGGGATCGTGAAATAAGGTAAATAGTTGATTGCGACATCAACATAAAACATTACAAAAGTATGATTCAATCTTAACTGTGGAGAATATATCACATAATGGAGAAACACCCATATTGGATTAGGATTACCCCTTAATCCCATAAATTATGTGTCAGGAGAAAAAAAGTTACCAAATGAAATGCAAAACTATCTAGATGTACACACATGAAATGTTCATGAATATGTGTTCCACATAAATAATCAAAACTAATGATTAAATATTAGGGTTAGCCAGTGAAACAAATGGGTATCGTAATCATGTCCTATAGAATAACAAAAAGGTGTATCATCATGGTGTCCATGAATGAATAACTTTATAACAAAGAAATTCATTTATAATGGAAAACAAGTATATGATAAATAATTTATAACAGAAGTGATATAATGTAAAAATAGTGTTTATGAAACTTTAGAAATGATCCACTATAACATTGTTTAATGGAATATATTAATGGGACTTTAAAGAGGAAAAATAGATAAATTTTTATAATCCATGAAATAGAATAAGATAGTTTTTCATAATTAAATGAGATATATTATAAAAAAATTTGGAATGTAGTATATTAGTGGGTTTCTTGAAACATGTGTATGAAATTGGGAAGTATCCTTTCAACAGGGTTGCATATCGGGAGGAATTGGGAAAAAAAATATAAAAAATCTATTTACCCATCTAATAACGAATAATTGAGATAGGATATTATATTTGGAACATATAATCCTACTATAAGAGAAAAATATAGTATTATTTAATAATTAAATTAGGGTAAATATAGAGAAAGTGCAACTCGATGGAAATATAGATGTTCTATGAGATTCTCTTTACTTATGTACAAATGTGTTCTGAAATTGCTACTAAATTCCTTACTAATCCAATTATATTCATTAATAATTTAATTTATAACCTCTTAAAATTTTCTTTTATTCATTATAATTTATTTATGTTCATTTATAGGGAATTATATGAGTTATAGTGTTTAATTTCATTGTTTTGGGAGCATTCAATTCATGGTTTCATGGTTGTTTCCCTTGTGTTTGATTATTGATGTTCTTCCATATTTAAATTATTATATTGAAGTAAAATTATATTGTACTAATCCACTACTAAAAAATAAAAATTTCCCATATATCATTATGTTTTCAGATATTATAAAGCTTCATTAGATATAACGTTAATGTAAAATGGTTATTTAATTTTTGGATGATTTTAGAACCATTCCAAAGTTTTATCATATTATTTAATATTATATCCATATATTCATTACAAAACATGAAATAATTTACAATATAGATGTTATAATATAATGTATCCCCAAAAATGTATCTATGACCTTCCATATAGGTGGTAATGAAAACAAAAACTCAGCATCCATGAAGGCGGTGAATCAACACATCACAGATAATGTTTTCATTTTTAAAATAAAAGAAGAAGATAAATGATTAAATTATGGATATTCCATTAAAAATAACATTAAAATACATATATGATACTATATCTATCATGTTACTTTGTATATTAGTGGTTAGTATAGGGTATGAAAATAAATTTAATTAAACTGGAATGAACCGGGATTTTAACTCTTGGATATCATCTCTTTGAGAACCGCTTTAAGGAACTAGGAATTCATATTTTAGTGAGAAAATAAAGGCGAAGACATGGGAATATTCTAGGAATTGGAATTTTACGAAATATTAGAATGCTCAAAATTAAAAAAAAAATTAATTGAGAATAGGTTGTGAGGTGTGTTATTTATAAGGGGAGGGGTGGCATTGTTTTTATTATTTTCATCATTTGTTTATTATTGTGGATTAATTCAATCAATACTATTGATTAAAATGATAAAATATATAATATTTAGAGTGAATGATATACTTAATGGGTTGTTACATCATCCATGAATCAAACATGACTAAAAAAATTCTATTTTAATATCTAATGTTAAATATAGTTCATTAAAATATATCATTATTTCCCAAAATAAACTATTTTAAGTAGAATTCGCAAAATGTACCAAAACCATTTTTGATATGTATATTTAAAAAATAGAAAAATATATTATGATAATAATTTTCCAAATGAAATAAAAATTATTTATAATTTAAATAATCATTTATTCGAAGAACACTATTTTGTTATTATAACTGGTTTTATGATTCACTGAAAAATAACTTTAGGACATAAAAAATTATCTTATAGGTAGAATAAAAACAATATTAATTCTAGAATCTATTATATAAAAATTATTGTTCTCTTAAATGATATATTAGATATAACATTTTAATTAAAAATTTATGTTTTTCAAAAAAATTAACAATTAAATTATTATTTATAAAATATTTCTTCACTAATTTAATGATATAAAGGTATCATATTTCAATTTATAAGTTATATAAATTTTATTTAAAATTTAATAAGTTATATTAATATTATATTTTCCATATTACTACTCTTAATGATTGAATTAATTTTCTATTTGTTAGGTTAGTATTCTAAAAATAATATTTCTAATGGTCCAAAGGATTTACTACTTCCTATAAATACATCTTTTTAACTTTATTATGCACTTTTATTTTCTCTCCAATAAATATTTTATTTTTAATGTAATGTTTTAATTATTAAAAATTGTTCATGAGTGCAGTAATTATAGTGAATTAAGGAGATCTATATTTTCCCATTCATATGATCTTACATACTATTTATTACCCCACTGTAATAATTTACATCCTTATTATTTTAATTTCTAACCAGTGCAATATTATTAATTTATGAGTATATAGTTCTTATTGGGGTCCCTATGTTATACATGTTATTTTAACTACATGATATAATTATAAGTATGGAAAAGTTCAACGATAAAATTCTATGTCATTACATTCCCCCCCCATGAAATTTCACCCTCAGTTTTTAGTCAAGAATGCTAATGTGAGAGAAAGTGATGTTACTTGTCCCTATTTTACTCCTCTAATTCCCATATTATATATTCATACCTAATATTATTCTTTAGCATATTTACTTGATAAGTAGTCCTATTTAGTAGTACTATATAACATAGTCACATATATTCACTGACATCTCCTTATAAGCAGGATAATTTTGTAGTTGGACCACATATAAATTTATTACATGTGAGAGATATGGTAGTAAATTCCTTAATTGGGATATGGGTAAACATTATTTAATTGATACATGGTTGGTTGATGTGCTAGTTAGTCACCCCCAACTTTATTACGATAAAGAATATTGAATGGGTTGATGTTCATAGGGCTTGTCTTTATTGACCTCCCAAATATCATGACTCTATTCCATGGAGATATGTGGAGGAATTACATGTACCCAAATTCAAACTCTACATTCATTAGATGATTTTAAAAATATATCATCTATTGATTTTGGGAATCATTGACCATTTATGTCCTAGTGGCATATGTTCACTGACCACATCACATTATGTTGGTGTCCACCATCATTTCTTATAAAGATCTTTATATTGATCCATTTGGATACTTGAGTGTAAACTATTGTTGTAGGACTACTCAAGACGATTTCAATGTTGGTTCCATCCTCATTTGAAGTCTATTGGACATTCTCTCATCATGGATTCCAGTTTATGAATATTATTCTCAGAAATTACATTAGTTTTAGGATGATATCATGTTTTAATGTTCGTATTAGTGTTTATATAATTTTTATGACTTTTTAGAAACTTTACATAAGTCATGGATCATGATCGAATACAATCGATAATAGTAATATATTAATCATCACCACTTATCTTAATGTACATATCTGTAAGTTGGTTATGTGATAAATCCTATCAAATTTATATAATGTGAGTTGTCTTGGTATGATGATCCAAAAACCCATATGGAATTATTTCTTCTCAATGGTTTTTTATTTTCATTGCCATTGTCCAAGGTAATGTACTTGCATATCCATTCTAGTATGGTTACTAGACACTCCATCATATAAAAAAATTTCATCTCATACTTCAATTGATAACTTTCAATAAATATTGATGTGTATCCTAAAATTCCCTTCTTCAAATATTTCCACTAATAGTGATCTCATATATATTGATAAATCGTTGTGCTCTATGGGTGAATAGATAATGTTGAAATTTTTGATTCACTCAGAAGATCATTCTTAATCTCTAAGTCATATGATACAAATTTTCATGAACTAAATCTTATGAATCCTCACGCATAAATTTTTAAATATAAAGATTTTTTTATAATATCATCCACCATGTTCTAAATTCCACAACTTTTCAATGATAATCCATGATATTATCCTTATGGGATATTTTAGAAATAATTTACGAATGGAATAATGAGATTACTTTCTTGTTTATTCCAATTTCTATCCTTTAAATTTCCAATAATATTAGATCCTTCTCAATTCTCATCATTGATAATATTACAAGATCCTTTCTAATTATATCATCTACCACATTATTTTCATTACATGGATGGTAGTGTATTTTGAATTCATAATCCATGAGGATATCTATCCATATTTGATGGATAATATTACTATTAATATATGTGATTATATTCTTGAGGCTTTTATCATAAATATATATCTCACACATCTAATTATAGAGATAATTTGGACTGATTTTCAATGTGAACATCACAAACTCCAATCTCTGACTCATGCATGGGGAGGTTTTCTCATGATATTTCATCTTCATTGAGACATAGGATGTCAGTTTATCATTTTTCAATAAAAAATTTCATAATAAATTTTTTGAAGAATTGATGTATAACATCAATCGTTCCCCACCCACCGGAATAGTGATTAACTATAGAGTGATCAGCATCATTTTCAACTATTTAAAGTTTCCTTCACATTCACTGGTCCAAAAACAATTACTCCCATTCGAGTAATATTTTTTAATGGGTTTAAAAATAATGATATTTTTTAATAAATTATCAGTAATACCTAAACATACCATGGAAAATATGGATCCACATTATATATTATGTTTTTTTGCACACCTCATTTTCCTTTTTTTAATGGCTGAATGATATTCCATTAATCATGAAAAAAACGCCACAAATGATACAATCTCCGTCCATAACTCACATTTAATTTAAATTTCATATAGTTTGTCCCATCAAAATATCTTTAACACAATATTAAAATTCTACTCAGGATCCTCAATAGCCTTGGAATATATTATAATATCATCAGTAAATACTAACAATAAGTTTGCAACAAAATAACTAGACTATATTCATTATGTACATGAAAATTGAAGTAGAATTACTGATCCAAAAGAAAAAAACTATAAACCCATAGTGTACATGGCTCATTTAAATAAAATCCTGAGTATATCAGTCTTCCTCACTTTTAACTAGAGATATAGAAACCGAAAGTCCACCTAAGAGAAATAATTTTATCAATATAGTTGGTCAAAAAAAAATCTATTCATGACGGTGGATATTGGTACATTATAGAAATTTTATTGATCTCTTGATATTAATGTATATGTGAATTGATACATCCTTATTTTGGATGAAGAAGATAGGAAAACCCCATAGTGAATCACTCAAGATTATAAATACCTTATCTATATTTTCTTTCAACTACTTCATCGATTCCTTTAACTGAATGGATGCCATTTTGTATGGGTTCGTTGATATGGGTAGTGATCTATCTATGTGATCTATTGAAAACACAACGTCTCTATCAGGAGGGACACCGAAATATTTTTATGGGAATGCATCAGTGTACTACCTCGTAATGGGAATGTCTTCAAGCATGATCCAATCCTTTTTCTTGACCATTTGGGATAGTTATTATCACTAATAATGAAATAATATCCATAATTGGGTTTATAATTTTGAAGTATATTCATCATCCTCTTTAAATATGTACAAAATTTTAGGTTTCCCTGGAATTTGAAGAGTGATATCTCTTTCTAGAATGATGATGTTGTATTTTTATGAAGATATCCAATCCAAGCCCAATATAGAATCAAACTACACAAAAGGAAGAAAGACAATATTTATTGGTAGTTTCAATCCACAAACATTAATATTAGAGTATTTTTATATTTTTTATGCAATAATTGAAACATTTCTTATTCCCATATATACTAAACATCATTATTTTATGGTTGGTTTTTAGATATACTAAACATGCACGGTATGAAAGGATTATAAGAATAAAAATCAAATTTTTTGTTAGTTATTCACTAATGAAAACCCCACATAACTATAACCATATCATTTTTAGGATCCACCATTTTAGTAGTGATACCATATTACAATCCATGTTTCCATGGAGGCTGTTGTTGATTACTTTCTCCTAAAACCCAATGCTTTTGGAATCAGATCACAAAATTCACATGTTCCTTGTAGTTGAGACACTACTCTAAAAGAGGATTTTTGGTCATAAAATACATTTATTATTCCAAAAAAATGGAATTATTGAAATAAATTTGATAAAAAACACTATTATGGGCCTAACTTCAACATTTAAGAGATCTCTTCTTTCCCATTAGGTAGTTACCATGATTCTTCATCCCACAATTTTGACACATCGGATGTTGGTTATACATTCCATCATTTTATTTTTCTATATATCCAACCATATAAATATCATTATTCCACTTATGATATCCAGTAACATGATACCGTTGTGAGATTCTGACCTCTATTTCAACATGAAGGGAAGAACATACAACATCCTTGTAAATTAAAATGTCTCTAATCATCAACACTTTTTATAGACTCAAATTTAGTCAAACAATGATATAATCCATTTTTCATTTAATGTTCATGAAATATAAATAGGTGTACCATGAAATCCATGTAATGTTTTTCTAGTACACCCCAATAGACCTGAATACCATTTTTATAAATATGCAGACCTCCCATTTCCTATTAAGACATAGATTTCATATATAATATTTATTGTGAAATATATTATTCCATTTTTCCATTTAAAAGGAATCAATTTCCTCCATTAAGATTGTGTTTTTAATTAGTTTCCACCACTTATCAGGTTAATCATAAAATGATACACTATTAGCATGATTATTTTATTTTATGAGCATTCGTAGAAAAATAATATCTCTTCAATGGAATTAAATAATTATTATATGATAAGTGGATTAAATGATCCGATAAATATATGATTCCTTACAGATATAATGGATTCTAGCACAACATTATCTTTATTTAGAGAATGAGGGTATTCTATATGAATCATGTTATTACTCATAACATGAGCCAGTTTGTGCTACTACTATCATAATGTCATGATATCCCAATCCCCTCATATTTTTCTTATCAATAGTCATGTCAACACATTTCTTATCAGATTTTTTTGTTGGAATGAGTTCTATTACTTCAATCAATTAACAATAAAAATAATGTAAAATTATGGGGGTCTTGAATACTTATCCAATAAAAATAGAAAAAGTACTCTTTGATCACCGATGGATAGGCATTTAAATGGAAATTAAATCCTAAAATTTTATTCCTTATGTTTAAATCTTGGTTATCCATGGTAATTTAATTTTCACTAGGATTATTAATAAATTTTTCTAGTCTTAATATTATGTAATAATAGTACATTCATCTGGTAGAAACTATAAGGACTCTATCCTTTGATAAATATTATTACAAGATTTCAATAATACTATACCATCAAACACATATCAAGGTTCACAAGGTCTAGATTCATTAGAATATGTTGTGCATAGTTGAAAGGAATTAATATAAAATAAAATATTATTTTATTTAATATCCATAATTATCTCCAAAATTTATTTTATTTCTAATATCAACATAGGATAACATGGGGAATAAATAGAATAAAGTGATGAAATAAAAAACCCAGTAAGTATATAACCATAGGACAAAATCATAACACATGTTTTAGAAGGCATAACATGATGACATAAAGATTGAATATTAATAAACATATAAAACAATAAAATTTGGATAATGAGATCATGTAATAATGGAAACATATGAACGTGGAAATAACATATACAATCCCATAAATAGGAGTCAATTCTGACTACCAATACTAAATGACATGATTAGAGAAGTCCAAAAAATGGAATAGGTTTAACCCTAATACCATATATGAAGTCTGATGATAATAAAAATCACCCAACACATTATATAACCATTTGAGTACACCAATCATAACATGTTTATGCATATGTTTTCAAAATAATAATAAAACTAAAGGAATAAAAATACGATTTATCCATGGAAGGAAGTGGTGATCGTAATCATTTCATAAGGCATAGTAGAGGGCGTATCATGATGGTGTATAGGAATAAAATGATTTAAAACATGCATGAAAATTTATAATGGATAAATGGAATATGATATTCCATTTCCAAACGATATAAAATAATGTAAAAATTGTTTTTATGAATTTTAGAAATGAGAAACATCGTTTTTATTTAATGGAAAATATTAAAGAAACATTAAAGACGATAAGAGAATAATATTTTTATTAATCGAAAAATGAACAATGATATTTATTAAAGATTAAATGAGTGACTTTACAAAAAAATATGTGTATTAAAGCAAAAAATTTAATATATATGAAAATGGTAAGGGAGTTAGGTATTTTCCTTTAACTGGTATTTCTTATGAGGAGGAATATAGAATGTTACTTTATAAAACATGTATTTCTCAATAATTGAATGAGTATTTGATCTTGGTAAATATTATAAGAACATAACCATATAATCATGGGGTATTAAAAAAAATAATTAATAATTACATTTGGGTAAAGAGATAGAAGGAATAACCCAAAAGAAAAAATGGATGTTTAAAGTGAATCTCATACCTTATTTTTGAATGTGTTCTGCAATTGAACATAATTTCATTGATATTAAAATTATATTCAGTAATAATTTATTTAGGAACATATTCAATGTATATTTTATTATTTATGATTTTATTATGTCAATTTACTGTCATTATGATAAGTAAGAGTGTTTAATTTTGTTCTTCTAGGACTATTTCATTCATGTCTTCATCGTCTGTTCGATTGTTTATAAATATGGAAGATCTTTTCAAATTTAATTTTATAATTATATGGAAATTTTATTGATTTAATTCAGTTAGAATAATTTAAATGGTCTAATTTATCATTCATTCAAGTATGAAAATTTTTTATTAGAGAAAACATTAATGAAAAACGATTAATTTATTTTTGGGTGTTTTTATGACCATCAAAAACTAGTATCACTTTATTTCCTATTATGTTAATATATTTTTTATATAACATTATTTAATGTACAAAATAAAAAATATAACCTTATTTCATACTGAAAATGTATAAAAAACCATCCATTAAGTTGGTATAAAAAATGAAAATGTGTCGTCCATTAAGGTGGTGAATCGACACATCACGGCTGATGTTTTCATTTCTAGAATAAAAGGATAAGACAATAGATTTGATGATGGATATTATATTAAAACTATAAAATTATAGTATAATTTAATACATGAGTTATCATTTAACTATAGATAGGGGTAGTGAGTGGTGGATAAGAAAAGAAATTAATTTAAAAGAGAATGAATGAGGTTTTTACCTTCATGAATATCATCTCCTTGAGATCCTCATTAAGGAACAAGGGATTGGATTTTGGGAGAGACTAAGACAACTAAAAAATGTGGACAATTCTTGGGAGATTAATTGAGAAGAATATTATCAATATTAAGGGATCATATTCTGTGTGGAGAAGAGAAGGTGATGGGTGGTATTTATAATAGAACGAGTGGGGTGTTTTTTATTATTTTACCCATTTTTTAATTATTTACTCAATAATATAAATATTTTTGATTTCCATGAATAAATAATGTAACAAGAGCATTTCATTTCGATTCAATGGGCATACAAATCATTCATTACTTAACCATGAATAAAAAATGCATGTATTATCTAATTATATTAAATACTGTAAATTATCATATTTCACAAATCAAAAAAAATAAAACTATTTTAGGAAAATAAAAAAAATTAAAACCAATTGTTATTCAATAAGAATATTTAATCAACAGAGTCCATTTCATTAAAATATTTTTCAAATTATGATTAGTTTAGTTTTTTTAAAATATACATATATTTAAAAAATATTTATTTTAAAATTAGAACCAATTTTATAGAATGTTTAAAAATATTTTAAGGAATAGATAAATTAAATTATAATTTTAATACAAAAAAATATTCATTTTGAAATATATTTTATGAATGATAATTTTATGTTAAGTCATTATAGTATTCAAAATTTTTAAAATAATCAATGATTTTTCCCAAAAGTAACAACATATTATTTATCATTTTTAAAACAGTTATTTATATGTTAGAATACATAAATATATCATATTTTCATTTGTAATGTAATTAAATTTTAAATATAATTTAATATGTCATATTGCAATTCTAATGGCTAGATTACATTTCCTAACTATCCCATTACTATTCCAATGGTAAGGATACAATTCAAATAGTCAAATTTTTAATGGTTATAATGGTTTAATACATCATATAATACCTCTTATTAAATTCATCAACAAAATATATTTTATACCGAAATAGTATTCTATCAATAACATTATATTTTATATATACTACATTTCTAATGAGTATGGTAATTCTAGTGGTTTCAAAAGATCCATATTTTTCGTGTCTTATTATTTATTTTTTATTTATTGTCAAACTCTAATATTTGGCATTATTATTGGTCTTTTTTGTACAAATGATTCAGTCTTATTTTATGAGAATAAAATATTTATTATGTTCTTTAGCCCATGAATGTTCTTTATATTTCAGAATATAATTATAATTAGGAAAAATAACAATGATAAAATTCATGATCATTTCTTGGATCATAGGAAAAATTGGTGCAAGGAACACCATAAAAAGCATGATGTACCAATAATCTCGATGGAATGATGTTAGGTAATGTCCAAGGGGTTGTATAAATATTAGAAATCAGTGAAAGATTCAAAATAAACTAGTCATTTGCATTAAAATATTATTCGATTTCAATTATTATAAAGTACACTGGTGGTTTTGAGACATCCAACACTCAATAAATTCTTAGTCATATCAATTGATTAGACACATTATCCCTACTATCAGAGTACTAGATGAGAATAACATGATTTTCAATCGTTTTTGTTATTTTAAGATTCTAAAATGGAAGGGGATATCTATCTAATGATATTCAGACTTCCATAGTATGTTGATTATGTCACATTTGAAACACATACCACTAATAAAAGAGGTTAAAATAAAACCCATTTAAATTACATGAAGCTCTAGAATATATAATAATAAGGACAACCTCATTATTGAAATGGATAGGAATATTTTTGGGTTAATGAAATATAAAAAAAACATGATCCATAAGTACACATGATTTGAAAACAATGATTTTGAAATAATTAATGAATGGGAAACACCCTCCAAAAAATCCACCATTGACTAAACAAGGATTTATGAGGCCTCTATGAAGTCAAACTTATAGATATGAAGTTTGGGGATTTCTTTTTCTAGTAATATAACACATGGAAAAAATATATTACTAGAATTTTGAGGAGAATGGAAGTATTCGTGATGGGGATAAAGGTTCATTGTCCAAGAACAATTTGGGAAGAGAGGAGTCCCTCCTTCTAGTGAGGATGATGGATTATAATACATTCATCACTATTATTCCAGGGTACCTGTCACACCCATATTTTCATTTCCACGCTTTATTTCAAGTCCACTTTTGGTTCTTAGATTTCTCTTGGTTATCAGATGTTCTGGGTTTGAAATTTTGATATCTCTTATTTTATTGATCTAAGAAAATGGTTTTGGGAGTATTGGATGGTTCTTGGACAACACTATTGTCAATTGGATGGTATGAGGTTGACTTGGTTTGGAGTTGGATTAGTGACACTATTTGTGACACCTCTTGTGGGGTATGTTGTTGAGGTGGATTGTACCCTGGAGTTGGATGAGTTTTGGGGTGAAAAGAGTTATTTGATTTGGGAATTTTCTTTCCTATTCATTGCCTACCATTACTCTAGGATTCCAACTTGGACCCCCCTCCCCCAATAAATATTCATTAGAATGGAAGGGTTTTTTGTGGCCATAACAGATCGCACAGTTTGGCCGCATGGTTTGCTAAACCATGCTTCAAAACTGTGCCACCATGTCCATCTCGTTAAATATCTTTTTTAATTACCATTTATTCCATCTTGAATAAACCCAAATTCACCCATATCCTCCTGATTTGAGGCCCTACATCCATGGACAGCCTCCAAGCTCTCTCACCATCTAATGGAATGCAATTTTGAAGGGAGATTTGGTGGGGGAAACTTTAAAATCATGCAAGTAAGTCTATCTCTCTTTGATTTCTTCCCATACCTTAAGGTTTCATCCCTCTTTCTTGACGTTCTAAAATTTCAAAAATTTAGGGTTTGTACGAAGGTTTTTATTTGTTTTTTTTGGTCAAATATTGAAGATATAGGTTTCTTTTTTCTTCCTTGTTGTTCGGTGGTGGTGTTGTCGATGTTTCCCAAAAATATTTGATTGTTTCGAAAATTTTGGTAGATGATTCAATGTGAAAGAATTTATTGATAATTTATCATTCTTGATTTAATTATTTTGAAAGTTACTTATACATTGTGAATTGTGCAAAATCCATTTTTGATGGAGTTTGTTAAGTGGTTAATTTTATAATTCCCCTTTTTCTTTATATTGGGTGTTTTCTATGTGTAACTCTTGATGTAATTTTTTTTATTTCATAACATATGAATTTGGTTTATTATATGTTTTTTGGGCTACCAATTCTGCTTTGGTAGGGACACGGTGTGCCTTTGGGATCAAAAGAGAATTTTAATGGGTTTTAGGTGTAAAACCATATCATTCTTATTGAAATTTTTTTATGAAAATTCTAAATGGGTTATGGAGTTTCCCAATGTTTGAAAAGGAAGTATATGTACTATTTTTGTGGGTGTATGTTTTTAAAATGGTCAAATTAGTTTCGGAAGGGTTGTTTTATGATGATTACCATATTGGAAACGTTTTGTAAAATTTCATAAAGGTTTTATAGAATTGAGAAAGAGATATGATACATGTTGCTGGATGTTTTGGTGAATGTGTTAATATAATATCGGTTTTTGAATGTTAAAGTAGTTATTTAAGATTCCAAACATTTTTAGAATGTTTTATAAATATTTGATATTTTTATCAAATGGAAAGAATGGTTTAAAACATGTCTGTGGGATTTTTTGTGTGGGTATGATGTAATAAATGAATTTATTTTGTGAGAAGAGTTTTACATGACATGTTTGTGAGATTTTTGGTGTATGTATAACATGGAAGTGTTATTTTAATGTGAAAAATATTATTTTATAGCATCTGGAACTTGTTCGAGAACAAGAGGGAAATCTCGGGTATCTAGGTGTGTGGATGTGTACTAATATGCTAGTGACCCCATAGGGTTTTTTCCGAGTTTCACGTAGCAAGTTTGAAGATGACAAAACTAACTAAACTATGTTGATTATTATGATGATAATGTTGGGGTACCACTAGGTTATGTGTATGATATATACTAGTGCCTCGTGTTCATGAGAAAATATATTTTGATGGTTACTTTCACCGAAATACGAGGTACCTGAGACCCACAGTGATCTAGTACCTAGGATTTATTTTCCATTTCTTGTGATCATTAGATAACTTATGTTTAACATCATCATACTGTGTGTTTGGCCGAAAAATCACTAAATTGGAATTTTTCTTGAATTTGTTGATTTATTAATGTATCCCACTTGGAAACTATTTTTTTAATGTTTCATTTCATTAAAATTTGTACTAGCATTTCATGTTATGAAAACATTCAAGATTTTTATATTTGAATGATTATCACATGGAATCTATTAGTGGTGGTATCCTATTATTCTTTGGATAACACCCTACATACACCTTTGGGTGCATGTAGACCTGGTTTTTTTCACAGGTTGGGTTCAGCTTTGGTGACCCTAGTTTAGGTTTTTAGTTGTCCTTCGTATTGATGGGTTGTAAATATTTCTTAAGGGAGGATCCTCTATACATGAGGATATTTTTAGTCTATCCATTTTGTATTTCATCATTTTTTATGGCCTTTGAGAGTTGTTTTAATTTTGTGCATTTCAATTCTGCTATTTTGTAAAATATGGGTTTTTAAAAAATATCTAGATTTGTTTTATTGGACTTGTTAGTTGATTTATGACTATAAAGTCAGTTATATCAATCCCCAATTATATTTCCTGATTCCCATGAATATATTCTAGCCCGTGGGGATTGAGAAAATCCTTCGGGCCTTGCTAGGGGCTGGGTCAGGTTCTATTTTTTATGGTGACCAGATTCGGTTTGTGACAACCTGGTATCAAAGGAGTTTCAGTTTAACTCTTTGCGTAATGTTATTTGTGGATGAGTTGGGATAGACTAGAGATTGGATTACCAGGAAATCAAATTCCGGTTATGGGTAGTGTTCCTATCTAGAACACCTCTTGAAGGGATTAAATATTCCCGAGGAAGTCAGGATTTATCTGAGTCCATTGGTATTCTTGGTTTTAAGACGGTCTGTGGAAATGAAAACAGGCTTGGGATAATGGTCTTATTGATCTCACATGGCATTTCAGGCCATTTGGAGTAGGCGATATTTCCATATAAAACTCTCTATGATGGTTATCTGATTGGTGTAAGTCCTCTAACCATATGTCCATGTCACCCACCAAAACTGGTATCCTCTCTCATTGTCTTATGTCCATTAATTTTTAAATACTGGAAGTTTTTTTTTAAAGAAAAAAATGGCATGGTTTTACGAAGCATAATGTTTTTGTGAAATTATTTTCTAATAAAGAGGGAATGGATAGATTTGGGAAAAGTTGAACTGAATTTTCAGAATTTGTTTGAAATGAAAAATGGTGTGTTAATACCTCTTTTGAAAGAGGGATCTATATTAATGTTTCTTTTGAAAGAGTGTTTCAAATAGGGTTCTCTGAACTATTGAAAGGAGTTTTAGTGGGATGGAATGCTTTTGAGTCCATGTGTGGAGTATAGAAAGGGATTTTTATTTGGTAACTAGATTTCTTTTGAAATGTTTTATGAAATTTTGTTATCTATTTTTTAAATGAGAAGAGTTGATTTACCAATTTAATAGGGATTTATGAAATGGATTTTGTAATTAAATTAGATGTTTTTTGAAATGGTTTGAAATGTTTTGATATTAATGTACATGATTTGAAATGGGTTCTTATTTGAATGATTGGTCCATTCTAAAAATTATTGTACGATGTAAAATGGGTTTTATTTTGTGGTTAGGGTTCTTGAGAAAAAATGTATATATTGGATGAATGTTTATGTTTTGGGAAAGTGGAATTAATTTTATTACCTATATATTATTTGTGATAGACCCCATAACTGGGGTTATATGGGATGACAAATGGTTAATGGAACCACTAAATGAGTTCCAGGATGTATGTAAGGCTAGTGCCCAATGTGGCATGTAAACATGCATGGGTGAGGCCCATAGGGAATCATGTGTGGATACACTAACCACTGAACCATATATCTTTAAAGATATGATTATAAAATAAATCTTTGTTTTATAGATAACTGGTTTTGGATACTGTGTATTTTTTATTTTTGGAAATGTAGTTTTGGTGGGATTTTTTGAGTCAAATAACCCCTCTTATTTGAAAGGTGATTTCTGTTTGTATATGGTCAGTAAGATTAGTTGAAGGGTCGATGAGTGGTATCTTCTAAGAATAGTTTGGGAAGCCTTTATAGTGGTTCCCCTCATCTGTTCATTTCTGTTTTGTATCTCTTTATAACAAATAGACCAGCTTGGTTGGGTTTTTTTGTTCTCTCGTTAGTTGAGGTATGGACCCAAAAAGAGTTAATGCACGACTGAAGATCATCCACGATTATTTCTACGTTGGAAGATCCCCCATTTGATAAATATAAAGAATATTATCTTGGTCCTTATAGATTGAGTCTACAACCATTTCCTTTCATTGTTTTGTGCATCCAACTATAACGGGAGAGTGCTCATGGAGGGTTGAAGGAGACCTTAGTTTCTTATGTTAACTTATTCTTCAATGGGGCAAGTGGTCTGGGGTTGTTAGTGTGGATTGATTCTAAGAGGGCCTCTTGGTCGTTCATAGTCTCTTCGAAGAAGGGGTTCATGTCAATCCACCAATATAGGAAATATGGCCTTTGAGAGGTTGTTATGGCCACTTTCTATAATTGTGTGATTTTTCGTGACGTTGTATAAGGTCCCTCTCAATATATTGTTTATAATAGATGCAATGGTCATGTTCGGTGATGCCTTGTGATTTCATGAGATTATTTTACTTTAAAGGTGAAGATGTAATCTATTTTGTGATTATTTATTTTGTCATGAGTGTTTCACTTTTTGGGATATCTCAACATCATTGATTAGAGGAAGATGTTTCTCTATATCCATCCCTCCTTCAATTTCTCATCCGAAGAAAAAAAGGGTGATGTTTGTGCATCATCAAAGTCCATGTTCTAGAAAAATATCAGTTTTTGGTAGAGTGAATTTTGGATTGTTTTATGTCTTGGTGAACCCATTTTGAATTGCAATGTAGTTATTTGTAGCACTAAAAGAATAAAATCCATTTAGTGGTTCCTAAATCCTAACTGTGAGGCTGAAGATGCGTCAATTCATTGATCTCCAGTCATATGTCTTAGAGAGAATATGATGTGTAGTCATGGGAAAAACTAGAGTTTTTCAAACCCTTGTATAATTTCATATCCTCATTATAAAATATGGTAATTGTTTAAACCTATGGTTTCTTCATATTTCATTTTTTTCTCATTCGATTGGAGGAAGTGGGAGGACTTTATTTCCACGTTATGCCCAATGTCATTTGTTCTCCCTTTGAAATCAATTGTGTTTTTTTAGATCAGTTTGATAATTTTGGTAGAATATTTGAGTGCATGGTTAGTAGAAACCATGCATTAGAAAACCATTTATATAGAAGGATCCCCACAGTTATGGAACAATTTCCCAAATAGTGCAGACTAACCGTATGACTATACCAACTCATTAAATTTTAGGGTCTATTTGTTCTAGCCCATGCTATTTTGTTAATATTGATGGTTCTTATGGTTGGGAGACACACTATGAGTGTCATATATGTTTTTTTGAAAATGTCTAATCGATGTGTACCCCTTGTACTAGGGATTCCATTTGGCCTCCACCTATTAGTGTCATGATTCCTTCTTAGGACAATTAATGTTGTCTATTATGTTGGGGAGCCCATTTATGTCCCCTCATACTGTTAACTCTGATTTCTCCTAAGTATTATCATTGTAGTATGTAGTATTTTTGAAGATATCTGACTACAAAAATCTCCCTTGGGTTAAATTTTGGACAAGAGAGCACCCAAAAGTATCGTTAATGTAAGGTAAGTATAACATTATTTGATGTTGTTGTTAATTTGGGTAAATTTCACGAGTCTTATTGGATTGTATTTGAAAATTTTTCTTTTGGGATAAATTTTGAATGTGCATGATCATTTCAATAATGGTGTGTACGTTTTGGTTTGTGAAATTATTCCTTCCTTAATTGATCACTTGAGGTGTTTTGGAGTTTGGGGGTGAAACCTGGAAGAGGAGTACATCATGGTTATTAGTTGGGTTTAATATTTTTCCATTTTCCATGATGTAGATTTATGGGGGATGAAATTTTTATGGTGTGGAGAATTGTCACACCCAAATTTTTAATTTCAAGTATGTTTCAATTCCACTTTTGGTTATTATCTTTCTCTTAGTTTTTAGGTGTTCTGGGTTTGAAATTGTGTTGTCTATTATGTTCTGGATCTATGAACATGGTCTTGGGGGTATTGGATGGTACATGGAGTCCTCTATTGTCAATATGATGATTTGAGGTTGAGGTTTTTTGGATTTTTATTAGTGAAACTCCTTGTGAAACCACTTGTGGGTTATGTTGTTGAGGTCGTTTGTACCTTTGAGTTAGATGAGTTTTTTTTGGTGAAAATAGTGATTTGTTTTCGGATTTTTTATCCCCTATCCTTCACCTATCTTTCCCCTAGGATTCTCACTGGGTCCCCCCCCAAAAAAAATTAGAGGATAATGGATGGTTTTTGGGTGGCCCGAATAGGCCGCACGGTTTGGCCGCACAGTTTACTAAACCATGCTCCCAAAGTGTGAAGCCCTATACATTTCATTAAAAACTATTTTTTATTCTAATTCTCCCTTTCAAAATAATCCCAAATTCTACCATGGCTTCTCCATTTCGTCAACTACCTCTATAGATTGCCTCCATGATTTCTCACCCTCCCATGGAAATCAATGTTTAATTTATATTTTGTGGGGGACACTTCAAAATGATGAAAATAAACCTTTCCCTCTTTGATTTATTCCTTTTCCTTAGGGATTTCTCCCTATTTCATGATGTCATAAAATGTCCTGAATTTAGGGTTCATACCTAGGGTTTTATATACTATATTTTTTGTAAAATATTTTGATTTTAGGTTTATTTTCCCTTTTTTGTGGTGTGACAAGGGTGCGGTTGATGTTTCACACCAAGATATGAGGGTTTCAACACTTTCTGTAGGAGATTCCAAGTGTAATCATTTCTTCACGGTTTATCATTCTTAATTTAATTAATTTTAAATTTCCATATATTTTATTCATTTTTCTAAATCACTTTTTTATGTAGTTTTTTTAGAATTTTATTTTATAGTGGCACTTTTTCCTCAAATTTGGTGTTTTCCACGTGTAACTCTTGTTATAATATTTCATTCTATTTTATAACATATCCAAGTTAATTATTAAATGTTTTTTGTGCTTCTAATTTTGATATTTTAGGTTCTTAGTACACTTTTAGTTTTAAAAGATAGTTCTAATTGGTTTAGGTGAAAAATCATTTCGTGTTTCTTGAATGTGATTTATGAAAATTGTATGTGGGTTATTGAGTTACACAATGTATGAAAATTAAGTTTTTGTACTTTTTGAGTGGGTTTATGTTTTTGAAATGGTCTAATTTATTCTAAAAGGGATGTTATGTGATGTTTACCATCTTGGAAAAACTTTATAAAATATCATAAGGGATATATATAATTATGCAAGAGATATGAAACATATTGCAGGATGTTTTGGTTAGTGCGTTCACTTAAAATGGGTTTCTAAAAGGTAAATTGATGAATTATCTTGTCAAAAAAATTATAATTTTTATAAATTTCTAAATTTTTTTATCATATCGAATGAATGGTGTCAAACACATATGTGGGATATTTTTTGAGTATGATGTGAAAAGGAATTTTTATCATGAAAAGTGATTTCTGTGATATTTATGTGGACTGTTTGGTGTACGTGTGACTTGGAACTGATATTTTCATGTGTTGAATTGTATTTTAAGGCTTGTGGAACTGGATTGAGCACAAAAGGGAATACCCGAGTATCTAGGTGGGTGGTCGTGTACTATTATGCTGGTGATCTCTTGGGGTTTGGACCCTATTTTTCTTAGAACGTTTGATTGTGACAACACTAACTAAACTATTATTATGATTATGATGATGATGTTGGGGGACCACAAGGTTTTGGGTATGATCCCTACTAGTGTCTCATGTTCACGAGAATAGATATTCTAATTGTTACATTCATCGTGATATGATGTAGCTGGGACCCGTTGCAAGCTAGGGCCAAGGTGTTATTTTCCCATTTCATGTTCTCATTAGATACATTATGTTTATCATTGGAACATGGTATGTTTTGCAGGAAAAATCAGTATCTCGGAATTTTTTGGAAATTGTTGATTTTTAAAGTAGCCGACTTTGATACCTTTTTATTTAATGTTATGTTTCTGTAAACTCTTTAATAGATTTTCTTGTCATGAAACCTTGAAATCCTTTCATCTATGAATGTATTCCACATAGAATATTTTAGTGGTGGTATCCTATGGGGCTTTGTCTCACACCCTACATACACATTTGGGTTTAAGTAGACATGGTTATTTTTTTCGCAGGTTTTGTTAATCTTTTGTGCCGTTGGTTTGGGTTTTTAGTGGTCTATCATTATGTAGGGTTGTGGTAATTGTTTGAGGGTGGTGCCTCATGCCATGAGGAGGTCCTTGGGCTGTCCATTTTTGGTTTCTTTATTTTTATGGTCTTTTAGAGTTGTTTTAAATTGTGTCACTCAATTATAAAATTTTGGAAAAAAGATGGTTTTTTTTTGAAAACCCCATATTGGTTTTATTAGACTTGTCAGTTTATTTATGTTTATAAACTCAGGTAAATAGTTCAAAAAATTTATTTTATGATACCCGGGAACTTGTTCCTTCCCATGGGGATCGGGAACGCCCTTCGGTCCATTCCATGGGCTGGTTGAGGTGATAGTTTTAATGGTGACCAGGTTTGGTTTGTGATAGTACCACATTCTCTTGATGCATCTCCCATATCAACCACTACAAACGTAGGGTTACATACATAAGACATCTTATATCCACCTAATCAATATCAGTATTATAATAATCAATGTATCTCATAGATGATGGTTCAGTAAATTTAATTTTCACCATTAAAATAAATAGGATCATGCTAAATAACTCTTTTTTGACAACATAAATAACCAAAAATATTTTTTCATCAAGGATATATATTTAATATAATAATACAAACTCTTTTTAAATCCTTTCTATTGAATATGATATTAATTTAAGGTACCTTCCACCACATTTATTCTATAGGAAATTGATATATTTTATACAAATAAAAATATTCCATTTATTCTATATATCTTATAACACATAAACATAGAATTAGAATCACATATAGAAGAAAAATGAACATTTCCCATAATTTTGTTATCTATTCTCATGAATATGGTCAATCCCATGTACAAACCATTCATATCCCTAAATATTTTCTAAAATTGTAATGAAAATTAAAATAACACATTCATAATATTTTTGTATCACAACCTTGAGAATTCATAAAAAAATTATCAACAGAGGTGATCCACATTAACCTGGGTAAAACTCACTATATTCCAATGGTTATTGAATAGCCATTACCATAAATCTATTATGCATAGAGACTAAAACCTCTATTAGAAACCCATATATAATGGTTTGAGTAAATTAAAAACATAATTCGAAATCAAATTGGAAAATATATGTAATATAATTATAAATTATCCATATCCAACATATCTAATTCTATAACAAAATTTAACTAAACTATAGTATTTTAAAATTCATATCGCCACTATAGGATTTCTAAATTTCAAAAAAAAAAAATTAGAAATTATTCCATATTATATAATTGATAGGAAAAAATAAAAAATTAGAACTAATATGATCAAATATTTATCTCCATCATTCATTTTCCCATTACGTTAAACCATTGATAATAAGGAAATTACCATTACATCCATCATTGACCATGATGTATATACACCCACCATGGTTCATGTGTAGGATGACTGAAACATAATCAATAGGATAACACATGTGGAATCCAATAAAAAATACCTATAGATATATATATATGTGTGTGTTTGGGTTTTCATATATATATTTATGTTTGAATTTAAAATGTCATATTTCATACATAACATAAGATACATCTCTGTAAATAGATTATCAATTTCAAATATATTGGAAATGAACCATTTTCTAAAAGGTTCATTGTGAGAATGATTAATCATTTCAATTGAAATGTTGCTGATGGAGACATATTTCATCAATCTACCGATGCATTTTTTTATTTTGGGTGGGTAAGCATGATCAACATTAGGAGAATTAATGGAATTTTAAACCTCCAGTTCCTAGTGTTAATCCAATTATATTATTGATATTTATTAAATTTCTATGGCTTATATGATTTAGGTATCATGTTAGCCTATCTCTTCTAATATTGTGCATGAAGGTGTTCGAAAATAGATTGTGTTTTCTACCTGTGGATTACATATTATTAAACCTCATTATATACTTTATTTAATGATTTAAACTTTATTATTATTATAATTTATGATAACATTAACTCTTAAAAAATGAATAATGGTTTTTTAGTCATTTCAAGTTATATCTGTGGCATGAATTAGAATCAAGTAGACTTATTTCCTGTATCTAATTTCATAAAATGTACAAATTCAAGGTTCATTAATTGAATATATAATAGAAAATTAAATGTGATTGAAAAAATTAAATTGTATAAGTACAAAAATAATTGATTTCTTTATTGGGGAATAGTTACTATTTTCTATTATGTCTTTATAGATATTCATTAATGTGTTTCATGATGTGCCCAAAAAACAAAATCCATTATTTTCTATGAATATAGACCACTCATACTGTATCTAAAACAAAATATAGTTACCCAAACATAAACATCCATATTAATAGTTTCAAAAATAATATTAAGTCAGTTATGTACCAACAATTTTTTTAGGTTTATAGATTCCTAGAATTTAGGATAAACCATTAACTTAAAAAACACACATATTCCCCTTTAAATAGTAATTTTCTCTAATAAAATAATGATTCTTTATTTTACAATATTCATTTGAAATTTCCCGAAAATTTAACATCACATGAAATCCATATATAAATTTATTATTTAATACTCTTTTTGTATCATAGTATAAAAGGAAACACAAGATGGTGGGATCAAACACTAATTTATGGAAAGCATATTTGATAAAAATCCATTAAAATATGTGTGTATAACATATATATTTTAGTATATGAACATAAGGTAGGAACTATAAGTAATCATATAGAAATAATACTTAATAAAATTTGGATAATAATTCATAATTATTATGTTTTATTCCTATTGAAGTATGCATCACAGAACAGTGGAATTTTGATAATTCAAAAAAATAAAATAAAATATGAAATCATAAGATAAATATAGTTATTACTAACTAGAAAACTAAACTAGGTGGAAATAGCCCAATTTTTTACTATGTTTACCCCATATTCACTTATATACAATCTCATGTGATATAAATAATTACCATATTCTTTGAATGGGAATATAATTTTAGTCCCACCCATCACATCATATTATTTTTTTCATATTTTTGAAACATAATTGATCATTAATAATTTCATCCATAAATAAGTAATCTGAGGAATATATGGAATTCATGAAGATTTACAATAAATATTTTCACATTATATCATGGGAAAAATCATGGATGGTGTAACTAGATCATATAATTATTAAATCATAAAACAAATATGGGTATTTGACATATTTGAAGACCCATTATGTAGGAGTATTGGGTTTTATATCATTTTTGAATGGTATTGCATAAGATGTAATCAAAATTGGATCCTTTAATATCTCATGTTTAATCAACCAAATGAAAAGAATCATAATTGTGTTTAATGGGTAATACATGAAAACAATTCCAATGTAAATATAACTTTTATAATTTTAGAATAAATAGATAATAAATTTCAAAAATATATATCCAATTTTTGTTGTATAATTCATGAAAAAACCATATAAGTCATATAATATGAAAACATAAATTATTGAAAATTGGACACTAAAAATAATAATTTTAAAATAATTCAAAAAAAACATTCCCTGAAATATAATGATATTAAAGATAAAAAAACCAAATTTTGTGAAATATATATATATATATATAATTAAATCCCATTATTTAATCTTGTAAAATATTATAAATTAAAATTAAAATAATTTTTTAATAATAATGGAAATATAGATTACTAAGGAGTTATATTTAAATATTAAAATGAATACTTATTATAAAAAATTGATATAAGACGGGGAAAATTTGTTTTTATGGTAAATTTTAAAGATGATAATATATTAATAAATTGTAAAAAATTAAAAAAATAACACATTTATAAAACATGAAAATGATTTTTTCAATCTATACTAATGAACAAAAAAATCAAGAAGAAAATTACCTTAATAAACCATTACTATAAAGAGAGGAATATTCTTTTTGTAACAATATATAGAATATGGATATAGAGGAAAAAATATTCTTCACCGTAATGAAGAATTAATGTGAACTCCTCTTTTGGTAACCATTTTATTTGAATGGTGACGTAATTGTAAGTGAAAGGGTAAAAAGGCCTGAAAAACAGAATAATGGATATATAATATTAAATTATATTGATTTTAATGGATAAGGATCATAAAAAATATGATTATAGAAACAAAGTCACCAACATTTTTCATGGAAAATTGTAGGTTAATGAAAACTATTATAAATCAGGAAAAGTGTGAAATATAATAAAAATGGAGATAAATTATGAAATTTATTCAAAATAAGTGAAAGGGAAAAACAATGTAAACATTACAGGCCAATAATTTTAGTCAATGTGCATTAAATTTTGAATTTATTGATAATCAATGAAAGAATTATATATTTTTTTAGAAATATGTTATAAAAACTGTCACATGTAAAGTTAGAATATATCAAGTAAGGGATTCTATGAATGAAAAGTAAATATGTATAAATATGTGAAAGAAACAAAATAGTCACAGGTTGTAATTCAAATATTCTTTTAGTAACATAGTTACTGATTGAATATATAACTCAATGAATGAAAATATCGTCAAGAAACCCTTTATAAACCTCAGTAAAATATGAATCAAAATAATATATAAAGAGATCATGAGATGTAAATTTTTATAAAATAAAATAAAATAGGATTTATGGATGCATAATTCCATGGGAAATAGAATTAACAATTCAAAATAAAAGAACTATGTGAATAACATGAACAATGTCTCACTGATTATAAATTGAGACAATAAACCATTTAACCTAGATTATATATTATTCTAAATGATCTAACCACCCTTATAATAAATGATGAATTATTTTTCATTTATATTAGTGCCTTATTTTAGTATATTTAAATTATTATGGTCCATTTTTATCATATTTCATTAATATATCATATAATTTTTCTCACATTGGGAACCTAGAGTTGTTTGGTCAACTTCTCCAAAAGTGATTTTGTATGGTTAATGTTTTCAACGGTGTCTTCAAATACTACCATAATATAAATATTTATACCTTTATATAATATTTTTCAATATAGTGGAAAAATATTTATACATCACAAGATATTTACCAAAATTGATTCAATCTATGAATGATTTCTTAATATGATCATTTTGGGTGGAGAAAATCAATATAAATATTTTTTTTCTATATAAATAATATAATTGTATTTTTAAACTAATAAAATTTAAACTATTTTTTCTAAGTAATTTTTAATCATTATATATTTAATATGAATCTTCCCTATAAGGTTGTGATGATAAATGAAATTTATCATCCATACAAGTGGTGAATCGACCAAATATAACGAAAAATTTTAATTTTCATAATTAATGGGAAGAGGGTATAAAATGGATATTCCATTAAGATAATAACAATATATGATAACAATTATACTAATTATATTATATTAGTATTTTAATACAATAATTTGAAATGGGAAAAAAGAAAAGTGAAATTTTAATGAGTGATATGAAGTTCTTAGCTTACATCATGGGAAAACAACATTACTAATTTTAAAAATCCATTGAATTAATTATTATTAAATGAAGGAGGTAAATTTAGATGATAAACCAATAAAAAATAAGTGGAATAATTTTTTTATAAAATTAATTTTAATGGTAAAGAGTAGTTTTTAATAAAAAAAATATAACATTGTTTAAAAAAATCAATCATAGGATTCTAAATTAAAATTATTTTTTCAAATAGTAAAATTTTTCAATAAAATATATAATTTATTAATTTATTTTTTCACTAAATATTATTTAATAGATATGTGATGATGTTTTTATAAAGTTATTTGTATTTGTAGAAACTATATTTTATAAAATTCATTAATAAATAATCCTTTTTAAAAACATGACAAATTGATCCTAAGATAATAATTCCATGATAAATATAAAAAATAATTTCATTTATTAAAATTAAAACATTAAAAATTTGTAATATAACATACAAATAAATACATAAAATATCATTGAAAATAATATTATATAACAAACAACTTTGAAAACTATTTGTATTTTGAATCTTATTTGATTTCAAATTGTAATTAAAAGATTGATCACATTATATTGAATTGAATATTTTCATTAGAGTAATCATTTAATTGTTATGAACTATATTAAGGGATATAATAAGAAACACGTTAACAAAATTCTTTGAGAAAATAATATTTTTTATATTTATTAATATCAAACATATCCCAAAAATCATTACATTCTAAACATTAAATTTTCAAACATTATATTGAATTTGAACACATACAATCAAAAAAATATTTATAATATAAGTTATTTTAATAATTTTGTATATTGAATAATTTTATATAATTATTATATTTTTTATTTACTTGATGTTTTACCATTTCTATAATTTTCATATTGATATTTGATATTTTAATCTGAGGATGTATAAATATATATTTTATATTTAGTAAAAATACATCAATTTTGATTTTTGTTTACAATTTATAGTGATAAAATATATTTTAAAAAATATTCATTTAACTAAAGATTTCGTAATAAAATTTCAGGTTATCATATTCGTCCCACTTAAATAAATTTTATTTTCATTATTTTAATTTCTATCACTGATAAAAATAAATGAGGGTTTTCGAAATATATTCCTAACTCATAAAATATTCTAAAATGATAAATAAACCAAATAAATATCTTCATGTCTATATAACTCATGTTTCCTTCATAAATTTCATATATTTAGATTTTATTTTTCACAACCGCTTATTCCAAATAAACATGGTTATAATACATTGGAGTTTATAGAGACCTACTCATTCCATCATCATTTTCATGATTGATTTCTCAACTAAACACTAATAATAAATGCATATAATAATAATCGATAAACAAATTTATATGAATAATCCAATAATAAGTTTATTTCCCTTCCACAACTTCATTTTAACCTAAGATGCATTTATCTCATGTATAAGTTCATAATATAACACATTCATTATAAAAATAATAATCAATGCATTTAATGAACATTCTTACCATTTTCCAAAACCAATAATCAAGGAATCATATACTCTATAAAATTAAGTTCTCCATTATCTAAAATCTACCAAAAAACTATAATCTTATATATAACTTAGTAATATAAAATCCTAAAATGAGATTAAAATTTCCCCCCAATGACCTTAACATTTTTAACAACAAATTAATTTTCAATCCCATGGTTATATAATAATATATTTCCAAAATAAATTTTTTCACTATCCTAGTTAAATTTTATTATTTCAATATTAGATAAGATAAAAACCTAAAAGTCTATATATACATAAATCATGTATTAATCATAAAACCCTACAAAACCACATAAAATATCATTAATCTTTTTAAAATATATTTACATATTTTCTCTAATTGGTATAAATACATTAAAATTTATGATTAACCATCAACTAATAAACCCTTAATTATTCGAGAAATATGAAATTATCATCATATTATAAAATTCTATACTATACTGTTATCTAAAATTTTTTTATACCAATTGTAATACCACATTAACAGAAACACGAATCTGATTCTTAAAAATTATTACTTATATGATGGATTATATACCAACTAAAGAGTCCCATTAGTAATCAAATTTCAATATAGGAAATCCAGTAATTATTTATTCACATATATACCCAATAACTTTTTTGTTTTATTGTGTTAGATAAATAAATTTGAAATACCTTTATCAAACAAAACACATATCACTTTGTAAAGTCCCATACCGGGTACAACATTCTGGTGCCACATTCCAATTAGTCACATTACCTTAATAATTCCACCCAATATTATATATAATTGCGACTAGTAACATGGTTCTAATAACAATCTTTGAGAAACTATTCACTCTTTGTCAAATCAGGATAATAAAAAAATAAAAAAAACATCAAAAAAATATTACAAATAACTCAAAAAAACCAGAATCACATGGGGACCAAAATATGAATATATTATACAGTACGATATATTAGATGTTTCATGCCAAACATGTTTAATGGATCAAATAAAATACCAAAAGAAAGTCAAACTGAAACTCCAAATTGGGTCCTGAAACCATTAATGGATCCCTCACCCATACTCTAACCCAAATCAACAATCTAAAAAAGGGAACTCTCCTTTATCCTATCCTAGAAACATGAATTATGTTCAGGTGCCGATTAGGCATCCATAATAGGGTGTTATTTTAACCTAGTAGCCCACCACCAATAACATTTTAAAAAAAATATCTATTCAATAATGGGGTATGTTGTTGTATAGAGAATAATGTACAATACATAAGTAAATTGTTTTCAAATTTAAATTATTCATTAACTAACCAAATAGATCCCCGGGTATCTGAGGACACATAATCACTCAATACCTGATTCATTCTATGTCGGTGTATAAATAATATCAAAATACCATGGGTTATATTTATCATTTAATTTTAAATCACATCAAATCCAATTGGAACCATAGTCTAATGAGAACTCATTGGTGTAAAACACCATGTGTAACACCCATTGGGTATTTTTAGAATCCTTCCTTATCCCACACCAAAATATCACATTGGTATTTGGAACCATAGTCCCTTTCTGACACTCTACATAACATATGGGTATTTGGAGCCCAATTACATATCCCACACCTCATTATCTCATGGGTATATGGACCCTCAATTCCGATACCAAACTCATTAAACCCATATGGTTATTTATATCATTAGTCATTATATCACAGATGTACATCATATAAAAAATAATATAACACATATATCACATATATCACATCAATAAATCTCAATAAACAATAACTCTCTTTATCAAATTTCACATCATGATATCCCAATACAATTTATCGCAAAGAAAAAAGAAGATTCCAAATTTAATCAAATTAAATATTATGTAAAATTAACTATTAAATAATTTTTTAGTTTAAATAAGAATCCACTTAATTGTTTTTGGTTAATAAAAAATACCATATTTATCAATGCCAATTAATTGTGACTCACATTAATCGACCAATTACACAATTACAATTTCCATCCAATTACATAACTGAAATGATCAATTAATTAAATATCCAATTAATTAATCCATTTTAAAATTCGAAATATCCCGTGAATTAACAAACAAATTCATTATTATAATTATAGAATCACAATATACCATTAATTAATTCATCAATTAATTATTCCACATCTTTTATCCCAATATCCCATTAATTAATTCACAAATTAATTAATCCAATTAATTTTTTCAAGTCAAAATTCAATTTGGGAAAGTATGAATTTAAATATTCCATAAAATAAAAAAAAAATTATTATAGACTATCAAGATTAAATTTAGACAACCCACCTCAAAATTAATGACAAATTATCTCCTATAGAAAACCCAAATTGAAGAAAAAAAGAACGATCATAACCATTAATGAGAACTAGATAAATACCTAGATCAACGATCAAATAGATTATATCTACAAAAAAATAGATATTGATTTATTTCACATAGAGAAAAATATCCTTTAAAGGGTGAGAGAATGATAAGGGAGAGGTATAAAACCACAAGGGGGGACAATGTCTTACCAGGAGAGGTGAAAAACATCAATTTTGGGATATGAATTATCAATAACTGATGTTCTAAGGCTGTGAAATCCATCATGGAACCCCCAAATTTTGACAAAACATATTAAGTTATATCAAGGGTGTTTATGGATATAAAGAATGGGTTTGGGATTTTTTATTTTATTTTTTCTTGGATTAAAAATCTAAAAACATGGTTTTTTGTTTGGGCCGATGGTTTTCTATAAATTCGCACCCCAACTATGCACCTCAAACAGTAGTTCATTATAGTTACTACTAAGATGGTGCATTGTTTTAGATAAAGTGCACTAGCCATTTGAATCTCATGTTCATGGGTTTTCACCGATCTCTCAAACTGTCAGCAATCTATGTACTGCCCCTCTTCCTTCCAAAATAATAAAATTTTAGCCAAAAACTACCCATGGAAAACCCAAAAAATATCCTCAAAATAATGGAAAATAGTACCAAAAATTAGATAATAATGCATCCATAAATGGTCAATGTCTTACATTATTCCCACCTTATAAAAACTCATCCTCGAATTTTACTCTCGAGAATATATAATATTCTAAGGTAAAAAGATATTGCAACTAAACCAAACTATTATCTTCTCTAATCCATGTTTCCTCCTATACAAGGCCATGTTTTCACAATACATGTTATATTAGTTCTATATTTATCCACAACATTTTATCACTATGGTCCAACAGACATATAAGATCTTCCTCAATGGAAACATATGACTCAATCTCAACATCATACACATCAATCACATTATAATGTTCTATGTGATACCACCCATGTTGTGACACATGAAAAAATTCACACATAACACTATAGCTCTACCAATATTCAAATCAGTATGCCAACAACTTGATTCTCTCCACAACATCAAATAGTCTAATGAACCCAGCTGCCAAATTTCCGTATCTCTGAGTCCAATGGTGAACCATCCTAGGTGACACCCAATGGAACACATGATCACCCTATATACACTATATGGGTTATTGAAATTAATCGACATACAATATTTACATACTTTGAGTTATAACCATACACTTTGGAATAATCTCAACCTACTTAATCATATCATACATGAGACTCATTCCCAACGACTCTGACTCACCCACCTCTATCCAACATAGTTGTGATATGCATAACCTATCATAAAGGGTCTCATATGGTTCCATATATATAGTATCATGGTAACTATTATAATATGAGAACTCCTCAAGAAATTGTCTATTCTATAAATACCCATAAAAATTAATAAAACATGTTGGTAGAAAATTTTCGAGTACCAATATAGTACGCTCTGACTTCCCATCTGCCTATTGGAGGAATTTCATACTCAATAAAAACTATGTATAATCTTCTTATGTAGGACCTTCCATAAGCATAAAATAAAAATGCAGTCACATTCTAAAACAATAATATATACTACCCATGTAGATAGATTATATTTCAAATGAAGAAGTGTCCTAATAGATCTATTGAAAATGTATATCATATAGGAAATATATCCTACACATTCATTTGTCACACCACAACCACCGAAATAGATTCATTATTCGAAGGTGTCATCTTGATACCCAAAAAAATGTTAACTATAATTTCATCCCACATTCTTTTAATAATGGTAAATGATTGTAGTAAACATCCATGTCATTTATGCTCGAACTTCATTTGTTGAAAATTTTAGCATCATGTCACAAACACTACTATCTCATATTTCATGCCTAACCACAAAAACTACTTTTATAGGTCATGGTACTATTTTCCCATTAATGGATCAAATGAACACATTGAGGAATCTAATTCAACAATCCATTAACAAGACATACTCATAGGCATAAGAAAATGATTCCCTACATATATGACCATGTCCCCATATATAGTCCAATATGAAGGTTACTCCCCAAACTAACGGATTTCCCACAAGGCCAAACATCTATATCATCATACATATTATCATTAATTTGATTCAAAAATATATAATACAATAAAATAATACATGAATAATCTCCTTTTAATCTTCATGAGGCATAATATTTATTTTAGCTAGCTAAGTCATCATATTCCACTCAGAACTAGAATCGTGAACTACCTTTGAATCAGTTTTCCTTATTGAAGTATCATCAACATTATTCCCCTTTCTAGAAGTATATGGTATCTCAATATCAATCAACATCATACACAAAACCAACACATTTTCCTAGATATTCAAATATTATTTTAAAATTATGTACGTTATAATCTTCTGAAACGTATGCATAGGAAACATTTCAATCAATAGATAAGGTCTCCAAAACATCAATTAATATACCACTATAGCTAACTAGAGGACTTACATAAGGTTTCTTCATTCTTGTGGCCTCAACATCCATGAAACATAAACCAAAACATTATCTCCCAGGTTTATGATGTCTCATATCCAGATCATAGAAGTGTAAAAAACATAATAAACAATTCAACTATCGAATGTATGATAGATATTGGTGTCATTGTTAAAATTTTCATCAACTCGTTGAAGGTATTCTCATATACTTACATCTATTATAACATTATCCAACTCTTGGTCAATCCTGAATTTGGTACTTCAAATCATGAAATTTCCTAGATGAATCATCGATTATATACATATAATCCTATAAATCTATGAAAATAAAAAAAGTTATTTCATTGCTCCTAATAAACCATTTTATGAACATTCCTTGGGTCCATTGAAACACAGTTCTCTGAGATGATGTGACCAAATAAGTATACATGATTAATCCATAATTTACACTATTATAACATGGTGTGAATCTCATGATCTGTCAATGTACAAATGAAAATGTCAATATATCCGGAATGATCATTTTGAGTCTTAGAGTACACCAATATGTCATCCAAAAGCACTTCCATAAACTGATCCTGGTATGTGTGGAAGCCTCTATTCATCAAGGTCATAAACAATGTTGGTGTGTTCCTCAACACGAATGACATCGCATAGAACTCATACAGGTCATACCATCATCTAAAAGAAGTATGTGGTTTATCAAAAGTTCAAACACTCAACTAATGATTACCTTATCTTAGTTCCATATTTGAGAGTACACAAGATCCAATAAAATGGTGTGATAATCATTGATATGTGAATTTCACAATAATTATTCATTACCATCGAGTTCACCATCATAAAATTGACACATATTTTCAAAATGTTGTAAAAATTATTATAATAAAATAGTTTATATTCCCAAGGAGACATTGGAGGAAGGATAAAAACTTATCCATAAAATCATCTTATGGAGTCGTATGCTCTTGATGCATTTTTGGTTTCATTATAGAGGGTGGAATAGAAATTATCTCATAATCTAAGAAAATACATTCATCCTCAGTGGTATGAATTCCCAGTCCACTATGGGTTGAATGAAAACCTCCCACACACAACTATAATCTAGGAAAATATATTTTTCATGGGTTGTATGATTTCTCATTTTTTGATGAATTGTTCCATCCCATGCTTCTTGGATATCCAAGTTTCCGCTATGAATATATTTTTTACCCTTAGGATATGGAAAGGTCACTGTCATGAGGTAGTAATATATCCGTCCTAGTATTCCACCCAAAAGTCCATTCCAATAATTTGGTTGAATCCTAACATATCTAGAATATAAATACCCCAAAGGGAATAATACACCCCAACAATGAGAGGAAATCGCCAACAAAATCAAATGACTCTCAATTATATTTCCAAAGTTGTATCTATAATCATACCATTTTCACAATCTCATCTTCCAGGATCAAAACATTTATAATAGAGGAAGATAGGAAAGAATTATATAAAAATATCTCAAATAAGTCACTATTAAATTTAGAATATACCAGAATAGTACCTATAACGGCAGACGGTCCATCATCACTATCCACAAGTCTTGGATGAATAAAATGAATATTTCTATCCCATCTTCACTATTATAGAGTCTATGTCCCATGATATTAAATAATGTTCTTATACATATTCCCATTTCAATAAAGACCAGGTCAACAGCCTCTACTACCATGGAAAATAATTAAAACTATCATACTGATATGTTGTAGGAGAACCCATCACCATATTCTATATCCTACTAGATACACAATCATTAACCCTCTATCATGGGTTCCTACATAACATCAATAAATGTTCAATCATTTAATATGATCAGTGCTTTTCTGGGGGTCCGGGACAAGGACATAAAATGAGAACTAGCCTATCAAACTAGTAGAAAATATATTATGTAAGATCTTGAGTAACTGATCCTTCTACATTTACACTCTCATTTCATATTCTCTTGTCGACATTATCATAATGGTGCTTCCTAACCTTATAAGAAACAACTTCTAGTATTCCTATGGAAACAACATGTAATACACAGGAAGATTCCTTAAGGTTTCCCAAGACTATGAGTTCCAAATCTACAACCTTAGAAAACCTATTTTATCAAACAAAACCCGATACATTATCTCACTTATATGTCAGTCCTGGAAACACCTTGTCGTATCTGTCTCCTCACGTACGAGTGATAGAGTGATGTACTATAAGTCATTAATTCATCCATCAATGTCCATCACTGACATAATCCACTGAGTAAACCATAAGAAGTCAACAGCTCTCTCTTGACTTAGTTTCTATGGATAAACATGCTCTACGAACATATCCAAAAAGTAAATACATTCCATACCATCAGCATGTCCAGTATGAGCCTAAATTTCCTACAAATTATTTTCTAATACACATAACAAGTATGTATCCAACACTAAACTCTTCTCATAATTATTATCTAAATGGTCAGGAATATTTTATACTGACCTAATCAATAACTCAGTTGGCTCAAGTTCACTATCTACAGTGATATTCAGAGGTTTCTGTAACTAAAATTCATGTGCATTTCATACATACTCTTAAAACCCCACTCATGGTCTCCCTCTTAACAAATTTCATGATCAAATGAATGTTCCCATGGAACATTTATCCATCTCCTTCACCTGGCACTGTTCATGCCTCAGTTTCCACTACATGAGGATTATTTCATGCCATAACCTCATATCATCCAATAAACAAGAATCCTCATGGTATATTATCTATATAATGACAACCAAACGTATTGTGACACACAAAAAAATACACATTAAAAAATACAGTTTAAAATTAATCTATTACAAGTCATTCACCCCGTTTACCTATCACATGGTCAAATCTAAGGCAGTAACACTTCAGTTAACCATTCTAAATTTGTGTAATGGTTATGAAATGGTAAACTATTATGATTATTCTATTTCATCATTATACACAAAATTTACACATTTTAAATCATTTTTCAAATTTAAATATCATATTAGGATCCATTTTTAGGTCAATTTCACTAGAAATAGAACACATATTTCAATTTCTACAATATAACCAAAACCCACTTTTACTATGCATGCATTAAAATTTGTATGTCACAATAATACCAGAGTCCCTAAAATGGTTCAAACAAAATAAAATATATATCCATTGTGTTCCATGAGTTATATCATATAACATCTAAATTATCAACTATCACATCACACAAAAAGTGAATCAACCATTGTGAAATAGCTTTTAAATTTAACAACACACATCAATAAAAATAAATCCAGCATTGGTACTTGAATTTTAGCCTCCAACATGTGTAATAAACTCCCATTCTTGATGTCATAATCTAGGAATCTCACATCCTATTATATTTTATACCTTTCCAATAGAGTAATACAAAAGAAGGAAATGAAAACATCTTCTAATACCATATTGTATCATCCTATCCTAGTTGACACATATTGGTTCCCCGAGATGGTATGTGTAATGACATCAAGAACGCCACCCAATACACCACATGTTATTGAATATCAAAGAGTGTCTAATTTCAATAATGGGGGGACTATACTCTCTTTATCGAAGTTGAAAAACATCATAAATGAAGAAACAATATCTAAAATACATAACCAATAAATCAACCAAACCGGTATCACATTATGAAAAAATTATGAATTTAATATCCAAAACTAATTTATACCAATTTCATTCCAAAAATTATTCAATTTTAAAATGAAAAAACGATATAATGACATGAATAAACTCCCAAGTGGGGCCCAACACCATGTTCAGTTCCTTCATCCACACTTCATCCCAACACATCCACATATTATATGACTCTTTCACTTATCATGTCCTTCAAAAAATAAGACTACTCGGGTACTGACCTGGAATCCTGAATAGGGCGTGAGTACAACCCAGTAGGCCACCACAAATGGAATATAAAAAAAATATATAGTCCATAATAGTTTATGAATTTTTATATAGAATAATGTATAGTGCATAAGTAAAAAACGAACACATTTTTTATTCTTTAATTAATCATATAAACCCTCATGTTCCAGAGGATACCTGAACCCTAAATTATTTTTTTTCCCATGATGGATTATAAACCATACCACAATACCATGGTAAACATTTATCATTTCCTATCAATTCATATCAGGGTCAATTAGAAACATAGTCCAATTCCAACTCATGGGCATAGACTATTCTGTATAATTACCTGTGGGTATTTGGAGATTTTGTCCCAATCCAAAAACACAATATCACATGTAGATTTATATCTTTAGTCTATATGGCACACTTGTTATATCATATGGGTAATTGGATCCTTAGTCTGTGTCCCACAAGTTAGTATCAAATTTATATTTGAGTCTCAGTCCCTATCTAAAACTCATTTATCACATATGGTAATTTGGAACCGAATTCTATGTCCCACTCTCATATATTTATCAATCAACCATATATCACACCTATCTGATATATAACTTCACCATTTTTAATCAACTGTTAACCTCTTATAAAATTTCATGCCATGATATTCCATTACAATATAACACAACAAATGTGGTTCCTCAATTTAATAAAATAGAATAATATGAAGAAATCACGGTTAAATCATTGATATCATTTAAATCGTAATCTCATTAACCATTTATGGGTTTTTTAAATCTCATATATCTCATTGTAAATTAATTAATACTTAATAAAATTAACCAATTTGATAATTTAAATTTCCCATCAATTCTATTTTCATAATGTTCCATTAATTAATTATACAATAAATTAATCAAATTCAACAATCCATGTATCCCATTGATTAATTTCCCATTTAATTAATCCAATTAATTAATTCAATTCAATATTCAATATTTCAACATACTATTTGATATATTAAAAAACATAAACACAATTTGAATTTAATAAAATGGTGATTGAATTTAGGCTACCCACATAGAAAATGATGACAAACACATTCCAATGGTAAACCATAATTGACTCAGAACAACCATGATCATGAAAACTAGTGAGATTTAGATCAAAACCTAGATCGTAGATAAAAAAATTATTTCTACAAAATCCATGATCTATATCGATTTCCAACAGTGGAAAACATCTATGAAATGTTGATAAAATGATGGTAGAGAGGGAAGAAACCACAAGTGATGATAATCTATTACTTGTAGAGGTGGAGACCTTCAATATGGGCATGAAATCATCATGAACGGAGGTTGTAAGGCCTTGGAATCCATTATAGAACTTCCATAAAATGAGATAATATGTTTTCTAGTTGTAATATGGTGTTTATGTATATAATACTATGTTTGGAAAAAAAATTAATATTTTGTTGTGGATTAATAATATGGGTACACAATTTCATGTATGTGGCACATGGTTCACCCTAAATGTTCACCCTAACTATGATCCTCACTTTGGAATGTCCAATGATAACTACTAAGAGGGTTCATAGTTTGGAAAACTATGCTCTATAGTTTGAATTTCTTTATCTTGTGTTGGTACTATTTTCTTCATTGGGTGAACGATTCGGTCAAACTATGTGCAAACTCTACACTACCCCTCTTCTATCCACAATTATCCAATTTCACCTAAAACTCCCCAATGTAAAACCCCAAAATTATATATTAAAAGAATTGAAATAAATCACCTGTAAATGACCATGATAAATATCTAGAAATGATCAAGACCATAAAAATTCCCAACAAAAATATATTTATTCCACTAAACCATGGATTAAATATTTTTCTCTATGTCTTTATCATCTCAAAAATAATTATAAAAAAATTATACACAACTATAAATTTCTTGTGTAAGACTGTTATTAATAACAATGAGAAAATGAAACTTTATGAGGTTGGTATTAAAATACTCATAAGCATAATATTAAGAGATATCAATGAAAAATCATATGTTCTCTTAAATTGAACACGTGATATTGTGAAAAATACCAGGGTACAATAACATATCCAAATGTCATCATACTCTATAAAACAAGCATCATAATGAAACTATCACTTCCAATACAAAAAAACATTGTCAATAGAGTCCCATAGCATATTGGGAATATTCCTAATACTTTATATAAAATATCCTCAGATATAAAAAATTAGCCTATGTATTGGAGGGATATATAATCCAAGACCACCCATGAAATCCTAATATGTAAATGAAATATGTCCCACATAATATGAAGTTCTTAATTTCATCAAATCACAATTAAACTATGAAAGATATTTGAATCATGATTATATCCACAAAAAATAACCAAATATTATCCATATATATAAGTTAATTTTCCTGATTAGATAATATCCAATGTAATGAATACAAACCATTACAAAATTTTTATATAGTTGAAAAAACCATTCATCTGATTATGGGTTGATGCATATTTTAAAATAATATCATCTAAGAAGATATAATGAGTTCTATTTCATGATACTATATAAATAATATCCCAAAAGGGAAATCCAAAATAGAATTTTAACGGTAATAAAAGAATAAAATATCCCCCATAATTAGATTATTTATTGTTTTAAATGTAATCACATGTGTATTTGTAGAAGTAGATAACAGAAATAATTTTTATCGTGGTATAAAAAATGATAATATGTTAGTCCAAATATCTAAATAATTATGTTTAAATTTTTATATTGAAATCCATAATTTCAATAGTATTATTAATATTGAAACCGATAATGTAATTTTTTTCAAAATAATGAAATAGAGAGGGATTCAAAAATATAAATTAGTGGAATGAAATCAATTTATTTATCCTTCTAAAATATTTTTCAATTAAAAATTGAAATAAAACAGAAAGATTGATTATATTGTAATCTAGGAAAACATTAAATTTAATCGACCTCAATAAATATGTACACAAAAGAAATAAATGGTTTCATGATATAAAATTAAAAAATATTATTATTTTCCAAATTTTCTAATGAAATTAAAAAATTAATCATAGATAAAATGATCAAATTAACATTTTCAATTATTTGTGTCGAAACTAAAATACAAGTAAAAATGACCATAATAATTCATTGAATAAGAGAAAGAAACATTCTTTCAACAATATAACATATTCGGACTTCGGGGGTATAAGATTCTGTATCATAAATAAATGTTACGGTTAAATCCAATTACCTGAAATTTAATTATTAATGTATATATATATAAGATTTAAATGGTTAGAATCTTTCCAAACCATAATAATGGACACTAAAGAATAAAATAAACGAGGTCTCTTATTTATATATCCTAAAATATTATTTGATTGAAATATATTCATAATCAATATTTAATTCATTGTGATATGTGGAAGGGAACACTTATGAACAAATTAAGGTATGATTCATAAATCAATAAGGGATGATAGAATATCATCAATTTAGTGTTAATTAATGAAAAGTAGAATGGTAATGATATTAAAATTGAATGATTATAATTTAATATAAAATATTGAATATATGGAGACAAGTTCAAATGATGATGAATTTTGAATGTAAATCATTTCCATGATTTTGAAATGTAGTGGAAAATCCAAAAAATGTTTCACAATTAAACATAATTATGTTGATGGTGATAAGTTTACATTTTAATATATTTTTATAAAAGAATACCCAATGAAATGAAAATGAATATAAATAATGGATAACAAAATATATGTTGACTGGATTACACAAAATATATAAAATTAAAAAATACATGCATTTTTATCCTTTTAATGTGTTATAAAGAAAACCCACATCGATAGAAATGATAAAAAATTAACTTTTGAAATGAATAAAAGAGAAATAAATACAATGAAGAAGATAATAATTATATCCACTATAAAATAACGATGAAAAAAATAATGTTATCAATTAATATGGAAACAATGCAGTTAGAGAAAATATAGAGGATTATAATTATTGTTAGTAATATCATATATTTTTATAGAAGAAAATCCATAGATGATAAATTTTTTGACATAAATAATTATTTATCAAAAGAGAAAAGGAGAATTAAAAATAATAGTGAGATATTGATGAATAAAACTAGTGTTTAATAATATATTCAAGGAAAAAAAGTACAGATATTTTAAAATTTATTGTCCTAACCAATCAATTAAATATTTAATAACATTCTATTTTAAAATTAAATATTTTAGAAATGATTAAATATCTATATTATTTTATAAAACTATTAATACAATTAGAAGATTATTTTTTTAGAGAATTTAAGTGGATAGAAAAAATATTTGATCATCTGAAATGTAATTAAAATTATATTCAATTTCAATAAATAAATATTGAGTTCAAAAAACTCATACATATATGATAACATTTAAAAAACCCCTTGAAATAAAGATATTGAAATAGAACATTCAATATTATTAATACATATGTAATAGTGAAATGTTATTTCAATGAGGTATCATATAAAAAAATAAATGAAAATAGTTTCATAATACGAAACATGTCACTATTTAGGATATTTGAGATAGAAAACCCCTTATCTTACTTTCATGATACATTCTCAAACCACATCAATGTCTTCAATATTCTCATAAAAAGAATGATTCAAATTAATGATTTTAGAATTATAATTTTCAGAAATTTGTATCCAAATGTTTTAGATTCGTGTTAAGGATGGAATTTGAATATAGATTCAACCTGAAACTAAATTAAATTTGTGGTGTGACGTGTGTAGTCAATGGGTCATTTTTTTGTGATATTGAGTTGTATTTTCAGGCATAACCAATTCATAATTATTAATGAATTTGAATTCAATTTGAAATGGGATAAACAATCATAAATTTGTAGATATAAGATAGGGGTGATTGATCATCCCCTCATACACCTATTTAGGTATAATATTCTATGTTATTTTTATCCTTTACCCAAAAGTGTATCCCATTTAGGAAATTTTACCATCATAATGGTAAGAAATTTTTTACCATGGTAATTTAATTTTATACCTATAATTAAACACAAACTTATAATATAATTTATTAATTTTCGTTGAAATTTTAATTCCATTTTTCTATATTCAATTTCAAATTTTGATTTAAAATTTTCGTGATATATGAATAGGTTTTAATGAAAATTTTATTAATTAAATATTTATTTTTAAGAACAAAATTAAATTATAATTATTGTATTCCATTTCATGAACATGAAAAATAAGATAATTTATTTTATCATAATAATTAGTAATATGGTTTACTAAAATTAGTTGTGATTAATTTAATTTAACTAGATAAGAATACACTACAGAAATAAAAATAATTCATTTAGAAACATCAGGTTTACAATTAAATGTATTTTAATTATTTCAATAAAATTAATGATCTATGTTTTAATGGTCAATAATTTTATTTACATGTACCAAAATTTCAGTTCAATATTATTATTTCCTAAAAATTGAGAAATAATTATTTCAAATAAAATCAAATAGTATATAAAATATATGATTTTTTAATAAATAATATCAGTTTATATATGAATTTTTTAATTCATATATCTTATAGTTATATTGATATTTAACTTATTCGATAAAATTTATTTTGAAATCATTCCATTAAAATTATCAATACATTTTATAGATATAAACCATTAATTGTATTAAATTTGAAAAAAACATGAAATTCCAAATAAATATTTTTAATATATTAAATAGTTTTATAAACTAATTAATATCATCTATATATATTATAATATAATTTAAAAAATTTATAAAAAAATATTTAAAAATAATATATATATATTTTATTTTTATCATGTAAATAATCATTATATATATATTAACTCTATAATGAAAATTTTAAACAAATTTCGTTTTTCAAATACTATATCCAAGAGCTATATAACATATTATTATTTTTTATATAATTTCTATATTAACACCATTATGTCTTATATTTTCAACCCATTCTATATTAAAAATTACCACATCATATTCATATCATTTTCAATTTGGATGTCACAAATACAATCTCATTTCATAATATTTTATTTTCCATTATTGGTTTTTTGACTATTAGTGATTGACTTGGTTGAGGATGATCTATGGGATTTTTCATTTTGAATGATATTATTATTTATAATTTATTATCAAATTTTAATTTATCCAATTTTTATGGATTTAATCATCTATTGTATATGAGAATTGGTTTGTTGTTATTTATTTGGAATTAAAAATCATAAAGAAATAAAATGTTGTTCATTTAATTTATATCATGTATGTGTTACTTTATATAAATTTTCATCATACTACAATGAATAGAAAATTATTTTTATGAATGATAAAAATATTATATATAGATATAAAATGGTTTGGTAAATCCTAGGGGTGTTGAAGAGAAGGTAGTGGTCGGGTTATGACTATGTATACCACCATTAGTGAAGGGAGTGGTCAATCTTAGATGGCATGAAACTTGAGGCATGGCCATATATTGAGTGAGAAAGTTCATATATGGACTCCCCTTAAGAGAGAATGTAATATTCCTTGATTATTTATGATTCCTGATGTTGGATGTATTTGTATTTTGAAACAAACATTACTGATTATGGAACTATCATTAGTTTGGGGTATTATATAATGCTTGGACCACACCCTATGTTAGTGGTTAGTGGTAAATTTTTATTATGAAAAGGGATATATGATTTGAGTATTTCAATAGTACCTACGAAAAGTATGAGTATAGATTTTTTTTGGCATTGTAGGCTACTCTACCATGAATCATTAAGAATTGGTTGTGGAATGTGGTATGATGAATATTTTTCTCTTGGGATCAGTGATTGATTATATGGGTTTTAGGTTGTCCTGTTTAGCACATGATGTCATGAAAAATCTTAGTTTTTTATATTTTTTTATTATTGTAAATTCCATAAATCATATATATTTATATGATAATGTTTTTAGAGGAAATTATTGAGATTTTACTATTTTTTTCACACAGTATAAGGATAAACTACTGCATGGTAATTCGTTATACATATTTTATAGTTGATAGTATAGATTTTAATGTAGAATAGGATAGAGAGACTAGACATACATTAGTTTTTGGATAGCAGTGAGGCTTGGGGTGGTAGTATCGCCTCCTAGTTTATTTAATCAATTTTAAAATATTCATGTGTCATCTGCTCAGAAGAAAATAATTTGGGATATAAAATTATATAACTAATTTTTAATAAATATAGCTTGTTTGTATTATTGATATATTAAATCATGATAATCTATTACTAATGTAAATTATTATTTAATTTTAATTTTTAGTTATACTGTTGTCATCATTGTCTTCCCAATATATGATAGTCACTTGAAAATATTCTACAACTTATTAGATAAATGGAGGAACTCATAAGGATATATAGTGATCCAACATATATACTAATGAGTGAATTTATAGAGGGTGTTATAATTTGGTATCAATTTATCTATTTAATTTTATTACAATTTAGTGATGTGTAGTTGAATATTTGAATACATTAGATCCATTAAATGATCTTAGATAAGTGAATGATAAACACTATTTTGTCATGATTTTATAGTTTCCAGGATTTTGGGATTTGTATTCTTTGTTTAATATTATTTTTCATCCCACGATTATTTCCATGTTTGATTCTCTATGATTTATGGATTTATAATTTTTTTTATCTCAATTTTGTAAGAGGCAAGTGTTCTGGAAACATTTTTTTCAAGTTGGATTCACATAAAATTTTATTAATGTGTGGGAATAGTTTTCTATGAGTTTTTTATCTATTCACAGTGTTAAAAATACATATATGTTGTTTTCTAATAGAACATGTTATTAGAATAATACACTTTTGTAAAACTTTTTTGAGTTAAAATTAGTTGATTCTAATTATTGTATATTTTCTAGTTATTTCAGGATATTATTTGATCAATACAATACTCTTCCTCATAGAAAGAGCTATATAGTGACACATGGATCATTGGTTCAGGTGTTTTATGAATATTTTATGGATCTATATGGTTCAAGTATTCTTGAGAGATTGTTTTCGATATGTTTACTTGTTTCCCTAAGGATGGGTATGTACTTAGGGGGCTTATGAATTACTATGTAATTCTATTTGATTTAATTATTAAAAAAAATAATATATTAATATGGTATTTATGATGGGTTTTGATCATCATAATTGTTTCATATATAACCAAATATAATTTTTGTGTTTTTTCATTTTTTTAGAGGATGATTATACAAGATGGTCATTTATAGGACTATTATCTAATGGTTAGGGGACTATTTTTTGAAATATTTTCTTATGGTGGATGATTGTGTTTTATTCTTCTCAATGAAATAGATTCCACATCATTATTATAAAGGATTAATTGATGGAGATATATTGATATGAAAAAGGATAATGAAATGTATTTTAGGAATCATACCCTATTATTAATGGAATAAAATAAATTTGATCATGATTCTAGTGTTATCGTTACGTGATAAGGGAATTGAAAACGAGTTGGATCTGATGATATTTTTATGGTAATGAGGTCTTGAGTTTCTTATGAGAATGGTAAATGTTTCCAATTTTTAAAATTTGTGACATCAATGATAAATTTTAGTGTTGTTGAATCATATTTCTAGGAATGTTCAATGAACGAGACATCTATATAGGGATGATCCTGACTTGGGAGGAGAGAGATGTGTGTAATTATTGTGATTATTGGGAATTCAGATAAATGGCTACTGTATTATAGGATATATTCTGGGTATCATCAAATCTACAAATGTTATAAAACACACATGATAGAAGTGTAGTCGATGAGGTGATTATTTTTGGAGGAATCATGATATAGATCTCATATATTAATGCATATTTAGATCAAATTTTATGTATTTACTTATATCATACTAGACATCTGATTTATATTACAATATAATATGAATTCTAAATGATGACATTGAACTTAGTGTGTAATTTTTTATAATGCAAGAGTAACTCAGATTTGATTGGAATCGATTCCAGTAAGTGGAGTTAAATGGTTTATTTTGTTGGTTGAGGATGCAATCCTTGTATTACACAATGATTCAATTACGAGAATCAATATGGGTGTTTGATGCTGACATAAATTAGATAATTGTGATTTGATTATGGGATGATGTGATTACTTTTGAGTCTAAGAGTTTGCAGGGAATGTAAACTAGATGTTTTTTAAGTGGTATCATAAATTATTTTATTTGTTTATAAATTAAGGAATTTTTTTGGGGGTGTTATTTTATTATTTATGAGTTGTGTTGCATCATGTTTTAAGGTTCTGTTTCAGTGATCAATTTTTTTTGAAATGGATGGAGTGCATAGGTTCGGTGTGTGGGAAGTTGTTTTGTGCACATTTTTGTTTATAATCAGGAACATTGAGTTGTATAATCTATTTATTGAATGATTGGTAGTAGATAAATGCTCCTATATGATTCATTGGATGGATATGATAATTGTTGGTGATTTTTGGACAACATATATATTTAGTAGTAATCATTTTCCATGGAAATTTTTATTATTAGACATAGAGTTGGGTCGAGGTAAAATATATGCAGTGATTTTTCTACAAGTTGGTCCTCATACAATAATATGGGATATTAGAACTATGGAGATCGGTATATTGTGGAATAAATTTTTTATCCAATAATGTCAGCATGGTGTGAAGGTATTCGGTTACTTCATGACTAGTGGGTGACACAACCATGTGGATTTTTTTGTGTGGAGTGTAAAAATTAATGTATATAAGAATTAAAGCCACATATTACGAAACAATTTCATGTTTATAGCCCCTCTATATTTAATGTGTTGAAATTTAATATCTATTTTGTATGAAGATCACATAATAGAGAATGGCATCAATTCTTTGAGATAACTCTTATGTATACGATCTTATCTAGTTGAAGGGAGTCCAAATGTGATTGTGTCCCATATACATTGGGTCTTACCACCCATAACTATTACATTGTGAAATTTCATGATAATATTGGCCAGACTATTGTCCTTTAGTTTCATCCTGAAATCTCTCCCATAGAGAGTAATTACTATTTTTATCCTGGGATCTAGGTTGTGTGAGTGGGGTCATAGTGAAGGTCAAGATACGAAGGAAGGATAACACAATTTGTTTGGAAAAAAGATAAATGTTTCTATGTCTATGTGGGATTTTACCTTCCATTACACGTGGTGTCAGACCATAAGGGATGGTTATATTTTTTTGGATCATATTATGTGATTTTTTCCATACTATGGCCTAAGGGGATACTCTATGAGGGCTGACCTCTGGGAGTCGATAACATTGTGTTCTCTATGGGTTATGTTATAGTGGGTCACTATTATATTAATTAGATAGGAGAAGATCATTATTTATAGCTTGGATAGTCTAACATTTTATAGGGAAACATGTTATAGAGTGGTTTATATCTTTCAGATCCTACCCCTAGTTGTCATCCCTTTCACCCCCACGGTGTAGCGAGATTTATTGTAGTCTTCTAGAATAATATTTTGTATTATTATTAACTTATTCTTTGATTATTCTCCAGTTCATCTCGAATTATTATTTTTTATCTTATTATTTTTGTTTTAGTGCGGATAACACATGATTATGGAAAAGAATCATAATATTATAGGGTTTTATGTTATGGTTACATGTAAAAGTCAAAAGAGGGGGGGATGTAAGCAATTTTACCCTATTTTTTTGAGATAATTCATATAGTTTATATTTATGTTGTTTCCACTATTTTGAAAATAAATTATTATCCTATTATGTTACATATGATATGGAATTCATTAGTGGACTAGGAACCTATGACATGATGATTTCATGATACTTATAATAGTTTTTGTGAGTATATTATTCTTACTAAGTTTGTAGGTATTATAGAGTTTTTGTTTAAATTTTATAGTTTATAATTAATTGTTATAATCAATTTTTTTCCATATGGTGGTTTATGATATGGGATCTATCACACCCTGTTATTTTAATGGAACACATTATTCTATAGGATAAATGACATACAACATAGAGGTTTAACGAACACAAAAATATTATTATTTAATGACTATAATAAGATAGATTTTGATTATTATGGAATTATAATATGAAAGTGAATTGTAATATATCTGTAATTTTAATAATTAACAAAATAAACATTTGACTATTTTTTAGGAAAAAATATAATTTTTTGTAAATTAATTTAATTCATCAAAATATGTGTTTATTTCATTTTGTTTGAAAATATCATTATTAATTTTCAAAAAAATTTCAAAAAATTAACTGTAAATAATAATATCTTTTATGAAGTAAAAATATAAAAATTATACTAGGATGATATTTTTTTTTCTAAAACTATATATTTTCAAGTGAATTATAAAAATTACAAATTTCTAGTGAAAACTATTTATTCAAGAATTTAAAAAGTACCATTTCGTTTAAAATGGATTAAATGTAAAATTAGTTCTATTTTATTATTATTCATAAAACTAATTTTATTGGAATAAATTTTAGTATATAATTTGGTTTTGAAACATAATTATACATACGAATTATTCTTTCTAATGAAACTGTTCTTTGTTGGGTTTTTCATTTCTCACCAAAATTAATTTATTCCAATTACAGAAATTCAAACATAAAAAATAGATTTATTATTTTCAATATTGAAATAAATTGTATTTAAAAAATCCACTTTTATTTTTTTATATAGGAATACTAACCATAATAAATTTTTATAACCGTAGTAATGTTTATATGAGACAATTAAGGATAAAATTGATGTGATAAGGCTTAAAATCATTCAAAGTCATGACTTTATTTCATTGCATTAGTAAATTTCATAAAAATTATCTAAAATTAAAAAATATTACCATTTTTCATTTAACATCAATTTTGACCATTATAATATTTAATTAAAAGATAAAGACAAAACTTTTACGTTCTTGCATTTAATTTCAGCAATATGTTGTGAAAAGGATATAACAACATTTATTTGTTTATAAATTTTTATATTAAATACTAGTGAGTTTTTATATCAAGGTAATTCATTTTTAATTTTTATGGATCGTATAATTACCTTATATTCATAAGCAATACAAACACAACAATTATGAAATAAGTAATGGAAATCCTATAAGTGATTCTAAAAAATCTAAATTTAATATTATTTGGGTAATCTATATAGATTAATATTTATAAAGAGAAATATAATAAATTAGTTTTTATTTAATTTTTTATATGATAATTCCATCACTTTTATTTTGTTTTTAAATTCAGATTATATGAATAGTTCATAAAATTAAATTAATCGTATTTTAAGTTAAATATAGTTTTAGAATTATTTAAAAATTATATACATACTTAAATAAGGCAATCAGGGTAAAAAATGGATTAAATTTGACCCCTTTTCCACTATAAATGAATATTTTACAATATAATTTAAATTATAAGCCCGTAATATTGAAAATTGTGTTACCATTATTATTGATAAATTTGGTTCATTGTGGGCTTACACCGAATGATGGGGCATAAAATGATATCAAAATGTATAAATTATTATTTTTGATAGAAATATGATAATATATTCCTTATAATCAATATATTATCTATTTGGGGGCCTTTTAAACTAGTCCATCATGCATTATATTTTATTATTTCATGTATTTACTAAAGTGACGTCAATGGTATTTTATAACAAAAATTATTTATCAAATGAAATAAAATTCGTCAAAATTAAATATTTGTCTTACTGAATAGGAAATGGTAAATAATATTAGTAGTGGTCCAATGTGATGTCATGTTTCATTTTATATTGACATTATAGAAGCCTAAATAATATAAAACAATGTCATAGTAATTATCAAAATGATTAATAGGAGTTAAAATGAGAAATAAGGGTAAAAAATAACAAAAAATAAAATTATATTTTATGATATAATTTAGACTCATAATCATCTTATATTCATGTTGTATTAATTTTTTCCACATTTATTTAAAAATTAATATATATTAATATCATACATTCATTAATTTCAGGAGAGCTAATTCCCTCAATAATAAAATGTAACCTCTTCTCCCCTCTTCCTCACACTGCATGAATCTTTTATCTCAAAACAACTCTTCCCAATTATCATATAAAAATCAATAGTCATTAATTGTTTGTATTTATATTCATAAAATACCATTTAATGGGTCCTTAATAATGAATCTAAATGAGGTTTACTGAATAAGAGGTAATCGTCTTAGCCCAATTATATCAATTTATTTCATCCATTACATTTAGTAAAAAAATGGTATCCTTCATAAATGAAATTATTCCTTATATTAAACATACTTGATAATTATTATGATTTTGTAACATCCATATTCACCTTACTCTCATCAATTTAAAAACAATAATAGAACTCACATGTAATTTGAACTACCACCTATGTGATGTAATTTGATTCATTTTTCATTTCAGATTTAAATGTATGGTATAAAGTAATATTTAGTGAATATATAATATATATATATACAGTATAAAATTTATCTTAATAATATGAATATTTATTTTCTATTATTTCATTTAATCCATTAAAAAATTAAGATACGGGTCTTGCGTAAATATGACCAACCATCCCAAAAAATAATGTTATTCATGTTTCTATCCCAACATTTAATGGTAAAATGTATAAATATAATGAATATATATTATATTTTTTTCATTTTAGAAATAATATATATTATGGAAAATTGATCAAAATACAAGGAATGTAACTAAAGAACATTAAAAAACAATTAACACCTAAAAATGATGATTTTATAAAATATTTATTAAAATGTTATTGAAATATTAGAAATAGATATTATATGACAGTATAATTATTTGAATTATTATTTTATATATGTATAAGAAATTTAAAATTATTTTACATGTGTTTTGTTTTTATTTAGAGAAAGTGGACTTTGAGCTTAGGGTCTCTCATATCACATTTATTTATGTGAGATATATTCCATATTCAATACTTGTTACCATTGTATGGTGTAAATACTACCCAAGATTGTATTAATAATTATTTAATGATAATTATGAGTATTTAAAATCCATTTTTTTATCCATTTAATTATGATTTTATATAGATATTTCAGAAGTATTAATGGATTTATGTTACAATATAATTTTTTCACGATTGTTTAGGATTATGTTTTTGATGATGAAATATTATGGAATATCTATCATCATGATCCTAAAAATTCATTGTTACTAATTAATTTGGAATATTACCTAATTTCCATTAGTTTTTCTATCAATGATTACTTAATATATTAATAGAATATTTTTATGGAATACTATCTTTATTTGTCTCTTTATTCAAAAATCATTTTTCTTACAGATATATATTTTGTAAAAAAAAATTCGATATTGGTTTTACTATTATCCATAAATACTAATTTTTCCTTTTTAATGAAAATTTGAAAGGAATAAGTTTTTATTGAAGACAACATGAATAAAACTACAAATAATCATGTATACTCAATTCATTGAAACAACTGTTACACAATTCCAAGGACATTTTCAAATAAAAATATTTCCTTAATATATGTGTAATTTATACAATTTCATCATGTTATTTCAAAATAAAATGATTATTTTACTAATAAAATATTTCTAAAAACATTCAAATTAAATTAAATTTAAAATAATAACCTTCGATGTTACGTATGATTTACTATGGATATGATCCAATGATACAACCATCTTTCATTTTTTGGATGGATTGTGATGATGGATATTTAAATATTATTATAAATAACCTCTTTCATTCTCAATAGTTAATTATTTTATGATGAAACCATTGTCAACCCGATATCATTTCCCTGTGTCATAATATGAGGAAATAATTAAATATTTATGAAACTCATTCATTTTCAATATTTTTTTTATAATTAATGTTTTATTACCTTTTGGAAGACATATTTATTATTTTATTTATATTATGGGTCGATAAAAATTATATGTCCCTTAAATGCATTGAGTAAAAATGCACATCTCATTAGATAATAAGGAATAAAATGATGGTTAATCCAAGTTTATTAATGAAATTTATCCATTATGATAGTATTCAGGTGAACCTTTAACAAGGAAAAGATTAAATGTGGAGTGAACCCAATCAACTATAATATTTTTTTATGTGATCCATGATAATACAAATGATTTTCCATGCATATGTTTTTGTGTCAAACTTATGTCATCTTCCAATGATATTCTCTAATGGCTTGTAATCTGTTATTACATTTTGATTCATTTATTATAAACATTCATGAAATATGAAAATGACCAAGTATTATGATACATCATATACTGGGATTTATTTTAAAACGTTAAGCACACATTCTCATACCCTTATTTTCATGTTATTCTTATGTGATTATTGATATAACACTTTTTTACACAAAATGATTATGTGAGTGAACCTAATCTTATAATTCTGTTCCCAATGTTATTAAAAAAATATTTTGAGTATGGTACATCCTAGAAAAGTTCTAGTTACGAATAACTATGTGGTGAATTATTTAGATCTCTTATGAACATATTTTTTAGGTTTCTATTATTCCATAAACTCTTGAACTCTTTGATTCTTTCATGGATTGTAATATTATGTATTTAATATTAATATAGTAAGATGTAATATTGTTTTACAAAAAGTATGGGCTGGTATAGTTTTTATCTAAGAATATTTTATCCATTCTTTTGATATTACTATTATATATATTTTTTCAATAACCTATATATAATACTAATTATAGTATGACATTCAAATATTTTATTATGAAATATAATATATGATTTTCCATGAAAAATATCAGTATAATTTTTTATATATTTATTGGGTGTTATGAGAGATACATCATGTGTTAATAACTAGGAAAATATTTGGTTGGCTATATATCATCCAATATTCCATAGCACAGTGAGTGTTCCCTTTCCACAAAACAAGCATGATACTCCAGGGGGATATGATTTTTTTATTTCACATTATCATTATGAACCATTTGTAATGATTTTAATTGATAATGAAATTAAATGAATTAGATTAATCCCAATGTTTCATAGATTAAAAATAATTTTTTAGGATTTAGAAACACTCTGAAAGAAAATGGTATGATTTCCCTCTAGATAAACCAAAAGAAATGTGATTTGCATGGTGAAACCATTTGATTGTATGTAATAAAATATCTTATTATATGATTAACAATCTAAACCAAGGTTATTTTTTTTGAGAAAAATAATAAGTAGAAATTGTATATTAAGTAAGAACATAAATGATATAAGATTAAACTTCCTAAATATAAACTATATAGGAAGGGGTACTCATTTTATTTTTCTATTAGAATAAGAAAATGTTTTATTTTTCTGAAAGAGGTGAATAAAGAAGGTAATTCATGAGGATGAATTATTTTATTTATGGAGAGGAATGAAAATAATACAAAGGTATCATTTAGATACCAATGTATTATGTTTAGAGAATACAATAATTGCTAGATCAAACAATAAAATCCATCGTTTAACTTATAGAATAACAATGTACATATTCTTTTCCAATCATTGAATTAAAATGATTTTAGTTTTCATGTATTGGTATTCAATAAATATATTCTACCAATATGATATCAATTATATTTTCTCTATAATAATCTTTAAACATCTTTTTATTTTTTCATCGTAGTTTGTTATTAATGATTTGAAAATATATTTAGTGATAATAGATATTTTTTATAAAAAATATTGACGTAATGTAATCCCTTAAAAAATCCTTTATATTAGGATAATAATTTTTAGTTATGAAAATGAGATGATAATGTAAACATGACAATATTAATAACCTTGGATTACATTGATTATTTGATAAAAAAATGATTTATGTGATCTGGGGTGATTTCTAACATAATTTTGGATTTTTGTAGTATATTGGAAATTTTATAAGTAAAATGTTTTCATTGAGGTTTTATGGGGTGGTAATATTAGGTGAATTTAATCTTTTAATAAGATTTTGGAATAATACTCTATTGTGGTAAATATAACCCTCTAGGACAATATGTTATTTATGATTAGATAATTATGGTATATTTTATTTTGGGATATAGATAATATTGTGGATTTAAAAGTGATAAATTAAAAATTAGTCATTTTGAAATATAATTATTGTTAAGATAACTATTATAGTATATGTTTGTATCTAAATTTCAGTCATGATATTTTGGTGATATTCAATATATTATAATAAAAAAAATTTATTATTCTTATTGATTAATTAAAATCCGTGTTATTTTTCACATGGATAATGTATACGTAACCCTTAGGTTTATCATTTGATTTAACATTAATTATTAATTGAGAATAGTAAAATTTCATTATTTCGATGTAAAATAAAATAGTTGAGATTACCTTTAATGGATAATACATTCATTAATTTTGATGTTATTAATGTAATTTTGGATGTATAGTTTTTATTTGTAGAAACAATAATGCTCAAAATTTTAGATTATAGTGGACATTTTGTATTAAAATGTATTATTTATTCACATCAGTATATATAATTGTTTTATATTGTCCTCTATTTTAATAATAATAAATATTTTGTTTAGTGTTTAATGATATGAAAAGTGGAATATTACTGTTTTTTGGATTATTTTTTCTTTCAGAAGTTGATGTTAGGTGTCAGGAAATAAAAAAACATCTTGAATGTCATATTTTTGAAGAAAATATACAATTTTACTTAAAATTGATTAAAATTGAATTTTATTTTTCATTTAAGAAAATATCATTATGTTTTTATTCTAAATAATAAAAAATACCCATCTATAATAATAGTATTTGAAAAAAATCTTATTATATACATTTATGATGAATCAATTTTATTTTTAACACCTTAATAATTTGTGGTTTAGTGGTTATAAAAATTATCATGATCACACACTATCATTTGATAAATGTTCTCTCTCACTCTCCATCATTATTTGGGATATAATATTTTTCTCTATATCAATAGAATCACATCCCTTCAATTATCTACTTTACAGAAATGTAGTTATGTTTCATTCAAGATGACCTTTGTATTTCTCTTTCCCTATTTCCGAGAACTAGTTTTATTAAGCCTTTTTATATAATGGGATTTTAGAAAACTAAATGTCAACTATCACACCCCTAATTATCTATAAAATTTCAAATTATGAGGGTTAAATTTATTATATTATGGTATAATTTTATACCATGAGATTTTAAGAAGAAATTATCTTCAATACGACATACATTAAAGAACACAGGGCTTTGATAATACACCATATATTAACATGTAATGGCATTTATACATAAGAATTTACTTTAAAGGTATGAACATAATTAAAAAAATTATGAAATATATATATTTCTCATAATCAAAAAAAGGTATTGTTGTATTCTTATGATATATACACTAACTTTTTAGTAATGTAATTGTATTCTTTAAAATGTGTTTTATTTCTTCTTTTGAGATAATGTTATATTTTATTTATCAAAATATTAAAAAATTTATTTGATAAATATAGTAAAATATTAGAAATATTTATGAAATATTTATCTCAGAGTTACTTTTTTAGAATTTTCAGGAAATTGTATTCATCTAGTGAATAATAAAAAATATATTTTTATTCAAAATAGTAATTTTTTTCATGACTTTACAAAGAAAAATTTTCATTTAAAATGAATTTAATGTAAAATAAGGTATAATTAAGTATTTAAAATCAAATTTTGTTCATTAGAATCAAATTTATTCTATAATTTTATATAAAAAAACATTTCAACAAAAATGGAATTTTATTCACAAAATATTTTTTATTGCACTTACCCTTTGTATATTAGATTAATTTATTCCAAATATATTAATTTAATATTGGAAAGTTGATATGATGTTTTTAATCAATAGTTCCACATATTTTGAATATTTCATTTTTACATTTGGTTATTATGAATAGTAACCCTCAGCAAATTTTTTCTCGTCGTCATTAATTTATTATTTTTGGTGATAAAATAATTACATTAAATTCTTTTATAATGATGACACCGTAATTTTGAATACAATAAAATATCGTGTAATTGATTTTAAAAGACTAAAAGTTATTTTTGTGGAAGATTTAAAGAGTTGTAGTAATTTTTTAGATAAATATAACATATTATTGATTTTTAAATGATTTATTTTCCAATTAAATTGTTCATATTATTTTCCACTGTCAAATTATTCAAATAGTTCATAAAATAACATTAACAGTATATTAGGTTAAATATTTTTTTAAAATTATTTTATTGTTATAATAATCATGAGTTAAGAAAGCATAGATGATAAATTGGTCCAAATTTTATCCATTTTTTAGTCATGAGATTGTTTTTTCCTTATATGTAAAATTATATCCATTTAATAATAATAAATTAACTACCACTAATACGGTTAAAATCAGTTTACCATTGGGTAAATCCAAATGGTATGGCATAAAATGATATCTAAACCTACCAAAATTATATTGGATGATTATATTAATATAATATAACCCTTATATTATATTCAATCTCATTTTTAACAATTTGACATGAGTTATATTCATATTATATTAAAATATATCTTGTATATAGAAATATTATAATATTTATGTTTTATGATAAATTATAATTTAGTAAATGATTAAAAAGTCTTAAAAGATAAATATTCTCCATATTTAATGTTATTGGGTTAAAAATACCCTCCATGGTCAATAATGGTCCCTTTCCCTTTTATATTTTCATTCTTAAACCCTATTGTCTGAAAAAATAATACTATGTTAATTATCAAAAAGATTAATGAAAGTTAAATCTAGAATATAAGGGTAAAAAAAATTCAAACATTGATAAAATTATATTTTGCGGTAGTATATTGAATAATAATAATATTATATTTCAATTAAATCAATTTATATCATCTTAAAACTAAAAATTAATTTATAATATTTTAATAATTGAAGTAATTTCAAGAGTACCCCTCCTCCCACAAATGAAAGTGTACCTCTTCTACTCTCTTACCCACTCATTTTAAGCCTTCTGGATCAATGCGACCTTACCTAAATATCATCCAACCATATATATTAACTATGTAGAGGTTTATTATTCTTAAAATTCCATTCCAATGGCCCTTTATAATGAATCTAATGGAGAACAAATAGAGAATTGTTATTCAGCATAGCTGGCCTCTTTCAATTTATTTCTTAATCTACCTTACCTAAATCCACGATATCCAAATAATGAATTATTTAAAATAATTATAATTAATTATTATTATCATTATGAAATAACCACAATACACAATCATCACATTAGTTGGGAAATGATAACATCACTCATGTGTACAATTGGACTATCACTTCCATGCAGAGATTTAATTCATTTACCTCTTAAGAATTACATGTATAATAATTAATATTTACAAATAAATATATATATGATATATATGATACAAACATTTTCAGGTTGTAGGGACCTATTATTTGACGTTATATTGTTCCAAAAGTCGAAAAATGAAAACCATGTTCTTGGGTAAATATACTCTATCATCTACATGAATGGAATAATTTTTTTCCTATCTAAACCTCTGATGAATTTTTGTAATTATATATCAATATTTATTATAGATTATATATACAAATATATACATATTTTTAATCTTTGTGGATATGATAAAGCAGTGATGAAGTTAGATGGATAAGAACTACATAACTAAATCTTCCATTACAAACGAAAAAGTTGACACTCAGAAATAAAATTTTAAATAAATAAGTATTCATAAATTTGTGTATAAATGTTATTATCAGATAATATGTTCTATTAAAAGAAAGTGAATAAGTATATTATATAATTATAATAAATTTAAATTTATTATACCAGGTATTAGATTATTGTTGATATATGTTGAACTTCAAATAAGGTTTTCTCATTAGTCTTTTATTTCTATGATACTTATTCCATATTAACCATACGATTTCTTTTTCTAGGAGAATATACACCCCGTGAATTTTAGTATGATTCATTAATAAAAATTATATACATTTAATAATTTATATAAATTCATATCATTTATGATATTTTATATAGATATTACCAAATAATTATGGTATTCATGTTACAATGTCAAATTGAAAATGGTATTTTTAAATGAAATATTCTTTATATTTTTTCGGGTAATTTTGAATTAATGTGAAAACCATTACTATTAATTTTTTGCTACATGGGATATTATATAATGATTCCATCCACATTAATTATTTTCATTTATTATGGTATTTATGATCTTATGATGATTATATGAATCATGTTTCAATACCATGTGTTAATTATGTTATGATGAAATGTTTTTTCTATTACACAGGTTATATAATGATTAAATAATGAAATATTTGTCAAACACTTTTACATTCCTTGGTTTCTTCTATGATAAATGTGTTTTGATAATATTAATAAAAAATGTACAATATTCATTTTTTGAAGGGTCGATCAATAATTATATATCCCTCTAATTATTTGGGCAATGATTGATATCTCATTAGATAATAAGGACTGGAATTGGGAGTGAAACAGTTTTTTCAATGGAGATTGTCCACTATAACACTCTTGGGAATGAAGATTTACTATGCAAATGGTCTATTAGAGAGTTAACCAAATCGACTATGATAGTTTTTTAAATTTTCCTTTACTCTGTAAATAACTTTATACACATATATATTCCAAAAAACATATTTCTTATGCATATATTATTTTCTCTTGTCACATGTTCTTTGATTCCTTTAGGATTAATTTTTTATGAACTGTCAATATTTAATCCAAGAAAAAATATTATGATCTATGATGTGATGGGAATGGTTTTAAAATGGTAATATCATGATCTCAAAACATTATTCTCATGTTAGGATTAACTAATCATTAATATTTCCCTTTTTACCAATAATGCACATATGATCTCAACCTTTAAAATGATTTCTCTCTTTAGGATATGACTAATAATGTTATGTATTATGTATCTATGAAGTGTTATAGTTATTGTTGATCCCTCTGGAAGATTGCTGATTTCATGTTTATAACTGATGTTTTAATAATCACAAATCATCACAACTCATTGATGCTTAATCTGGTTTGATGTCTCATAAACATAATTCCAATCTATGAATGAATCAGTTATCATGTTTTTTAACAATGCTTATTGACTTGCAAAGTATGTTGGAAGTCTTCTGGATTCAACAGACATCAGAGTCACCGATCCATCAGACTCACCGATCCATCAGACTCACCGATCCATCAGACTCACCGATCCATCAGAGTCACCGATCCATCAGACTCACCGATCCATCAGACTCACCGATCCATCAGACACACCGATCCATCAGACTCACCGATCCATCAGACTCACCGATGTAAATGAGTCACCGATCCAAGGACTCACCGATGCAAATGACTCACCGATCAGATGACAGACCGATGCTGATCAAAATGACTCACCGATCAGATGATAGACCGATGCTGATCAAAATGACTCACCGATCAGATGACAGACCGATGCTGATCAAAATAACTCACCGATCAGATGACAGACCGATGCTGATCAAAATGACTCACCGATCAGATGACAGACCGATGCTGATCAAAATAACTCACCGATCAGATGACAGACCGATGCTGATCTATCTGAGTCACCGATCATTACTATAATGCTGATGACCTACCGATCTCTTGAACAGTCATAAACAACTGTTTGAATTTCTTTATCTTCATCTTTATTTATTCTAACCAACGGTCATATTAGTTATATTTTAATACCCTGACAATTAATTAATAAAAGTTTTCGGATGTCAGGAAACCGTACCTCGTACCTGCGGAAAGGAAACCTCTTTTGTCCTACGGAGCACGTGATATAAATACAAGAAGACTCTGCTGAAGAGAGTAGTGAAAAGGTGTGAAGTGAAGAAGTGAAAAACCAAGAAGAGAGAGACAACACACACAGAGACAAGGAAGCATACGACATACTCAAGAAGAGCTCTGTGCATACAAGAAGAACCATGCAAGACAGAATCAAATATACAATCAAGCTTACTCAAGAAGAGTGGTGTGCATACAATTGAATATTGAAGAGATTCATCGACTACATCTCACCGCCTGTGAACCTGAAGCATACGACACTCTGCTTCTCAAACAAAATCGAGAAGAGGACTCAGAATCATTTCTGATTAATTCCAAAACGAGTCCAGTGCTACACTGAAATCACTAGAGCCATTCCTAAACTCCACATCTCTGCTCTGTGATTTATTTATTCTACATTTTGAGCAGTGTGTGTTATCTGCTGTATTAAACACACACACTGACTCCTGTACTTTCACTGGAGGATATATAAATCCTCAGCAAACCTTTTACACTTCACTTCCCACTGTGGATAGTGGTAGAGGTCCTGTGACCTGGACAGCTAGCTGCTGTTGTTTGTTTTCCCACGTAGAACTGTGGTAGAGGTCTTGTGACCTGGACAGTGTGTTCACTGTTGTTAACCCCGATCCAGGGTGTGGATCACTTTTATATAAACTTTTGAGAGGACTAAGTCTCGGCTTGAGACTGAACCTCTTGGTTACTTCTCTGTGTTTATAGTTATACTCTATATCCATACTATACATATTTATTTCATATTCCGCAGCTATTACTTTGAAATATAATCTATATTCAAAGCTATTTTGATAATTAAATTCGCAAGTGTTTATATTTATTATAAATCAGTAAATTAGTTTCAAAAGTTAATTTAATCATAAGATTAAGTTAACTGAGAATTAATAAATCTTTGAGAAGCTAATTGAACCTTTATATTCTATATAAATTCACTACAGTTTAATTTACTTTTGAAATTGGGGGATTTTATTAGAAATTGTTTTTAACAGAAAATTTTAATTGGAACTCAATTCACCCCCCTCTTGAGTGTCCACTCCGACCAACACATGGTATCAGAGGAAGTAAATACTTTCTAAAAGTGCTCTGCTTTTGAACTATGATTTTAGTTGTATTTTAAAGTTCTTAAAATTTCTGTTATTTCTAAATTTTTATCTCTTTAAAATTACTTTTTGTAATATCATGGATAATAGACTTGAGGGTGCTTCTACTAACCGGCCACCTTTCTTCAATGGAACTAATTATGCTCAGTGGAAACTGAAAATGAAAATTCATCTAGAAAGCATAGGTTTTGATATTTGGACTGCTATTGAATCTGAATACAAAATTCCCACTACTGCTAGATCTACTTGGGATGAACCTACAAAGACTGCTTACAATAACGATTGTAAAGCTATGAATGCTCTGTACTGTGCTCTAGGAGATGAAGAGGTTAATAGAATTTCTGCATGTAAAACTGCATATGAAATTTGGGATACCTTAGCTGTTTCTCATGAAGGAACAACAAATGTTAATGAGATGAGATTGAATACCTATACTATTAAGTATGATAATTTTAAGATGAAGCCTGATGAACCCATTTCTGATATGTATCTCAGGTTCAATGAAATTGTCAATACAATGACTTCTATGGGAAAGGATGTTCCAGCAAAGGAACAAATTATGAGAATTTTGAGATGTCTACCTGAAAGATGGAGAGGAACCTCTGTCTCCATTAGAGAATCCTGTGACATTGCTGCTCTACCTGTCAAGGAATTAATTGGTAAGCTGATGATGTATGAAGAAGAGCTTAATGTAAATAAAGAAGAAGATGATGAACCTAAAAGGAATTCTATTGCCTTCAAAACTACAACCTCAAAGAATAAGGATAAGGAAAAGCTTCAAGCTATCAATGAAAGTTCAAGCAGTGAGGAAAGTGAAAATGATTCTGACAGTGATGATGAGATGGCTCAAATAGCCAGGAGATTCAAAAAGTTCTATAGTAAAAAGAATTTCTTTAGGAAACCAAATTACAAGGGAAAGTATGACCAACAAGGGAAATGGAAAAAGGACTGGAAGAAGAACGACAAATCAGATGATGTTGTCTGCTATGAGTGCAAGAGGAAAGGACACATTAAAGCCGACTATCCAAAGCTGAAGTATAAAAAGAAATATGAATACAAGGATAAAAAGTACAAGAAGGCCATGAAGGATACTTGGAGTGCTTCATAAGACAGCACAAGTGAAGCTGAATCTTCAGACTCTGAAAAGAATCGAGCCAACATGTGTTTCATGACAAACACTTCTGATGTAACATCAGAGACTCCTGCTTTTAATTCATACTATTCTGGAGAAGATTCTGACTCAGAAAACATGTCAAAATCTGAATTGTTTGAATACTGTGACATGCTAGAAGAAACATGTAATGAGCTTAAAGATAAATATAAAGGTCTAAAGAAACAGTATGCTTTAAGTGTTAAGCATAAATCTGATCTGGATATAGAAGTAGAAAAGAATGCTCAGCTGCTTAAAGAGAATACTGAACTAAAATTGTCTAATGAGCAACTCAAGAAAGACTTAGAGAAGTTCACCAATGGTAAAAATACTCTAAGACAAATGCTAGGAAAGCAAGTTTCACCTAGATACACTACTGGTATAGGATACCAACCTGGACAAAGGAAAGTTGCCAAAACTAGATTCATTCCTAAATCTGGACAGAAGATAGTTAATTCTGGAACTTCTTATGCCTCAACCAGTTATACTCATAGTTATGAATCTAATAAGGTTTATCTTTCAAAGAATGTTATTTCTACAAATTATATGAGACCCATTAGACAAATATGGGTACCTAAAGTGTTATTGGCTAACCTGTCTGGACCCAAGAAGATCTGGGTACCAAAATCATCTTCCATCTAAATCTGTTTTGTAGGAGACCTGCTTGAAGAGATGTTACAAGAAGATATGGTATTTAGACAGTGGGTGCTCAAGACACATGACTGGAGATTATTCTTGATTCAAGAGCTTAATAAAAGTTGATGTAGGATTTGTCACCTTTGGTGATAACTCTAAAGGAAAAATCATCGGCCTAGGCCAGATTGGTAACACTGATTCAATTTTGATTTCTAAAGTTTTATTTGTTGATGGACTTAAATATAACCTGTTAAGCATTTATCAGTTATGTGATGATGGTTTTCATGTTAAATTTTAAAATGATTCTTGCAATGTTTTTAACTCTAAAAATGTTTTAGTATTTTCTGCTTTAAGAAATGAAAATGTTTATGCTGTTGATTTAGATTCTTTAGCTAAACAGAACATTCCTTGTTTAAATGCTTTTCATAAAGAGTCTTGGCTTTGGCACAGAAGATTAGGACACTGCAATGTGCACTCACTTAGAAAACTTTCTAGGAAGAACTTGGTTAGAGACTTACCCAAACTTGAATTTCCAGCAGACAAAGTTTGTAATCCCTGTCAAAAGGGAAAACAACACAAAGTTTCTTTTAAATCAAAGAAAGAAGTTTCAACTTCTCAACCACTTGAATTGGTTCACATGGATTTGTTTGGACCATCAAGAGTTTCTAGTTTAAATGGGAAGCACTATGTCTATGTTCTCGTAGATGACTTTTCTAGATATACTTGGGTATATTTTCTAGCTCACAAAAGTGAAGCTTGCTCTTACTTTGTTAAATACTCCAAGTCTGTAGAAAATCTTAGTGGACTCAAGATTAAGACCCTAAGAAGTGATCATGGTCGTGAGTTTGAGAATCAAGATTTTGAATCTTACTGCTCACTCAATGGCTATTCTCATAACTTTTCTGCCCCTAGGACACCCCAACAGAATGGTGTAGTAGAAAGAAGAAACAGAACCCTGCAAGAAATTGCTAGAACCATGCTCAATGAATATGACCTGCCAATTTACTTTTGGGCTGAAGCTGTTAATACAGCTTGTTATGTCATTAATAGAGTCTTGATCAGACCTCTTCTAAAGAAAACCCCTTATGAGTTGTGGAACCATAGGAAACCTAAGGTAAAATACTTCAAAGTTTTTGGCTGCAAAGTCTTTATTCTGAATACTAAAGATAATCTGGATAAATTTGCATCCAAGAGTGATGAAGGAATTTTCCTAGGTTACTCTATCTCTAGTAAAGCCTATAGAGTTTTCAATAAGAGAACCAAATGTGTGGAAGAATCTGTTCACATCAAATTTGATGAAACTGATCCACATGAGCCTAAAACCTCTCTTGGGAATCTTGAAGAAGATTTGTCTATTCTGGACCTTAATGATAAATCTAAAGAACCTGTTATAAAACCATCCAGTTCTGGACATTCTCCAGAATCTGCTTCTGTTGAACCTCAATCTCTAGATGAACCTGAAATTTCTAGCCCTATCTTTTCAATACCATCTAGGACTCTAAAGAACCATCCCTTAGATGTTGTTGTAGGAAATCTATATAGAGGGACACAGACTAGAGCTTCTCTAAGAAACCAGGTTGAACATCAAGCTTTTCTTTCACAGTCAGAACCTAAAAATATCAATGATGCTATCAACGATGAATTTTGGGTAATGGCTATGCAAGAAGAATTAAATCAGTTTGAAAGGAACAAAGTTTGGGAATTAGTTGACAGACCTAAGGACACATTGACAATAGGCACAAAATGGGTGTTTAGAAATAAAATAGATGAATCTGGAAATATAGTTAGAAACAAAGCTAGACTAGTTGCACAGGGATATAGTCAAGAAGAAGGTATAGACTATGAGGAAAATTTTGCACCTGTAGCTAGAATAGAAGCCATTAGGATCTTACTTGCATATGCTGCACATCTGGATTTCAAATTATATCAAATGGATGTTAAAAGTGCATTTCTAAATGGTTTTATAATTGAAGATGTTTTTGTAGAACAACCACCTAGATTTACTAATCCCCATTTTCCAAATCAAGTTTTTAAACTTTCTAAAGCTTTATATGGTTTGAAACAAGCTCCAAGAGCTTGGTATGATAGACTTAGCAATTTCCTTATTTCAAAAGGTTTTACTAAAGGGATTGCTGATCCAACTCTTTTCATTAAAAGAATTTCTAAAGATGTTTTAGTTGTACAAATATATGTTGATGATATTATTTTTGGATCTTCTAAAAACTCCATATGTACTGATTTTTCAAAAGTTATGCAAAATGAATTTGAAATGAGCTTAATGGGAGGGCTTAAGTATTTTCTTGGATTTCAAATCTTTCAAACTAAAAATGGTATTACTTTGAATCAAAGTAAATATACAAAGGATCTTTTAAAACATTTTGGATTGGATAGTATTAAGGAAAGTAATACACCTATGAGTACTACCTGTAAATTGGATGTTGATGAAACTGGGAAACTAGTTGATCAAACCAATTACAGAGGTATGATTGGAAGCTTACTTTATCTTACTGCTAGTCGACCAGATATTATGTTTAGTGTGTGTATGTGTGCTAGATTTCAAGCTAATCCTAAAGCATCACACTTATTAGCTGTTAAACGGATTTTTAAGTATCTTAAGTATACTATAAATTTAGGTTTGTTTTACCCAAAAGGACAATCCTTTGAGTTAATGAGTTATTCAGATGCTGACTTTGCTGGTTGTAAGTTAGATAGAAAAAGCACATCAGGAACATGTCATTTGCTTGGAAAATCCCTAGTATCATGGTGTAGTAAGAAACAGAATTTAGTTGCATTGTCTACTGCCGAGGCAGAATACATAGCTGCTGGTAGCTGCTGTGCACAAATTTTGTGGATGAAACACACTCTATTGGATTATGGATTTGATCTTAAACATGTTTCAATTAACTGTGACAACACTAGTGCAATCAACTTATCCAAGAACCCTGTGTCTCACTCTAGAACTAAACACATTGATGTCAGACATCACTTTCTAAGAGATCAATACCAGAATGGTGATATTTCTCTAGAATTTGTTAGTTCTGAAAATCAATTAGCTGACATCTTCACAAAGCCCTTATGCTCTGAAAGAATGAAATTTATTAAACAAGAATTGTGTATGATTGATCTGTGAAACTGATCTGTGAAACTGATCTGTGAAGCTGATCTGTGAAGCTGATCTGTGAATCTGATCTGTGAAACTGATCTGTGAAACTGATCTGTGAAACTGATCTGTGAAGCTGATCTGTGAAACTGATCTGTGAAACTGATCTGTGAAGCTGATCTGTGAAACCGATCTGTGGAACCGATCTGTCACACTGTTCTGTCAAACCGATTTTTTTTAAAATTACTTTTTATTAATTAGTAAATTACTTTTGATGGGAACCCTAAATGATAAAATAAATGATACGCGGCTATTTATCTTCCCTAAACCTTTGACCTTTCATTTCCCGCCGAACCTCTCAACCTCTCTTCCCCTCTGCTTCGAACCTTCGAACCTTCGAACTCCTGCCTCTCCAAATCCTCGAATGGCTAAGCAAAAGAGACCGAGCAAAGGACCAGATAGCCCTGTACCTTCAAAGCATGCTCGAGGAGAGTCGAGCAGTACCTCTCAACGCTCAGTAAATCCGAACCTGGAAACTCGGATTGTTGCTGTAGAAAAAGAAGTAAACCCGGCGTGGCTTCTGTCAAGTAAGTCCCTGTTGCTACAAGTTCTTGAATCGCAAGGATGGATAGACTGGTTTTCAGACAACGCCCGAATAGATTATCCAAAGCTAGTACATGAGTTTTACATGAACCTGAAAATCACGCTTGATGGTGTGGAAGCTGCTAGGATGTCGTCTGTTGTAAAAGGGAAGAAAATATCTTTCTCATCTAAGCAGTGGGCTGAATGTTTAAACGTACCTCATGAAGGTCGATATGAGGACTATGCTGGCAATATACCCCCAGTCACTAACTATTTTTCTTATGAGCTAGCGCTAGAGCTCCTAACTGGAAACAGAGAATCGAGGAGAATCACAGCTTCAGAATTAGATGGTGAAAGCAGACTCCTATTCAAGTTTATTCAGCACCAACTTTTCCCTGGAAGAGGATATTTTGCTGCTGTTAAGTTTCAAGATGTTTTTCTATTGTTTCTACTCAAAACCCATGAAAAGATAAATCTGTGTAGATATGTGATGGTCCACATAGCTAGTATGCTGAAACCTTCCAAGAAAGCCACATCGTTGTTTTATTCAAAAATGATATCTACTATGCTCCAGAATATGGAATGTGTTGATGAAGATGATGAAGTTGTTGAAACAGAGTGTACCTTCTGTCTCAAAAAAGAGATATGCAAGAGGATGAAAATCAATTGGAATCCATGGAAGAAGTGCTGGGTTGCAGTTGAAGATAAGTTGTATGAAGCCTACAATCCCATAGATCATGGCAAGAGGCCAAAGGATTTGAGAGATCCTGGATTAAAACCAGATGAGGAACCAATTTATTCTGATGATGATGAGTAAGAATAAGCTGCAACTGAAGGAGGAAGTGTGTCTTCTCCTGATGATAGGAGTGATCCAGACACTGCTATCCCCAAGAAAAGAATAGAATTTGGACATGCTAGTCCACCCTTAACCCTACCAGAGTCAGAACCTATTATTGATGATGTAGAAGATTCTGATACTGAGGAATATCACAGTGAAGCCTCTGAGCAGAGTAATAATGAGCAAGGTGATGCTGATGACAATCTTGGTGGTGATGATGATGATGCTGATGATGTTGAAGCTGCTACTGATAGTGTTAACAGACCAGTGGATGGTCTTGCTGTAGATCAAGTGGAACAACCTTAGTCAGTACCAGAAATCCATATCAGTGGCAAGGCTGACTCATCAAAAATCAGTGGAACAACAAGCTATGAGAAACCCAACTACACCCTGTGTGCTGCTGTTTGGGATGACTACCCTGGATATGCTGTTTTGGGCTTAGACTATTCTGAAGAAGAAGACGAATTTCCAGAATCTGCTGCAGCTATGAAAAGGAACCTTCCAAGAGAAGCAAGGTCTATTCCTACTGTTGATCCTGTAAATGTGAATTTACCTGGTTCTGAAATCTCTCGAGCTGATCTTGATAAGTTTAAGACTGAATTGCTAACCACTGTGAGAGATATAGTCAGAGAAGAACTTTCCAATGCCCTTCATCAAGTATCTATGCAAGTTTCTGAAAAGTCCTTGAAAGATTTTTCAACGGCAGTCTCAGATGTTCTCAAGCCAGACTTGACTGCTACTGGTGAATTTGTTGGTAGGCACCTAGCCTCATTGAATCAAACTTTGAAGGATCTCCAAGTTAGCTTACTTTCTCTATCAAATGAGTTCAGAACAACCATCTCTGGTATGATGGAAGTTTTGAGAAATCTGATTGAACATCTCAACAAGTCTGACCTGAGGAAGTTGAAAGCTGAACTAACTCATATAGTCGGCCAAGCTAGTACATGCAAGGTAACCAAAATCACTACTCGTGAGATAGAAGCTCTCAAAGAAGTTGTGCATGCAGAGCTAGCTGCTGTAAGACAAATTCTTGACTTAGAATCTTTGAGGAGGATGAAAGAGCTCTGTGATAATAGTCATAAGATGACCTTAGTATATTCAGCAGATGCTAATAAAGCCCTGCAAGAGATCAAGGAAAAAGTTGATACTTACTTTTCCAAGATTTATACAAAACATGAGATGGCTGCAAACTTCAAAGTCTTGGCAGAGAATCTGAAATTACCTCCAGTCACTCAGGCCTTCAACACTCAAGTTCGCCAATTGCAAGATTTTGTCCCTTCCTTGGCGAAGTTCATGGAAAACAAGGATGATTTTGAAAAAGCTATGAAGTATGGAGCAGAATTCATTCAGGACTTCATTCATCTGTTGAAGCCTTAATTGGATGCACAGGCCACTGCAATTGTACTCCCTACTTCTGAACCTCTCAGTGCCTCTTATGTCGCTCCAAATCAGCTGTCTGTTTCCCAAGCTCTATCTCAGTTATAGCCAGTCTCTCAGAAAGCTTCTCATCCAGCTCCTGCTCCTTCTCAACAACCCTCTGTGACACCTTCAACTGCACCTGCCCGAGTTGTCCTGCCGCCACTTCAGCTCCGTGAACCACAGCCTGTCTCCAAGCCTTCTACATTACCTACCATTGATCCAAAGGATAAAGGGAAATCCCCTTTGTATCCCAACAAATAGCCCTGTATTGTTTTTGATGGGGTGATCTATGTATTGCTTATCTCCTTTTCTGTGACTTTATCAAATTTGTTTTTTCCTTTGTGTTATGTTCTATCCTCTCTGCACCCTTCTTCTCTTTTCCCTTATCTGTTTTCCCTCCTTTTTGATTATACCAAAGGGGGAGAAAGAAGATATATATAATGGGAGAAATATATATATAATGGGAGAAAGATATATATAATGGGAGAAAGATATATATAATGGGAGAAAGATATATAATGGGGGAAATATATATCTAAGGGGGAGTACTCTATATATGAAGAGGGAGATCAATATCTCAGGGGGAGAAATCTGAATACTATATATATGGGAAGGTTATTTTAAGAGGGAGATTTTTTTTATTTTATATATATATATGAAGATTTGTGATTATCAAAAAGGGGGAGATTGTTGAGCCCTATGGAAGATTGCTGATTTCATGTTTATAACTGATGTTTTAATAATCACAAATCATCACAACTCATTGATGTTTAATCTGGTTTGATGTCTCATAAACATAATTCCAATCTATGAATGAATCAGTTATCATGTTTTTTAACTATGCTTATTGACTTGCAAAGTATGTTGGAAGTCTTCTGGATTCAACAGACATCAGAGTCACTGATCCATCAGACTCACTGATCCATCAGACTCACCGATCCATCAGACTCACCGATCCATCAGAGTCACCGATCCATCAGAGTCACCGATCCATCAGACTCACCGATCCATCAGACGCACCGATCCATCAGACTCACCGATCCATCAGACTCACCGATGCAAATGAGTCACCGATCCAAGGACTCACCGATGCAAATGAGTCACCGATCCAAGGACTCAGCGATGCAAATGACTCACTGATCAGATGACAGACCGATGCTGATCAAAATGACTCACTGATCAGATGATAGACCGATGCTGATCAAAATGACTCACCGATCAGATGACAGACCGATGCTGATCAAAATAACTCACCGATCAGATGACAGACCGATGCTGATCAAAATGACTCACCGATCAGATGACAGACCGATGCTGATCAAAATAACTCACCGATCAGATGACAGACCGATGCTGATCTATCTGAGTCACCGATCATTACTCTAATGCTGATGACCTACCGATCTCTTGAACAGTCATAAACAACTGTTTGAATTTCTTTATCTTTATCTTTATTTATTCTAACCAACGGTCATATTAGTTATATTTTAATACCCTGACAATTAATTAATAAAAGTTGTCGGATGTCAGGAAACTGTACCTCGTACCTACGGAAAGGAAACCTCTTTTTTCCTACGGAGCACGTGATATAAATACAAGAAGACTCTACTGAAGAGAGTAGTGAAAAGGTGTGAAGTGAAGAAGTGAAAAACCAAGAAGAGAGAGACAACACACACAGAGACAAGGAAGCATACGACATACTCAAGAAGAGCTCTGTGCATACAAGAAGAACCAAGCAAGACAGAATCAAATATACAGTCAAGCTTACTCAAGAAGAGTGGTGTGCATACAATAGAATATTGAAGAGCTTCATCGACTACATCTCACCGCCTGTGAACCTGAAGCATACGACACTCTACTACTCAAAAAAATCGAGAAGAGGACTCAGAATCATTTCTGATTAATTCCAAAACGAGTCCAGTGCTACACTGAAATCACTAGAGCCATTCCTAAACTCCACATCTCTGCTCTGTGATTTATTTATTCTACATTTTGAGCAGTGTCTGTTATCTGCTGTATTAAACACACACACTGACTCCTGTACTTTCACTGGAGGATCTGTAAATCCTCAGCAAACCTTTTACACTTCACTTCCCACTGTGGATAGTGGTAGAGGTCCTGTGACCTGGACAGCTGGCTGCTGTTGTTTGTTTTCCCACGTAGAACTGTGGTAGAGGTCTTGTGACCTGGATAGTGTGTTCACTGTTGTTAACCCCGATCCAGGGTGTGGATCACTTTTATATAAACTTTTGAGAGGACTAAGTCTCGGCTTGAGACTGAACCTCTTAGTTACTTCTCTGTGTTTATAGTTATACTCTATATCCATACTATACATATTTATTTCATATTCCGATGCTATTACTTTGAAATATAATCTATCTTCAAAGCTACTTTGATAATTAAATTCGCAAGTGTTTATATTTATTATAAATCAGTAAATTAGTTTCAAGAGATAATTTAATCATAAGATTATGTTAACTGAGAATTAATCAATCTTTGAGAAGCTAATTGAACCTTTATATTCTATATAAATTCACTACAGTTTAATTTACTTTTGAAATTGGGGGATTTTATTAGAAATTTTTTTTAACAGAAAATTTTAATTGGAACTCAATTCACCCCCCTCTTGAGTGTCCACTCCGACCAACAGTTATAAAGATCTAAGTGGATATGATGTAGTTCTTTTGTGGAAAAATTTTTATTTATCAATGTCTCCAAAGACACTAGACATATAATATTATGGAATGATTATAATGTTATTTATTTAATAATAATATATAAAGATGTAATATTTATGTTTGAAAAGTATGATCTTTTATAGGATAAGGTTTTGGTACATTATTTAAATATGTTTGGATATTATTGACAATGGATGAGTTTGTTTTTCTAATGGATGGATACATTGTTAATTATTTTATTTTTCCCTATTATTTAAAAATATAATGTTTATGCAAGATTGGGAATTGATATATGAAATTATATGATTGTGTAAAAATGGTTGGGACTAGTATCCCACTAGGGAAAAAATATATAGAAACACTATTTATATATATATATTTTTAATTATTTCAATTTATATATCTCGATTTATCCTTATAGGTGAAATCAGAATTCAGAGTCTTGGGAACATCGAGTTAATATATTAAAAATATTAAAATATTTTAATTTATTTGCTAGAATCATTTCAATTTTTTTCATATTATTCAGTAACTCAGATGGAAATTTCTAGATCATCGTTGATTCTAAATTATGGGGTTCAACCGAAGAAAGAACAATGGTTTTTTTGAAGTCTTGTGTTCTAAGGGGAGAAGTCATTAGTAGTGGTAGATAATTAAAATATATAATTTTATTATTTTTATATTAAATGAGATTTCCTATATTCAATCAATAAATCTGTTGTTATGAAATATATACATGGTTATCCACATAACCCCTTGATTATTAGTGGAAAGAGTTATTCACCAATTGGTCTGAATTTGATATTGATGAATGATCAGATTGATTTTGATAGAGTGGTAGTGAATGTGGTGGGTATTATTCATCCCTAGTGTGTAGGATATTTACAAAAAATGATCATAAATCAAGGAAGGACAAAATTCTTTGGTGTTCATCCTTTTTATTAAAATATATAGCATATATTCTTATATTTTCTGATTGATATGTGATTTAACACACATCACATGATCCCAACTAGATAAATCCATTTTTAAAAGAAAATTATTTTTCTTATTCCTTTTTATCTCCCATGTATTACATGGTCAGGTGATCTTGGGAAGAGAAATATTTTATAATGATTTTTATGCCTTGTATTTCTTCTTGTATCCCCTATATTATTTACTTTCATCATCTTTGGTGAACGTGGTCATAGTTTGAGAATTTTGGAAGGATTCAAGTTCGACTGATCATCCCATGTTCTTGGATGATTCATAAAAAATTAATGATTTAATGATTTTTGAAATGATAATGGTTAATTTCATTCAATTCTACATTGATATATTATATGGATTGGTAATGGGTGATTAAAGGCACACGAGAAGCATGGTGGATCAACTATAGTAGATTGGATTCCTAATTTCGAGAAATCTGAGGACATAGATCAATGGCTGATGACCAGACCATCTATTTCAATGAATTGTTGGTACTCAATTCGTTCATTTAGTATAAAAAATAGTAGATCTTCTTTATTCTTGAAGAAATATATATTTTTTAAAAAATAAGACTATATTTTTGGTATTGTGAAGAACTCACACAATGTAGTCCCTGGGATATAGTTTATAGTGAATCAGGTATCCAAAAATATCACATGCCAAGTGAACCCAACACAATCTATGTGTCCTTGTGTTGGTGGTACTGTGTGTACACTAGTAGTACATGGGCATGAACATGTCAATGTACATATCCATGTCCAGAATTAAACAAAAATATCATAGTACATATACATGTCTAAAATACCATAACACTGAAATGTACATGAGAAAGGATAAATGTACACTGGAATGATAGGATGATCATGAGAAATCCCATGATGGATATAAATTATAGTGTTCATCTATTACATTCCATTCGGTATGACATGGATCCCCAGTCCATGAAAATGGAATAAAATTTTTAGCAAGCCAATTGAGGTCACACTCTATATGGAACCCCATAAACATCTTTTATTCCCTATATAAATGTATTCCTCTCAGATATCCTTCATTGAGAAATAAATTTTGTCACATTAGTAGGAAATCCTATGTTATTTTCTTTTCATAATGATATTTTCCCCTTTGGTTAAATTATGAGATATGATGTAATGTGTTCCATGTGTCATTATTATTTAAGAGACTGTTGACAATAGAAATAATCAGAATAGTATTATTTGAGAGATGGAAAAGTTGGAAACCCAGCTTGTCTCACTTGGGAATAGATCCCTCATATTACTCTACATTTATTGAGGGATACCTCTAACTAACTATTGAATATTTTCACAGTTTAACGATTGGTAAACCCATGTAACACTATTATATGGGTACTCTACCTACTGAGTTTCACCCCACTATCATTATAGGGTGCAACTCATTTTTTACTAAGTGGTACCTCACTAAAAGACCAACATGTCGGTTCTCTACCGAACATGATGCACCCAATATCACGATAGGGTGAGGGACGTCTATTAATTGAGGGTTTCATCCTATTTCACCATGGAATAGGTCTACAATATTGTGACCGACGCCCATTTTTTGATATATGTTGTGGGTATTGAATTGGAGATTCTTCCCTTCAACCTACAGAGTAGTGGAGAGGGGAATGTACTCCATATGGATTTTGTGTAAAAAAATACATGTCTATAGTAATTGAATATCGAAATTGGTTTCTATAGGTAACCTCGTCGTTAATGGATGTTTTTTTATATTAAGAACACATTCCAATGTCCTTCTATTTTCAATACTGACATATATACAACATGATTTCCTAACCCTCTTATTATTGGATGATCTTACATCTATTAAATATTTCTATTAATACATTCTTGTTTTATAAGGAAACATATTATTTGTGTTCAAACACACACTATCATGGTATTTTTCAGCATGATTTGGGCCTTATGTAATTGATGAATAGTTTGGTAGGGACATCACTGAATCATTGTGATTCTTGATTTCATTGACCGTGTACGGTGGTCAAAAATGGAGATCAGCAGTTGGGATCTCTCAGATTTCCTTTATTTTAATTATTTTTAGGATGTTACTTATTCTCTATGTTTTCATGTATGTGAACCCATTTACAGTAGGGAATACATTTCAATACTACGTCATATTCAATACAGTTTATTCCATGAATGGTTTTATACATAATGATAACTTATTTTATTATTCTTATACACTTGTATATAGATTTTTCTTGAAGAATAAATATTGTTACATTTGGTTAAGACCTCCAATTTTATTATTTCTTATCCCGGTTCTTGTCACTGTACCCTAGCTTATTAGAGGTGGCCTTAGGGTTGTAATGGCTCGACATTCTATCGTCCTTGATTCCCCTAATGGGACATTTCATTACTTAGTGGAATAAAATAATCTTATTCCTTAGAATGGTGTTTAAATTTTTATAATTATGTGAAATTGGTTGGGATTTAGGTAAACAATTTCGAAGTTTAGCAAGTACAAATATCAGCCAATGGAATTAATTTTTGTTTTAATTTTGGATGTATATATTAACCACGAATCCTTACTGCAAATATGTTTCCTTGGAATAATATTGTTTTAGTTGTTGTGAAATTTTGTTACATCCATCAGTTAGGATTGTTTTTATTGAATATAATTCTATATTTTTCTCCCCATCCCTTATGCTCATATAAATATGGTATTCCTTTATCACTATTTAGATAAATATAAAATGTTATCTCATAATGTTATGGATTCTTTATCATAACTAAAATCAGATGGGTGGAGAGGTTCTATTTTAGGGTCTATATCATAAGTTTTCTTCCTCCAACAGGGATGGGCATAGAGACCCTACCGATCAAGAAGACAATATTTGTAACAATATTAGTTGATGATGCATGTAGTCGTAGCATGATATACATTTTTCAACATTAGTGACCTTAGTGGATCCATAGAGATCTAGATACCCAAGAATAAATGGATTGGAGTGTGTTAGTGATTTGATTTAGATGGATTTTATATACCTTTAATAATCATATGGTTTCACAATAACCTTTTATTTTCTACGGTGATTTAATGCACTTGTGGAATATTGTTAGGAATACTCGTTATGTGATGACACTCTCATGGTATGAGTTCCTATAGCTATTTTTTGAGGATTTCTCCCCCTTGTTCATGTTGTAATTTAAAATTTTGGAGATTCATCTTCTATAGTAGGGTAGTATATATTTTTTGTGTATTTTGTGAGGTTTAGAGACTATACATGTTACTCTCTTTACATTATGAGTGATGGTTACATTCAGTCATGGATGTTTGTGTTGGGTCTCTTCAAGGACATATGCTCAAGTGTAGTCCCCTTTTTCCTTACAAGCAATCATGTAGTGTCCGATAGGTAACTATTTACATAGATCATACTACTATATGGATGATAGGAATATGGATATAGTATTCTACATTAGTGTATAGAGTCGTCATAAAGAGTAGGTTAGTTCTCTTGAATATGGTCTTGGTGTATGAGTCCCCCATGTGGCTGAACTCAATCACATGGAATTTTTGTGTGGGTTTTCTATAGAGGACCCAGTTACCAAAGACAGTTAAGATTTTATTCCAATAATAGAAAATTACACATGTATTTATATTTTTTGAACAATAAATTGGTGGAGAGAGGGTATAAAGGAGATACACCACCATGAAAGAGGACGTGTCTTACTCAGAGGTATCCATGTAATGAATAGGGAATACCTCATGGTATATGTTTTGGAATATAAGTATGTGTAGCTTCAGAGGACAGAGAAATTTTTAGAGGATGAGACAATGAGATATTCCCAGGACCACCACTAGGTGGATAACTCCAGGCTCAGGGATATGAAGGATATGGTCATGTAAAGTCTCTACCTATGGGGTTCTATGACCTAAGTGCATTAGAGATGGTATGAGGTTTGATTTATGTTTATTTTAATCTTTATATAGTATTAATATTCATAGTTTTAGGTCATTAATTCATCTCCATATACATTGTGTGAGAGGTGGTGTGTGCAATTGACATTTATCATAGACTCATTGGCTACATGTTCTTACAGGGAACACTTATTTGATATCGATTATTTTCTACTAGAGTGTGATGGATCTCATTGAATAGCGTTTCTCATGGGACTACTTCATCATTTATATGAAAAATTATTATTTACCCATTTGTATTTATTGATTTTCCATGGTTTTGGATCATATAGATTATCATTATGGGTGTGTTAGATGTATAAAGTAAGATGGTATTGGATTCTCCATTTTGGAAATCAGATATCGCATGGATGAGTGAGTGGGTCTTGGAGTATCAAAATACAGCCCATCATAAATCATTTACAGTGATTATATCGTTGTATAGGGGGCTCCCTATGACCCTTCGTGCCCATAATAGTGGATATATATTGTTATGTCTTCCCCAATGACATTTTAATACTACCCATGTGGTAGGTGATTGACTTTTTTATTGAATTTCAACAGGGATTAAACTAATATCTTCTATTTAATAACATGTGTCCCTTACCAAGATGTGATTGATGATGGTGTAGCAAGAGGACAATTAAACAATGCATTTCATCATTCTCATTTTTGCATATTGGAAATATTTTTTGTTTCTGAAAAGTGGGGATGATATATTGATGAATTTCATTGATTATCATCACATTTACTATGTTATGAAAGGGAACATATACCCCTTTCAAAAAATTGATGCCCACTTCGACTTGTTTAAATCAGAATGATGGTTCATGAAGGTCAAGTTTGGTATGGCTACCACCATTTGATGAATAGCAATGATGATTATCCAATGATGATAATCTAGATAATGTACCTATGGGGATATATTACCTCAAAAGGAATTCCCATTTTCTATTCGTGTACTAAGGGATTGGGTTATTGGCATAATTAAAGCTGACCCTAATAGAGGTGAGGGGTGCTATTTTTCTTCAGTTGATATTTGTGACTTCTCTACTAATATAGTATGTGCTAGTGGATCATTTTGTAGAAATAAATAGTGTGGTTATATATATGAAATTATATCGTCATGAGTTGGAGTATATGGATTTTTTTAATTTACGAAGAATGATATCCATTACCAGTTACGGACAATGGTTCTAGTTATGTTTTGAAATTAGGTGATGTGCGAGATTCAAACACCCACATTGGAAATAAATCAATGTTTTGAAAATATATATAAGAACCATAATTTAATGTTTTGTGGGATGGTATGAGGTTATTTATTACCATGATTAATTCTAGGTTTCCCTCATGTCTACAGGTAATGTCTTATCACCAGCTTATTGGTGGGTTGTAACTTACTCTAATGATCCTAGAATGTAAATGATATGTTATATCCATGGACTTCCTAATAGGGATATGATGAAAAAATAGATTCCATGAATCCATCAAGGTTATTTTTTATATTCATTCAATGTCGGAACACATTCCTTCCATCCATGAGTATAGAATGACTAAGACACATGATTAGTTCTATATTTTCTAAATCATATATATTCATGGTGAACCCTAAAATATTATGTCTGAATGTGATTTTCAATTACCTCATAGTTGTGGATAGAAATATAATAGGAATTCATGACCCATTTGAGGATTATTATAGCATTAAAACCCCAAACAGTTTTCAATACATAGAGGTAAATCTACGTGTTAGTGGAATATACATGGGAAATTGTGTTATACTATTCCTACAGATAGATGGATCCATTCCCATAGATCAATTTTTCTTATAAAAATAGTAACAACTCTACTATTTTCATTGAACCTTTTGAGGCCTTATATGGGAGAAATATAATTCAATCCTTATGTGTGATTATGTCCAGTGATGTAGTATAAGTTGGGATAAAGAAGGTACATATGACCATGGATAAGGTTTAGGATATCCATGATCTTATTAGGACATCTAAGAGTGAATATAAATTTTACATAGACCATCATCGTATGTCATTTTAGTTAATTTAAAGAGAGGGATGTATAAAATTTTCTTGGGAATCAAGATTTCCTAGATTTTCATTAGTATAATCGACATCATATAGAGGGTTGTAAAGGATGAGTACCCCTTAGACCTACCCCCGTAGTTAGACTGGTTGAATTATATCCTCCACTCATGTCATATGATGTCATATGTGCATGACCCCATTCAAATTATTGACTATGGTCAGAAAGACATAGAGGATAGAGACACCATTTTGGAGAACACTGTGATGATTAAGGATCAATAGTGGAGGATCTTATGAGGATGAACCATTCCTATGTTTCATGTGTTGTGGAAAAAGAGGAGTGTGTAAGAGAGGTATTGGGATATTGAGAGTCTAATGAAAGCTCAGTGTCACCAAAATTTAATGTATACTATTCTTATTATGATTGAATAACATGAAAGGATGATAGAATTAATAAACTCTAGTTTTGATGTATTTTTCGATGGAATATATATAAATATATCATGATTTATCCCCACATTGGATGTAACTTATAGGGTGTCTTAGGATCCTATATTTTATATATTAAAAATATAAATATATTTTAATAAATTTTCAAGAATAATTTTACTATTTTTTATCTTCGACCTCATATGGTAAATATGAGACCATGGTTGACTGTGAAACATACAGTTTACCTTATGATTAATCTTGGTTTTTCCAGCATGAAATGTTCAACGGAAAGTAGCCATTGTCATGCATTTTTAATGAAATTATAATTTTTTTATTTAATTTTAAATGAACTAACCTAAATTACAGATATAAATGTATCTTTTTATTAAATTTATCTATAGTTATCCATCTAACCCTATGTGGATTAGTGGAGAGAATTCATTTTTGACAAGAATTACATAATAATGAATGATCTGATCGAGGTGGATCAAGAGGGAGTTCACAAAGAAGGTTTTATTCATCGACAAAGAACATGTTTTCACAAGTTATAGATCCTAAATGGTGTTACAAATCATCATTTATGGTTTTCTACCTTTTAGTTAAAATATTGATCATGGGTTCTTTTAATCTATTATATATCATCAATTTAATGCACTTTTTATGAGCCTTAATCGATAAATTAAATTTTGAAATAAACTTTTTTTATGCCTTTATACCTCTCATGTTATATGGGATTATTGAATCTTGGATGATAATGCATAGCTTTTCACACCCTGACCTTTAATTCATTTATATTTAATTAATTCTTGGCCCTAGGTTCTCACGATAAGGTCTGGGATGGGTCCCTACTTATAATTTTCTTCATTTAAAATTTTTAGTGGGTTTCGGATCTGTGCGTGGTCACCGCACAGTGGGCGGTAGCCACATCGTTATCCCGGTTTCCAACGCAAATGTCCAACAAACGAAATAAATAAATTTTTATGTAAATAATGTGAGTTGAATTTCTAATTGGTAATAATAAAAATTCTATTATGTAATTAGTATTATAATTATTAATTATGTGTTATTATTAATATTATGTTTACATTTTATTAATATTTTTATTATTTTAATTATTATTATTTTTTATTATTGTATATTTTATTATTATTATCATTATCATCGTTATTTTTATTATTATTGTTATACTTATTATTTTTACTATTAATATATATTTTTTATTATCCTAATTATTGAAATTTTTTATTATTATTTTCCGGTTTTATTATTATTATTATTATTATTATTATTATGAAATGAAAAAAAATTAAGAAAACCTACTTCTACCCATAGCCACCCCTTCCCCTCTTCCCTACCTTCTGTGATCCCCCTCTGCATTAGCCCTTTTCCTATCTGATCTCCGCAGCACTGGTTCCCCCTCACGACGACCTTGCGCTCATGCCAGCCTTGCCCTTGCCTAGGCCCTCCGCCTTCCTCACCTTCCATTATCACACCCATCCTCAGCGTGAATCCCAGCTACCACTGCTCTCGTCACGCATCAGCACTAGTCGTCTCGTCCCCATAGGTCCCCTCTGTGCTGGTCGTGCCCAACCCATACCGCCCTGCACTCCCACCTGTAGCGATCTGTTGCCCAAAAGACCATACATTCTCTCACTCGCCGCCCTGGGATCCACCCCTCCTTCTGTACTCAAGATCCTGCAGCCACCATTCACCCTCGCCTCCCCGATCTACAGCGTGACCCACCAACCCAAGCCACTTCTTTGCGCCATCTCCAGAAAACCCTGCACCCCTACTGTGATCTGGCCTCCAGCCACACAATCGGCCTCCTCCACAGGTCCTCTACGTTCCAGCCCTCCGTACCCCTACCTCACACGCTCTATCTGCAGTCTCCCTTCCGCACCTTTGGTCATACAAACCCCTCAACTTCTCTAGAATATTTCTTTTCATCTTGTGGTTGATTATTTATGTTTGTACCTCTTTGACACTCGTGTTGAGATTCTCTTTGAATTTTGAAGTTGTTTTGGTTTGTGAAATATATATTTTTATGTTTACTCATGTGAAATTCCTAGGGACTTATCACTTACAGTGGTTTTTTAAATTCTATTTTTCCACTAAATGGAATTGGGGGGGTTTTAATTAAATGTTTAGCGTTAATTAGGTTGTGTTTCTAGTTATTGATTTGTGAACTTTGTCCGGTATGTTCGGTTTACTTATGATAGGACTCGTTTATTGTGTAAAATGTTTTGGAAAGGGGATATATCATTTCAATGGGCTTGTTTTATGTTCTTTAAATTAGGTGAGTAATTGGATTTGGTTTTAAATCCAGGGGTAGTTTTTTGAAAATCGATTTGGGTGTTCTTTTGGTGGTTGGGTGTTTTTATTTAATACGTTTTTGTGTTTTTTTATCTTGTCCATGTACCAAAACCTCATGTGTTGATTCACACTTTTTCCTCATTGTTTTAGGTGTTCGGATTGTGCATAAGATGTTTTTCTTCTTTGTGCTAAAGTGTTGTTGCGTCTGCATTTGGTTCGAGGTAGGCGAATCCAACATTTCCCTTCTGGATTAATTATTTGGAAAATTCTAGCTTTCTATTTCTATAAAATATTATTCTCACATCTGTGAAACCCTTATTTATCTTATTACATTGTTTTGGAGTTTGGTTTTGAGTCTTTTCCTTTGATTCCCATTATTATAGTTCTTTCTTGACCCGCAATGGTGCGGTTGAGGTGTGAACGAATATTCGCATCAGTTTAGGATTGGCATCATCTTTTCGCCTTAGTTCCAAGTGCGTTGAGCATTGATGAATGTTTTCAATTGTTTTTTTTATAAAAAATGTGTTCTTTGAATGTTTCTTTGGTGTGTGGGCAATGTGTTACTCTTTGGAAATCATTTTATAAATTTTAAAGTGGTTTATTAAATAGTACAAACAATGAAAGTGTGTTTTGAAAGTAGGTCAAGGCGGTTCTTTTAAGATGTTTGTTCATATGGATTTTTTATGTCTGTGTTTATGTATTTTAGTTATCTTTGCAGTTGTAGTTAGTTTGCAAGGTTTTTTTGTGATATTGTGGTCGTTAGCAGGTTGTGCGTACTTGTGCGCAAGTGTGAGACATGCTGTGTCTTCGTAACCGAGATGAAGGTCAAGGTAGGTCCCCCACTTCAGTCACCTTTAAATTGAGAATTTATTAATTTCATGATATTTTATCATTTTTAATTAATGGGAAATAATATAAGATAATTAATTTTTAAATGATTATTTGGTTTAAAAAGAGACGTTTATCTTATATTTGACAATTGAAATATTTTCTTGATGAACGGACAACTAGTAGTGAAAGACATCCCATTTGGACTTTAAACAAAATTCATAGAATTTCAAATGTACTTCTGGTTTATTGATAAATGATTTCTTTTAAATCATGAAAAAGTGTTTTGGTTCTCCTGAGAAATGAGGATTTTTGTTAAAATTGGTGAAGGACCATTTGGGACTTTAATAAAATAAATTATTTTGGAAAACTATCCTTGGGGTTACTCAGGGGTGATCTTTGGTGTAAGTTGATTAAATGAGTTGTGTGTGATGTTTGTTCTACTAGATTGTCATTTTGGACTCACCGATTTCCTTTTTATTACACATGTTGACATGGGAACCTGTCATATTAAGTGAATATTCTGAGAACTATTTTTGCACTAGTTTAGATTACGCATTGGATAATGGCCCTTAGTACATATTAGAATCTCGAAGGGGATTAGGCCCCTCGGTTGGGACATGTAGAGCAACACTGGGAATTAGAACTTTAATATGTTATCAAGAGTAGGCATTCATTCAGAATGAGTCACATGTATGGTACGTTATGGATTGTTCACGAGCTCTTAGGTTCGACCGATGTTTCTTTTAGTGATTATTTAGATCTGGTGGATGATTGAGAGGTTTAGTTTTTTTTCAGCCCCTGTGTTCCACTTTTCCCATTTCCCTTAGTGTGTGTTGTGTGTTTTGTGTGGTTTTCTATTTTACTAACAACTAAAATTAGTATATCAAAATTGTTACAAGAATGTTTTAAAATGAAATGCTCCTATTTATTTCAAACATTAAACTTGTTTTTAAATTAAAAAGGGAAATGGACCAATACTTGTTTTAGAAATGAATGTTTGTGTGTGGAAACACATATTTTATATAATTTATTTTTAACCTGGAATTAGTAAATTATATATTTAAAGGTAGTTAATTGGGAATAGTTTGTTTGGAACACGAACCGAGTTTTAATACTCACGCATATAGTGTTATACAGTATTTAGTATTGTTTCAGGTTTGACGTGAGTTTTCTTTCCAGGGGCGAGAGTTGTTTGTGGACTGGTGAGTGACTCTCGGAGTCATGAGGAGTTTTGGTCATTGTCAGGTTAGTTGGTTGTTGTCGATCATTCTTTGTTTTCGTTTTGTTCATTTACTTTATGATATTCTAATTTTTCCGCTGCTTTATTTATTTTCACTGGGAGAAATAATTCCCAGTGATTAAATTTTGTTGTGCAACACTAGTTTCCAAGGCGTGGGGATCAGGAATGCCCCTCGAGCCATATTGCGGACAGGCTCGGGTGACCGGTTCATGGTTGACCTGGGTTGGTTCATGAAAAAATGGTATAAAAGGAGGACCTTGTTTTTTGGGGTGTCTGGTAGCTGAAGATTAGGATTGTTGGGACTGAAGAGGTAGGTACGGGAAGGACATCATGAACCATTCCCTGTTCTGATCCTTCAGTCGCCAGGGGTAGTCAGGTTTTTGAGTCTTCTGCATTTATTTTGGATTAAGGGATGACAATGGAGGCAATACAATGTTACATTGCAATTTTACAATGAGTAGTGACCCATGTGGAGTCCACCTACATGGTTTAAGTTCTTCCTAGTCATTAACGCTTATTTGGGGTATGGCCCACTACCATGTTTCTAGGTTAAGAATGACTAATAGTCTCTCCCTTCGGTGATTTGTTTCATGTTAAGTGTCGCCTTGGTCCTAGTTAGTGTGAGTGCACTTTTGAAAATGAAAATGGATTTTTGGAATGAAAATGACAACTTTTAAATGGATTTAAATAAGTGAAATGGGTTTCAAAACTGAATCCACTTGGCCTAAAAATCAGTTTTTTTCTTGAACTGGAAGTGATATAGTATGTGTGAAACCTCAGGTACTCTTTGTGAATGTTTTCACATGTTAGGAAATGCATTATAAGTGTGTGTTGGTGTGTATGGATGAAAGAGGATGAAGACATGTGAAATGATTCAGGGGATTACTAGGGTGTTCAGTTAAAATTAAAGGATTTATCATGTTATTCTAAATCGATTTTAATAAAGGGAAAATGATTTTTGAAAATTGAAATTGGTTTTTAATGTCTGTTTGGTATTTGGAAAATTTCCTTCAAGGAAGGCAGTTTTGAAATCTAAAATAAAAAGGGGTTTCTAAAAAAAATGGTTTCTGTTTACATTTTTTTTGAGCTGGTTTTTTTTATGATGTTGATTTCAATGATGTAGCATCTGGTTGATATTGGTTTTGGTTCTGTATTATATATGTTGTTCAAAAATGATTCCCAAAAATGCTCCCAAGGTTCCTCATATGGAATTCCTAGTTTTTGGTCCCTTTCGGGTGTTTCCTATTTATCATAGTGACTGGGGTCTATTAAAGGTAGTTATGTGGTTTGAAGTGGTCGAGTGTGTTTTTTGAATGTTGGGAACTCCCAAGTATGTTAGAGTTCAAGATGTCCTAGGAATATTTAAGGGTCAAACTTCAGACAAATAAGTGTTGTTCGCCCCACCGTTAATACATGTTTGGATGATTTGGGATGCTTTAAATCTGTCTTCGTCCGATGGTACATACCTGAAAAGGTGATACCGAAGAAAAATGAATAGCTCACGTGTAGTCAATAAGACCAATCACCTGTGAAATAGTATGTTGATCATTTCAAGGAACTTGTTTGCTTTTATATAGAGGTAGCGACACATGAGTTGATGAAGACTTCTCTCTTCATCGGAAGTCTTCATCTAATGATCAAGGAGTGAGTCCTCTCTTTTAGGGTCCATCTTTTTGAGAAGTTGGTGGATGTGGTGTTCCTAGCTGTGTTGGTCTTTGAAGTGTAGGTGCTTGAAAATCCTACGAATTCAGTTACTCATGGAGGTTCCGCATCTAGCAAGCATGATTTCTAGAGGGAACTATTTTTAGAGAGTCCTCTATAGTCGTTATTAGATTCTTGTATATCGGACCATTCAATGGTGTGCCACCAGTGTGGCTGATTTGGGAACGTGAAGTTGTCATGTCACATCCCTCCAAAGATGTGCTATCATTGTAGGTGTTTGGGTCACCTGATGAAATTTTGCAGGAAGTGTCTCTTGAATAAGACGATGTGACCAAAGAATTTACAGTGCTTGACTATTAGGCAGGGGATGCTTCATTTATCAGAGCCCCAACCAAAGGTCTTTGGGTGGAGCTCTAGCACTGTCAGGAGATTTTTGGGGTGTAAATCCTCGTTTTGGGTTTTGTGTTCCATGTTAGCAGTGGAACATTTCAAGTATTTTCATTCTTATTTTTTTCTGTAAAAGTTTTGATAGGGTTTGGCATCATTGTTTTTTCATGAAGTTATGATGGAAATATTATATTGAAATCCAAAAAATTTTGTTTTTCTGATCATGGTTTTCTGAATCATGCATTTTTCTTAAAAATGATCATGGGCCATGTGTGGGTTAATATCATTTTGGTTGTGTTTGTTTGGAGGTGTAAGTACCTGAGGAGGAGTCAAGGCTTGTGGTTATGCTTGGATTCACTATTTGGGTTATGTACTTCTCATATGTTTTCTATCATAGTGTTGAGAGTGTTTGGTCTGGGTTGAGAGAATTAGGTTTTAGTGGAGGTGTTGTTCGCTCGTGCTATAGAACATAATTTGGATCAGTTGGGAGTTTTCGTGTCAACCCCCCCATCCCGGGTGGTATGTTAGAGTGGGAAACTTCTGCATTAGTTGAATTCTTGTGGTGCAGAGAACCTTCTTGGGTTCTCTCATTCTTTTATGGTGTGATTTCTTTCAATTTCTGTCAGGCATGGACTCTTGTTTTGTCTATTGTTCGGCCATATGACTTTCTGGGGGAATAAAGTGTCTGTGGTTGGGAGAATTGACACACCCTGACCTCTAATTCATTTTTATTTATTTGATTCTTGACTTTGCGTTTTCTCTCCAAGGTTTGGGATGAGTACCGACTTAAAAATATCATCGTTTAATATTTTATGTGTGTTTCAGAACAGTGTGTGGTCACCACATAGTGGGCTGTAGCTGTGTCGTTAACCCGGTTGCCCGTGAAAATGTCTAGCAACTGAAATAAATAATTTTTTATGTAAATAAAGTGAATTTAATGTCTAATTGGTAATAATAATATGGCTATTATCCAATTAATAATATTATTATTAATGAGGTGTTATTATTAATATAATGTTTATTATTATTATTATTATTATTTTATTTTTTTTATTTCTGTTATTATAGCTTTTATTATTATTATCTTTATCATGGTTATTATTATTATTATTGTTATACTTATTATTTTTATTATTATGAATCTTTTTATTATTTTATTATTAATTATTTTAATTCTTATTATTATTATTTTATGGTTTTATTAGTATTATTATTATTATTAAATGAAAAAAAAATTATGAAACCCTAGTTATACCAATAGCTGGTTTCCCCTTTCCCCTGTTACCCTACTCGAGGCACTCTCCCTCTGAACGAACCCCTTTCCCAAACGCTCACCCTAGTGCCAGTTCCCCCTCGCAACCCTCCCTCATAATGCCGACCTCACCATCCCACCGGCCTTGCCTTGCCTAGGTTCTCCATATTGCTCCCTTTCACTTATCACACCCACCCTTGGCATGAATCCCAGCTTTTACCTCCCTAGTCACACCCCGACAACAGACTCCTTGTCCCCCCAGGTCCCCTCCGCGCTCACCGTGCCCAGCCATTGCCACCCCACACTTCCCCATGCCGTGATCCGGTGCCCAAAAGTCAAGCTAGTCTCTCACTCGTCGTCCCGCGCTCTGTGACACCCTTAGTTATTATTCACACCTCTATGACACCCTTAGTTATCTTATTACATTGTTTTGGATTTTGGTTTTGAGTCATTTAATTTTATTCCCATGATTATAGTTGTTTCTGGACCCACAAAGGTGTGGTTGTGGTGCGAACAATGATTCACATCATTTTCAGGTTGGCAACTTCTTTCTGCCTTGGTTCCAAGTGCGTTGAGCATTTCTGTGTGTTTTTAGGTGTGCCTTTGATCAAAATGTGTTCTTTGAATGAGTTTTCGGTGTGTGGGCTATGGGTTACCCTTTGGATATCATTTTATAAATTTTAATGTTGTTTATTAAATAGTGAAAATGATGCAAGTATGTTTTGAATGTAGGTTGAGGTGGTTATTTCACGTTGTTTTTTCATTTTTATTGTTTATGTCCATGATTATGTATTTTAATTATCATTGTGGTTCTAGCTCGTTGGCATGGTTTTTTTTTGTGATATTGCGGTCGTCAGCAAGTTGCACGTACCTGTGCGCAAGTGCGAGACATGCCACGTCTTTGTAACTGAGCTAGAAGTCGAGGTAGGTCCCCCACAACACTCTCCTTTAAATTCAGAATTTATTTATTAATTGGTATTTTAATGATTTTAACAAATGTTAAATAATATATAATAATTAATTTTTAAATTTTTATTTGGTGTAAAAAGTGTCGTTTATTTTATACACGACACATGAATCATTTTCTTGATGAACAGACACCTAGTAATGAAAGAATTCCCATTTGGCCTTTTTGAATGATTATGGAATTTCAAATGTAGCTCTAGTTTATTGATAAATTATTTCATTTAATGTGTGAACAAGTGTTTTAGTTCTCTTGAAAAATGAGGATTTTCTTCTAAATTGGTGTAGCACTGTTTGGAACATTAATAAAATAAATTATTTTGGAAAACTCACTTTGGGGTGACTCAGGGGTGAACTTTGGTCTACGTTCACTGAATGAGTTGTGTTTGATGTTTGTGCTACTTGATTGACTTTGTTTACTCACCTCATTCCTTTTTATTAAATGTGTTAACATTGGAAACCTGGCATATTAAGTGAATTTTCTGAGAATGATTTCCACACTAGTTTTATTTGAGGCACTCGGTAGTGGCCCTTAGTACAAATTATACTCTTCTAGGCGATTGGGCCCCTCAGTTAGGCCATGTAGGGAAACACCAGGTAATAGGGAATTATGACATCATCAAGAGTAGGCATGCTTTTAGGTTGAGTCACATGTATTGTATGCTCTAAATTATTCACGATCTCCTAGGTTCAATCCACATTTATTTAACAACTTATTTGTATGAGGTGGATGATTGAGAGGTTCATTTCGGTTGTTGGGCCATGTGTGACACTTTTCCTACTGACCTTTGTGTGTGTTGTGTGTTGTGTTTGGTTTCCCTTTTTACTATCAACTAAAATTTGGATTTATAATTTGTTCACAAGAATGTTTTCAAATGTAACACACCTCTTTCTTTCAAAAATTAATCTTATTTTAAATTAAAAAGTTAAATGGTCAATTACATGTTTTAGAAATTAATTTGTTTGTGTGGAAACCCAAAATTATATATAATTTAGTTTAAACCTGGAATTGGTAAATTATTTATTTAAAGGCAGTGCATTGGAAATAGTTTTCTTGGAACACCTAATGAGTATTAATACTAATGCCGATAGTGTTTTCCCTTTTTTTAGTTTTGTTGTAGGATTGACTCGAGCATGCTCGATGTGGGAGAGAGTTTTTTGTAGACTGGTGAGTGACTCTCGGAGTCACGATGAGTTTTGGTGGTGGTCAGGTTAGTAGGTTTTTGTCGATATTTCTTTCTTTTAGTGTTGTTTATTTAATTTTCATTAATCTAATTTTTCTGCTGCTTTATTTATTTTCACTTGGCGAAATCATTCCCAATGATTAAATTTTGATGCCTGACACTAGTTGCCAACCAATGGGGATCGGGAACACCCCATGGGTCATGTCGCGGACCAGCTCAGGTGATCGGTTCAGGGTCGACCCGTGTTGGTTTGTGACATATGTTATGATGGTTATATATATATTTTTGTTCATTTCTACCCAATGTTCCCTAAATTCTCTATAGTTGTCCCTCATGGTAGTGATTCATCATTTTTGGGAGGGTTCAAGGGAAATTGAACCCCCATAGGCATGTAGTTATCTGAATAATGAACATTCTTTTGTTACTATGGTTGATCTAGATGGATCAGAGGTTATGATATCTGGAATTGGGATCCACTATAGTGAAATATATTGGTAGGTTCACATGATTCATGGGGGATCATTGGTGGTATATATGATTCCATATTTCTATCAATCCGATGATAAAGATCGATGTTTTGTGACATAATTGTTGGATTCAGTAGATTTAAGGTTTTCAATAGGTGAAATATGGGGATATAATGGTAGTTCAAATTAAACTATTATGAAATAAAAGTTCATAACAAAATAACCAACTAAAAACATGTAATATAAAGAACATTTTCCATGTAGTCCAATTCTTGTTGAAGATATAGTTTCTAGTGTGTAAAAATATTACACATCGTATATTCCCAGGACATGCCATATGACCATGTGCTAGCGGATCACCATGTACACATGTAATAGAATGGAACATACAGATCCAGGTACATGGGAACAACTAGAAGTACATGTGTATGACCATGTACAATGACATGGGAATGATACATAGACACTAAAATGTACACATGCATGGGCCTACATTCAAGGGCATGACTGGAAGAGAATGTGTATGCCCTAATTGGTTTAAAAACACCATGCACAAACATTACTCATCATTCAGTTTGACATGGTTTTACAATAAATATTTACGGAAGAAAATGTCTAGACATCATGGAAGGGTCACATGATTTGTGGACCCTCATACATGACATGTGTTCCCCTTTGGAACTTCTTAGAAACTTATATCTTTTCTTAGGAATTTTATTTTTTCCAATGGGGTGACAATCCTAAGTGGATTTTTATATAGAATGTGATGTAGGAACTCTTAGTGGCATAAAGAAATGACATGGGTATTCTATAATTATCACATCATTAGGGGACACTCAATGATGAAAATTATTAGTGTTGGATTATAATATATATGTATTTTATGAAAACCCCAGTTTCACACACGGATTTACTTCTTCCATATTTTTCATTCTCTAATAAGTGATTCCCTATGATTCAGTAAGGAAAAAGTACTCTATTTATAGATTGGTATCCACTTATCACAATAAATTATGTTTATGCTACCTACAGAGTGGGACCCCTACAATTATAGGTAGTGGTTCTTCTGTTTATTGATTGATAACCCCCAGACATGCCAAGGTAATTACTTTACCTACCATTTTAACCCACCCCAATCACGATAGGGTGATATTCATCAATTAACTATGTGGTAACCCAATTTTTCACAATGGTTAAGGACTTTAATATATTTTGTATAACCCACTTATTTAGATAAGTTTTGATCCCTATATTATATATTTCTCTTACTTGAGAAATGGAGTAGTGATGTGTTATAGCTCCTCCTCATTGATTTCTCAGAGAGACATGTGAGACTCTAGTAATTGGTCATGTAACATTTTAGATTCATGGGATTGTATGGTCCCAGGTATATATGTAATATACAGATCCCCTTTCAATCACATCCAAGAATATTTATGAGCTAATATGTCTGGTGTTTTCATATCAATATTATTGTGGGATCAGATTCATTATATAATATCACTTAAACTAAAACTATGTGTTTTCATTTTAATTCTTCTATGTATGAATATACTCACACCTACTTAGGAATTCCCCTAATTATTCATGTATTAGGTGGATTAAAAATAGTATGTTGATGAAATTAAGGGATCATGGTGATATATGGGTGCATTTATCATGAACTATGATCAAACATGTAGATTAGGGGTAGGGGTATCATAATTATTATTTATTATAGTAGATATCATGTTGGGCCTTCAGTTTTTATTTGGAATGTATTTTTCACCTTTTATGATAATTATTATATTATCATATTCTGATTTATTCCATAGATTTTATTTCATATACAGAATTACTCATGATACTAATATGTTTTATTATTACTCATCACTAATAAATAGATATGGTTTTGGGAACAAATATTGGTATATTAGTATAATTAGTCTCATTTTATATAATACATCTTAGAAACATTTTCATATCCCTTAGAATATAGGGGGTTTATTGGGGTTGTGACGGTTTTTCTTATTCCCATATAGCTGGTCCTCAGTGGGTCAGATAATTATAAAATAAGTATGGAATGAATATTCATAGGGATTGAGGGGGGGGGGGGGTCGATTGAATATTCTATATTTTGGGATAGCCTGATTAGTTTTTTTTATAATGGGGAGAGAATATTAGTGGAACTTTTAAGGGACAAGAACTGTTCTTTAATATTAAATGGGATGTGATTATCTTATGTTATATTAAAAGAAAATTTTTATATTAATGGGTATCTTATGTAATGTTGTGAGAGGTGAGATTATTGTACATATGACCCATGATAAGAAAAACCCTTTTAGGTTTGGATTGGATGAAACTAATGTTACATGATTGGTATACGTACATTAGGGGTAGGGGTTGTATTTTGTGGATAATACCCTTTAGAAGATGATATTTATATCCCTCATAAAGGATATTTGAATTAGGAAACTTTAAATATTCTTTATAATTTTCAATATTACATGGATTTACAATTCTAAGGGGGGTGTTATGAGTCATCCTGTGATGGTACCTAGTTAGCATTAAATATTTTTTTATTTTGGGATAGAAGATGATTGGACCAATATTATTTTGGGTTTTCTTTTGTTGGACCTATAGGATATGGCTTCACCCTAATATTATGGTTTTATGTTGGTTTTGATGATAATAGTTCATCTTCGTTTCTAATAACCCACCCGACTCACATTTGGGTGAGATGATAATATAGATGGGTATGTATGGTGTTATTCTATTGAAAACAGAATTTTGGGGAGATATTATTTTAGGGAATGTGGTGATAGTGATATATTGATGGTATTAAAAGTTATACAATGGATATGGACTGAACAGTTGGGATAAGTGAGAATGAGACATGGTTGTAATTTCTTACGTGTTGTTATGCATGAAAACATTGTATAACAATGATGGTTATCATAATATTTAGTGACAAGGCCCTGGAAGGACCGTAATGTGAGTAAAGATTTAGTTTTTAGGTTGTGATTGTGTGTCCAACCATTTGTGTGGTGATGGTACAACTAATGTGGTAGATTATTTTATACAATTATTTCCATCACCTTGATAGAAGATGTTATTTTAAAACCTTATTGTGATAGAGTAGGTAGTAGTGTTTTTTTAATTTTTTGACACATCCTCGTATAGGGCCCTGGTTTGTGTGATGTGGTAAATGGAATGAATTGAAACATCATACCACCATGAGTGGGATGGTTACATAAATACAATTAAATGTGTTAGAAGGTAGTGGTTATGTGCTGATTATGAGGCCCACCCTGGGAGTGGTAATGGTAAATGCTATGTAGTGCAGGATTGGGTGCATGGAACCACCATCAGTTAAATGGTACTGGAGAATAACCCTGTGATTGTGAAGGAATTAGTCTTTAGGGAGTTGTGATGTATGATATGTGGTGTGTTTTAAGGTGGATACCCCTCATTAGTGTCAGATTAGTAGTAATTATATATGGTCATTATACAGTGTTTGAACACAAACAATATTTGGAGGATGGTGGTATTATTTTGGTATGAGATAAGATATCATATAGGTCACACACTGATCATCATGGTGGTGGTTGAGTCATGGAATGAAATTCTACCATCTATCATTGGTTATGATTCATAGTTTTTGTCATGGTGTGAAATATTCATTGAAATTGGTTGAGAAGTTATAGTTTGGTGTCGATGTGTCATTGGTATCCCATAATGACATAATATATATGCTTTTATCAATTTTTTTTCATTATTTATTTTTACCCATGAATACTCATGTATATTATGGAATAAATTATGGGAATGTGGTGGTATCCATATAAGATACCTCTTACACAACCTATATGGGAACATTGAATTAAATCAAAACCATATACTTGTTTCATAGAACAAAGAATAGGTTATATAATGGATCTGGTAAGAGAATAATAATAGAGATTGAATATGAGATCAAGGTTAGGCTTAGGGACACTAGTAGATCCAAAATATGTATTTAATCATTTATCAAGTTTTCAATGTTTAGCCATCCCTGTGGGTGATTTATTAGGTTTTTTGATTTTTTGATTTTTTATAATCTTCTATAAAATAATAGTGGTACTTATTAGCATACTATGAATATATATTGTGATTTTTTTTTTCATTTTTTATTCATTATTTATTATTATGATATATATGGAATATATTCCCAAAATTATTGATTAGTCTATCACTTCTAGATGAAAAGATATATCTTAATGGAATGCATGATAGGGTCTATATTGTTCTTGATTAAGAAAATTATGAATGCTTTTATTTAGGGAATAATAATGATTCATTTTAGAGACTTTTAATTATTCATTCTATTTTGTGAAAAATATACCAATAATATATTTTGATGAATCTCATTATATTTTAAAAACTCCTGAATCATGACGTCAATTTTTATTATAAATTTTGATTACCTGTTTTACAATATCACTAGTCTTGGTTTTCAATGTTATGGTTGGGATGTTAATTTTCCCATTGAATTTAATGTGGAATTGTAGTTAGATACCATGGGAAACAACATATGTGGTAAACAATGTTCCTTTCATTGAAACAAATTACCTTATTTTGAATTTGTTGACCATTTTCTCCTATATGTAAGAAATATTTCTAACTAGTATCATTTCGATTACTCAAATCCTTTAAGAACTCCTTCAAAAAAATGAATTTATAAAAATAAAACACTAGTATAATAATTTTTACTAGGATAACAATCATAGGGATATTTCATGATGTTTCATTTTGACATTGTGTTGATCCAATAATTAATTACTATTATTACTACTATTGTTGGTATAAGAATGTGCTTACTCTATGCTTAGGATAATTAACATTACAAGGATTTGGTAGGATCATTATCAAAAATGGATCACTACCATTTCTCATCCTTTGTTCCCATTTAAATGGTGTGAAACCACATGCTCACCGACCCTTCTTCCTCTATTATTAAATTTCCCAGGGAAACTAAAACACAGAGTTCGTTGGAATTTATTCCCACACCACATATTAGTAGATACATGTATTATGGAATAAAAAAGTATTATATAAATAAATATTATACTGAAAATAATGTATGCTAAAAAATTACAATTGTTCTATAACTATTAATTAGGTAGTCTGATCATTGAGCATCGCTAGTTCCCATGAAATTGAAAGAACATTAACATGTAATGATGTAGTGCGTCCAAATGTATGCTACACAGGGTCATAAGGTGGCACAGTTGAAGTTAATAGAGAAGGAATGTTGTATCCAATGAGAATGAAATTGAATTAAAATATGATTCTATAGATATCTATGCCAAATTTTAATAAGGATGAAGAGTGTGATTCAGTAGTGGATACTATAAAGATATGCATCGAGGCACAATTGATAATGGGGTTGAAATATGGGTCGCCTAAATATCCTATGTGTTTTTAATGAAACTTTGGGAATAGAAGGTGTGATATACGGTATGACAAGGGGAAGGATGGGGTGTGGTCGATCACATTGACGGTAGCACCTTGTTGTAGTACCACCCCCCTCGAATCATCATCGATAGCACTAGAACCAAAATACTAGTATGTGATAAACTACACTTTGGTTTAGGATCGTCATTAAAATTAGAAAAAAATTAACAGAATGACATTATACGTTATTGAAATATATTTTTATAAAAAAATAATCACAATGTAAACTAGTGGAGTGACATCCATCTCACTCATTAATATGTTGTTGCATGCATTATTTTTTCGTTGTTTCCGTTTAGTGATTTTCATTTCATACATTTTGAAAAAAATGAAATTAATTATAAATACATAAATTATCTGTAAATGGAATAAAAAATAATATGTGGAATGAGTTAATCCTAGAATACCACATGTCAACCCAAATACATGATACATTGTGACATAATAATAACATTTCAAATGCAGTGTTAATAATATCAGAACATAATAAATTTCATTGAAAAAACAATATGTTCAAATTGAAATGTTCAATATGGGTAAGATATAGTTTATCCTATTTTTAAATTGATCCAATTCAATTTTGGTTAGGTCATTTGATAAAGTTGGTCAATTGATTAGGTAAATTTTGTATTTTTATTTATATGAGGTTCTTTTATTCATTATTATCAACTAATGAGGCCATTTATCCATTATTATTTTTCATTGGTCAGTTGGTTCATATTTTGGATTGGGTCATTATGCCATTTATTTATAATGTCATTATTTTCATTTGTTTTGTTTTTCATATCAATTAGATTAATATGTCCATTTAAATTCATATTTCTTTCTCTTACAAATTAATTATTTTTGTTTTTATGGTTTGGTAGGTTTGAATATATTTTAATTCAATATTATAAAATGTAACAACCAAAAATATCCACCAGTAAATATTTTAAATTCACATGAGTTTTTTTTGACCCAAATTACTTGTAATCAAAAGAAAATAAGTTTTTATAGAACTATCTTTCGAAACAATTGTCAAGGTAAACCATATGAACTGAGCTCATATATAGATGATTCTATATACATCACAACAGAACATCATGTTCACAATTAACACTTACAAATTGAATTATTTGAGTCTTCATAAGTAATAATTGCATCGCATCCAATGGGGGAAGGGATGGTGTAAATTATATCATTACGTTCATAAAAAAATATATATAGGGATGAGATCAATAATTAAAATAATTCATGTCAAATATGATCTTATAAATAAAGAAATTTTTTCACCATTAATGGTCGTACATATGGATCATCATTAGATGGAGTGTGTGTCATGTCAACAACTCAAAATCAAAAATCATCAATAAATTTTCCATGCCTTTTCAACGAATAAATCCACTGCATTTCTTCAGACTGACTTGACTATGAGAGTAATAATCTAATATTATATTTTTCTTAATGAATCTATATTCAGATATATTTTCAAATCATGATCTAATATCTGATGCTCTGGCATAATAATCTATTTATTCTGTTAATAAAACACCACCACATTGTGTCCTCATAATATTCTCTCATTAAGTGATAATAAATCTGTACCCATAGATCACAATTTATTTTAATTCACATGCCACAAAATTAAGACCAAAAGGAAAATATCTCATTTCATAAAAGACTGATCGAGAAGGAAAACTCAATACCTAAAATATAAATTAATATTAAACATAATTAAATATTTATTTTATTAATTTTATAATAGTAATAGTTCTACATTCAATTTCAACTTAGAAGAAAACTCTTTTCTATGCAAAGTATTTCTCCTTCCCAATGATAAAGGATATTGATTTATAATTATCAATTTTTATATTCCCAATAAAAAAATTGGAACAGCTTAACATATATGTAATATTATATGAGATTAAATATTATATACTTTTTCAATTTACTTACTCGATGTAGTAAACAAAAAGGCACTGTTATACTAAACAATGTGATTTTCCATCTCCCTATCTTCAAGGATTAATGTTTTCAATATATATTATCATCAAATTCTCCATGTTTGGGAAGTGGTGGAAAAATTAATTAAATTATCTCATATAGTTATTCTTCAGTTCAAAAAGGTGTGTTCTGTGTCATAGTTAGATCAAAAAATTACATTAAACCAAAATTCATAAATTCTAGATCCAAGTAACGTTTTATAGTAGAAAATTAAAAAAGATTTATGTTCTAGATATAAGACATCAATGTGAACAGGTTTCTTTTATATTGTTACATCCAATGAAAACCAACAGGTCTTCGATGGACAATTTTTTTTGATGATGGAAAGTTAGATGCAACATGAATGTGAAAAATCTTGGAGGATATATTTTCTCTAACCCTCAAAAAATTAATGGTACCTCTACCAACATTTCACACAAGATATAATTTGATAAATTCATGTCTTAATGATCTCTAATGAAATGGATCAACTAAATAAATTACAACCTTACATTATTGAACATGATATGAAGCATTCCTATTTTAATCAACTAATGCATAAGTATATGATAATCCTGAGTCTCTAATGATTTTATCCTCAACTAAATTATTTTTACCAATTTTGATATGATTATTTAATAGCCTCCAAGAATAGTAACAATCCATATTAATTTTGAAAAATGTTTTTTTAGGTTTCATCTATTAATAATCTCATTGAACATTACATTTAATTTCACTGATACACACATGATGTAATTCAGTTCAGATGCCCTAATCCACCAAGTCACACCTAGATCATTAGTGATATTTTTTATTTCCCTTAACATATATAATAATTGAATGAAAAAGATCACATATATTATTTTCAATGTGCATTATGTCTGAGGAATGATGTAAGATATTTTTTTCCAATAAGTAATGTTAATGAATGTACTCCTCTTCATATAATCGAAACCGTTTTTGTGGACACATTTATCCACATTAAATATATTATCATACCCATACCAAATGAAAAACTAAAGTCATGTAATTCAATAATCACATCATTGCTAAACCTATGATGAGTTTCATTGTCAGTCTCCATAGTATTGTCAAATAATTGAAGATTATTCTTATATGGATGGTCCATTGAAATAAATCAATGATATCCAAAAAAATTAAACCAAAAAAGATATTTTTTACATTAGGATAATCTATTATTCCTAAAAATAGGACATGATAGTTTTCCCATTATTATCTATCCATTTATCAATTAATAAGTTGGATAATCATTGATCATCCACAAAATCTCTTCACACATATACAATATGTATTTTAAACATGCATTATATGTGCACACAAGCACATTCCAATTATTTAAAGACACTTTTAATAATTTTATAATGTATAAATATATATAATTATTGGGATGATAAGGTCCATATATGTTTATAATTATGAAAGTGAATGGTGTTTCATTCATAAAAATAGAGGAAAATTATAAATGTGTGTGAGAACTATCCATGTGTTGTGAGATGTAAGAATATTCTAAATATATTAAAACCATCAAATGAAAGAACAAACATAAAATTATACACTACAGCTGTGAAATCATGATATTTATAATTAAATACATTTTAGGAAAATTCATATATAGGGTGAAACAAGTAAAAATTACTTTTTATTCTCTCAAAACCATCCAATAAAATTTTTATTGATATTTATTAAAATATGAAATGATTATTGAGTCTGGTGATCAAATGAAAGTGACACATTACCTTTTATAGAACATGTTTTGGTCTTCCATTAGCTTTTGGATTCTATTGGGATGTCCCAAAATTTTTAGAATCATTTCTTCTAGTAGATTCCTCTAAAATAAGATGTAATCTTTTAGAAATCACAGTTTTTTTGGAAATCGATGGACCTTAACTAACCTTTAGTATATATATTATATTGAAGGGATACCTATATATCCAAAATAAAGTTATTAAAAAGTTTATAATTTAGTATATGAATGTTATATAAATCCCAGAAATTAGTTTTTCCATGAAATAATCTAATTGAAAATTAAAAATTCTTCATTTTACCAAATTTCCAATATACTATATTATGGGTAGCATCATTCAATTTTTTCATCCTCCCAACATGATCATTTTCATTAGATACATCATGAGTTATTATAAAAAAGTATAGAATTTTCAAAACCCTTATTTTTCTTGCTGATTAATAAATGAAAAAGTATGACAACTCATATTTTATAATCAAATCCTCTTATTTAGATCATGAACATTTTGATGTTGAATTTTTTATGCATTATAATAACAAAAATATTTGTTTTTTTGAAAACAATATCAATTTGTATGGTAGTTAAATTTTTCCTAGATCAACCAAGATCATCCATCAAAATTATGAAACAGGAAATTAATTTGAACACTATCTAAAGCATAGTCAAATAAACAATTTAATAATCTCTCCTACTTGTTTTAAAAATCACTTGATATCTAATCAATTTCATATATCCAATTTATATCCATTATTTAAAAAATATTACATGTCATTTCATAAAATAAATGAAATAATATTAAAGATCAATCGAAAATATATTTATATAAATGCGAAATCTTCTATTTATAAGAAATGAAAACCAACACACTAGTTTGTATACATGTCATATTATAATAGATAGAAAAATAGTATATATATATAAATACTATAACAATAAAACCTTTTTATTGAATTCAATTATATAAATGACTAATAAGGTTTCAAATCCATTGAGGTTCAAAGATTTAATTACAAAAAAAATATCTCATGGAATATAAATACATAGAGGTGTTATTTAAATGAGATTTAATTGAGTGATGAAATTGACGATCCATAAATGACCATAAAATAGGTTCCTTAGGGACTCACCCATTTAATTTGGTCTAGTTAAAGTATATTTCATTCAGTTTAGTATTATTTTTTTCCTGTAAATTGAAAGAGGTTCATTTAAATCTAGTTTTATTTGGATTATGTATGCTTATATTCATTCAGTTGGGGTTGTGTATCTTTAGTTCAATTTCATTTGTTTCAATTTTTAATAGTTTGATTCAAAGTGGGTTAGTTTGGTTGAAATAAATTCTATTTACATTTTTTAAATCAATTCTATTTGGTTTGGGTTGCTGTTCTTTGATATATTTTAGTTAAACATGGTAAAAAACATTCTATTCAATTTGGTTTGTATTTATTATGATAATTTGTGTGATTTTGTTATATATTTGTACAACAATTATAGTTGATGGTTGATGTCCATTTTTATTTACTATAGTAGATTCATGAAGGTTTAGAGGAGAGAACACATGATAAAAAGTTATTCACATGTATCACATCTAAGATATGGTTAGGATATCATTCAAAACCGGATTCAACTATATATCATGACAATGAGATCATTATAATGAATATTTTCCCTTAAATAAACCATGATCACATACATAAAATTCAGAAAAAAATCATTCAATACCATATTTAAATTATATGACGTTAAATCATATATCATTTCACCTTTATATAATTTACAATGTGTCACCAATATCTAATATCCTCTGACAACTTATTTGGAAAATGATGTTGGAATTCATGACAAAGAAATGTCACAACATTTTTCAACATTGAATATCACGCCATGAGGGATATTTTGTAAGAATAAAAATTTGATGATTTAGGATATATTTCAACATACATCCTAATGTCACACTACATTATGTAATTTATAAGAATAAAATAATTAAAATAATAATAATAACAATAATCAAATTATATAGATGATTAAATATATAGAGACCACATCAAAAGAGTATATTCCATACCCTAACTTGTCTATAAATAAATAATCTGGAGGACATGATAATTTGATACACCAAGATGGATGATAAAATTATATAACTAGTAATTCATTAGATTATAAAAATGATATATATGAGTTAACCTCACAACATCCTTTCATTTTTAACAGTAAAATCAATGTATATTAGATTAACTAATTGAGTATCACACTAAAATGATGTATATTTCACTGTGAAGTGGAATGTTTATTCAATAGTGAAGATCCCATGATACATTTTGGGGGTTTTGGAATGTTATAGTGGATTGGATCCCTCCAAATTAAGAATACCACAAAACATTTTATCTGAGACATTTATAACTGTAAAAAATTGTCACACTGTAAATTTTTGTTACATTGATAGGATTAAAAAAATCGTATGAGGTGATTGAAACCCGAGAGGAAACTAAAATATACGTCCATAATGAAACTAGAGGTACACACTTCAATGGGTCCATATTTTATGTAAATATTAGAATCCATTAGTATGAATGGAATTATCTATATATATATATATATATTAAATATTACACTTACAATTGATGATGTTTCACTATTAAATTGAATAATAGAACCATAATGAATTTATTTGTCAATTCCAATAAAATAATTTAGTATTAACTAATAAAATAATCCACTAGAAGTGTAAATGAATGGTTATAAAATATAAATTTCATTTTAATGTATTATACTACACATATGAGGTAACTTATTATGACTATAGTATATAAGAAAACCATCATAATTCATATGGAATCAGTTTTTGATATATGCATGTAGTTTTCAATTTCATATTATAGATCAAATGAAATATTATGAACAATTTATTAAATTATTTAAATATATAAATAGTGTTCGTCAATACAATGCAATTAAAACATAATTACAATGACTTTGTGTATAAAATAACAAAAAAACTATACATTAAAAGTCTAATTAATTTCACTAAAATAACAAATGTTAGACTTTATTAATATTGGACCTCAGTACGGTATTGGAATTATAGTGTCCAATTTTATTTATTAAAACCAGAAAAAAAATATGGCGAATCTATAGATGGAGAATAAGAAATGAAATATCAAGAACTCGACAATTTTATATTCATGAATAAATTAATGAAAATTTGTTCTTGAGGATGGGTCACTATGGCTAGTGAATAATATCGAAGCACACATAGATATCACTATTTGGATAAATCACAGGTGAGGTGCACACACAAAATACAACACTATGATTACAAAAAAAATGACCATATATGACATCTATATTGTTACAATAACATAATAAATATAGTTACAATAATATAATGAAAATGAATTTTCATATAACCAACACTTATTCACATCGACCAACATATAAAAAATATTATAAAAATCCAAAAAGTGTACCCCAATTCAATCACATATTAAATATGTTAGAAATTTCACATATGAAAATCAGTTTAATGATTTATAAAAATCAAAATATATTATATATTTAAAGGGCCAAGGAAAACCCTAATTATATCCACATAATATATAATATTAAAAAAAATTAAAATTATAAAACATAAATTTTTAAAATCATATAGTTCAATAAAATATGGGATCGATGTTAAATCAATAAAAATATCGATACATCACAAAATAAATTATATGTTACATTTCAACATATGAAGTATTTTGAACATTCAAATTTAATTTTCAAAAATAATCCATTGAAAATGATAAAATACATATTGTATTTGATGTGAAATGAAGCAAGACATCATAGAAAACAAGGAACGATAAATCTAGGCAGAAGATGTAACGTCGTTAAAACTCACAAGTTGGATGTGGAATAAGCTAAATGACTTAAACCAAGGATGGATAACCAGGTGGGAAGAGTTCGAGACATTGATGGATAAGATGAATATGGTCATACATTTTTACATTCTCGTTATGGGATTTCAAGGGTAGTGCTACAACGAGTCATTATTTAAGGAGGGGATCCATGTGCTAGTTCTGGGAATGGGACCATCTGAGCATGGTGGTTGGGAGTCAGGACAGGAGAAGGGGTAGTGAAGGGGGAGGATGAAAATTGTGTTCCGGAGTATGGTAATTGGAGGATAGGAGTGGGGATTCATGGATCCAGTATAGGTGATGAAGAATAATGAGGGGAGTACTATATATAGGGTAAATCGAGGAACCCCTATTCCTACAGTTTTGAAAAAAGTTTGAACATGTGAGTCTATCGAAATGGTTTTTAAGAACCCATTGGGATATACTATGGTATAATAACCTATCCCAATGGTTATGAAAAACCGTTGGGATAGGTCAATTGGTAAGCACCTATTTTTATTAGTGGAAAAATTTCGAGGAAGTTTCTATGAATATGGATACATCTGAGCCACAATTTATTTAGAATTTCGTTCAGAGTATAGTTCTAGCCTTTCAGGTTGTGGATAGGGGGAATATAAATAAGAATAATGGTATTAGAATCATTATATCCATTTATAGAAGAAAAATAAACCCATATATTGGGGTTATTTGGATCCATATATTTCAACAAAATGGATGTATATGAAGAGTCAAATCATTTTATTTCCTTATCACACTAGAAGAGTAGACTGATATGTTTGAAATGAATATGATAGTGGATCTAGAACACCAATAGTGGTATATAGTAGTTCATGAAAATTTTGACTATGGACATTAATGGGAGGATTTATAAGAATTTTTCAACAAAAAATTATATCCTAATTCATTCACTATTACGAGAATGATCGATTTATTCATCATTAAGAAGGAAATCGTCACAAAGAAAGAGTACACAAATAAATTTAGAAATTGTTTCCAAATTACACCTTATATTGTTTATAGTGAATCTTTAAAGGAAAAAATCTATAAATCAGGGATGAGGTAAGATATTATCTCTAATATTTTTATGATCTACATAACAGATTATGCAATGATGGTTAATAGTGATAATATGGTATAAACAGACATATCAGGAGCTGCAGGTGGAGAAGCATGTTCATACCTATAGTAAAATGTGGGAACACTAATTTTGGGAGCAAGTATAAAGGGTACACCTATTACCATGGTAGTGGGATGAAACAAAATGAGATAGGTGGATCCGTTAATTTTACCCCATAACCCAAGAGCATTCAGGGATTTTTCTAATTGGGATCTCTTAGTCACATGATGAGAGAGTGTGTAAAACCACCTAGTATATTCAAAAATTTCAATTAGATATGGTATCTATTGTGATATATTCAAATTTCTTGGAGGTCCTATGTTTGAGACACTTATCAGGTGTTACAAACATTGTATGCTTCAACCAGAATAGTGAAGAAGAATAAATCATATCAATAGAATATATCTAGCCATGTTTATTATAGGAATACCATGACCGCTCATTAAGGGAAATCTCGTCAAAGAAATAATGAAAAAACTACCATGATAATGGAATTATATTGAACTAAGTGGGTTATTTTAGATGAACATCATAGAAAATCAACAAAGAGAGGTACAATTATATTGAATTATACTATTATAAAATATTTTTTATTACAGGTGGATACTATTAACTATTTTATTCTTGTTCTATTGATTTTATGGGTTTAAATAACTAGATGATTCATTCTATGTTAAAAATAAAAAAGACCCCTTTTTCAAAGAGAATGTCAAGCCCTTAACTATAAAACATGTTCTATAACAATTGATAGAGGTTAGATGATTTGTTTTTTCTCTCTACTGAAAATATATGATTATAATATAAATCTAGGTATGGATTGAATGACTGAGTTCAAGGGTCAAATATATTTTTATACTATAATTGTTAGTATCACAACTAATTATGGTGTCGAGAATCTCTTTATTTGGGATTTGAGTGTAAATCAAGGTGAAACATGCTTGTTGGAACCAATGGTTAGAATAATCTCATATGATTTGGTTGCCTTAACTTTTTTATCCACAGATTGATCGAGGATCAATGTTTTCCAAATGTTGTTAATCAGTTTCATGATGTTCTTCCTAAAAATTCCATATGTTCTCCACCCAGGAGAGAATAGGAGGATGTGATTGTTATCCTCATATGGTCTACTATTATTTCCCCTCTGTATTACCGTATAAACCCATCAAAAATAAGGGAACTGATAATTCCGTTTGAATATATTAAAAGAAAAGTGTTCATTCGGATGACCACGTCTCTATGGGAAGTACCATTCTTGTTTGTCAATGTGGTGGACGGAACTCTTTGGCTATGTATAGATTTTCATAATCATTATCATGTTAAGATAATGAATTTATATCAACTTTCATGCATTTATTATATGTTATATCAATTGAGTAGATCTTTTTGGTTCTCCAAAATTGACTTGTGATCATTATATCACCAATTGCGGGCTTAGAAGGAGGATTTACCAAAGATAGATTTTAGGGCCTGATATGTCCATTATGAATATGTGGTAATTCATTTATGTCATAGGAATTCACCAAAAGTCATTATATCATTTATTAATCAGATATTTTAGAGTTATCAAGATTCTTTTGTTTTGGTGTTTTTTGAATTGCATATTTTTTTTGTTCAAAGACAAGGGCTAAACATGAGGAACACTTTACGAATGTGTTGGGAATCTTCTGATATCATTGTTTGTATTGAAAAATATCAAATTGTGATTTTTCGATACAGGATTTATGTTAATATGGACATGTCATCTCTAAATATGGTGTCTCTGAGGATCTACAAAAGATAGAGGTTGTTTTGTCTTGGCCCTCGCCAATGTATGTCTTTGAGATATGCAATTTCATTGGTATGGAAAGTTATTATCAAAATTTTTCTCATGTTGTTTCATGAATTGGTTAACCAATGACATAATTTACATTGATTAATGTTCAATTCCATCATAATGATGAATGTTAGAATAATTTTTAAGTGCATAATCTTCACCTTACATCAAAACCTATATTGATAATATAAGAATTAGGAAAAAGGTATGTGGTTTATTATGATGTTTTTTAATCAGAGATGGTATATGTTCTAATTCATGTATATTGTGTTGTTTCTTATAGATCAAGGTGGTTATAGTATCATGTGAAAAGATACCAAACACATGATTTAGAGTCAGCTTTTGTATTCCATGACTTCAAGACATGGTGTCCCTACCTATTTGGTGAGAAATTTATAGTGGTTGTGGATCATAATACATCGAAAAATAATTTTTAATAATGGGATTTGAGTTAGATAAAAATAATATGGATGGATTATCTCTAAATGTATGACATTGACATGATGTATGAACCAGGAAATGGAAATAAATTGGAATATGAATTAAGAATAAATTCATATGATTAGTTGTAAAAGATGAGTTGAGATGAGTGTTAGTTGATATTAGTTTTATATGACATGCACTTGGATTATAATGAATAAGGGATTAAAATTGTTTTATTTCTAGTTTTAGTTTTTCATTATTTGGTGAATATGGTTATGGAGGAACAAAAATATAATTCACAATCCTTCATTATGTGATAGAAACTCAATGGTGGGGAGGCCATTGAGGGATGGGGGCTTGATGGGAGTTTATTGTTGTGGTTCAGAAATGTGATGGTCGTAACTTTAGTATATAAGGAACAACATCTTCATGCATACCACCATTCGAGATGGTATATTAATCATAGGATTCAAAAGATGTAAAAGGAATTGAAATCACAGTATTTGTGTGTCAACATGAAAATGAAGGTGGATTATTTCAATTTGATATGCTTAAATTTCCAGTAGGTTAAAGTAGAGAATCAATGTATAGAAGATATGATGCAGTCTTTAACTATTTTTACATTATTATTGGAGTATATATCCATGGATTTTGTAAGTGGACTCAGTAAAATGGTTTTTAAAAAAAATCCATATGGATGACAGTGCATTGGTTCACAAACTCGGCCCATTTCATACCTCTTGATGAATCATATATAGTGGAAAACATGTCAACATTTTAAATTTTATAATTGGTAACGATGCATGGAATATAAGTTTCATTACTGATAGAAAGATATCAGATTTTTAAATATCATTTCTGAAAATATTTTAGAAAATCTATTGGGAAGAAGTTGACTAAGAGTATGGAGTATCATCCTCAAATGAACATCCAATCCTAAATGATGATAAAAAAATTAAAAAAAATTAACTATATTATAAAATGTATTTTGGTGGCTATTGGGAATAAAACATAATATTTGGGGATTTCTCATATAAAAAAAGTTATCGTTCATTGTTACATATGTATCAGTTTGAATAATTATTTCGGAGTCCTTTTCATCTTTTATTTTTTGGGGGGGAAATGGTGATAATTTTCAAGTTAAGAAAATCTGAATCCAAGAAACATTAGAGAATATTTAGATAATCAGAAAATGGATGTAGAATACTTAGAGTAGTAGGAAATCCTATACGAATCAAAATCAATGACCATTTCCATTCTAGGTGAGATATAATTTATTTTTTAAGAGTATCTACAAGACATATAAATCACCATTTTGGATAGTAGGGAAACTGTTATCATTGATACATAGTCCTTTTTTAGATATTATAATGGGTTGAAGAGGTGGAATATCAGTTGGTGCCTTCGTAGTTTACTACGTTGCATGATGTGTTTCATGTATCTCGGTTGAAAAAGTATGAACTTATTCATGACCATGTAATAAGATGTATCACAATGACCTAAATTTTGATGCTTCATTAGTGAACAAGACAATGAAAAATTTGGATAAAAAGATAATTTATTTTTGGGAGAAACAATCGTTCTAGTGTTTGATTTGTGGAAACATTTTCAGTTTTAGGAAGAGACATTTGAATGAGAGAAGGAAATGGTCATGCAAAGGAACACACTATTTCAAGGAAGCATGGTATTTATACATTCTGGGGAAGAAAAGGACTATGTTAGGGAGAATTTATCACCCCCCCAATTTCATATAAGTAACTATTTATTTATTCTATTTATGTGTATAAATTGATTGGGGCATATATAGTAGGGTTTGGAAGTCTGTTGAATGTTTTTGTTAGATTTTATAAAGGGGCATAGTTGTTGAATAGTTAGAAGAAACCATGAATCTTTTTTGGGAAAATATGAATAGTAAGGAAATAGATAATATTAATGTTCATGGGTATACACATGGTTTTTCCAAATCGTGTGGCCACTATGGAAAAACTGTACCATGTTGTATAATGGTATTTTTCACCTTTTCAACATGGTTTGTCTAACCATGTGAGACATCCATGCAAGGTCCGCATTAAGGTAGAAGATGGTGCATGGTTAATGCATGTTGTTCCAAATCGTGCATCCCACCAGGCAATATTTGAAAACAAGATCCTCTAAAGGTGGATCTATGATAGGATTTTTCTTTTCTCCACACTTTTCTCTCCATTTGAGCCCTAAATAAGAATTTCTCCCACCCAATTTCTATGGATTCAATCCCAATTGATTTTGATCTACTATGAAGATGTTTCATAGTGTAGGGAATCGTCTTTGTTATGTTAAGTCCAAATTTATAGAATTTTTTCTTCAAATTTTTCAACATGTTTTTCATACCCTTTATCAGATTATTAAATCTACACAGTTGTGGATAGATATATGGTTTTTTATTTCATTCATGGTTATATTTTTTCTTATTATTCTTGGGTTAAATATATATGGTTGGATTTTAAATATTCGACCTGGTTTCATTGGCATTTTAGTGTCTTTATACAATTTTACCATAAATCATGACATAGGTGGCTTCACTATTGACTCATATTAGTTAGAAATAGAATGATTAATTTCAATATTATTATTTTTCTATATTTGTTTTGATATTATTATAAAATTTATTGATTAAAACCTTATTTTGTTTTGGATTATGGAATTTTGAAAATTAGATGTTTTCATTGAAATTGTAAATGATAACAACATTTAATAATGATGATTTTAAAATGTTTATTTTTTTATTCATGGAAAAATATTAAATAATTTTAGGTGTTTTGTTGAATTTATTTTTTTCAAAATTATTTTCAATAAAATTTTGTTTTTATTGAAGTTGTTTTTTATGGTTTTTAATAAATATGTGGTGTCATTGAAATGATTTAATTTTTTGGAAAAGGATGTTTTTTCAAGTGGTTGGCTTAAATAGTTATGCATCGATGGAATGGATGGATAATGGTTGTGATGCACCCCCATTATAGGGATATGTTTTATATATGAAGATCCACTTCTGATGGTAACATGAATCTTTCCAGGTTGAATGGTAAATTGTGTGTATAGTTTTCTACGACTATGTTATATGGAATAGGTAGTTCTAATAATACTCATTATATTTTTGGAATTAATTGATTCCTTTCATTCCATGGAAGCTGGTGTTGTTTTGAGAAAACTTATTTACATTATAAATTGTTTATGAAAAAATTTCCAATAGTTTTATATAAATAGTTTATTGTAATTATACTATCCATTTTTTTACAAGTGGAATGAGAAGAGAAGTCATTTCTAGAAATTATACTATGTTTCATTACTCTCCCTTTAATTGGAATATTGGTGCTTTTGAATGTACCATTTTTTGAACAAAATCAAATGTAATGTATCAAACTTTATATGAGGTGCATAATGATACATGTGATGTTTTTTTGGGGCGGAGCATGGAAAATATTGGATCTTTGGAGTTATATTGTTTTCTTTATGTTATGTTACATTGCCTTCTGCTATATACTTTATAATTTCTTTTTCTTCCACTATGGTAATATTTTGTAGTATGGATTTGAAATTGATGGTTTTTCTTTAGATAATTTATATTGTTATCATTCATCATAGAGTTGTATTTTGTTATGGAATTATTGGTTTGGATGTTTTATCATTAAATGTTAAATCATCCCATATTAATTAAAGAATCCCATGGCATGTAACTACATCCTTTACACCTTGGGGATGACTATTAATTCCATGTAATGTCCTTCCCCCCTCTCAGTGAAATGGGGTTGGGTATGATATTAAATTTTTAAATGTAATGGTTTTAAAAATTTCTTCTAGTAATTTTTTAGACCATTATGTAATTTTAATGATTCATTATTACTATTTATTGAAAAATAATTATTTTGAAATTGAATTTACATTATATTCTGAAATGTGACCATTTATAAATTGATTTTTAATTTATTCAATTTATTCATGATATAATCCAAAGTTAAAATCATTTTGTATAAAACTTTTTTATGGAATCTATATAATTTTCATATTTTCCCCTAAATCCCTTATTTTCATTGATATTTTTTTCATTCATCACCCTCTTAATGTTGTTAAGAAATAATATTTTTTGGTGAAAAAATATTGGGTATCAAAAATTTAAATTCTTGAATTAAATTTTGGTGATACAATGAGGAAATGTTTTAAAAGACCTTTTTCCTTCCATGGGTTATTTATTATTTAAATAATTAATTTTTTCAATTGTAAACATATATATATATGGATGATTTATTTTTTTGTTATTATATAGACATCCAATTCATTTGTAATTATTATAAATTATTATATCAAAAGGGTACATGAGTGAATTTACTAGAACACAAAGATAACATTAGTGGATTTATCCTAATTAAAATGTATAGAAAAAGCTTTTTACCAAAGGGAAATGGGTAATAAAAAGTTTTTATCCCAATCCCAAATGTATCATGGGCTGATTATCAAAAGACTAAAAAGGTATAGGGGTAGAAATTATAATAATATATTTTAATTAATATCTTTTTAGGTAAAATTCTATTTCTATTTCTATTCTTGTTATTATGAAAGAATATTATGTCAAAATCTTGTGCATATTGTTATTCTCCTTATACCGTGTTTAATGTTTCATTATTCCAAATAATTTTTCTAAAGAATATGTTTTTTAATTTTTAATAGGAAGTTATTTTATCCTGGAAAGTTTAATTAACTTTTTCTTCCATATTATTTTTAAAAATAAATGAATCCCCTTCATTTTATTTTTCATATAAATTGTATCTATCCTTATATGGAATGATTATATGTTTTCCATTAATGATTGTTTGAGGTAAATCATTTTTTTATTACATTTGTTTTGATGATAAGTGTTACTTGTAAAAATTCAATATAGGGTTATACTCGTGTATGATTATAGGGAAATTTTTAAATTTATTTTTATATTTATTTATTATGTATTTATTCCTCAAATTCATTATACTTAATGGTTCTATGAGTTTTGGGGGATCAATAAGAGATGTAATAATAATGTAAAACTTTAGAATTTTTTGCATTCATAATATTGATTGGTATCATAATACATTTGTAAAAGTATGTGATTTTAGAACTAGAGCAGGTAGTGCTACGATGAGGAACATCATTTGGATTTCAATGGGTCTTTGGTTTATTTGAGGATTAGATTATTCATTTTTTCAATTAGTTTAGAGAATTTTATTAAAAACACATGGGATAAGTATAATAAATAAGTACCAATATATGAAATTGTCTTGATACATTGGTAAATTAAATATTATATGTCTCTCCTTTGAAAATACATCCCCATAAATATCCAACATGGTTTTGAATGGTCTATCACAGAATAACATATGGGAAATAAACATAAAAGTAGTTAGTTGGGTATTAACTCAATAATCACTTTTTGAACATCAAATATGAAAAATTAAACACCTGATTTTACATTCCTAGGTGATCTTATTTGGTTTATAAACATTTTTATTATGAGTTATTTTTTGTGATTTAACCACCTATACATTTTAGTTAGAAAATTATGAATACGTAAGACAATTGATAATATAAATTGAAGCGCAAATATTCATAAGTTAATATATATATATATCATGTATGTGTTATTTCATTTATTCACGTATTTTTAATATTATTCATTTAATAATTTCTCATTTACAACATTCCCTTATATAAATTAATAGTCATAACCTAGAGGAACTGAGTCAATAATGGGAATAATGGAAAATTTGGAGACTTCCTTGGAATGTAACCTATAGGGATAAAAAATGGAGTGTGAAAAATCACAAAAGTTATATCTCATTGCGTGATTAGTAATTTTATCTATTTTTGTTAACTAAGAATAATAATAATTTATTAGATTTTGTTTAGTTTGTCATGAACCAATGAACACCATCAATCAGTGGGACTCCCGATAAACCAATTATAGTATAATATATCAATAATTTACATGTTATACGTAATTTTCTACAAAACTCAAAGCATGAATGGTTGATTTATATGAATATCATTTTGAATGTGAAGCTAATAAATCATAGATTCAAATCATGAAAAATATAATAAAGAATGAATCCTAATCCATTTAATGGGTTGATTTTAAAGAGAAATTATTATTTAAATATTTCCCCAAACGCATCATAAAATATTTCTTGATAATATTTTCACCTAAAAAATGAAGATGAATCAATTAGTATATGTGTAGTGAACAAAACCAAACACGCAAGGTATGACTCATGTTTAATTATATTCCACAAAATATTGGTCGATCATTTATTTATTTTTTCTAAAGTTGAGCCATTAAAAATAATAGGAATAATTGATTTTTGACACTATGATAAGGATTATTTTTTAAAATTATGGTGGATGTAGAAAATATTGACTTCTAGTATTCATATTGTTCAGTGTAAAATAAAAGATAAATGTATTTCCCTAAAATTCAAGTGAAAAAATCAAGGAGAAGACATATTGTTCATATCCAAAGGGAAGTCAATTAATAAAAAAATTGTGAAATCTTTTTTCATATCATCCATTGGTTTTCTATAAATGTGAGGATGATTTTGATCATCATTTATAGAAAAAAATATATAATATGGATCTTCATAATAGTTAATGAAGAAAATAGGGGAATTTTTTTTTGAGAAGACACATTATTAAGGATAATAATATAATGAGGGAAAAATATATTTTTTATAAAAATGAATAATGAAATATACCTAGAAATTGTATCTTTAGTAACATCTATAACAATAAAAAAAAAATTAATTCCCAAATCTGTTGCAAGCCACACTAACCATATATTTCCTTCTTTTATATCAATAAATGTGTCCAAATATTGGTAATCAAAAACATATTTGATGAAATATGAATATTGAAAAAGAAATATACCCAATGACCATTTAGATTTATTGTTCTTCAGAATTAGGAAAAAGTAACACATAATGATACCAATTTTGTTATGTGAGAAATTTTCCAAATATTCAAATATTTTTATTTTTACAATTTATGTCTCCATGATCACACACATAAAACCTTTATAGACAATACTAATCTAGTGGTGGTGCTCAATGCCAGAACCAAATATCATTTGGATGTTTCCTTTAATAATTATCTAGTAGCACTAAAAATATGGACAAGTCATTTTGAATTCATTGAAATGGATGATATCCTAATCTGGGAACCAGCAATCAATGTTATTATCACCCTGAAAATAATTTACCAATATAGCTTCAGTGTAAATTCTCATTGATGGATTATAAAAAATGAACATGACTTGGATTCATAATTCCAGGTTCATGTTGGTATATGGATTGATCATTTAATTATTATTTTTGATTCATTTCTATAGAATGTATGAATCTCCATGTTCTTAATATTTAGGTTATGTCATCATATCAAAGTGGACCACATTCATCACATTGTAAAATGGTCTACTAAATCATCCTTGTGGGATGATTCTTTTTATATATTTGTAGTTCATGTCCCATGAAACGATAATATACTGCTACACCAGGAATCATTCTCCCATGATCCTCCTTCACTCATTATCTTATATTCATTCCATGTGGATTGTACTTTGTTCATTCAAATTATACAGATTAATCTTAATAATTGGGTTCCTGTACATGATTATTTTAACCTTACAAGAGGTTTTTCATGAATCATCAGGGACGTGAGGAATGCTTATGCACTACAGTAGAGACTACATATAAATATAGTAAATGACCTATATGTCTATAGGAAAATTGCCATAGCTATTACATTCCCAATATGACCGGGAAATATTGATGAAATTTTGAGAACTCAAATTTTTGGATTTATAATTCAATACATATGAGGCCTCTAGGGGAAATCCACATCCCTTCATGTTTTGCGGATTTTTACAGGGTTCATAATGAGAATATAATGAGTTTTCTCTATGTTTCATTCTGATATGCCTCATCCATGGAGGTGGAAATTAATAGCTTAATTAATGCGGATTCCATGGAATGAATAAAAGTATATTAAAATATTTTTCTTGAATGTGACTCTACCACCATGTTCTATGTGGTGATAATATAAAAATTGAATCTTTCCTTGAAAATTACAACAAATTGGATAAAATGGTTATAATTTCTAGTGTCCATTAATTATTTTGTCACATTTGTTTATCAATATGAAATAATAATTTCGGATTGGATTTACATAAATGAGATAAGATTGGATGATATCACTATGGAAAATGACCTACATAATGATCTAATTCGCCACATTCAAATGTATTATTATATATTTCCAAACATTAGAGTTTTTTATTAAATTTCATTTTATAAAGGTTATTTATTCTATTGTCCAATATCTCACACATGACATAATTTTTTCCCTATTAAATCTAAAGGACAATCCTCCTTGTATAAATCCCTCATTACAGACTTTAAATATATAGTACATTACCAAATGCATTATAGGGAAATATCATCCTCACTAATAATATAATATATAACAGTATGACCCTTTATAAAATTATATATAATTCTAAAATTTCATCATAAAAAAATTCTAATTATCATGAATTAATATAACACATATAAGAATTCATTTTGAAAAAAACTTTTTAATATATATTGCTCCTCCTTATGGATTGATTAACCCAGGGAAAAGAAATAGATTTCATTGTAATATTTTTAAATTAGTTATTATAATCCATAAAGATAATTATTATGGATGTTATCATTATATCATATTCCCATTGAATAAGTGGAAATATCAGAGTTCTTTATCATTGATATAAATACATTGAGAACATTTCAATTAAAATTATTGAAAAATTTCATTTTGTTTTAGAAAATTTAAATATAAAATTTCTCATAGTATTGTGGAATATACAATCATTGAAAATAATTATGGAAACATCTAATGGATAAACAAAACCAATAATTATTAATGTGGGAACCAGTGATCAAGTAGTATATGTTAAATAAAAAAAATTTAACTTTGTAAAGAAAGTCAATATATGTAAAATGAAAAATGTTAAAAAATTTCCTCCTATAAAATATGTAAGTAAAGTAAATTTTAGAAAATTTATTATTTGAACAACTAAATGGAAAAAATATCTTCCCAAAAAAATTTATTGTAATCATTGAAAATGAAAAAAATTCTTTTCGACCAAATAGAAAGTAAATCATTTTTTGTTTAAAACATTAATTCCTTCATTTTATGTAAAATAAAAAAGGATAATGAATTGATACAACAAAAACACCATTAATAACTTTATATAATAACAGAAATGTTCTTCAAAAATTATTATAACATAATTTCCACCAATGAATCTTCAAATATAAAAAAAATACAAAATGAAATGAAATTGTAACATAATTACTATACCTATTTAATATCATTCGAAAAAAGAGACATTGAACTAAGGAATATAATATAAATATTAATTAATTGAATTAAATTATTCAATAATTAATCTTCTAATAAAGGGGTAGTAATTTCACCTTCAATGAAATTATTATTTTCAACATTACAAATGTCTCAAAAATGAGATTTAGGTAATAGAAACCCTTTTGGGGGTCCCAACATTTGAAGTGAAAATTTATATTTGAATTTATTATGTTTATATGCTAAAAAATTCATAAAACATGTGTCTATAAAGAAATAAACTATTTATAGATTAATTCACTCATAATTATTATATAAACAATGTCAATAAATAAGTGTTAAAACCCAAATGTTAGAAATTTAGTTAAGAAACCCCATACCCAGGGTCCCAATAAGCTTTTTATGTCCTTAAATTACCATAAAACCAACTTATATTAATTATTTAATTGATTTATAACCTATATTTGGTTTTTAACATTATCATAAAATATTTTTTCATATGTTTAATTTAATATTTAATTATATAATCGTTTCATCCAATATCTTGACTTTTGATGATGGTCAGTTTGTAACTGCAAAATGAAATTGGTAATATGACCATGGTAATAATGGAAATTGTTCCATTACATTTAAAATTTTAATCAAGTTATATTTATCTTTTAAATATTTTAAATAAAATTTTATAACCAACTATGAATGCTGTAAATGAAAAATGAATCTCATTGCTTCATGGATATGGTAATCCTCTCATATTCATGAATAGTATTATTTTTCCAATGGATGGAAGGGTACAAAAATAGATGATTATTAAACATTATTGAATAATAATTATATCATTAATATCAAATTAATACATTTAATCCATCATTATAAATACCTATTAGAGGAGGTGATAGAAAACAAAACCTGGAACTTTGCTGACGTGGTAGTCCAAATGTATGCAGTAACGATGTTTTCATTCACCATTTGATGGAAAACATTATGAAGAGTATTATAACATAGAAATAATAAAATTTAATTATAATAGAGACAATGATGAAATTATAACCTCTTTGTTTTATAAATTTTTAAAGAGGTATAATAAGATGTAAAATAAAAAAGATCAATTAAGATGATTACCACCACTTTAAAACACAACATTCGATTTACACCATATGTTATTAAGGAGATTATTTTTGCGAAGCTGAGAAATCTATGAAATTGAAGAATTTTTGGGTTTGAATTATCTATCTCATTATACATGGATCAATAATTTTTAGTAATTTAAAAGGATTGGTGTACATATATACGAGATCTGAGGTTAACACATTGAATTACTTAATGTATCGAATTAATATAAATTCTTATTCATGTTCAACTGGGAAATGTTGAAATATATTTAATAAATAATGAAATTAGTCAAAATATAACATATAATAAATTTTATACATTTTTTGTTATTTTTTAAATATTATCTCTATGTCTTAACCCCATTATAACTTTTAAAAAATAGTATGATATGAATTATTATTAATATTTATTTGTCAATAATGATACAATATATGGAAATGTGAGCTAGAATTGAAAAATTCATGACGTGATATACCTATCAAATTAAATTGGACAAAGAGAATACTATTATATATTTATTATTATTTATGAATATATATTTTAATATAAAATATCATTACCATCATTTATAATTCCATTATGATAGCTAACTAGACAAATTATAATGATAGTAATTTAAATCAAATTTAAAACATAAACATATCATTAATAGATTTTATATATCTAAAATTTAGGTGATTCCATAACTGAACAAAAAGCATTCCATAAAAAATAATTTAATTACATAATCACATAATAAGAAAAAAATTATTACTATCATAATAAATTTAATCATATTAAACACAATCATATAGAACTATTTGTCACGAACGGTCCCCTGGGGACCGTGTCCTAACTACCCTAATCCAGACATTCATAGGCCAAGGTTTGGCGACTAGAACTGGAATTGCTTATCCCAATGATTAGAAGGAATTTCCTCAAAACCTCTACACTCACAGACTAGGTATACAATGAATGAAAATCACATTGTATACATGTTGAAGGTAAACATATGTACTGAATGTAAAGGTTCTAGTATAAAATCCCAACAGAAAAGAAAGTACCGAAAAAGGAAAAACAACTCATGGGGTTGTCTGCCAAGGATCCCACCCGAGGGGTAGGTAAAGATCATCTATGTGGCTCACCACGCCAAGCGGTCACCTCGGTACACCTTCTAGTCCTGGATCCTAATTCTCGGTCAGAGCTGTCGGTTTTCTTCACATGACACAACAAGGTGCGGGTGAAGCCCATGCAGGGGTGAGTATAAAAATACATAGTATGGACCCTAAGAACCCTAAAGGCCTCTCATAATTCCACAAATAAAGAACCATATGGCATGATCTCAATAAAAAAGAAAAAAGAAAAATACTCATCTCAAACTAGGTATATAACATAACGAAAACTAATAATTTCAATTAGTCATAAAGCTTAAAAAACATTATTTAATTGAGAAGTTACACTACTGAAATACGAAGAAGTTGGTAAAAATCTGATCCCCACAGGGTCATAAGGCGATGATCGATGATGGGCTGCTCTAAGACTGGTCCTCACTGGTTCGTGCTACTGCTGATCCAAATAAGGTCATAAGTCGTCAATCCACAAAACGTCATAAGACTTCGATCCACCCAATGTCGTATGTTGTCGATCCACACAGGGTCATAAGTCACTAATCCACGATAGGCTACTCTAAGGATAGTCCTTGTCGGGTCGTGCTACTTCTAATCCAAACAAGGTCATTATTCATTGATCCACATAGGTTGGTCAGTCATTGATCCAAACATGGGGGTAATTTGGTGATTGACGATAGGATGCTCTACGTCTGGACCACATTTGGTCACACTATTGTTCTTTCACATAGGTTCTTATATTATCGATCCACACATGGTCAGAAGTCACTGATACTGATCCAAAAATGGGTTTCTCTTCACTAGAGAGCTGACCCCAGGATTCTCACACTTGGTGCATGTGAGTCTGAGGGGATCCCCTCCTCAATCCATCAGTCATACCACAACCACCAAAAGTTCCACAATTATGTAACATGATGATCTGCCATGTCATAAGGGTTCCAATGCAATAGACGGTGCGCCAATCGGATGCATGGTCTGTATGTTATATGCATTTTGGTACCAAGGGCCATGATGGATTCGGGTTCTGTCCTTCTCAGACGTACTCCAAAATTCATCAAAACTCACGTGGAGTATCACAATAAGATTTCCTATTCCTAGTGGTTACAGTGCCATAGACAGTTTGTTAAATGGATGTCCAGTTTAGAAGATATCCCCCTTTATGTGAAATTGGATTGAAATGGGTCTGGCTCTGGTCTGACCAGACCGGACTGACCCGACCCTGCCCGAACCCAATGGGATCTTCCCGGAATGGCTGGACCCAGCCCAACCCAGAACGTATGGACCCGGCTCGGACCAGCTGGACCTGGTCTGGATCACCGGGTGGGCGTAAACTGAGCTCCCCACCAAATGGAAAATCTCCATTCCATCTTCAACTGGCAGCGCAAGGCTGGCACCGCCCATTTAGGTGAATGGTCCCGTGGACAATTCTAGGGTGGGAACCATGGTCCGGGTCCACCTCCATCATGGTCAGAGCCACAACATCCCTTCCACGGTGTGTTGTGGTAGCGTGTTGCCTTCCTTAACCGTAGCTAGCATCGGTCAGCCGCTCCTATCTGTAATGGAACCTGTAGGGGCTGTCACCTCCTCACAGCTTGCAAGTTCCAGTCGACGGCAGTCACCAGTAGCCCCATGCTGGTGGAGCTTCTGGAGGCCACCTGTAAATATCTGGTGGTCTAATTCTCTTTTCTTCTACACCTATGGGCCTCCTAGGACACAACCTTCACTATGTGACCATCAGTTCCTTATTTTGAACAAGATGATCATTCTACCATAATGAATGAATCCAAAAAAATATTAGAGGAGTGTTTCGGCCTTTTTCAGATTGTCCATTTCCATTTGTCTTAGTGTTGTAACTTGTGGGAGAAAGAATAATCATTATTTGATTTAATGAAACCCCAAAATGAATTCTTGCGACACCCTCACTCCAAAATGAATGAGTCATGGATCAAACCATTAGTTTGTTAATCCATGTTCTTCTTATTAATCATGAATGGAAAGGGAAAAATAATTTAAACACTTATACAAATTTAAATAACCTACCTTGAACACTTATGAAGATGCTGCGGACGAGGAAGAAGGGTCTGTATTCGAAGATGTTCGTTGGCGTTATTATGTTCCTCATTCTTCATTGGAGTAGGATTTCACCATCATTTTTTCAGATATTCCTCACTTTGATCCCCCAAACCCATTCCATAGGATTGTTTAAATAGAGGAAATGGAACCACCCATATTTCATTTAATTAATGTGGTTCATTAATGAACCTCAATTAATATCCCATTGATTCAAAGAACATAGTGGCTACGGAACCCAAGGTCCATGTCATTAAATGACTACCATTGAATCCTGACATTACACCATGATCTCATGATCTGCAACTCAAATGTGTGATGAGAATAAAATAATACAAAGAGTTATATTATTATATTTATTGTAAATTCCAAAAACTAACATTTTCGTCTGATCCTTTCCTGTTGATGTTAAGTTTCCCCTAAGTGAATCCCGTTGTTGGGAAGCCTATGCTGATCATTGATTTTAAATCCAACCACCAGTTCAAAATATTGAAATCCTCATTCACACATTTAAAAAATATAATAAAAAATTTCAAAAAAAATTAACAGTCACCCTTGACTCGCACCGGTCGAGGTTAGGCTCCACCTTAGGGGAACAAATTTTCATGAGCTCAACGGTACACAATTATTTCTAATCTAAGTTACCATTTAGGACATAAAAGATTTAACAATAAAATATTTGTTACTTAATTATTTTATTTATATAAAAATATAATTCCCACTGTTGGCATGTTCCACCTAATGTTAGGATTTGTCTATGTAATGAATACCCTCATGGGATTAGCGGAGGTCATAGATTATTATTTTGAGTCACCATTTGTGATTTATACATGTTTGAAATAAATAAAATGATTCTATTTAATTATTTTATTTACGGTTATGCCATTTTGGGTTTTTATCACTGCATGCATGTGCTGACTAATCTTATGTCTCGCCTCGGGTAAAACTGCCATGTTGAATGAAATCGTTCCTCTATATTTCTGATCTGGGAAACCATTTAAGTTTTATTACGCTTTTTTAGGAAAACTACTCACACACACTATTTAATGCTTAACATTTTTCAACAGATCATTCCGAGAAATTTGGGACTCAGAATCATGTGCCATCAATTTTTACAGTCTCGAAATAATTTTATATAAATAAAAAAATTATACATAATTTTTGGGACATTAAATTTTCCCCACCATAAGGATTTACATTACTGAAATCCAACACAAAATAAAAATCCAATAAGTGGTGTACTGAGTATGAATATGAGCCTGCCGCTCCCATGTGCCCTACTACAGGTTCTCGTGCTACCACTAAACTCTCACCAGAGAAATAGACAGTCCAAAATGTACCTCTTACAGTCGATCCTGAATCTATACTTGAAACTCTGTAAATGTTTCCCCATCATCAATGTCCAGCTCACCCCAGTCAATGATATTCGATGATTTATTCATGTATCTCCTAATCTATGAATCTTGGAAAACATTATACACCTGGTGTATCATTGGGGAAGAGCTACGGGTACGCTATATTTACCACTCTTATGAGAATATGGAATATTCTGATGATAATCAGTGATAACTTGTTGCCCCAGTCAAATATCTGCAATACTCATCGGGGTGAGACCCATAGGAAGACCTGACCTCCCCCCTCGAACTCGAAGAGTCTCTGTCTCCTATCGGCATAAGTCATATGCCCACTCTGTTCAGTATTTATCTGCTCCTGCATGATTTAAACATTCTAAGTGGTATCCTGTACCAATATTGGACCCATTTTTGCTGAATCTCCTTGGTCTGTCCAGCATATAGGTGATCTGCAAGGTCACACGTACAAGGCCTCAAACGGTGTCATGATGATGGTGGAGTGTATCGATTATTGTACGAAAACTCTACTAGTGGTAGGTGGTCATTGCAATTGTTTCCAAAATCCCGGAAACAAGCACGAAGCATGTCCACCATGGTATGTATAGTCTACACTGTCTTTTCAACTGTATAGGGGTAAAAGTTGTCATCAGGAATGCTGGAACTTCAAGATCATCTCTCACTTACTGATAAGTAATGCATCATGAAATGAAATCTTCCACCACTTTCTTTATCACTCGCAACCAGTACTAATTTCTGGGGTCATAGTAAATCATCGCCACACCAATATGTATTTCCATGGGGATGTATGGAATTCCATCAACACATACTCATATAACATCAATAGTACCATGCTGTGTCCACTTAAAAGGGTGAAGTAATCCCCACCTATCTGAAATCCATCAGGAGAATATCATAAGGATATCTGAGCATGTCGGGCTTTGCATTCAACATACACAAGTTGTCCCTCCCTAACTCACTTATGGAGTGGAGGAATGACAGTCATAGACTGGAGGTATTCTACTCCATCATCGTCAATGAAAAATATCAGCATCGTGGCAAGTTGCTCTGTCGCCTCACTCAGCAAGTGTATAACTGACCTCCTACTGAGTGCATCTTCTATTATGTTTTCATTCCAATGAGTGTAGAATATCTCAAATCATAGTTCTGGAAGGAAATCATCCATCATCGATGTCTAAGGTTCAGGTCCTTCTGTTAGATGATATACCTGAGCCTCTAGTGATTGGAGTACACAATAAACTAATTTCCCAACAATAATCTCACCTTCTGAAGCTCCTCAAGAGCTATCCGATATGCACGTGTAGATATTAGTGTCGTCCTTTTCTTCAAGGCAATACAAGAGTCCCTCTTTTTTGGGGAGGTAATACTAGAATGTTCTTTTAAAAGGATGTTCCAACACTCTACCACTATTTTCTGGAAATGAAAACCCAAAACACTTACTTCCACTTGGTACGGCTGGCTGAATCAAGAGTGATCTATTGGACCCACATATTCATGAGTTTATCATGTGCTGCCTTGGTTTTATTTTTCTTTTTCTTACCACGGAAATCCCATTCAAATGATGTAGATATACAACATCCTTTTTTACTTTAACCAGTCAATCTGATCATAAACTGTGGATGATCGTTCCTTATCCAGACTAATGTCATAAGGCCTCAATGCTGCCACCAAGTGGATCGAACCAAAACTCTTTCCTCAAGTGTTAGATCACACCAACAACATAAGCTTGATTATCGAGTCTCCTCCCATACATATTTCAAAATGTAAGGGTTAATTCAATATTAATACCAGAAACACTAGGTCTCGAACAAGATTTGTGACAAGAAGGAATTATTAGTACCTATTTCTATTAATATTATATATAGTACTAGACACTAACCGTAACTCAAATCATTCCTAGAGCCCTTGGCTCACACTATTTGACTGCAAGAAGCTACGCCCTTCCACTTCCCTCTAACTCCCTAGGCCTGGTGGGGACCACATTGGGGTGGTGGTTGTAATATGTTGAAATGTATACCATATCCTACAGCTCTCCTAGCTCTTATTCCACGTCTGTAGCCATGTAGATTCATCTATCCCTATTACATCCTATTTTGAAAAAACATTACACATCCTAGTCTCTGAGACGGAATTCCGTTTCCTACTTTCCCATTGATGACATTCACTGGTTGTATGTGCTCAACCAAATAATTTTCAACCAAAAAGGATCCCTCAAGAACCCAAACATAAGTAGTAATGCACAATGGAATATTTCTAGCTCGGATGTCCCTAATCACATCTCCCAAGGAGGTCCTATCCCTGAAGCACTAGTCGTATCATATTCATCGAGTACCAGGAATGGTCGGTATGACTCAACGATTACTCATCTACAGAGATGTCATCCTACTAAAGCTATATAATCTCTTAGGAACACATACCTCATTGCTTTTTATGAAAAGATACCCATTCTATGAGAATGTTTCTCAAGCTATGTCCACAAAAAAGTCACCACATTTTAAGATATGGGTAATCTGAACCCTCCGATCACCCTACCGAGCCACGTAGAATGCTCACTATAAGGACCACCATATGTTCTTACAGTTCCCCAGCTAGATTGAAACCCAGTCACCACCTCAGGACAGTCCTTAGCCACCTGTGAGTTGGGCATGGCTTGGAACCTATGTAGAATCTTTCACTGAAACTCATCTAAGGCAATGATCCTACATGTCTCATCTACTGGTATCACTGGTAGTAACTGATGACCAATAGGTAGTGGTATCGCTGGGACACTGCCCAAAGGAACCATCTGAGGGAACAGTCCTTGTACTGAGTCTCATTACTCTATGGACCATCATCATGGTCACACATTGGAATCCTGGATGGTTGGATTCATTGAGGAATTTTGTAAGAGAGTCAAGATAAACCACAGTCAATAAGTTATACCCGGTAATGATACTCAAATTAGATCAAGAGAAAAACATTTTCAAAACACATGCAACTAGTGTTTTTGTGTACCAAGTTGGAAAACAGAATTCACGGTCCTGGTGTATGGATACGTCGGACGCCGCACCCACAATGGACTCCCCAAACTATAATATGAACTCATGAAAATGAAGACTATTTCACCATTACTAACAGATACTCTTATATCATCAGTAGAATTAACCTCCTCTGATACCACATTGTCACGAACTATCCCCTAGGGCTCGTGTCGTATCTACCCCAAACCCACCTTCCATAGTCCAGGGGTTGGTGACTAGAAACAGAAAGTCATATCTCTAAAATTTAAAGTCATTGACTAAAAATCTGTATACACAAAGACTAGGAAAACAATTATAGAAAACCATATAGTATAACTCGTGAAGGTAAAAGTATGTACTAAAAGTAAATGGGTCATTATACAAGACCAACCTAAATGAATGTACAGAAAAAGGAGAAACAACTCATGTGGTTGTCTTCCAAGGATCCTACCTAAGTGGTAGCTAAAATTATCTCTGTGACTCACCACGCTAACCAGTCACCTTCGTACCCCATCTAGTCCTGACTCCTGAGTCTCGGTCATAGTTTCTAGTCATCTGCATAAGACACAATAAGGAGTGGGAGATGCCCATGTAAGGGTGAGTATAAAAATACTCAATAGAGACCCCGATACCCCCAATGGTCTCCCATAATTTCAAAACAGAAAAACCACAAGGTATGATCTCAATAAGGGGATACAAAGATGAAGACTCATCTCAAACTAGGTATAGAACTTAAGGAATAGAAATAATGTTGATTATTTGTAAAGTTATATAAATATTATTCCATAGAGAAGTTCCACTGCTGAACCATGAAGAAGTCATTCCAATGATGTTCCACACAGGGTCGCAAGTCACCAACCCACACATGGTCTTAATCTGATCTTCCACGATGGGCCGCATTAAGACTAGTCCTCATTAACTCGTTCTACTAATAATCCACATAGGGTCATAAGTCATTGATCCACATAGGATCGTAAGTCACCGATCCACATAGGGTCATATGTCGCTTATCCACGATGGGCTGCTCTAAGGTCAGACCTCATTGGGTCACGCTACTGCTAATCCACATAGGGTCGTATGTCTTTGATCCACACAAGGTCATACATTGTCGATTCACATATGGTCATAAGTCCCTGAGCCATGATGGGCCTCTCTAAGGATAGTCCACATCAGGTTGTGCTACGACTAATCCCCACATGGTCATAAGTCGTCAATCCACACTGGGTCGTAATTCATTGATGCCGATCCACAAAGGGGGTTCTCTTCGCAAGATAACAAGCCATAAAATTCCCAAACTACATTTACTTGATTCTAGGAGGATCTGAATGTCATTCAATCGGTCATACCACAACCACCACAATGTCTAAATAAATTCCATTTCAGTAGGGTTTCACAATAGAATACACGTCAATCGAACAACCGATTTTTTGTTCTAGGAATTCTAGTGCTGAGGTCCCAGCAGGATTCAGGTACGATCCAACATGGCCATACTCCAACATTCCACAAAACTGATGTAGAGTATCTCAAAAGAGATTCACATCCTAAGGGTTCCAACATCATATACGGGTCATCAAACAGACGTCCAATTTAGAAGATATTCCACTTTATGAGAAACTTGATTGAAATGGGTCCTTTTTCAGTCCGTCCTGGTGGACACACCCGACCCGACCTGGTATGGACCAACCTGAACCGGCCCGAACCAGAAAAGGCCAAACCAGATGGGCCCGGACCAGACCGGCTGGACCCATCCAGGTCCACCGGCTAGGCAAGGACACATCTCCCCACAAAACAGACAAAGTGTGTATGGTCTTGAACCGGCAGCGCCAGGATGGCACCAACCCTTCAACTGAACGGTCTCATTGACTGGTCTAGCATGTGACCCATTCTCCGAGTCCGCCTCTGTCAGGGCCAGAGTCACAACATCTCCTATGCGACGAGCCACCTACCTTCAATGTGGCCAGCATCAGCCAACCTCCTCTATTTTCCACAGTTCCTGTGGGTACCGCCTCCTCCTCGCGGCCGGTGAGAGCCATTCGCTTCCGGTTGCCGGCACCACCGCGCCTGTGGTGCCGTGTCGGTGTTGATTCCACGGGCCATCGGTGATGCTTTGGTGGTCTGATTTACTTTTTCCCGTGCATATGGGCCTCCTGGGATTCCACCTTCACTACGTGGCCATCTGTTCCACATTTCTGAAATTTTGACCATTCTCCCAAGAAGAACGCATCAAGAAAAATTTCGGCGGAGGGTCCAGGCCTTGTTCGGATTGGCCCGCTCCCTCCATATTAGTGTTAAGACATGTGTGTGAAACAATAATCATCATAATATTTATAATAACTACAAATTAATTATTGCAACAACATACCATAAAAACGACTGTCTTTCGGATCATCTCGTAAGTTGGTTGATCTACGTTCTTCGTATCAATAAATAATGAAGATGAAAAATTTATTTAATCATTGAAACAAATATAAACCCCCTACCTAAAACTCGTTGGAAGACACCAAGGATATGGAAGAAGGGTTTTTGTTTGAAGTTGTTCGTCGATGTTCGTTCATTCCACGTTCTTCATTGGAGTATGTTTCCACTAGTGTTTCATCAGAGCTTCCTCACGTCGATCCCCAAAACACATACCATATATTTGATTAAATAGGAGAAAAGGAACCACCCATGTTGTGTTTTATTAATGCAGTTCATTAATGAACCATAATTAATATTCCATTAATATATTGAACAGCGTGGTTACACAACCCAATGGTCATGACATTAAATAACCCCTATTAAAGTCTGACGTTCCAACACAGTCTCGTCATCCGCTTCTCAATGGTGAGAAGGGAAAAAAATAACTCATGGAGTTAATTTATTGTTACTTTGTAATGTCCAAATATTAACATTTTTTTGCGACCTTTTATGGTTGAAGTTAAGCTCTTCGAAACCGAATCCCAACACTGTGAATCCAATGGTGCTCTTGGATTTTCAATCTGAGCATCAGTTCAAAAAATAGAAATCCCAACTCAGATGTTTGCTGAACATAACATTACAAAAAGGTCAAAAAAAATTAACAGTCACCATGGACCCCTGCCGGTCGACGTTTGGCTCTGTCTAATAAGAACACATCCTAATGTGATCAATTTTACCCTTATATTTCCAATTTTAATTATCTTTTAGGATTTAAATAATTTAAAAAATAAAATAATAGTACCTTAATTATTTTATTTACGGCCAAAAACTAAATTCCACTGTTGGCTCGCGCTGACCATTGTTAGGATCTGCCCATGTGAAGCATACCCTCATGAGATTAGTACTAGTCTCAGGTTTTTCTTTTGAGTCACCATTTGTGATTTATACGCATTTGAAGAAAATAAAATAATTTTATTTAATTATTTTGTTTACAGTTATGTCATTTTTGGTGTTTATCACCAGAGGCATGCACTGACTAATTTTAAGTCGCACCTAGGGTATAACCATCATCCTAGACGCAATGGTGCCTTTATATTTCTGATCTGATCGCCAATTTATGAGTTATTCATATTTTTGAAGATAACTGAACACGTATGCAATTTAATGGTTAACATTTTTCGACGGATCAATCCAGGAACTTCAGGACTCAAAATCACATGCTGTAAATTTTCACAGTCTCAAATTAGTTCCATGTAATTAAAAACAATTTATACAAATTTTTTGGGACATTACACCATTCATATAATATTTTTAACATTTTAAAAAGATATAAGAGATGTTATAATCAATAAAGTGATATTTTTTCATTATTCTTTACTGTAGATAATATAATGGTCATTATAAAAAAATGGTAATAAGTTGTTACATTTTTTTAATTTTGATTGATTATGGTAAAAAAATCAAAAAATTAAATTATTTCTTATGTTTAGAGAACATTAAAGTCTAATCCCATAGCTTTTATCTAGGTTTTCTTCATCTTACCAATATCATAGAGAAAACATTTTTATCAATATTAAAATTTATAAAGACATAACATAAAAGGGAATATTTTACGAATTCTAATCTGTTGATTGTAAATATAGAATATGATTTATCATATTTAATTACTATTAATGGAATAAAATAGTTTTGAAATAATCCTTTCAATACAAGATGAAAAATATATTTTTAGAAAAAAATAAAATTATTAAGTATAATAATTTATTTATTTCAAAATTATGAAAAATTTATTTTCTATTTACATTAATTGGATTAATTTTGATGAAAATGAGATTATAATATCGAAAACTAATTCTGAAAAAGTATACATTATAATTACTTTTCAATAAATGATAATTTTTTTAAAAATATTATTTTAGTATTCACTGAAAAATTAATCATTTATGAAATATTTTAAAAATTTTCCACTACCATATTTTTAATCTATTTTAAAATAATATATAATTTTTATAACGTATACTTTAAAATTCAACATAAATTATTTAGAAAAATTTATCAAAAATATCACTGATTTTTTTTTTAATTTTTAAGCATAGATTTTTTTAACAGCATATTGTGTTCTTATTTACCTATCATTGAAAAGTAAATAATAATTTTTTGGGAAAATTATAAATATATTTCATAATGGTGTCACTTAAATTACTATCTATTAATTCAACATCTGGGTGATAATGGTTTCATATAAATAAATAGTTTTCTGTTGTTCATTTATGCTCAATTTTGAGGGTTATATTCCCTATAAAATGATGTATTATTTTAAAATATAATTATTAGATTCTCCACAAATAAAATATATTTTATCCTTAAAAGTTGATCTCAATCATGGTAATTAAAGGTTTAAAGATTTTAAAATAACCATTTAGAAAACCCATACTGTTAGAAGAGTTAAAAAAATCCATCCCGAATGGGGTGAAGTTAAATATAAAGGTCATTTAGAATAACTCTAAGCTAGGATTCAAAATTGGAAAACATTATAGGGAAACAATAATATAGATGTGGAGGGTAAAATTTATTTCAAAATAATGATGGCTATTTATGGATAATTTGATAATAATAAATGTGTGTACTACCAAACCATAAATCAGTAATTGATTAAGAAGTAAATTATTCTAATTGATATGAAGTTAATAAGATTCCATTTTTAAGTCAGGATCATTTTCCAAGATTTGGGGAATTACAATAAAATAATGATGTATATTTAAAAAAAATATATTTAAATTTTTTCCATAATATCGATAAATGAAATATTATCGTTTGGTTGTGTGATTCAATCAGTTTCCACCTTTGTGTCATAAATTATTTCATCTTATGTGTATGAATATTTAATAAATAGATAACTGTAACTAAAATAATATTGACCATGTGGTATATGAATGGATGGATGTATATTCTTCTTTGCATTAATAAAACCAAAATGGTTACCACATGTTAATATAATATCAAAATAATACTTTATATGATGATAGAAATAATTAATCTCTATTAAATCAATAATAAAACATTATCTTTAACACAGATCATCCAAAAAATAGTTAACTATAAAAATATTCTATTTTTTACAAAAATAACATATATTATTAGAGATTCATATTGTTTTTGGTATTTTCACCAAAATAAAAAGACTCAAATTTAAATATATAATAGAATTGTTATTACATGCTTGGTCGTAAATATCTCAAGAAAATGTCATATAAAAAAACTTATCAACCATAATTTATAAGTCAACATCCAATAATATATAATTACCTCCATGATGTATCCTTCCAAGGAAAAAATAATACATTCAAATCACATTCTGTTATAGTCACTTATGACCATAAAATATAATTTTAACCCCAGGAAATATGATAATCGGTGGTTATATAAATCTATGATGGTATCTATTAATAATAATTTTACCTCTTAAGAGGATTTTAAAATCACGTTTATTATCATAACCATTTTTTTGATAATAAATATAATAGCACCAAACCCATAGTCATGGATCTTGTACTAAAAACAGAATCATTACACTTCCTAATTTTACACTAATAAAAATGACCCAATTATGTCCATCAATGAAATACATCATCCAAACATAATATTAAATAACAAATATACACACTATTTTTTTTACAGTTCTAGTGAAAATTTAAAAACCCTTTTAAAAAAATTTCTCATGTATATACATGATAATTTTCCCATTATACCAATTCTTTCTTATTCCACATTACATATTAATCATAAAATACACTAATACCTTCTACTAATATATTTCTATTTTTCCTATATCATTGGGAAATGAAATATAGGAAGGGTGAGCCTAAATTCTAATCCTGGGTAAATATTGGTTATAACAATTAAAAATAATTTTTGACTATAAGATGTGATAAAATGTATAGGAATATATTCAAAGTGAATTATCAAATAATAATAGATTACATCACCATTAAAAATTTCATTGTTAATCATGTTGCATTGCACAGAGATTTATCGAAATCAATATTCATACTAATGAATAATCACGAGTCATGTAATATTAATCATAATCACAAAAACTAGTAAAACTGATAAAAGGTATAGATAAAATGTGTTGTTATCAGGGGACATTATCTTAATATCCTTGATTAAATAATGTTAGAAATAAATCTGACCAATTAATTACATAGTATAAATATGTTCTATAAAATCCCTCTATTTTTCTTATAAATAAATAAAATATTACTCAATACATTGGATAACTATGATGGGCCCAAACCACATATAATCTATTTCATATTCATCCATCATATATAGTTATATAGTTTACACCCAATTACATAAATAATAACTCTCTATCCTAGATGAATATAACACATTGGTTCATTAATTTTAATCATCAGTATTTTCTAAAAAGTCAGTGATGTCTTTTTTTACCTGTAAGATCTCGAATCATCATTTTATGTAAGGATCCTTATACCAGGTTGTTTTTTATGAAAAACAATGAAATGAGAATTTATATGTACACGATAGGTACTAATGAGTACACATTATGTACCCAAGTATCGATTCCAACCGCATAGTGGTCATGTAACAGTCGAGTTCATGGTTGTGTGATGACTTGGTTGTCCAACTTATGTTGAAGGTCGGTTAAGGATAATTCATGGTGTGTAACTTTAATAAACATGCATGTACTTTTCATTTTATTTTATATATCGGAGAAGGGTTGCGTCTTACATTTTTAAATGTATTCTTCTCCCTTTGATTAATATAGGAGAGGGACAGAACACCCACAGTCATCAAAAACCTCCCGATTTGTCATACGACCTTCAATTGAAATGTCGTCGGGTGCGTTGGAATCCCCCTGGTGAGTTATCAATTCCACTAGAGCCTTTCTTCCTGATTCCTCATCTCTATTGTGTTATTAGAGGTTGAATTTTTTCATCTCATTGTATATCTATGATGATTTAGGTGGATTCAAGGGATGAAGTTTAAGAGTATTGATCGTATGTCATAAAGGTAGGTGGTTTTTAATTTTTTGGCCGTCTTTGGATTATTTATGATTAAAGTTCCTAATACCCATGTTTGGGGTATATCATGTTTTGTATTTTAATCCTTTTTATCACCTATTATGTTTTGATTGTTTTATTTAGGGTATTTTATTATTCCTAAGGTTGTATAACTTGTTAACTTGACACAACATAGGTGCATTAAATTTTTTGATTATTCATGTATATTTGGTATAGGATGATTGTATACATTCTTTATTTACATTCCTTGTTTTGTTCGGATAAAGCTGCTGATTAAAAAAATAACAATGATATGCATTGTGGATGTCTAACCATGGGGAATTTGATTGTGAGAGCTTCTCAAGGCAGCGTCATTTATAAATGAATTATTGTTATGTTGATCGAGGGATATTGACATTGAGAGTGGCCAGTTGGTCATCAATATAGTGGTTTAGACTGTGAGATCTTACCAGGGTGTTTTTTCATAATTGTTTGATAATATATTAGACCAAGGGGTTAAGACTGTTAGAGATTTCCCAGGTGGCAGTTTTTACATAGTTAGTGCTATGTTAGACAATAGGGGACAAACCATAAGTGATACCCAGAGGGTTATCATTAAATGAATTGATGTTATGTTAGACAAAAGGGGATTAGACTGTGATAAATTTCCAAAATTGAAATTGTTTAATAATTTAATGATTTTTATGAGTCTTCTAAGCCAAATAACAAGATTGGACACGGTCTTACAAGATAATTTAGATGGTCTTCTGAGAATTTTTCGGTTACTAATACAAAAAGTATACTGTGAGTAGGCTACATCCATATCATTACATGATTAAATTAATTGAATGAAAAATGAAAGTGAATGTAATGGAAAACCATAAGATTGTTTACTTTTGAGTACTTTCAGGTTTATTTCATAATATTTTCATATTACCTACTATATATATATTAACTGACAGTCATGCAAAAATATTTTGGTTGTTGACTTCTGGGATTCATCTCACACCCTATTTGGGAAATTTTTTGTACCCAAAAATAATATATGCTTTCATGTATAGATAAGGTACATATCCCTTCTTCATCAGTTACTTGATTGATGATGGAGATGGAAAGTATGGGACCAAGCTGTGGCAAGTGATGCTGTTGGAGTTCACTTATTTTCTATACAATGGTTTTAGTATTGTATTTCCCACATTTTGATATATTTGGATTCTTTCCTATAATAATGTGAAACACATCATTTATATATCCTCATGTTTTTATATTAATATCAGTCTTCCATTGTTTACTTTTCTTGTATGGTATTACTGCTTATGATATTGTCTAATATTTTATTTACAATGAGTATAAACTTCCAATGAGGGAATTGTTTCCTCATTATGACACTATAGGCCTCACTCTTATTTATAAGCCTAGTAAATTTGGAGAAACACACTTTGGTTATGTCACCAACCGGTTTTTTGGCACCGTGGTGCGGCCCCTGAAACCAGGACATTAAAAAATGGTATCAAATGAGTTTTCATTTCAAAATTTCTTTACTATTTGTAACCTATTTACATGTATAAGAAGTAATTTGTAGTTAGTAATAAGATGTTCTCGGGAGTAGCTAACTCGTGTACAGGGAAAAGCTATGTTACCCTGAATATTAAAAATTTTCTTGTTTTTTAATTCATATAATTGATCTGATTTCAACGTTGGGTGATATAATTGTTTTGTGCTGTTATTATTTTTATCATTGTGGTTCTATATCTGTTTCAACCAGATGATATGAGGGTGTTCCATCTCATGCATCAGATAGTCACATTCTAGTTATCACTTGTCATGCCATTTAGGATCTATTACTGAATGCATTCTGTTGTGAAAGATGTTGTAATATATATTCATGTTTTTTGTTATATATTCCATGATAGAGTATCTACTATTCTTGATATGGTTTTTTTATGTAAAGAATCATTTAGATGGATGCATTTCGTTTGTCCCGGAGGAGTATTGGGCCCTCTTCGAATGGAATTTGGTGGATCGTGTTTGAACATTAAATGAATTCTATTAATATATTAGATGTATATGGATGGAAAAAATTTATTTGGGGGTATTATGGGAGCTCACATATCATAATGTGGAATGATTAGTCAAATTTCATTTTTTAAATGGTTCTTGAAGACGTTTTATAGGATTATTGTCTGGAAACCCAGACAATACGTTGTGTGATGTTATGATCACACGTCATGTGATATTTTTATCTAGAAGAAACATATTTTATTAAGAACACTCTGCGTACAATATGTAAAACAATTTTCACGACCCGTCACCCAGGTCCCACATGATTATTACCCACATCCCACCTTCCATTGGCTAGGGGCTGGCAACTAGAACCAAAGGCATATTCCCTAAAACTGGGAAGGAATTTCCATTATAACCTATAAACACACGCAACCAATCACATAGCATGATATTAACACAAGTCAAATATATAGTAAATATGTGAGTATAGTAAGTAAAAATGGGCCATAATACAATCCCAGCAAGAAAGTACAAGTAGAAATGAGATACAATAAAACTGAAGAGAGATAAAGACAGTTAGTGGATCGTTCTCCATGGTTCCTACCTGAAGGGTAGGTACAGATCGCCTACTCAGCACTCCACATCCTTCCATCTCCCCCGTATAGCAAAATGACATATGTTCCACCTCCAAGTACCGTCGAGTCCTGGTACTCTCAGCCTCAGTCAGCAGTGTCTGTCATCTGCATCCAACACAACAAGGTGTCGGCATAGCTCGTGCAGAGGTTAGTATAACGATACTCTTTAGGGACCCAAATATCCTCATGGTCTCAGAAAATCCACCATGGATAAACCCCAAAGTAGGAAATAAATAATTAAAATCACTTAGGTATATTTCCATAAATATTTATATGTTATTAAGTAACCTATCTCAATCATGAGGTAAACATAGAGGTACTTACTGAGCTCACACCCAGATTTATTCTAGGGGTAGTATCATGTAACATCGCCAGTCACATCATCGAACACTTCATCTGCAAGAGTACTCCTCCTATATCGAGTACAGTGGGCCTTCCGGATCACACATAGTCATTTCCCACTAACCTTGGACTGCAGAGGTACTCTTTCTTTCGAGTATCATGGTTCTGTCGTGTCACGATGGCGCTCCCCACCGTGGGTCTGCTGCATCACCAAGACACTCCCCATTATGCCTGCTGAGGTACTCCTCCTATCGAGTATCATGGTTCTGTCATGTTACCAAGGTTCTCCCCACTGTGTGTCTGCTATGTCACCATGGCGCTCCCCACTAAGCCTCTCAAGTCACTATGAGTTGGAATGGTCAGTAGTCATCAAGTTACACCCAGCTACTAGGTTCCTGCACTATGTTTGCTCATCTCTGGGAGGATCTGCACCACAAGTTACTGGTCAATACTCCAACTACCAGGAAGTCCCACATATATGTATCTCAAAGGACCACCTCATCATGGTGGTATCAACACAACAGTCGGCGCGTCTATCAGACGCCATGTCTGTGATTTATTAGCCTTTTAGTGCTGAGGGCCTGGTTGGATTCGTGCTCAATCCAGCCTAACCATTCTTAACAATATCCAAAACTCTAGTGAGGTATACTAAAAAAGACCAAATTTCTCCAAGATTTCTAGTGCTGCTGATGGTTCGTCAAACGGACGTTTGATGCCAATGTGATGGCCAAAAGAAGTAAATGATTCGCAGTGGGCCTGGGTCCGGTACAACCCAGTTCGGGTTGACCCAGACTCACCTGCTGGGTCTGGCCCAGTCTGCTGGGTGGCTCGGCACTCAAGGCAGACTGACAGGCCGCGAGGGCCGCAAGGGCGGCTTGGCCATGGAGTTTCTTAGAGGGCCCCGGCGAGGGCGGTTCAGCCAGAGTGGCGCGACGCGGGCGGTTCGGCTGGAGCGATGTGGCCAAGGTGGCTCGGCCCGGGGCAGCGCAATTGATTGGAGGGCTAGAAAGAGGTGGGGCTGGTGTGTCTCGGTGGTTTGGCGGGCGGTGCGGTCGGGGCATCTCGGAGGGCCAGTGGGCGACGTGGTTCGACGGGGGCGCGGGACAGGTTTGGCCGGGGGTCCGGTGTGCCGCGGGGGTGCGAGATCGGTTCGGCCAGGAGACTGGAGCACCACGAGAAATCTCGGCCGGGGCATAGTGTCGGTTCGCGTGGTCAGTTCGGCCGGGTGGTCGGAGCATCACGGGGGAAGTGTGGGTCGTGCATGCCACGGGTGGTGGCATCATTGCCTTCATCGCCTTTGTCGATTTAGAAGACCATAATAATGAAGAATGGCGGAGGGGTCGTTCCATGTTGGTTTTGCTCGTACCATCCAAGTTAGGGTGGTAGCATATGGTTCAACAATAAAGAAATACATCAAGCTTAAAATATCCCGCAATGTTTCATTCCCAAACCACAAATGAAACCAATGTAAGAATTTGGGAAAAGTATTATCATGCAAATAAACCCCCTACATCGGGTTATCCATTGTCGTTGGAGTGAGAAGGAAGTATGGATGTCGATTTGTCATAGATGAAGACATCCTACATCGGAGGAAGACCCGAGGAATAAGGTTGAAATAGTGGTCGGCGTACTTTATCGGTGGAGCATTCATCATGGAAGAACACGTTATTCGTTGGAGATATTTCTCCATGAACTCTCCCTTTTTCCAGCCCTTTCCGCCAAAATGAAAAATGGCCATCTATTTTGTTTCCCCAATTTAATCATTTTCACATATTCAAAATGGTATAATTGATTATGGGAGGGTTGGCACAATTAATGTGGTGTGTTAGCACAATTATTGTGGAGGAAGTCATGAGGCTCCTCCACATTAATGAGGGGGTTGAATGGTTTTTCTCCATAATGAGGGGAGTTCAAGAGGATTAGGCCTCAGGTGGTCTCCACCACCATTACCTCTCGTGGGAGGTTAGGCTCGGGTTGTCCCCACCACCATAACCTCTCATGGGAGGTTAAGGTCTGGTGGTACCCATTTCTCAACTTCTACATGGAGATTTAGTTCCGGTGGACCCCGCCTCCCAACACCCACATGGGTGTTGCAAATAAAAATAAAAAAGTCTCACACTTTTATTTTCATTTTATTCTTTCAATAAAATCCCAAAAACTAACTTTCACCCTCAACCATCTTCTGTCGAGGTGAAAGTCTCCTTAAGTGAATATGGGTGCTGCGAGTTCAACGGTGCCCTCAGATTCCTATTTTATGCACCAGTTCAAAAGTTAGAAAAGCCCGCTTGTAGGTTTTCTAAACATACCCGAACAAAAGTTTGGAAATTCATTCTGGGCACTCCGGGACTCATAATCCCTCACTGTCATTTTTTGCGGGATCATAAAATTCACATATATTTAGAAAAATATTACATATATATTCAAAGTCTTTCCATTCTCCCCACCTCAGGGATTTGCATCCTCGTAAGGCACAACTCAAACTAAGGGAATCCATGGGATTACAGAGCACACATATGAGACTCATGCTCCCATGTTCTCTCTTGGAGGTTCTCATGATTCCAAAAAACACGCACCAGAGATATAGACCATCCACAAAAGACCCGCTCCTATCATCGCCCAATCTCTATTGGAACCTCCGTAAAAGTCGCCCATTCGACGACGTCCAGCTTGCCATTGTCTGTGATGTGAGAAGGGTCATGAAAGTATATCCTCAGCTGGGATATGTGGAAGACTTCATGCACTTGGTGAAAATGAGTTGGAAGCGATAAGTGTTAATCCACCTCACAAACTCTACTGATGACCTAAAATGGTCTGATGAACATCAGAGATAACTTGTCGCCTAGTCCAAATCTCCTCAAACTTCGTCGAGGTGAGACCCGTAGAAATACGCGGTCGCTATCCTCGAACTACAGAGGTTCCCATATTTTGTCGAAATATGACATCTACATGATCTGAACAGTCTTCATCCACTCCTGGATGATGTGAACCTTCTCTGTGGTAACACGAACCATCTCTGGTCCCACTAGTGCTGACTCACCAGGGTCAGTCTAGCATAAAAGAAAATCTAGAAGGTCACCTGAAAAATGCCTCAAAAGGTACCATACCAAGGGTGGAGTGATAGCTGTTGTTGTAAGAAAATGTCACCAAAGGTAAGTGATCCTACCAGCTGCGACCAAAGTCAATGACACAAGCATAGAGCATGTCCTCAAAGGTCTGAATGCTCCGCTCAGTCTTTCCATCTGTCTGAGGATGGAAGGCGGTGATCAAATGAAGTTGCGTCCCAAAAGCCTCATGTTACCCCTTCCATAGCCGGGAAGTAATAAATGAATCACGATTGGAGATAAACGTCAAAGGTAATCTCTTTAACTGCACAATATCTTACACATAGAGTCGTCCCAAGCTCTCTACTGAGACCTGCTCTCTGGTCAGCAGGAAGTGGGCCGACATTGTGAGTCGATCTATGGTCACCCAAATCGAGCCATGTCCCCTGGATGTACGTGGATGACCCATCATGAAGTCTATGGATATACCATCCCGCTTCATCTCTAGGAACACTGAATGATGAACCATGCCTTCTTGTACTTGATGATTTGCCTTCATAAGATGACAAGTGAGGCACCAAAGTCAAAATCTTCTACTATGTTATTTACTCCCGACCACCAGTGACGTCTTTAGAGATCCCTTACATCTTCCCCACTCCTGGATGTACCTCGAGAGGTGATGTGTGTAACTCTCTCAACACATCCTCCTAAAGTGACTTTGGTACCATGGTACTTCCTCTGAAGATGATGAAGTGCTCCTCACCTTCATAAAATCCATTAGGTGCATTTCATGTAGATATCTGAGCATGTCGAGTCTCGTAGTCAGTGTCCCCACATTGTGCCTCCCTGACTCACTGAAGAAGTGGGGGAGTGACTAAAAGAGACTGAAGAAAATAGGCTCCATATCAATCCACAATATACATCTCTAAAGCATCCAGCTGCTCTGTCCCCTGACCTAGAAGTTATATACTAGACCTCCTGATGAGTCCATCTACTACAACAATCCCCTTCCAAAGATTATATGTTAACTCTATGTCAATGTACAAGAGGAAATCAAGCCAATGACATTGTCTCAGATTCAGGTCCTTCTGGGAGAAGATATACCAGAGAGACTTGTGATCAGTGTTAACTGTAAAGCCCTCACCCATCATGTAATGTTGCCAAATCATCAAGGGGATAACCACTGATGCTAACTCCATGTAATGGGTAGCATAGTTCTTCTAATATTGTCTCAGTTGTTGAGAACAAAATTTGATCACCACTCGATCCTGAATGATGAAACATTCGAGTCTGGTCCCCGATGCATTGCAGTAGACTACGTACCCTACGCCTTCCTTTGGAAGCCTTAAGATGTAGGTAGTATTCATCTTCTGCCTCAGCACATGAAATCTCTGCTGGAATCTCTCCAACCACATGAAGGGTTTCCACTTCTTTGTCAATGCTGATAAGGTTGATGGAACTCTGGAGAAATATGTCACGAATCTCCGATAGAATCCACCCAAACCCAAGAAATTCCGTACCTCCATCACACTCCTATGTGGATCCCAAGAAAGTACCACCGTAATCATAGCTATATTCATTGCAACTCTAGCCTTCGAGATGACATGTCCATGAAAGTGAACCTCTCAGATCCAGAACATCCACTTCGAGAGATTACCATAAATCTGGTGCTCTTGGAGTGTGTCTAGTACTACCTGCAAATGGTAGTCATGATCTTCCTCAATAGTCGAGTAGATCAGAATGACGTCGATAAAGAATACAAAAAAAAAATAAAGGTACGGATGAATGATCCTATTCATGAGTCCCATGAACACTTCTGGAGCATTGGTTATGCCGAATGGCATAACCAAGAACTCGTAATGGACATACGGACATCTGAATTGCATCTATTTTACATCCTGGTCTTGCACTCTGAGTTGGTGATAGACTGATCTGATTCTATCTTTGGGAACCATTATTCTACCTTTAGCTATAAAAGAGGTCGTAAATCCATGAGAGTGGGTACTTGTTCTTCACGGTCACCTAGTTTAGGCGTTGATAGTCGACACAAAATCTCAAGCTCCCATTGTCCTTCTTAGCGAATGGAATCGGGGCTACCTAGGGAGAAACACTAGGCCAGACAAATCTCTTCCCCTACAAGTCCTCTAGTTGTATCCGTAGCTCACGAAGCTCCACGGGTGCCATATGATATGTTGGTGTATATTTCTGTGTCGTCCCATGGTAAATGTCAATTTAAAAGTCCACCTCTCTACGAGGAGGTCGACCCATAACATCATTAGGGAAGACATCCGCTTACTAGTGCACCACTACATGATAGCTCAGACTCCCCTCATCAACAAATCTGAGGGTATGGCTAGCCAACTGATTAGTGATCTGTTCCACTCTCCTCTAGGTAAGTCCATCCTATGCTACAAAGTCTCCCTTCATGCCATTGAAGGTAAACCTTGTCTCATCTGTGTTGAAACACCGCACTTTGTTCCTAATACAGTCAATCTGTATATGGACTATAGATAAACATTCCATACCCAAGATGACGTCATAAGGCCTCGATGCCGTTATTATGAGATCCCAAAAAAAGCTCTCACCTCCTAGGGAAAGCTCTAACTGCTGGAATCAGTGCGTAATCGTCAAATATCCTCCTGTAGGAGTCTCTAGTCGTAATTATAGAGTCAACAGCTCCATCGGAATCTCTGAGCTTCGAATGATGGTAGTGGAAATAATAGAATGACTGAAATCTATATTTATAATAACTGCATCAATGTTGGAATAGACACATATTGTACCTCATATCATGTCTTGAGTGCCTTGATTGTAAGCCTCAGCTACCTGGAGCTGACCTCTCCCCTGTCCACCTGCTCCCTACAGTCAGGGTGTACTTCCTGGTGGTCGGGGCGATAATATCTCGAATCTTTTCCAAACTCTAGTTGCATGACCAGCTCCTCTTCCACGTTAGCCTGCACCCTACGGACCACCTCAATCGAACCTCTATCTATTCCTAGGTGGTCCTTCAACCGTCTTCTGATCATCCATACAGCGGGTCAGGAAGTCACGAGCCATGTGACCCTGCCCGATGCATGAGAAACACTTCCCACTCCTGGAATAACATGCTCCACATCGGGTGCCCCACAAAACCAGTCTTGGGTCGTTCGGTCGCCCACCTGTAGTTCTGGTCCTCTAGGTCCTTTGTCCCGACTGTCTACAGCCAGCTGCAGAAGAATCCTCTACGTGATGTCTAGTTGTGAGAGTCACTGCCGGTGACTTCTCAACGGTGAAACTCTCCACCAAGAGGGCTCTCTGTAACACCCCATCTTGCATCGGGTTGCTGAGTGTGATCATTGAAGCCCTGATCTCCTGCCTCAGCCCCTACTCGATGGTTTGGGGCCTGAAGAATGGGTCCTACAACATATCTATTGAGTAGCGTGATGTGTCAGTAAACCTCACTGAGTACTGAGCTACTGTCATGCTACCCTGCTGCAGACGAAGCAACCCATGTATGTGCTCTGTAAGAAGAGTCACTGGAAAAAAATCTACACGAAACAGGCTCTTGATTTTTGGCAAGAGAAGCATCACCTCAACATAAACCTGGAGCATCATCCTCCTACATCTTTCTGTTGCTTCCTGTAGAAGGCTGGCAGCAAGGATCACCATGAAATCAGATGGTGTCCCTACCAGTCGAAAGACTCTCAGTACAGGATCAAGTCAATCCTCAGCCACCTCCGGGTCCATGTCTCCCAAAAACCTTGGTGGCCTTTGTGCCAGAACTCGTGAAATGTGCTCAAGTTGTGTCCACTCTTTACTGCTGGGTATGGTGGTATCAGTGGCGCAATAGGTAGTGTTACCGCTGGTGCCTCCGCTGGAAAAGGGTCCTACACCGAGGCCTCGTTGCTCAGTGGGATTTCAGTGTATACAACACTCATAACTGTAGCCAGATCTCTTCATGGAGGAATCTTGAAAAGAAAAAGGTGCACCATGGTTAAAAAGTTATACCTACTGAGATGAAATAATAGATAACGAAGAGAACTCTTGGAAACACACACTCAATCAGTGTTTTCATGTACTGAGTTAAAAATCAGAAGGGTCATGGTGTATGGATATGTCGGCCACTGCACCAACACTAGAATCCTTGAACTGAAAACCACATTCATTACCCTTAACAAAATTGCTTCATAGAAAAGAAAGATCATAGTCCTATGTTCTGTGGTAGAACTGACTCCTCAGAAACCAATTTTTCACGAATCGTCCCCCACGGACCATACCGCGACTAACCCAAGCCCGCCATCCATAGTCAAGGGGTTGGCGACTAGCTCCAAAGGTTTATTCCCCAAAACTGGGAAGGCATTTCCTTTATAACCTGTAAACACATGCAACTAATCACACAGAAAAATACGAACACAAGTCAACTGTATAGTAAAAAAGTGTGTACAGTAAATAAAAAGTGTCCAGAATACAAGCCCAATTGGAATGTAAAAGTACTACTAAGATACAATACAACTAAATAAAGAGAAAGACAACAACTGGATCTTCCTCTGGGGGTCCTACTTGAAGGTTAGGTACATATCTCATCCTCATCACTCCACGTCTTTCTGTCTCCTCTACGTAGCGACACGTCCTATGGTCCACCTACGGGTACCGTCCTGTCCTAGTATTCTCAACCATAGTCAACTCTATCCTTCATCTGCATCCAATACAATAAGGTGCGTGCATAACCCCTGTAGGGGTGAGTATAACAGTACTTAGTAGGGACCCCGAGACCCTCAATGTCTAAAAAATCCACCAAGGATAAACAACAATGTATGAAATCAACAGTTAAACTTACTTATGTATATTCCCATACATATACCTATGTTATCAAGTACCTCATCTCAATAATGAGGAAAACATAGAGGTACTTACTCATCTCACACTATGATTTATTCTAGGGGTAGTATCAAGTAACAACCAAAGTCACATCGTCGAACACATCGGCTGCAAGAGTACTCCTCCTCTATCGAGTAATGTGGGCCTTCCGTGTCACACAGAGGCACTTCCTACTAACATTGGACTATGGAGGTACTCCTCATGTCGAGTACTGTGGGTCTGTTGTGTCACCAAGGTGCTCCCCGCCGTGGGTCTACCGCATCACCAAGGTGCTCCCCACTAGGCATGCTGAGGTACTCCTCCTGTCGAGTATTGTGGGTCTACCATGTCACCAAGGTGCTCCCCACCATGGTTCTGCCACGTCAACAAGGTGCTACCCACTAGTCATGCCGAGTAACTATGATTCAAAATAGTCAACATTCGTCAACTCACAGCCAGCTACTAGGTTCCTACACTATGTTCTCTCTTCTCCGGGAAGAGCTCCTCCAGAAGCTACTAGTCTATAGTCCAACTATAAATAAGTCACACATAGAAGTATCTCATAGTACCACCACATTATAGGGGTCTCAACACAATAGACGATGCGTAAATCGGACACAAGTTTTGTGAGTTATTAGCCTTTTAGACATGTGGGCCCGATTAGATTCGTGATCAATCAAACCTGAACATACCTGAACTATACCCAAAACGCAAGTGGGGTATATTCAAAGGGACTAACATTCTCTAAGGTTTCTAGTGCCGCTGATGGTTCGTCAAATAGATGTCTGGTGCCGAAGTGATATCCAAAAGAAGAAAATGGGTCGTAGTGGGCGCGGGACCGATCCGACCCGATCGAACCAACTCGGCCCAACCCAGACTGAACCGCTGGGTCTGGCATGATCCACTGGGCGGCCCAGCCCGCTGCTGTGGCACAGTCTTCTAGGCGGCCCGACCCACTAGGCGGACCGGCAGGTCATAAGGTCTTCAAGGGTGGCTTGGTTGGGGAGTGACTCGGAGGGCTGTAATGAGGGCTATTCGGCCGGAACGGCGCATCGAGGGTGGTTCAGTCGGATTGTCATGAAGAAGGTGTCCCGGCCAGAGTGGCGTGACAAGTGAGGATCATCTAAGGGAGGATCAGTGACTCGGAGGCCCGGTAGGCAGCGCGACCGCGACAGCTCGGAGGGCCGGGGGGTGGCGCGGCTTGGGCGGCTCGGACGCCCGGCAAGCGGCTCGACCAGGGCAGCTCAGAGGGCCGGTAGGCCGTACGCACCGGGCGGCTCAGTTGGTCGGTGGAGGCATGAGCCGGGACAGTTCGCAAGAATGGCGGGCGGCGCGGTTCGGCCGGGGCGTGGGGCTGGTTCGGCCGAGAGTCTGGTGTGCCGCCGTGGCATGAGGTCGGTTCAGCTAGGAGGATGGAGTGCCGCAGGGTGGCTCGGCCAGGTAGCGAAGCCGGGGCGCATGACCGGTTCGGTCGGGAGACAAGAATGCCAGATGGTCGGTGCGGGTCACTAATGATGGGGGTGGTGGCAAAGTTTCCTTCGTCACCTTCGACGCCTTCTTCTATTTCGAAGAAAACCACTAAGAAGAATGGCTAAGGGGTCGAGCCATGTTGGTTTGGCCCGTACCTTCCACATTATGTTGTTAGCATATGGCTCAACAAGAATGAAGAACGCCAAGATTACAACGTCCCACAACATTTCATTCCCAAAACGCAAAAGAATCCAAGGTAAGAATATAAGAAAATTATGATCACCCAAATACACCCCAACCCCCGGTTTATCATTGTTGGTAGTGCGAGAAGGAAGTACAAACATTGATTCTTCATAGATGAAGATGTCCTACGTCGGAGGTAGTCCCATGGAAGAAGGTTGAAGTTGATGTCGATGTTCTTCCTCGGTGGAGTGCTCTTCATGAAATAACTCGTTCTTCATTGGAGAGATTTCTCCAAGAACTCTCCCTTTTTACCAACCTTTTCCCCAACCTGAAAAATGGCCAACTATTGTGTTTCACAAATTTAATCATTGGAACAAATTAAAAATGGTTTAATTTATTAAGGGAGAGTGGAAAAATTAATGTGGTGCGTTGGAAAAATTAATGTGGAGAAAGTGAAGAGGCTCCTCCACATTAATGAGGGTGTTTAGAGGGTTTTCTCCATAATGATGGGAGTTCAAGAGGTTTAGTCCTCGGGTGGTCCCCACCACCATAACCTCTCATGGGAGGTTAGTATCAGGTGGTCCCTACCACTATAACCACTAATGGGAGGTTAAGGTGTGGTGGTCCACACTTATCAACTTCCACATAGAGGTTTTGTTTCGGGGGTCCCTGCCTCCTGACACCCACATTGGTGTTGAAAATAAAAAAAAATGTCTTACACTTTTATTTTTATTTTATTCTTTCACGAAAAACCAAAAAACTAACTTCCACCCTTGACCATCAGTGGTCGATGTGAAAGTCTCCTTAAGCCAATACAAGCACTATGAGTTCAACGACACCCTCAGATTTCATTTCTGAGCACCGGTTCAAAAGATAGAAAAACATGCTAGCAAGTTTACTAAACGTACCCAAAAAATGTTTAGAAATTCATTACGGGCACTCCAGGTATCAGAATCATGCACCGTCAATTTTCATAGACTCATAAAATTTAAATATATTTAGAAAAAAATTACATTGAAATTTGTGGTCTTTACACATTGTGTAGTTGTTTTCCGTGCAACATGGATGTTTGAGTAGTGACATGGGGTTGAGAAATCATTGGTATAACATGTTGTGTACTGGGAGAGAACAGTGTAGTTCTAGTCGTATTTAAGAACATAGAAAAGAGTGAAATTTTAAGTACATGCCGTGTCGCAGGATGAACATGTTTTTTGTATGAGGTGTTACATGAAAATGTTTCTAGAGGTATATTCCTATGTTAATGGTTAAAAGAACACTCCATGAATTGGTTCTACACACCATGTAACCATATTTTGTAAAACATTAAGGCACTCTTTATCTTGTTCCTTTGATTAATTTCTATGATTCTGTTCCTCATAATATTTTAATGAGGTATACACTTGACCATGCAGAGTCATTCCACCAAGACATCCTACAATTCTACGCCAGATACATGGAGATGATCAGACACTAATAATGGAAAATTAGGGAATACTTGTAGATCCTCCGATCGTGAAATTAATGGCAACAACTATTATAATATATGCATGTACTGATTCATAGTTCTGTGAAGTATTTTTAGGATGATGATGACTTTTTATGGAACACCGCATTCCGCCCCCACTATAGTAGAGTTGACGAAGGTGTTCCATCAGTAGCATCCTCCAAAATTTCTAGTGGATGGAGGACCATAGGATGTATATTCTTGGTTTTATTCCATGATTTCTATATTTTAGAATCTGGGGACGCCACCAGAGAGGAGGGTGGAGATCATGATGTACATTCTACATGATTCCACCAATAGATGGGGAGATGTTATCTCACTGGAAGGATGTCATAGGGATATTGCTTGGGAATAGTTTAAGAGGACCATTAATGATTACTTCATCACCGAGATGTTGAGGGTCGACCAAGCCCAAGAGTTATTTCATTTGGAACAGAGTGTTCTTTATGTGATGGATTATTCTTATCACTTTATAGAGATTCAGTGCTTTGCACATTATTTGGGAGGTGATGTGTTATCATTGTCTAGGAAATTTGAGGATGGTCTCAAGTATGAAATCTCATCGCAGGATAATATCTTCGAGATATCATAGGTGAATGCTATAACAAATGTTATGCTGATTACTAGGGGAAATCAAAGGGAGTTGGTAGTTGTGAGCCAAGGTGGTTCAACATCTAGTGAGGGTACTCCTTTGATTGATAGTAAGATGTGGCATAGGAATAATTCGTGAGATGTTTTTTTAGGTATCTAGGAGGTATGTTACCAATGCGTAAAGAGTGGGAATACAAGACCACAGTTCCTGATGGACCTACTCAGGTGCCAAATTTGTGACAAGGTGGGCTATAGTCTATTCTTTTACCGGATGTTCTCTCCAGCATCGAGTGAGTGTGGGCCTTTTATGACTCCACGGTTAATAGAAAGACCACCAATTTCACCCTAGTACATGAATTGGAGTTTTTCAAGATGTTTAGGCTTAGGAGGAGGTCGTTAAAGTGGTATCCAGATAACAGGTTTTCATTGGATGAAGGGTGGATCAGCTCAGAGTAGTTAGTTAGGGTTACAGGTTCGCTGTGCATGTCAGACATTTTCTGTGGAGCAGACCCAGCACGAGCTGAATCCCAAAATCATACCACTTAGAGGTATTATTTTAGTTTCCGAAATTCTATCCTCTATACTTATAAATATAGTGGATTCATATATTTTAATTCTTGTTGTCATTGTGGAGATCCTTGGGCTCTATATATTTACCTTTAAAGATGTTATGAAACTAGACACTCTGTTAGGGATTAAGACAGATAGTGTATGTCATAGTGAGGACTACTGCCTTCAGGATGGTGTGTGTCACATATTATGAAGCCTATGTGTCTTAAATATTAATGGATTTTATTTAATTCATGGATTGGACTAGTTTATCTCCTTTTAGGACTTAGTTGACTACTATTATCGTAGGGTGAGTTTCAAATCACTAGAGGGTGGGTCATTTCTATAAAAGGGTGAATGGGTTGTCCAAGAGAGCAGATCTATACCCGAGCATCATGGGCTAAGAGGAATTACAGACCGGATTTCTATTTTATATATGAATGACAAGGGGATTTCACAGAGGGAGTTTCCTCTAGTGGTGGATCATTTCAAATATGACATTCTAGAAAACTTTGTTCGGTTTACCTTTAGATAGAGAGTAGATTTATCTATTTAACTTATGATAGGAGTGGCAGTGGTGTCCATTACTCCATATAGGTAGGCTACACTAGATTTATAGAAGCTTAAGAAGTAGTTAGAGGAGTTGCAGGTAATGGTTTTCTTGTGAACCAGTACTTCTCCTTGGGGTTTTCCGGTCATTTTGTGAAGAAGTTGGACGGTACCCTCAAATTTTGTGTATTTTATCATAATCTGAATTAGTTGATGTTCAAGGAAAGATATACCTTTCCGTGGATAGATGATATATTTGATCAGATTCAAGGATCATGAGTTTTATAAAAGATTGACATGAGATTTGGTTATCATCAGTTTAATATTAGACAATCATATATACCTCGTATAAGATTTTGGAGTAGTTATGGTCTATATGAGTATTTGGTTATGCCGTTTGGTCTCATGACCACACTGAAAATTTTCATGGCATTGATGAACCAATTGTTCCATCCTTGGATTCTTTTCTGGTCATCTTTTTGGATGATATCATGGTGTACTCTCACACTCGACATAACCCAACCATTAATCTTTCTATCGTATTGTGTATACTGAGAGAGAATCATTTATAAGGTAAGATCTCAAAATGAAACTTTTTTATTTAAAAAATTCACTTATTGGGTAATTTCATCTCAAATAAATTAGTATCATTAGATCAATAGAATGCGAGAGTAGTAGTTTTTTCGAAAAAAATAGATGATTATCATAAAGGTACTGAGTTTTTTAGGGATGGATGGTTACTAAAAATAATTTATTAAGGAATTTTAATTCTTATCAATGCCACTTATGGTCCTAATTAAGAAGGGTGAAAACTATTTGTGAAAAGATTCATGTGGTCCAGCCTCTTAGGAGTGGAACAAAAGATTAAATTTAACACTGGTAATGATTTTTTGGAACTAGGCAAGAGTTACATCATCTACTAAGAAACATTAGGTATCTGGTTGGGAGAAGTGATTATGTAGGTGGAAGGAGTCATTGTGTATGGGTCTTGATAGTTGAAGTCACATGATAGGAATTTCAAAATGTAATATCTTGAGTTAGATATAGGTTTGTGTTCATTGCATTGTTGGAGACATTATCTTTTGGGAGAGCATATTTTATTATGCACTGAACAAAAAAGTCTCATGTATATCATTACTCAACATGATCTGAATTTGATACAATGAAGTTGGGTTGAGTACCATAAGTTTTTTGATATTGAACATGCCTATACACCTGGGCAAGGAATCATAGTGCCTGATTCATTGATCAGGAGGACTTATATGTAGGTAGTTTAAAAGGCTTGTAGTGAGTGGAAGATTATGGATCTATTAACTAATATGAATTTGGTGGTGTGTGGTATATTGGGTAAGAAATTTCTTTATTATTTTTTTTTACATCTACTCTTCAGGATCGAGTTTGAATGAGGAAGCTATAAGATTATGAAGGCCGAGTCCTACGGGAGGGTGTGTCAATCTAGGAACCTACTCCTAGGTGTATTTTAGGCATCGATGAGGTTTTTCGGTTTCATGTATGCATATGGGTGTCAAAAAACATTCACAAGGAGTTTTAGTGGGATTTATATTCCTCAGTTTGGGCAGGTCATCCTTGTGTCACCCAATGGTATGAAAATTTACATCATCAGTATTGGTGGTTTGGTATTAAGAGTGATTTATCTTGTTTTTTTATGATATGTTCCACCTATGATTAGGTGAAGGTAGAGCATTAGGTACTGATACTGCTTTATATTAATTACTCATTTCCATTTGTAAGTTGAATGATGACACAATTTGTTTTTTTATTGGTTTTCTTTGAATGAATTATGGGGTTTGAGATTTTTTATAGGCTCACGAAGGTTGCACACTTCCAACTAATTAATGAAACTTTGAATGTTGATGAGATAGAAAGGTTGTACATCTGAGAAATTGTACGTTTTAATTTGGTTATGGACACCATTATATCATATAGGGATGCCTCATTTACTTTTTGTGTCTTGTATGGACTACAGAGTGATATGGGTACACAGGTACTTCTTAGTACATGTTACCATCCCCAGACAGATGTCCTAGCAGAGTGAAAAATTTAGGTTTTGGAGGAAATTCTTCGAGCATGCGTCTTGGAATTCGTGGGATCTTGGAAGAAATAGATACCCATATATATGTTTTTCAAATAAAATAGTTATCAGGAAACGATTAATAACTCACATCATTGGGATTTGTACGGTAGGCCATGTTGATCACCCCTATATTGGCTGTAAAGAGGAGAGGTTTCTATGATGTGACCTCATCTTGTCCTTGAGGCCACTGAGTAGGTAGAGATGATATGGAATAGGCTGGCTACTACATAGTCTCTTCATAAATCTTACGCTAATCAATGGAGGTGACCATAGAGTTAATGGTTGGAGATTAGGTTTTCCAACATATCAGACTAAGGATGGGATATAGTAAGATTATTAGATAAGGGATGATTTCACTGAGATATCTCAAGATGTTGAGGTTTTGAAGAGAGTTGGGATGGCTACCAATCGGTTGTAGTTACCTCATAGGTATCGGCCCATGCATGACCTCTTTCATGTTTCTCAGATACAACATTACTTTTTAGACATGTCTCTTGTTTTTCAACCAAAGGATGTTGAGTTGGATGTGGATGCATCCTTCGAGGAGCAGCCCATTCAGATTATGGATTGCGGCATGAAAGTTCTATATTGATGGTCTTTTATTTTGGTATGAGTTCTATTGAAAAATGGGCGAGTATAAGACGATTCATGGGAGTGGGAGGCCAATGTATTATCATAGTGTCTAGAGTTGTTTGAAGCCACTTCTTCACCACCCTTGGATGAGAAATTTGGGGATGAATTGATTTTAGGGTATATGTTTGTAAGAACTCATATATTCATATCAGTTATAGATCTTAATTTTGGTTTGTTTTTTTGGAAAAACTATGAAATATGAATTTTCGATCTACATTCCATGTACTTATGAGTACACGTTGTGTACCTAGGTACCTTATAAAGTAGCGTACGGCATTTGAAACGGATGAGTACATGGTTGTGTGATCACCTAGATGACCCTATTAAGTCGAGGGGTCGTTGACACTAATAGAAACCATGTAAATTTAATGAACACATCGTGTACTTGTCTATTTATTTGATATATCGGTGTATGGCCACGTCTTACATATGTAAAGGTATTCTTATCCACTTGGTCCATACATGAGAGTGACTGAACGACCATGATCTTCGAACTCCCCAATATTCTCCATCTGATCTCCAATTGAGATGCCATCATGTGTGTGGAATCCCACTGGTGAGTTCTCAATTCAACTATATATTTTATTCCTGATTCATCCTCTATCGTTTTTTATTCAAGGTTGATCTTTTTTCACCTGTTTTTAGATCTACGCTGATCTGGGACAATTCGAGGGCCTATGTTTGATAGTAATGATCTTACAACATCCTGGAAGGTTGTTTGTTCCTTTTTTTGTTCATCTTTGGATTATATATACTCAATCTGCCCCATACCAATGTTTGGGGTATTGTTTGATTTAGATTTTAACCCTATTTATAACCTCTTATATATTATTAGTTTAATAAATGGCCATTTCTTATCAAAAAAAATATATACCTTATCATTTGGAAACAATAGAGGTGTGTTCCCTTATTTGATTATTCATGGTCGTTTGGTCTAGGATACCCTAAGGCTTTCTTTGTTTCCATTCCTTCTTTTGATAGGATGGAGGTGATGATGATATTAAATTCATGGAATTTTCATTTTTGAAGTGCGAACAAGTGGAATTTGACTATGAGATCTTCTCGGTGTAGGGTAATTTATGAATGAACTGTTTTTATGTTTTCATAGGGTTATTGTCATTGAACGATTTACTAGGTGGTCATTTGTAAATAGTTAGTGCTATGTTATACTAGATGGGTAAGACCATGTGATCTTCTAAGTGGTTCGTTGTTAAATGAATTGTTGTTATGTTATACTAGGGGGATTAGACTGTGAAAAAATTCACCAAGGGTTGTTATTTGATATTTGAATGATTTTGAAGACTCTACCATGCCAAAGCACAACCTTAGACTCTGTATTACTTGATTTTTTAGATGGTCTTTTAAGATATTTGTGGTTACTAATACATAGTTTATACAGAGCTTAGGCTAGATTCCATGGTTTACATGATTCCATGAACTGAAAAAAAATGAAAATGAATGTATGTGAAAACTGTTGGATTGTTTACTCTTGAGTACTAACTATTTTGTTACTTTATTTCATCATATTATCATATATATATATATATTCACTAATAGTTACATACAAATATTTTAGTGGATGCCTATTGGGATTAATATAACACCCTTTTTGGTTCATTTTATTGACAGATACATATTATATGGTTGCAGTTATAGATGGGAGATATCTCCCTTCTTAATCTGGTATTTGATTACTACTAGTGCTGGAGGGAATAGGACCAAGCTGAGGCTTGTGATCTGTAGGATTTTACTACCTTTCTGTACTTTGGTTTCAGTATTGTATTTCTATCAGTGTGATTTGATTGTATACTTTCCTAGAAAGAAGTGACATACACCATTTATATATTCTCTAGTTTTTATATTACTATCAGTCTTCCACTATTTACTCTTATTTTATAGTATTAAAACTTCATTTATTGTTTAAGATTTACATTCCATTGTGTATATACTTCCAATGAGGGTATAGTTTTTCTATTATCAATTTATAGACCTCACTGCTAGTTGGCAGCCTCTAGTGTTTGGGGAATCATTCTTGAGGTCATGAGAACAACCTGGTTCGGAGAACCTTTGGGTGGAACCAGGAATCAGGATGTTACATTACCCATGGAAAATTAATTGGTTCCTTGATAATACATTTGAAACAAAAATTGTACGAAATCAAGAGCATTTGTATGGATGAGTACATAATATCTTATTCCTTGTGATGTAGGGAAAAATTTATATTTTGTTTACATATATGAAAAATCATCAACAGATAATTTAATAAGAAATTCAATTAATACATTGGAAAATTATCTTTTCCTTTGTTAAATTTAAAAAATAATATTTTATATAGTATTTATAAAAAATTCTCTAAAAATATACAAGTAAAATTATAAAGGATATTTCAAAGAAAATAATATTCATGATAATGGGATGAAGCAGTCATGTCATATATGTTAGATAAATTTCTTTATATAATTTTTTAGGATTTCTAATATGTTCCATTCATGCAATGTTGAGAAGATGAAATTTTCAAATTTGGAATATTAATTTAATGATTTGTAAAAATAACCACAAAAAATAATTGACATGTAATAGATAAAAATATAGAATGTTTTTTGAAAACATTGTCATCAATGAAATATTTATTTAGCGAAATAGAAAAGCATGTTAAATTTTAAAACTTGCCATAATTTTAGTACAAATGTTAGAATAATGAAAATAAATAATTAAAACCATATAAATAACAATAGGATTAGAACCCATATGTTGTTAATAATATTTTAAACATATAATTTCCGCCAAAGTAAGAATGAACATTAACATTCTAAAAAATGAGATTGTGATAAAAAACCATTAACACGTTGATAACTTTTGAATAAATAGAAATTTAAAAAAATCATATTATATCTATATATAATTTAAATTAATATAAAGATTTAATATTTCAAAATTCGTTCATGGTAGTGTATGAAAACCCTAAAATAAAATAACAGTTCATGACATGAAACATGTATCATGAAATTTATATTGTGCTAAAGAAAATGATTATAAATATTAAAAAAACTTTAGTGATATTTAATCAATGAAGTGACGATGTGAACATATGTTAATGCATATAAAACAAATTTAAAAATATTATAAATTTTAAAATATTAATTCACTCATAGTTATTGAATAAAAAATTCAATGAAGAAGTGTTATAACCTAATGAAGAGAATTTATTTAGGAACACAATTATATTGGGTTCCAACTTGTTATAAATATCCTTTACCTACTATATAATAAACATATAATAATTATTTATTTAATTTTAAAATATGTATCACTCTATTATATAATAAATAAATAATTTTATTTATTTATTTCAATTATAGATTTAATTATTTGATTTATTAAGTCTAATTTTGGTATTTTGAGGATGTTCGGTTCATAATTGAAAAATGACTTTTGTAGGTTGAGTGTGGAAAGAGTGGTCATAGATCTATCATATAAATAATAATATTAAGTTAGTAATTATAAATTTTATACATCATGTAAAATTTTAGAACAATATATGATAAAATACATTAAATCCAAATCAAAACACTTCCAGGTTGTGGTAATCCTGATGTATGCATGAATAACAATATAATTTTCCAATGAATGGAAGGGTAATTAAATATATGATATATTATCATTATTTAATGATAAATATGTTATTAATTTCATATATATATATATATATATATTTATTTATAATCTATAATTTAAAATATGGATGAGTTTTGATGAATGAAAATGGATCAAATCACATCATGCAGGTGCTTCTCCCCCTATTTGCACGAATGTTGTTTTCATGGCCCATAAGATGAAAAATGTGATGGAAAAGTTTATTAAAATATTGGATATAATATTTATATTTTTATATTTTTTATAATAATATTTTAATATGATTTTAAAATGATTTAATATGAATTAATATACAACACTCGGTTTAGGCGATTACATATACTTTAGAAGAACACATTCAACATACAAATTAAGATATATAGGTTGGTATTTTTTTTGGTTCCCAAGCCTCTAATAAGTGAGGATGAATTTTTTTAAGTTGTTTTTGAATATCTTGATTTATCTATATGGCTATAGAAGAGTGGGGAAGAGAGGAGGTGTAGTTTCTTTACTTATGGGAGGAGAGGGGAACCCATGGAATTTCATAAATCATAAACTCAAATAAATTATTTTCCATATAAATAAGTAATAAATAGATATATTTTCAATTTTTTGTTTTTGAGGGTAAATGTAACTCATCTGATAAAATTTAGATATGTTTAGGTGATGTTTTAATCCTTAAATTCCAGTTTTAACCCCTATTGACCCTTTTAATAATTACCGTAATAATAATTTTTTCTACACATCATGGGGCAAGACCAATACAATATAATAATTTTTTTGTCCATAAAGGGAAAATTGTCGATATTTTAAACAATATACCATGATAAAACACTATTTTGTTGAATATTTTATTGGTAATAAATGATATAATTTCCTCACATTGTGTTAAATATGTTTATTTATAAAATATTTGGGATTTGATCATTCATTTGAAAATTTGGTGAAAATTCCAGTTTTACCCTTAATAGTGCACTGTAGTATTGCGAAGATAAATATTTTTATATTTATTATTTGAATTTGAAATTTTGTAACAGTGTTCCTAACATAAGTATCTACAACTTTTATTCAGGACACTAATGCTAAAGAGTGCATTTGGATGGGGTAAATGAGACATTAATCCAATGGTGGGCTGGACTCGGCAAAATGGACATGGGTTATGTATTTTGGTCATATATTCTACATAAGGGATTGGATGGAGCCCAAATTTTGAGGAAAGCCCTGGGACATGATTTGGCACAACTAATCCTTCTGGAAGGCCGGTCAATTCACGCGTTTTGGAGGTCAAATGGGCGGTTCAATTTGAAATAAAAATATTTGGCCGAGTTTTTCATTTCACACTTAAAAAGTTATGTATCCCTAGCCCTCACAAACTCTATTTAAAGGGGGTTTTAACTCTTTGAGAGGGCTGGTCGCGGATTTGGGAAGGTGTGGCCGAAAGGTTGTCTCTTGGGAGCCCCTCACAACTCTTGGAGGAAGTAAGCCATTGTGAAAACCTCTCTTCCCAAAAGGCTCTCATCTCTCACCTCTTCTTTGTATTTCTTTTCTTTCATGTTTGTTTCTTGAATTTTTCTTCAAATAATATTATGTGTTCATCCCTCTTATTCTTATATTAATCTTCTTAATTGGGTTGGAATCAAGAGTAGAGACAAGATTGGGTTCTACCCTTTCAATCCGTTGCTTATGAAAAACGTCTCCACGATGACTACACCACCAATGGAAGAGTAGTTCTTTTTAGTAATCGATCGACCTCTATCCTTCTTCATTCATTTATTTTGAATCAATGAGATACTGTAATTCACATATTATGATCTATTAATTGAGTTTTTAATTAAAATGAAACTAAGCAAGCAATTGAATAGTTAACACAAAACACGCGAGGTCGGGAATTGTGTGAACTTTGAGAGCGCAACCTTAACCGGTAATTCAAAACCACATGGGATCAATTTGTAGAGTTAAAATATAATCCCTAAACTCAATTAATCCTCATTTCCAGAGTGGTTATGTGCCTTAATTTACCACTGACCATAAGCTAATTTTAGAACCTCAATCAAAGTAGGGTGTTGCGATTGCATGTTCCGAAGTTAGCCTAAGGTTAAAATTCACTTCAATCTTCGTGGTAAAGTTAATTCTCGTAGGGTTCGGGATTTAACAAATTAAGGGATCATAATTAAGTGAATATTAATTTAAATGATAATGATTAATAAAAGATTTAAGAGGTATAGTTAGATCGATTACGTCTTTTAAATATTTTTTAAACAAACATCTTTTTGTTGTGTCATTCTAATCGAAACTTCATTTCAAAATTAAAAACAAAAAAAATGCAATCTCCTTCCAGCTAACTTCTTCTAGATTAATAAACTATAAAAAACCACCCCCATCCTTTCAAGTAGTGTTTTTATTATCTTTTATTTTACTTCTATAATACCTCTAATAGTTGTTTTAATTCACTTCCTCCTTTGAGAGACGACCTTGGTCAGCCACTCTGCTGCACCTAAGTACCCCAAATTACACTAATCATTTGAGGGCGCCCACGACAGCGCTATTTCAAATTGGCGCCATTTCCGGGGAGGCAAGTAATTATTTCAACCAATTAGAGGTATTTATTTTATTTTACATTTTAATTCTCTTCCTCTCTTCTTTCTTCCGTCATTACCCAATCTGATTTTTTTTCTTCTTCTTCTTTTATCTCTTTCTACTTCTTTTTGGACCATCAACTCAAACTTATAATTTTTATTTTACTATGGTCCACATTCCTTCTTTTCATCTTTCATTGATTGATGACACGAACTAATCCCGAAGATCTCTTAGATCTTGACCCTGAGATTGAACGTAGCCTTAGGGCACGAATCAGACATTCTCAATCTACGGGAAGTTTCAACATTCAACCAGTTGGAGAATTACTCCAATATCAGAACATTGAAATTGGAAGCAATTCAAATTCAACCATAAAACAAGAACCAATGGCTGGAAACAATGGAAATGATCTTAATAGAACCATTCGAGAATTGGCTATACCTGATATTAACTATCAACCAAATTGTATTGCATACCCAAATCTCGAATCGGACTTTGAATTTAAATCTGGATTAATTCACCTTCTTCCAAAGTTTCATGGCTTATCTGGTGAGGACCCCAACAAACACCTTAAGGAATTTAATGTGGTTTTCTCAACTTTAAAACCAAGAAATGTTTCTGAAGATCAAATTAAACTAAGAGCATTCCCATTCTCACTTGATGGAGCTGCGAAAGATTGGATGTATTATTTACAACCCGAAGATTTAACTTGTTGGAACGATTTGAAACGTCTTTTCTTGCAGAGATTTTTTCCAGCATCAAGGACCACATCCATTCGAAAGGAGATATCAGGGATCAAGCAAGAACAAGGGGAGTCAATGTATGAGTACTGGGAGCGATTCAAGAAGTTGTGTGCAAGCTGCCCACATCACCAAATCAGTGAGCAACTCCTCATCCAATACTTCTACGAAGGACTCACACCCATGGAGAGGAGCATGGTTGATGCTGCAGCTGGAGGAGCATTGGTGGAAAAGACACCAGTAGCTGCACGAGCATTGATCGACAAAATGGCCCAAAACTCTCAACAATTCGGTGATAGAGGTACACCACATGTTCGAGGAGTACATCAAGTAAGTCCTTCTTCTCTTGAAAGTCATTTGATTGATACTAAGTTAGATGAATTGACAACTATGGTGAGGCATATTGCATTGGCTCAAAAGACATCCCAACCCCCTCCTTCAAGGCCTTGTGGTATTTGCACTGAGACAAGCCACCCGACTGACTGTTGCCCACAACTCCAAGAAACAGAAGATTGTGCAGCAGTGTTCTCTGGGAGACCATTTCAGCAGCAACAACAACAACCATATCCCCAAAATAAGTTTGATCCAACATACAACCAAGGGTGGAAAGATCTAGCGGACATGAGGTATGGCTCTGGACAACAACAAAGGCCCCCTTTTCAACCAAACTTCCAGCAGCCTCCACCTTACCAACAGGGTTTCCAACAACCCCAAAGGAGATTCGAAGCTCAAACATCAACGAGTCAGCAACAAGGGAATATCCAACACAAGGTAGACTCTAACACTGATGATCTTTTGAAACAAATTGTTCTTAATCAACAGAATGATATGAAGAGTCAAAGTTCGGAGCTGAGAGAGTTGATGACTCAAATGAGTCAGATTGCCACCACCCTCCATGAACTTGTGAGTAAGAATTTTGGAAATCTACCTTCCCAACCCACTCCAAATCCAAAAGGGAATGTTAGTGCCATCACATTGAGAAGTGGGAAGCAAATGAACGATACATCTGCACCTACCATTCCACCGGGATTCACCTCAACTTCAGAGAATCCCTATTCCATACCAACTAATGAGCAATCCAAGGAGAAATATAAAGGTAAGAAAAAGATTGATGATGTTCCTCCTAAACCCCTTCCTTTTCCAAACAGGGTTGTTCAATCCAAGAAGATGGCTGAAGAAGCAATGCAAAAGGAGGTTTTGGACACATTCAAGCGTGTGGAGATCAACATTCCTCTACTTGAAGCCATTAAGAAAATTCCAAGGTATGCGAAATTCTTAAAAGAACTTTGTACCAATCGAAGAGGGCTCAAGGGAAATGAGAGGATAAACCTTGGAAGGAATGTATCAGCACTCATTACACCAACTCTAGCAATGCCAACAAAGTGCAAGGATCCTGGGACATTCACCATCCCATGTACCATAGGGGAGTTTCACTTCTCTAATGCTCTTTGTGATTTGGGAGCTTCCATAAATGTGATGCCTCACTCTGTATTCTCTTCCTTGCAGGTTGGTGAGTTGAAGCCAACAAGAGTAGTGGTGCAATTGGCGAATAGAGCTACGGCATATCCAGCGGGAGTCCTTGAGGATGTACTTGTCCGGGTAAGAGACATGATCTTTCCAGCGAATTTATATGTTCTTAACATGGAGGATGACAAGTTAAGTTCTCATGCCCCCATTATCTTAGGTAGACCCTTCCTCAAAACTGTAAAAACTATCATAAATGTCAATGAGGGTACACTTTCCATGGAATTTGGGGATGAAGTTGTGATATTTAATGTTATGGATTCCATGAAGTACCCCTCTGAGGACCATTCTGCTTTTGTTATCTCCCATTTTGAACCACCAAATAAAAACTCCATAGAATTTGATTGTCCTATGCTTAGGGAGATTATGAGTATTGGTTCTAGTTTGATGTCTAAGAATACTTCTACACCCATTTTTAAGGAACAAGACTCTCTAAGATTTGATTTTGAAATGGAATCATATTCTGATTTTGATCATGTGAACTCTGATTATGACATGGCTATTGAGTATGCTGATGGATTTGGTGCTTTATTCTCTGATTGTGATGATTTTTATTCTGATACTGATGTTCATTGTGCAGATATGTCTGTTGCATCAATTTCTCCATCCATACATCACCCACCTACATTGGAACTCAAGCCATTGCCCCCAAATCTCAAATATGCATACTTGCTCAGTGGTGATAGATTACCTGTCATAATTGCTAACAATATCTCTTTTGAACATGAAGAAAAACTTTTGAATCATTTGAGAGATAACATTAGGGCAATTGGTTGGACATTGGCAGACATATCAGGTATTAGCCCCTCCATTTTCATGCATAGGATTCTCTTGGAGGATGGGGCTAAACCGGTGAGACAGCCACAAAGGGGACTTAATCCCACCCTCCTAGAAGTTGTTAAGAAAGAAGTTGAAAAATTACTTGAGGCGGGTATCATTTACCCTATTTCTGACTCACAATGGGTTAGCCTTGTTCAGGTTGTACCAAGGAAAACTGGTTTCACTATTATAAAAAATGAAAATGATGAGTTAGTTCCTGTGAGAGTACAAAACAGTTGGCGAGTGGGTATCGATTATAGGAAACTAAATCAATCCACTCGTAAGGACCATTTCCCACTTCCATTCATTGACCAGATGCTTGAGAGACTAGCTGGGAAGACACACTATTGTTTCTTGGATGGATTTTATGGCTATTTTCAGGTTCCCATTGCAGCAGAGGACCAGGAGAAGACAACATTCACCTGCCCATTCGGTACCTTTGCTTACCGGAGGATGCCATTTGGACTTTGCAATGCCCCAGGTACCTTCCAGAGATGCATGGTGAGTATTTTCTCAGATTTCATTGAGACCTGCATGGAGGTATTTATGGATGATTTTACAGTTTATGGGTCCTCATTTTATGAATGTCTCTCTAGTTTGGGTGATGTGTTGCATCGTTGTATTGAGAAGAATCTGGTCTTAAATTTTGAAAAATGTCATTTCATGGTCGAAAAGGGAATTGTCTTAGGTCATATAGTCTCACCACATGGAATTGAAGTTGATAAATCTAAGGTAGACATTATTTCATCCCTCCCATATCCTACATGTGTGCGTGATGTTCGATCATTCCTTGGGCATGCTGGATTTTATCGACGCTTCATCAGAGATTTTAGTAAGATCGCTCTACCCTTATCTCGATTGCTTCAAAAAGATATTGACTTCAATTTTGATGATTCATGCAGGGTATCATTTGATGAGCTGAAGAAGTGTCTGACCACTCCACCAATCATACATCCCCCACGGTGGGACCTTCCATTTGAGCTTATGTGTGACGCCTCCAACTTCGCGGTTGGAGCTGTCTTATCTCAGAGGGTGGAGGGACGTTCACATGTGATCGCCTATGCATCAAGGACGCTAGATTCAGCCCAATCAAACTACACTACCACAGAAAAGGAGTTTCTTGCTGTCATATTTGCTTTAGATAAATTCCTTTCATATTTATTGGGCTCTAAAGTAGTTGTTTTTTCTGACCATGCAGCTTTGAGGTACCTCCTAAAGAAGCCAGATGCAAAGCCACGACTTATCCGTTGGATGCTCCTTCTTCAGGAATTTGATATTGAGATAAAGGACAAGAAGGGATCAGAGAACTTGGTGGCGGACCACATGAGTAGGCTTACTCACACACTAGAGTGTGACACCTTGGACCAGGTACCACTTCGGGACACTTTCCCCGATGAGCATCTCTATACCATCTCAGGTAAGCATCCTTGTTATGCTGATTTAGTTAATTACATTGTTGGCTCTGAAATCCCATTAAATTTGAAGAAGCATCAAGTCCAAAAATTAAAAAGTGAGTCTAGGTATTATGTGTGGGATGATCCGTACCTCTGGCGCATGTGTAGTGACCAAGTCATTAGGAGGTGTATTCCTGATCATGAGTGTGAGTCTGTTTTGCAATTCTGTCATACACTTGCATGTGGCGGACACTTTGGACCCCAACGGACAGCTAGGAAGGTTTTAGACTCTGGATTATATTGGCCTAGCTTGTCCCATGATGCCCATTTGTTTTGTAAGTCATGCTCTCATTTCCAACACACTGGGAACATTTCTAGGAGACATGAGATGCCCCAACAACCCATACTATTTTGTGAGATTTTTGATGTATGGGGCATCGACTTTTTGGGTCCTTTTCCTAGTTCATTTGGATTTTTGTACATTTTGGTTTCTGTTGATTATGTGATTAAATGGGTGGAGGCCAAGGCCACCAGGACTGACGATTCTCATGTTGTTGTGGACTTTGTCAAAGCACAGATTTTTTGCAGGTTTGGAGTACCAAAGGCCATCATTAGTGACCAAGGGACACACTTTTTCAATTGGAATTTATCTTCCCTCCTTCGAAAGTATGGGGTGACACACAAAACATCAACACCATACCACCCCCAAACAAATGTCCAGGATGAGGTTTCAAATCGTGAATTGAAACAAATCTTGGAGAAAACCGTGCAGTCAAATAGGAAGGATTGGAGAAAGCGCTTGGATGATGCATTGTGGGCTTATAGGACAGCATACAAGACCCCCATTGGTATGTCCCCATTTCGGATTGTTTTTGGGAAAGCGTGTCATCTCCCTGTGGAAGTCGAGCATCGGGCATATTGGGCTATAAAGAAATGCAACTTGGATTTGGCCCAAGCTGGAATTCAAAGGAAGTTGCAAATTCAAGAGCTCGAGGAGATTCGACTATCATCATATGAGAACTCAAGGCTCTACAAGGAAAGATCAAAAGCAGCTCATGACAAAATGATCCAACAAAGGGAGTTTCATGTTGGAAAGAAAGTCCTTCTCTATAGTTCACGACTGAAGTTGATGCCTGGTAAGTTGCGTTCTAGATGGTTAGGTCCTTATATTGTGTCTAATGTTTTTCCTTATGGTGCAGTGGAGATCACACAAGAGGACACTGGAAGGAGCTTTACAGTCAATGGGCAACGTTTGAAGAGATACATTGAGGGACATCCTACTGATGCAGTGGATTTTATCACACTGCATGACCCCATCATCACTTGATCACATCAGGCTGTTCCTAACCCTTTCACTTTTATATTATTTGTCCTATTTAAAAATTCTGAATTTCATGTGCATATATCATCTCACGGGTTCACATTGAGGACAATGCAATATTTTAAGTGTGGGGGAGGGAACCTTTTAGTTTAGTAATTTCAATTGTTTTCCTGTTAAAAAAAACAAAAAAAAATTTTTTTGTGTGTTTTTCAAAATTTGTGTGTTTATTTAACAATTTACTGTGTGTTTTTGAAACTTTTGAGCTGAAATGATTCTCATCACCATTTTTAAATGCGTATCAATAAGTGAAACAATTTACCCCCTGAAACTAAGCTTAAATGAATGCTGAAATGACTTTGTTTCAAGTTCAAATATTTAGTAATTTCATGCAAAGTACGCTGAATTTTGAATCCCATGCCAATCTCACTGTCTTTATATTTGAAATCACTTTCCTGTGAGGCTTCTAAACCATTATTTTCATATTCTTTACATTCACCTCACTTCTTGAGAGAACCAAACCATACTTGATTTAACCAGAATTTGATCTATTCCTGTCAAAACTTGAGGGTTTGAGGTACTTGTGTTTAAATGATTGAGGCATTTGTTTGGTATTAAAACCCCTATTTCAAAGAATCCTTTTTTATAATGGCCTACCTTGAATATTTAATCCTTGTAGCCCTTAGAAGCCATGCACAGCCTGTTAGGTTAAGCGACATTACAAGCCAATTTTCCCTATCCAACCAACTCTTGAAGTGAAATTGCATAATCTCGTTGAGCTTAAGTGTGGGGGAAGCTATCTTGTGTTGTGCCACCACATTATGTGATACTTTGGGTGGAAAATTAAATTATGAAGAGATGTGGTTGCTGCTAAAGAAAGTCATTGTATTGAAAGCTATGCCTTTTCTGGAGCTTTCATGACAAGTGAAGCTGTGCCTTTTCTGGAGCTTCTAATTGAGGTGGAAAGTTGTGCCCATCTGGAGCTTTCAAGAAAATCATGTTTTAGAAGATTGACATTTTTTATGCTGAAATGATGAATGGTGTAAACCTTTCATGAATTTTAATGATGATGGAGCTGAATTGATACTATGGGGATGGAAGAGAAGACCATATTTAAGTGAAAATTAGATTAATGCAATTTTGCTTTAAAAGAGTCAAGCCCTCCTCATTCAGCCTCAGAGTTTTTCACATCTTAATCCTACCAACCGAAAGCCACAGAACAACCCTGAAAAGTCCTCATGATAAACATATGTCCTTGACTCACATCGGGTAGCGATTTAGGAATCTATCAAGCCTATGGTGACCCTTTTATGAGTTTGGATGAGAAAGACATTGCAAAAAAATTGATATTTGAGTGATGAGAGAAAATTCAAGCGAGGTAAGTGTTTTGTGCATGGGAGGATAAATTAAGTGGAAATATATTGAATGATATAAATGGAGAACATGAAATAATGGTTTTTTATGATGCATTATATCTTTTGTTTCTTGGTGTGTAATTGTTTGATCTCAAAGATATGTGTTTCAAAATTGGTTTTGATTTTATATTGATGTTTACTTGAAATGAGATTTTGCTCAGGAGTGCAAAAGGGTAAGTGTGGGGGAGTTGATAAAACACTATTTTGTTGAATATTTTATTGGTAATAAATGATATAATTTCCTCAAATTGTGTTAAATATGTTTATTTATAAAATATTTGGGATTTGATCATTCATTTGAAAATTTGGTGAAAATTCCAGTTTTACCCTTAATAGTACACTGTAGTATTGCGAAGATAAATATTTTTACATTTATTATTTGAATTTGAAATTTTGTAACAGTGTTCCTAAGATAATTATCGACAACTTTTATTCAGGACACTAATGCTAAAGAGTGCAGTTGGATGGAGTAAATGAGACATTAATCCAATGGTGGGCTGGACTCGGCTGAATGGACATGGGTTCTTTATTTGGGCCATATATTCTACATAAGGGCTTGGATGGAGCCCAAATTTTGAGGAAAGCTCGGGGACAGGATTTTTCACAACTCATCCTTCTAGAAGGCCGGTCAATTCACGCGTTTTGGAGGTCAAATTGGCGGTGCAAGTTAGAATAAAATATTTGGCCGAGTTTTTCATTTCACACTTAAAAAGTTATGTATCCCTAGCCCTCACAAACTCTATTTAAAGGGGGTTTAACTCTTTGAGAGGGCTGTTCGAGGCTTTGGGAAGGTGTTTCCGAAAGGGTTTCTCTTGGGAGCCCCTCACAACTCTTGGAGGAAGTAAGCCTTTGTGCAAACCTCTCTTCCAAAAAGGCTCTCATCTCTCACCTCTTCTTTGTATTTCTTTTCTTTCATGTTTGTTTCTTGAATTTTTCTTCAAATAATATTCTGTGTTCATCCCTATTCTTCTTATATTAATCTTCTTAATTGGGTTGGAATAAAGAGTGGAGACAAGATTGGGTTCTACCCTTTCAATCCGTTGCTTATGCAAAACGTCTCCACGATGACTACACCACCCATGGAAGAGTAGTTCTTTTTATTAATCGATCGACCTCTATCCTTCTTCATTCATTTATTTTGAATCAATGAGATACTGTAATTCACATATTATGATCTATTAATTGAGTTTTTAATTTAAATGAAACTAAGCAAGCAATTGAATAGTTAACACAAAACACGCGAGGTCGGGAATTGTGTGAACTTTGAGAGTGCAACCTTAACCGGTAATTCAAAACCACATGGGATCAATTTGTAGAGTTCAAATATAATCCCCAAACTCAATTAATCCTCATTTCCAGAGTGGTTATGTGCCTTAATTTACCACTGACCATAAGCTAATTTTAGAACATCAATCAAAGCAGGGTGTTGCGATTGCATGTTCCGAAGTTAGCCTAAGGTTAAAATTCACTTCAATCTTCGTGGTAAAGTTAATTCTCGTAGGGTTTGAGATTTAACAAATTAAGGGATCATAATTAAGTGAATATTAATTTAAATGATAATGATTAATAAATGATTTAAGAGGTAGAGTTAGATCGATTACTTCTTTTAAATATTTTTTAAACAAACATCTTTTTGTTGTGTCATTCTAATCGAAACTTCATTTCAAAATTAAAAACAAAAAAAATGTAATCTTCTTCCAGCAAACTTCTTCTAGATTCATAAACTATAAACAAACACCCCCATCCTTTCAAGTAGTGTTTTTATTATCTTTTATTTTACTTCTATAATACCTCTAATAATTGTTTTAATTCACTTTCTCCTTTGAGAGACGACCTTGGTCAGCCACTCTCCTGCACCTAAGTACCCCAAATTACACTAATCATTTGAGGGCGCCCACGACAGCGCTCTTTCATACCACTAAATTAATCGATGATAATGAGTATCTGAATTATACATAAATTAAAAATTATTATTTTATATAAAATACTATTTATATAATTTTTAGGACTATTCACATATATGGTTTTTCTCTATACACAGAAAATAATTTATTTGAATATAATTTATTTAGATATCACTAATTAATTAAATTTATCTAAAACAAGTTATTGGAACCCCCTAAATCTCCCAAAAATATTACTTTTTAATATATTAAAATCAATTACATCTTTCTTTAAACTACATACCTAAGAAGATTATTAGAATTTAGTGAGTAGTTACTATAATTATTACATAAATATAAATTAATGTTAAATTAACATTATAAAAAACAAGTTTATGTTAAAAATAAACATTTATAACATTTCATAACCTGTTTTATCCTTGTAAATCACATTTGACATATTAAAATCCTGAAACTGACAATTTAGAATTATTCTTTATATAAAATAATTTATTTCCATTATTGATGGAAAGAGGAATTAAATTAAATATATTTTTTATTTAAAATTATTGTGGTAGAAAAATAGTCACAAATTTTAATAAAGATAATTTTCTATGATTTTAATGTCCTCTCCTATTGTTTTAATATTCTTTTCCCATTTTACCATTACCATGGTGGAAAATATTTAACCAAGGATAATATAAAAAATGACCAAAACTAAATGTGTCATCTACACCAAATATAACACTCATGATTAAAAATATGGAATCCATTTTACCTAAATAAATTACAATATTCTGAATAAATTAAAATGAAAATAAACCTAAAAACGTGATAGAAAATTATTTTCATTAAAAGGGATTTTCAGGTATAAAAATATTTTGGTAGAATGTTATGGATAATTTCAATTAAAATGAAATAAATATGAATAATTTTAATGAAAAGTTGATAATTATAATTTGAAACCAATTCAATAAATTGGAAATTATAAATAAATGGAATGAAATAACAATTTTCTATAAAATCTATATTTTCTTCACTATTTATTGGAAAATTAATCCTTTCAGAAAAATCCAAAAATGTATTTTAAAAATAATTAGTATATTTTAATTTCAAAATTGATATTTACTTTAAGAAACCTAAATAAAATTTTAATAAATTAATGGTAACACATTCTATTTAGAAGAAATAAAACCCATTATTATGATATTTTTTTCAAGCATAAAATTACTTCACTAAAAATTTTATTTCTTATTTATTAAGAATTAGACATTAATTTTTTTCATGTATGATAATTATAAATATATATCATAATTTTGTTACTCTTATTCATAATTGTTAATTTAATGAAATTTTTTTACTTGTTAAATTTAAAATAATTTTTTTTGGTTGGTTTAAACTCTATGTTGTATTTCATAAACATTATTGAACTCTATGTTCTTTTTAAATATCAAATAATTGAAATGAATATATTTTATACATCAATAGATATTTTCATATTTATGTAATAATTAATATATTAACAAACAAAATAATTTATTTATTTTGGATAATGTGAAACCATTATTTCTCAAAGTATAGATGTTAGAAAAACATAATGTGTTCAATATCATGGTTCACACAACAATACAAAAGAAACCAATAATCATTACATAATCTTTATAAACTAAATATTATGTTGGTGGGTCGAAATAATGTTTATTAAATTATTAATTATATATATATATATTTAAATACATTTCTATTATAATACTAAAATATTTATAACAATTAATTATACTAAATAAATAAATAATGAAATATTTTCATTCAAAAAAATATATATTCATAAAAATAAAATTTTGTATGAGCTAAGATGTTCATTGTATTATTTTAAAATAATTTATGAAATGGAAATTATGGTTAATATAGAAAATAAAAAAAATTAACAACAATAAAATCATTATTACATGGTAAGTAATGAATCTATCATATGATTCAAAGATAAAATTTTTATAAAAGTGATTTCATTTATTTAATCAAATGATATTAAATATATTTTCTATAATTTTATGATTTTCAATATATAGTAATAGAAAATATATTATGCCAGAGTTTGTACCTAATATATTATATGGGGATACATATAGAGTATATAATCCAAAACTATCAATCAATTTAGTGGTCCTTAAGAACATGACACCTAATAACTTCCATATTACGATGTAGAAATAAAATAAATAACATAATAACATTCATAAACAATTGATATTATTCATAATAGAATTATTCATATCCTATAGAATACAAATGAAATAATGGGTGAGATCTGATGCTCAAAATGTTAAAATACAATTGACTAAATCATGAATCAATATGACATTATGAATATGACATTGTAAATTATTGAAAACAATTACATTTAGTAAATAACATGAAAAAAATAATCCATCCCTAGTTGATATCAATAAATAATATCATTTATAAGAGTAAATAAATTTCTAATGAAAAAATAAATGATATTGAATTTCATGTATTCGGTCATCATGATATTTGTACCATCAATTCCACAGGTCTAGATAGATTAATCGACTGGTATGGGTACACAATAAATCAATTTAATGACATATTACATGTTTTTCTTATTATGCATATTGATTAATTGAGGGGGTATCAATAACATGGCCCCACACATAACATTATATAAAATTCCATAGTAATATATTTAATGATCCATTCAATTCCAAAAAAAATTAATATTATCAACAAATAATTGTGTTGTGTAAATAATTATGATTTATCATGTTTTCCACAATCAATAAAATTAAAATAAATTTAAAAAATCATATGTAAAAATGATTTAAATATTAATATAAAATATTCAGGACCAATAATATATAAATTTATATGAAATTTAATATTAATTGATCACAATAATCATTATATATTAATGTAAATTTAATGTCGAAAAATTAGTCAATATATGAGAGATGACTATCATAAAATTAGATTTAGTAGGAAAATAATTAATTTTAATAAAAAGTTAATAAAGCTTCTAAACTAAATTTTGATATATTTTATAAATTTATTATTTATTTAAATGATATAAATTAATTTAAATGGAATAAAATAGTTATAGTGTTTGGAATGTCTTTTAAAACTATATACATTAAATAGAAAATATTACTTATCACTTCTTAAAGGGAAAGTATACAAAAACGAACCATTCAAAAATCATTTCAAAGAATTATTATAAAATAATTATGAATTTCAATAATTATGTTAACATTATTTAATAAATCAATTGTGTAATAAAATGTAATTGTGAAAAATAATATTGAAAAAATGACTTGAATGAGAAATATACCTGATAAAATAGAGAAATTTGACTATCATTTCATTTAAAATTACTATTGTATGTGTCACTTTTATTTAATGATTAATAATTTTTAATAATTTTTTATTAATTTTTACTACCGAAAAAGGGTAGCTTATAGACCACATAAATTTAAATTGGATCATAATTACAAATATGACTCAATTTCGTGGAAATTGAGATGAAATCACTTAACCGATGCCCGAATCTTCTGGTACATTCATTATCATGATAAATAATAAATTCATTTTAATTAATATAATTTTTAAAACCAATTATATTTTTTATTATACAATTTTTTATTTAATTCCATGTTATATTAATTTACATAATTAACTAAGTTCATGATAGTTGTTTTTTATATTCAGATGATATGCCAAAATGATTTTGGTAAGTTGAATATGTAAATGAATAATAATTCCATCATATAAAATTAATAATCATTTTCATACATCTATTATACTTTTACAAACATCCATATAGGATTGCTATGAAAAATGATCAATGTTTCAATCATGGAGACAATATGTCATACCTGTGAATGTGTATCATTTTCCATTTTCTAGTGAACATGATTGAAATAAGTTAAGTATTATATTATCATTATTAATTATAAAAATATATTAAATATAGTATTATTTAATAAATTAAATTTATATGTATATACCATCCATGTGATCATGTTGTGAAAAAACAGCACACATCACTTCGTGGAGGTGGTAGTCCACACGTACCCATGAGAAATTTTATCATTTTTTAATTAACGAAAAGGTAATAAAATATATTGAATTTTAATTTTTAATTATGGTATATATTTCATTAATATACTATATATAAATTAATGACATAATTATAACAAGTCATTATAAGTGGTGAAGGAAAATTAATTATAATGTTTTATGAGATGGTAGTATACCGTACACATGAATGAAAAAAATTACCCATTTGAAGGAAGTGGAGATGGTTATAATGCATGAAAATAACACTGAAAACATAAAATTATATCAAATTATATAGTTTTATTATTTTAGTATGGTTCAATAGCATTTTATAGTTGTATAATAATAAATGAAATGCAATAATTTGATTACGAACTATACATATATTTACAACCTCTTTATGATTACACATGAAGCCTTCATATGAAAGTGTTCTAAAAAAATTAGCCTCCTGAGAAAATTTATGAATATAAGGAAGTTATTTTTTATGTTATTGTTTAACCAAAATTCACTTGATATGTGGAGATGAGTCCAGTGGGGTTGTCCTTTTATAATTTGGCAAGAGAAAAATCATTGACTTATTTTAATCATAAAATTCATCATTGTATTATACAAGATAAATGGATCTAAAATGACCAATTAAAAATTATAGAAGACATAAGGTTGAAATATATACATAAAATATATATTATATAACTTTTGAGGTCATTTAATTCTATATATCATTAGATTAACCCCCAACAAATGAATTTTAATATTAACTTTGGTTTTTAATAGTTTTTACTATCAATTATTACCAAAAATGATGATGAAAATATTAAATAATATTAATTATCCCATCTATGAATATATGAATAAATATTATCATATTGAATTCATAAGGGTGGTAGACTATTATTTGAAACTAATCATGAAAAACGTTTTTTCTTAAAATGCCTATCAATGTAAAAAAATATTTGAAATTAATGATTAATATTAATTCAATATAAAATAATTGGATTATAAAATATTTTAAATTTTCTAATAAAACATTGAAAAAATATTTAATGTAAATTTAACTATTTAAAAACCTGAAAAAATATAATTTTCATTAAAATGCAGTAATTTTAAATATTCGCTATAAAATAAATATTTTTAGTAAGATACATATAATTCATCTTGAGATAATCATCATATTATAATTTCAAAAATAAATTTTTTTTTCAAATTTTTTTTCTAAAATTGAAAAAGATTATTGTATTATTTTCTCATAGAAATTAGTAAAACCATATTTTTAAGAAATCATATTTTTAAAGAATGAAATGAAATTACTAAAAAATAAGGGTTTATTTTCAATAGTATTATTCAGTAAATTATTACTCAATATGTCATGTAGATATATTTTTTAATATAGTAACCCCAAATCATACCTAGTGATTCAACGAATATGTTATAACAGTCATATTTAAATTTTTTTGTGGTTCATTTAAGATTGTTATTGTGTTTCTACTTTTCAATCTACCATATTGTTCTTTTAATATCACAACATATTATATTATTACCCTGTAAAAAACATCATCATCAAAAGGCTCAAGGATATTATATTATATAAAATTTGGTTACATCTTCTTCATATCATCCTTAGGTTCCCACATCACTTCAACTACATTATGACTTCTCTTATTTATATTTACATGGTGAGTAGTCAAATTCATGAATACTTCTCAATAGTGTCAATAAACTAGATAAAGTATTCAATAAATAATTTATTATGTTATAATTCTATTTCATCAATGTTGAGAAAATGAAATTGTTCTGGCATATACATCATTAAAACATTTATTCAACACATCATGTACTTTAGATGTGATTAGTGTCTTATCTGAGTGGTAATCCATAGCTCCAATTATTTCAGAAAATTTATTATATATAATGTACATAGGGATCAATTTCATATTTTTAATAGGCCTTATAACCCCCTTCAATGGATATATATTCAATAAAACATGATCTCTAACATGAAATTTATAATCATTCCTTTTTTATAAAAATGATTAATTTTCCTATATTGAGATAATTTAATTCAAGTATAATGTGTTTTTATTTATAGCATTGTCCCCACAAAATGATCTAGACTTGTAATCTTTTATTCTCAACATTTTTCGAAACATGTTGGAGGTCAAAATATCTTTATATATAATGATTTAGATGATTACATTTCAAATCTAGAATCAAATAAACAATTATAGTTGAATTCTACCAAGAATATGTTTGATCCCACAAACCCTGAATGTGAAGTTAGAATAACCACAAAATGAATTCCAATGTTTTAATAGTCTTTTAAAGCAGATGATCAGTTCGAGGATGATAGGTCGTTATAAAATAAATTTTGGTGTTAATAGTCTTCTATGGATTTTTCCAAAAATTTGACGTAATTCTTGGATCACGATCATATAAAATTCAAAAAGGTGCCCGACATGCCTTGTGACATCTTTAATACAGATTCATGTGTGGTTCTCAAGAGGTAAATATTATCTTTTGTGAGGAAATTTTTATATTTGGTACAAGGATAAATAAAAATGAATATTTCATTAATATTTTTATGAGTCTATAATAATATATTAAAAATTCCATATAATTTTAATCCCACTTCCACGTAGTAATAGGTAGAGTCTCTATGAATCCTCTAATATGTTTACTTTTCAACCTTCACTTGTAGGAAAACTAATAATCTGGTACATAATAGTTAATATCCCATATCATATTTTCCTATAAAAAATGTTCCTGTATATACCTGTACATCAAAATATTGTAAGGGTGTATTGAACAAATTTTAGTAGTGGGAATTATTAAATATTTACATTTTAATCAATTATTGATGAAACAAAAAATCCCTTTAAAATTTTAAAAATTCCATAATCAAATTTGAATTTTTAGAATTTCTTATCATTTAATACTTATTTTTTTTTTAAATTTTCCATCACTAAGATGATAACATTTTAACATTTATATTAAAAATGGAATGATAATCAGTTGGATAATATGTGATTTTTACCCTTCATTAGTTATTCCAATATCCATATTTACTAAATCGATGAATATATGATCCATTCCATTCATAATTTTAGACAGAAATCCAGGATCATACCTATACAATCGATCAACTTACTTATATATCATCCATGGGTTGTACTGGATTGAGAAAACATAATACTTGAGTAGAATGATCAATCATCCTTGAATCATTCAATAACATTCTATAAAAAATTTATTTTAGTCTATTATGATCTATTTATATATCATATAATTCTCTATAGTTACAAGGTATTCATATCTTCAAGGAAAGTATTATACCTTCCGACTCAAGATCATGTGTTCGATATTTCTATTTATGAAAATTTAACAAAATTTATTAAATATATATAACATTATCATTCTTTATAAGGTCAACACAATATACCTTCGTTGAATAGTCACTATATATATATATATCAAATCCATTGTTTCCTGAATATAGTCCCAAAATTATAGAATAAACTGATAACATCATTAATTATTTAAAATATTATTCACATTCATTTTCTCTTTATGAACATATACCCATTTTGAGAAATATTAGTTAATGGGGTATCCAATTGGTAAATATGATCATGAAAAAAAATGAGACTACATAAGCAGTTATGTTCATTGGTTTTGGTTATTATTTGACTACAATTTTTTTTGGATCAACTATGATTATATCCTTGGACATAATATGATCATGAAAACAATAATTCTAAACCAATAAGTCATACATATTTAATGTTCCCTAAAACTCATTTCTAATAATAGTTTCTATAATTATCATTAGATGATTCTCGGGATCATCATATGTTTTTGACATTCAACAAGATATCATGTATGAATAAGATAAAAAAGTATAGAGATACATTCTTTATTAATTTTCCAATAAAATCCATCAAAATAGGTTATTAATTAATCAATCAAAATATAATTATTATAAATTCATAATGTCTATACATAAAAAAAGAAATATTATCTTTGGAATGTATTTCATTTTTTACTCACAAATTAATATATCCAGAAAAAATGTTCAATCCCTGTAAAATATTGAACTCCAAGTGGTTGATGTAATAATTCAAAATTATGAGGAAGATAATACATGGTATTTACATTAATATAATTTATTTATCTATAATAAATTTAAAACATCATAAATCTATCATTATTCTTTTCAAAATAAATAGGGAACCCAAATGTTAAATTCTAGGATGTATAAATCCTGTTTAAAAGAACTCCATTAGTTAATTATTTAAATCTATTGATTTAATGTTTTTATTATTATATAGATTCCCTAAAATTATTCCTTCCTCATGGATTATTTCAATATGAAACTCAACTTAAAAATCTGGTGTATGTTTAAATAATTTTTTAATAAATTATTTAATGCAATCCATTCCATTATATACATTATCACTTTAAATATTTCATTTTCCATCTATATATTATTTATTATCTTATTATGAATCAATCACACCTATAAGAGATATTATTTGAGGATCTATATATGGATACCATGATTTTTTCTCCCCTCAAAACATAGTAAATTCTATATCCTCATCAAAAATCATAACATCCCTCTTATAGAAATTATTATTTTTTGTTATATTTTGAAATTATTCCATTCCAAATATAATATCATAATAAACAAAATCTTTAATAATCAAGTCTGAAATTAGAGAAGAATTATTTTCGACAATCTTATGTGACTAACATGTCTTTATTTATGTGATATTTCAACTTGAAGTTAGGACTGACCAAATTTTTCTTATTGTTTTTAGGGAATATCTAATTATTATGGAAATTTTTTTGATATGAATGGTTTTTAATATATTAAATCATATTAAGAATTATATAAATTGGTATAATTATTAATGTACCCACCACCATATCTATATAAATATTCTCCTTTTTTAATAGTGAACAAATTTACTACACTGTCACCCCTTGGCCTCTCCTATAGTATATTACCTTAAAACATGAGATTTGGTTTTGAATAATTCCCTATTTATTTATAGTAAAAGTATTAGATAGTATTGGTATTTTTCCCCATTACACAAATTATCTAGTTGAAACATATCTCTACACATAAAACAAAATTCTATTACCATCAATCATTTTATAGTAGGGTACATAACCAAATATTCACATGATGAAAATTTCTTCTTCTCATTTCATTCTATGAAATCTTAACTTTTTATTTTGGTATAGTTTACCTCTCCATTTCATTATGTTTCTTATGTAGATTGGATCTAGAAAATTACTTCTCTACCATAATGGAACATGATACTAAATCATCATTTGATGGTAATGATTGAGAAAGTTGTTACCTATGGGCCATTTTTTAATTAAATCAAAGAAATGGTCAATGAACCTTTTGATATTAAGTATACATTTTGAATAATTCTTGTAAAATCTTCAAAAATTATCCACATACACTTCCATACATTCATATTCCATGTAAATTAATTTGAAGAACAAACTCTCTCTTTTATCGTGGTATTCATGATGGATTCAATTATTAATGAAAATGACATTAAATGTTATATAACAAATGATTTATATTTCATCATCCTCTTTAGTATTTTAGACTAATGATCACAATAAATCTATATCTCCTTTAAAATAATTATCTACAAGAGAAAAAAGTCAATTTCATTATATCCTAATGCATGAAATGACAATTCAAGTCACATAATTCATTTCACTACAACTGATATATTAGTTGTTTAATTAGAAGATACAAGATTTTCTCATAAGAAGCGATCCAATATAAGAAAATCATGTTGTGGAACAAATGTTTTCTCTATTATAAGAATGTTTTGTCTATATATTCAATATTTATAATTAATATACACATGATCTAATATGTTATAGTACCATTTTGGGTGGATAGTGTGAGTCCATTTTATTGATGTTCAAGGTTATTAAGTTTTGAGATTGGTTTTTTCTTTGTAAAGTTTCTATATCCTTTGATATGATTAACTGGATTTGATTAAATTTATAACGGTCAGTCACACTAAACAGAGATCCCATTTGGTCTCCTGAGTTCATTTTTTTTAGATCATCCTTGTTGGTAATATTTTCTAATCCCTTTATTTTTCATTCATTATAAATCTCCTTGATTTTTAAAGGAGTAGTGTGTTTTTAATTTAGTATAATAATTGGGTCTTCTTTCCAAGGATGGAAGGCATTATGGTTGGGATAATTATCACACCCGGGTACTGGAATTCACCTTCAGTTAGGACTCGTGTCAGCTTGTTACATATTTCATCATCAATTGGGTGTGAAAGGTTTGAGATTTTGGATTATTTATTCCTTCCGTTCATGTATTATCACTCCTCCCTTGGTTACCCATTGGTTTTTGGTGAATATGGGTGTTTTTGGGGTCATTAGGCCCATCGCTAGGTTAGCAGTAATTGTGTGCCCTGGCCCATGTAACCTTGCAGAAGCTCCTGGGTGAGACATTACATAATGCATGGCTACCAAATGGTTAGTAATACCAGGTTGTTAGGCAATGAATTTTATCCTTTTAATTATATTAGGGGCTGCATGGTATCTTTATGGTTTAATAGACCATGTTGACTAACCATGTGGAATGTCAATATTTTTAAAAATACTTTCCCTCTCCCCAGTTTTTATATCCAAACCCCTATGATTACCCAATTCATCCTCCTCCAACCTTGTCTCCTCCCATGAGGGATTTTGCAACCTTAATTCCCCTCCATGAAGGGTCCAATGGTTTTTTATAGTGTTTCTCCATTCGGATCGAAAGTTTAGCACTTCTATCTCCTTCTTTCTAACTTTTCTCTAATTTTTACACCTTTCCTTACCCTTTTGGTTATATTGGCCAATTATATTGTATGGGGTTTGTTTATTTTTTGTGGTATTCCCTTCTTAGGATTCAATGAAATTGGATATATTTTCCTTTGGAGAGATTGAGGTGGGAACAAAGTTTTGCACTGGATTCTATAAGTTCATCATCGATTGAGGTTTGATAACTTTGCACATATCTTTTAGTTTTATTATTTCTGTGATTTCATGACATTTAATACTCTTAAAATTATTTATTACTGATGTTTCATGCTTTGAATGGTTGTTAAATGATAAATAAAAAAAATTCTTAATTTTATTCGTATTTGTGAAAAGGATTGGTTGGGTTTTTTCACACCAAATTCATGTTCAATTGAAAAAATAGATATTATATAAACGTTGTTATATTTAAAGGGAATGGTTTGGATATATAAATGATATTTATATTATCAAATTATGGCTTCTATTTCCAAAATCAATTCAGTTTTTTTATATAGAAAACGGTTTGTGTGTGGTTGTTTATGAAGGGATTGATATATTAATGTGACTCGGGGAACGTTTGTAATTTTTTATAAAATGGATTCATTTGTAAAACCCCTTCGAGAGTAAGTCTTTCCATGTATGTTGACCATGGGATGGGATTTTCGTCGGTGTGGAAACTCCCTTATGTAATTATTATTTTTGGGTAAGGACCGCTCCTTGAGATATATGGGGTGGTTCTAGTTTTTTTGATGTGTGTGGTGGAATATATATATGGATTGTTTTTTGGAATCTGTGGAACACCCCATTGTAAACATGGAATGGGAAAATATCATAGTAAATTGGAATTCATGGAATGTTTACTGCTTTTGAAGTTCACACACTAACCAATGACCTGTAGTAGGTCGATATTTGGGTTTATTTAAATGGGATTGGGCCCCATAGTCTGTCATGAGTCAGGATGGATGGGAATTTGGTCATTTTGATTTAATCATGTGTGGCCTACTACTAGAGATGGGGTCTTATGTATTAGTATGTTCTAGTTCTAATATGGGTAAATAGGTATTAATGCATTCCTCTGATTCTAGCACCATTAGTATCATTTCACTCATGGCGTGGAATCATTATCCATATGTTGGTTTCAGTGTTATATTGCTAGATTTTTAATTTTTGGTTTGTTATAATGTTTTTAATAAAAATGTTTTGAATTTATATGTGTTTTCATTATTTTCCCTTAAACATTAAAAATTAAAATTTTCTAGTGGTTTCCTTTTTCCTTATCCCAAATAAACCTAACAATCTATAAATGAATGAGCCTTGATTAAAAATACGAGGGAAATGAACTGGGATAGTGATTTGATTTCTTTAAATGAATGTATATATAAACCTATATTTGTACATTGTAGTTTGACCAATCTAATAAATTCTTCTTTATTTAAAGATTATGCATTGAGAATCGAATTATTCGTCCATTCCAACTACGTTTTAATACTGAAGCCTATAGTATTCTCTTATTTTTAGCTTCTGATGCAGGATGCATCATTGGTTCGATCGCCATGGGTGGTTTTTGGTTGTGGATTAGAGGGTGACCCTCAGGGTTACATGGAGATGTCATGGGAGTTTGGTTCAGTTCGACTAATTATGGATTAGTTTTCTATTTTGGATATTGTATCATAAATTATAATGTAAATGATGCAATGTTTGAAAACCCATATTTAGTTTGGTTTGACTTTTGTTTATTTATCCTTCTTTGGTAATTTAATTGGGCTAATCTATTCCCAGTGTCTCTATTGATGCCCCTGGTTCTTATTGATAACTGAGGATGGTCAAGAATGCCTCTCAGTCCTTTCCATAGATTGCCTCAGGTGACCGATTCATGGTCGTCTATGGTTGGTTCGTGACATGAGAGTTGTCCAATAGAAAAGTATATTTTATATTAAGATCAATTGGATAAATGAATCGAAATGTAACATTTAAAATATTTTTTCAATATCATTGAAATATAATTGAATAATCTTATAGGTTTTCATTGGTTATGATGACTGGAAGGTCTGTCAACATAATATATGTTTAAAAGAGAACAATAATTTTCGCATTTAATGGAAAAGTTAAAAAATGAACCTTATAGAAATATTTTTAAATATTGATTTATAAACTATTTATAAATCATAATATAACATAAAATGTCTTTAATAATTTAGTTTTTTTATAAAATGATCTTATTTTAAATTAATTTTAAAAAATATTTACATGGATGAAAATTATACCCCACCAAAAGTAAAATAATATCATTTTTCTTTTAAACATTCATCATGAAAGCGTAACATGAATTGAATAATTAATTAAAATTAATTAATATATATCTATGTTAAAGACCTAAAAGGTGATTTATATACAAACATAATCATAGATATGTGTATAATACCACATATATCTTAATAGAAGGGAATTTGATATGGAATCCATTAAATGTTGTGTGAAACATCATGTAAATTATTTATCTTCCATAATAATAAACATCTATAATTTATTTGAATTCTTAAGGAAAATATTCATTATCATTATTCAATTAATTTTATTTATTACCATGTAATATTTATTTTCTTAATCAACTATGTTCATGTTGGATGATTTGATGATATTCAGATCATATATCCAAAATGACTATGGTAATTTCACTATGGCTAGAGAATTCACTTAGTAATAATTTTAATATAATAATAAGGAAATATTTATTTCTTATTCATAATTATATATTTAATAATAACCATGAATGATGGATATACAAAATTATATGTGTTACATTCATGGATATGGTATTCCATACACGTATGCTTGAATGACATTTACCGTTTTAGAATTATAATTGTGGAATGAATGTATATGTAATTTTATATTTTAAAATTATAATTTTTCAATAAATAAAATATTTTTACTTAAATAAATATATATGTACACTCCATGTGATGCAGCTAAGTAAAATGAATCAAATCACATCATAGAGGTCGTCGTCAACTTATACATGTGAATGGAGATATTATTTTTCAATGACCGGAATGGTATGATAATTTAAAATATATTTATTTTATAAGATTATAAAAATTTCGTGAGAATAATATATATAAAATAAATATTTCATTAAAACCATCTATGAGTGATGGTGACAGAGAACTATTTACATCAGTTCACAAGGAGGTAATCCACCATAAACATGAATTGCACTTCCATTTCAATTTCATTAGAAAATGATATTGATATAACGTATTACACAAACATAAATACATATAACTATATTTAATATTATTATTTTATTATTTTTTCGTGGTTGATGAATGTTTTTTGAGTGTGATGAATAATCAAAATGATAATGTATTGATAAATACCATACATCTTATTAATAATTCCAATTTAGGATTAAACCTCACACCATCCTAGATTTGTTTTATTGATAAAAAAGATAAAATAGGAGATCAAGATATATGTAATGAAGGGATTTTGGTAGGATTTTTTGATCCAAATAGATATTTAATTTTGGATACTAGAGGACAGGGGAATCCTTTTTTATGTGGGGGAGAGGATACTTTTGAATTTATATGAAGAAAAAAATATATTAACCTAGTACTCAATAAAAATTTATCTATAATAGACAATTAAAAGTAATTTATGATATAGTATGAATATATTACCCTCTAATATAAATTATTCATTTTTTTGGTCATTTTTATCTTTATCTGATTTAGTTTAACACCGAGTAAACAAGCTTTAACATTTAATGTGGTAACTGATTGTTACATTTTACTATTCATTAAGAAAAAAAATTATGTTGACTATATTAAATAATATTATTGTACAAATTATGAATTTGGAATAAATTTTATCAAATTAAAATAACGGAAGTGGAAAAATTATATTTAATATTAACCATAAAATACACAATGAGAAATGTTTTTTCTAAGAACTCTCATTTTATGAATGAAAATATTTTAATAAAAAAGTTAAGTATAAAATTAATTAAAAAGGCAATAAATAGATTGTAAATAATTTAATTTAAATTATTATTACTTAATTTCTCCTTAAAAATAGTGGATCATTGTATATATATGAAAAATAAATAAATTTTTCTAAAAAAACAGTCTTTTTTCATTTTTCTCAAGAAAATCAAACTTTTTATCCAAATCCTAGAAATTAATTCTATGGTAACCTTCATAATATGAAATAAAAAAATTATTTATTTATTGTAAAAAAATTCTAAACAAGGTTGAAAATAATTATATTTTTTTCTCAAAAAAATAAATAAAAATAAATTTTCGAAGAAAATATATTTCTAACGAATATAATAACTTGTCTAAAAATTGAAGGTATATTTTTATAAGTATTAATAATTAAAATTTTGTTATTTTTAAAAAATATATATATTTCATAATATGGTTATTATTATTCATTCATTCTAACACAATGGTATCAGTATAGCCATTCTATATTAATATTTAACGGCTCATTTATGCTTGATGTTGCGTGATGTATTCACTATCAAATATAGTATTCTATTCAAATACCAATATATTTAATAATTTTATTAAATGATTTTAAAATCTTAATCAATATATTACAATGATGTAATGATTCAATTTTAATTTTAGGCTTATAAATTTGTTACCAAGATAAATATTATCTACACCGTCAAAAGATAAATCTTCAGAAAATGTTACATTTCAAAATCAATTTTTTTATATAAGGTTTATATAAATTAAATTTTGCATCATAAATTATTTTTATAAATATTTGAACATAATTTAAAATCAATTAATTGATAATTAATGTTTAATATTAATATGAACACATAATTATGAAAAATATATTTTTCTAAAAAAATAGTTTTTGACAAAATTTTTATTTAAATTTAAATATAAAAAATTTTATATTAAAAATGTCAATAATAATAAGAAGATTAAAATTTAGAATTAAAATTTCTATGATCGTTATGAATAGTAATCCTTAGTTATTATAAATATAATAATTACCCTAGTTATATTTAAATCTAGACTAATAATTGCTAAAATGGTAAATTAAAGGTAGATCAAATTTTTCTAAATAAATTTTAAATATATAAATTATATAATACCTTATATTGGTCTTAAATTCAACTTTATATATATCAAAAAATTCACTCACCTAACTCATAATATTCTTTTGAAATTATATTCTTACCCTTTACGAAACATTCTTTTCCAATGATTTGTCCATCATTTTCACATATAATAGGACATCACGTACACCCATTTAAATCCATACCTCTAGTTAAAATATTATATTAAAATATAAAAAATATAAATTGAATTTATCCTCTATACATTTTTGGTATCCTATTGCTTAAAAAAATTTCTTGGACTTCATTTTCAATGGATAATTGTTGTGAATGTTAAAATTTTCAAAGATTGAGTTACAAACCTATTAACTACATTCTTTATTCTTCTCATACACCCTATTACAAACCCATTAAAAACATATATTTTTATATATAATTAAATACATATAAATAATATATGAAAATGTTATTATATTTACATTATGACCCTTATTTATTCAACACCCAGTAAATATAAAAAAATCACATTCCAGCTCATGTGTGGGTTACTACCTCCACGAACGACATGTTTCTATTTTCATCAGCACAATTAATGGATGGTTATAGAAATTATTTTTTAAAATATATATTATATATATTTCATGATTTATTTTTAAGTATTAATTAATAATTTTAAAAATCAAATTTTCAATTGGATATCATTAAAATGAACTCGCCTAAAACAATCATACCATGATGAAATGTGAATTATAAACAAGTCGCAACATATTTTCCATTTACCCAATGTATTTAATTATTCCATAATATTATTATTATTAATTAATATCATCTATATAATTTCATTTAAATTTTTATTATAATGATACTATATGTGAATAATATCTTCCATAACTATACTCACACATAAATTGGTTCATTTTCCTATTGTGTAAAATCGACATCCAAAATGAAAAATACTATAAAGTTTTATACAATATGGATTTGGAAATAAATTTATAGATATTAATAAGTAAATAATTATCATTTATTTATTTATTGGTAACAAAAAATTTTAACTTATTAAATAAAATATAATCATGTGTTCCTTTTCATTCACTAATTTATTCTCATACAATATATTATCATCGTGAATTATATCTAAAAAATAAATTATGGGAAATTATAAAACTATAAATAATAATAATAAATCATTTTTTGTGAATTTTATAATCAGTTAATAAGAATAAATGAGAGATTAATGATGAAAAAAACGTCAATTGTGGATGTAGTTCAAAACCATCAAGATTATTCATAACTAATATTTAAAATAGATAAAAAGTTACAAATAAATATGTGAAAAACAATTATAAATGATTTTTATAAATGGTCAAGTATATGAAAATGGTTTAGATAATAAAATCATTATGAAATAGGATATTATGATTTATATTTTTATTACAAAAGTGATTTTTGCGATTTAGTGGAAGTCAATAATTAAGGTAATGGTTTCTTTATCTAATTTTGAAATCTTTTAGAGATGATTTATATTCAGCACAATTGTTTCTTTTATATGGCGCGATTACTACATAATGAATTTATCTGTCTATTTTCATTAAATTTATGTGCTTCTAATATCTATATTATTCTCTCTTGTTTAATTTCATTTGATTCAAAAGGCTGTAATATTTTATGTTTTTTTAACTCAACACCCTTTATTGTGATCTAATATGTCTTCGCGAACATTATTTTATAATCATTGGGTTTCATCCACCTGTAGATATTTTTTCTTGTTATATTACCTTTATCACTATGTAAAATGTAATTTTTTATTCAAATATCCAAGTTTGTTGATTTCATCAATAATTAATGGATATCAATGGTGATAATAATTCTCAACTTATTTAATGAGAGTATCCCCTCCATGTCCATTGTTTTCATTCCTTCCAATTTTATCCTTTATAATTTGAAACCCAATATATGTTTTATCTCATGTGTCCATCTTATTTTCTATATGTAAATGTTATAGAGAATTTTTACATCCTCTTTTTATGATATTGGGTTTCAATATTAGTATTTATAATTGATAAAAATATTTTACATCTGTTCAAAATTAAGTATTTAATTACAAAATTTACATTTCTTATGATGAACATAATGTTATTTCAATGATAATTATTTATGTTTCTATTTAAAAATTATGTGTTTTAAAAAATAATTGAAATAATTTTTTGAAATTTTAAGTAATTATCATGGATCAATTATTGATGATATGTTTTTGAATGAAAATGTTTCTAATATGTTTTCATATATATTTTTATAACATTACCACTTTTTCAAGGAAAAATTGTTGAATATAATTTTTATAAATAAATGGTTACAAAATGATTTCACTAATACTCTTTGATAACAGTAATCATTTTCCATCATTTTAAATTTGATATTTCAATAATAATATTAATTATTAAAATGTATTGTATTGAATTTCTGAAAGTTGATGTTTATAAAAATTAAATTTTAATGCGACACAAAACAACAACACATACACAATATTAAAAACTACACTTTACAAATAATTTTCATATATTCTCAACCATTTTCATCTCTATATGAAAATTCCATTTTTACAAAGAAGTACTTTTTAATGTATCACCATCTATATGATCATATGAAGTAATTATATATTGTGATTGAACATTGGGTATCAAATACATATAGTATTGAGGTCAATTTTGGTGATACCATATAGAAATGTTATGAATCCCAATTTTATTCTGTGGGATTTATTATGATTCTGTTGACTTATTTTAAATTTTTACCATATTTATGAATGAATAATGGGTTGTGTCTTATATAGAACTCCAATGAATTCGTAATGATTACATCTCACTTGATAAAAGGATATACATATTGATTAATCCAAATCTATAGTGTGTAGAATATGATATATCATATGGAAAAGGGTACTTGGGAGGCTTTATCCCAATCCAATTGGTATACGAGAGAATTTCTTTCAAATCCATAGGGGTACATTGAAGGGTTTATCCACATACCAATGTTATAGGGTAGATTATCCCAATACCCAAAAGGTACACTGGTGGATCTCCACACCTTATTATATAATGAATTTCTTCTGGGGTACGACATGAAATTTGATATCAATATATTTATTTATTCCACCCGATTATATCATAATAGTTTCCTATGATTACAATCCATTGATTGTTTTATTTTATCATTATTTCATACACATTTTCATGGAGTTTTTTTATTTATGATTACGTGTCCTTGTAACATGACTTGTGATGACTCTTATTATTTGAGATTTTTAATAGGAAATTTCTCCCATTGCAACGGTTTTTTATTCTTATCAACAACACATTGATAATGTGTTGATATTTTTCCCATTACCAATTTTGTTATCTCACTAATTTATTATTTATCTTATTCCATTATATATAAAGTTTAGTATAACTTTTTGAAGACCAGAATTTATTCTAGGGGAGTTATAATATGGAGAAATATTAAGTTGTTGTGAAATTAATTTACGATGTTTTTAGTCCTTGAAAAAGATAAACCAAAAGGTTATCGGTGTTTTTTGAGATTATTATGTGATGTTAATTTGAATATTTTAAATCTTATATTTGATAATATAAATTTTTATAAATGTAAATTTGTAAGAGTATGTGTTTTTATAATGAAACCAAAGAGTATGTTATTGGAAAGACTCAATCATCTACTCATAATTCTAGTAACCCACCAATTGTTGGGTCCTCTACTAAGGTCAATAAATCCATAAATAATCTGGGCATATCCAAAAAAAATTATATTTACTTTTTTATATAACCAACATGGAAGGAGGTAAACTTTTAGGCTTCTTTTAATCATGTAATACTCCCAAGAATTTTGATACATTTTTCATGATTTATTCTACTAATGATTTTTCTTATATTTTTCAAAGTGATAACATCATATTTAATATGTTTTTCCAATATAACTCTTCTCATTAATTATAACATATTGAAAAGAGGTTTTTAAAGAAAATTTTGTTTTATAATGATATTTGATTTGAATAATATACAGGGATGATATTTTATTTTTATTATATTATTTATATTTAATTGATTTATAGTAACTCATTTTGAATTTGTTAATGAATTAGAAGTGGTTTAGAAGAGTACTTTTATGATCTAGATATTTGGTTCAAGATATGGCCATATCTCCTTGAGGATGTAGATACACATGAGATGGTGTACGAAACAATCCAAGCATACCTTGTAATTGTATTATGATAATCTCATAGATTTCATTGGCAACATGGTTGATTTTGAAAGGATATATTAGTTGTGTTCCTACCCAATTATATTTTCGTGTTTCTTTTAAATGGACCATGGAGGGATATCCTAGGTACATGGGTGTAGGATGTGTAATTTTTGAGTATATACTTTTGTATAGGAATGAATCATATGCGGTGGGTGACAATGGGGTATGCCTTAAGGTTAGTGATATTCTGTAGGGTAAATAGAAATGAATCACTATGTGTGATTTTGTCTATATTAAGTCAATATGGTAATGAAGAATAGTAAATTATTTCGTCATTTAATTAATGGTTTTATTAGATAAAAATTGGATCACAATATCAGTGTTGTGATCATATGATATGGGATAATTAACCTATTTAGATTTTATTAGACATTCAAAAATGGGGTAATGTTTTCAGATGAAAACTAATACTATAGAAACGATAAAAATAGGTGACATCATAGATAGAATGAAATACCTTGGAGTTTTCATTTTCATCATTTGAATTAATAGGGTTCTTTATGTTCTGTATAATTAGGGATTGGGAAGAGAGAAACATATTTTTTGAAGGATATTACCATGTTTTTTCAATTTACATGAAATTTAAAAAGGTTAATATGGTGTGGAGAATTGAATCATTCATTGATCTATGAAAATAATGTTAGAATAATCATGTATTTGGTGAAACTTATTAGAAGATATTTGACATATAATTGAGATACAAGTGATTATTAGATCTAATTTTACAAGGATCCATTCACAATACTAGAATTAGGATTCATATATACTTACATATAGAGTTTAGGTGTCCTAATTGTTCAAGTGATTTAATTCGGTGTAAACCATGTGGGAGTTATAATGAAGATGCATCGACACCCATAAGATGATGATAATGACGCATTTGGTTCACTAGGAATACCACTATAAATTAAATCATAGTGTCAGGTTCATACATTAGTTTGGTTGTTTGGAAAATTATATAATTCCTATAAAAATTAAAGATTCCTAAACAACATACGTGATAATCCGTTGACAGGTGGTTCCATGATTTTATTTGGAAATTCATTTATAATTGGGGTGATAGGTTCTGCTTCAAATTATTGGATAAATTGTGTTTAAAACTACCTCATTTGAATTTTATCTAATATTATAGGTGAGTTAAGGTCAGTAAACTATTTTTCTAGGTAAAAGATATTTTATTTTGGATTGGTAAAATGGTATTTTTATTACAAAAAAATCATTTTTTAATAGTGAATAAATAGTTATAATGGATTAAAATTGATATATTTGATGTGATGAGATGTTTTGAGATTCATCTCTAAGAGTTGAGTCTTTATGTGGGGTGAATTTGTAATGAAATAGGAATTTTTGGTTCATTTTTTTAAAAAATAATTCATTTAATGGTCTTTTAGAAAGGTTGGGATAACCCTATTATATTTTTTTCAATATATTACACACCACACCATGATGGATGACGGTTATTCCATTGAAAATTTATGAAAATGGAATCAAATAATATACATTGGTGGAAGAAATTTTCCATGGTAGTATGCCAAATTGTTACTAGTGGGCATCACTATTTGGTGGATTATGTGGGAGGTGTGTACACATATGGTTTAATGGAAGATATATCATTACCTAATAAATTTTCCATGGTTATGAAAATTATTCATTGAATATTTAGGTAGAAGAAAATACTCATCCATATGTATTTCACATCAGGGTAAAGGGAGTCACATCATGATAATGACTCTAATGTGTCAGACCATGTCATGGGAGAGGGTGTTAAATCACAATGTTGACAATTATGTTTAGAAAGTGGTAACCCACACAAAATCTGTGTTTAAATTTAATATGATTTTGGACATATCATGTGAAATTTTTTTGATTGGTTGGACATATCATGATCCCTAGTACATGGCACCATTTCATTTCCATTGGTTGGAAATATAGAGAATGGTATCAGTACAATGGGTGTGAGGTAATAGAGATGTCCATCTAATAAATGTTATTTCGTTTGGTCATAAATGATTAGTTGTAGAATATTATTTATAGATGAGGATTCTATTTCACACCCTCACTAATGGGATCATTTTTTTGAATAAAATAAAACTTTTTTTGTTTCTAGATAATTGATTCATGTCTCATAGTGACCCAAAAGGAAACTCTATAAGGGATGAAACACATTAAGTTTACATTCCATATTCCCCATAGATGGCACCATTGTATGTTATATATTAGGATATTTAATCCATCTTATTTTTCGTTTAATATATAAAATTGATAACCCATTAATATAGGTGTTTCAGAAAAAACCATCCATGATGTGTTGAGGTTCAATTTTATTATTCTTCCTTGATTCCACATATTTTTATTTACCCAATAATTCTATTATCTTAGAGTAAGGGTTTTGATTAGTCTTTTTTAAAAAAAATTTGGGGAGTCAAATAATGAGGGATTTTTTATATCAAATATGGAGATATGAAACATATTCCTCACTTTTTAATTTGTGGAACGTTTCTTAATATATATTTAGGGGTTTCTAAGATTTTTTATATTACTAACTGATTTAGTAACAAATTTTACAGATTCAATAAAAAAGAGTATAAAGTGAATTTCATTACGATGTTTTCATGTTGTAGATAGAGTATTTATTGATTAAATTTTTCTCAATATAATCATTGGATTATATTAAATTTTTAATTAAATGTAAAAAAAATTAAAACATTTTAATATTAATTATTTGGATGTGGTGCTTTGAGATAGGGATTTTGGTGTTGGAAGTAGTTTGGGTGAGGCATTGATGATAATTGTATAGGATGATCATGTTTGCCTCGAGGATGGCAATTCCCTATTTGAATTACATTTCCATAAGATTTTAATGTAATGATTATACATTTCAACATATTTTTTTGGATTCTTTTAAATGGTTAAGGTTTGAGTGAACAATATATAAATAACTGTATTGTAATAGATCCTTATAGAGACAGAGAAATGGAAGTGATAAACATTGGTTGTATTTTGAAATAATAATGACTCTATATCAATGAGAAATAAGATGTTTGTTTTTCAGAAGAGGTAATAGGATATGTACATGGAATTAATGTTATATACGAGAATAAAAGGATATTTTCACATTGATTATACGGTGTGATAGATGGATTAGTTTTCTTGGTTCTTGAAAATATGTTTATACATTTCTTGTGTTATGCAGAACTTGCTTATGGGCGTGGATTAGAGTATTTTCATGTGTATTTAGAAGAATATTTACTATTGGTACCGAAATGGTGTTCTTTTGAGAGGTTTTTCTATATGTTAACGTAGAGAGTCATGTTAAATTATATTTGATAAGGGAAAAAAGAATGTTTATATATAATTTTGTTGTTGGTTTTTCATTTTTTCCATACAGTTTTGTATGAGATTGATCAAGATTGACACCAGTTAGGGGGGATGATTTATGATGTGGATATAGGAAATTGTTGGACCTTGTATACTGAGGGATTTTTTTGTTAGATAATACTATTTAGGTAGTCATCATATGGTGAAAGGTGAATGTTATTATCAAAGAGTATAGGCGGGGATGGATTTAATGAATCCAATTTTGTCCTTTATAGATGCGACGAGGTTATCAACAGGTTGAATGGTTGTACATGTTTCATAGAATGAGTGTAAATAATATTAGTCTAAATAAATAGTGGTGTTTGTGACATTATGATTATATTAGAATCGTGTTTATGGATTATTCCTTGATAGATGGAAAATGGTGAATATGAGATTTTTTAGAAATTCAATTTTTTCCATCATACATTTTTTCTGAGATTTTTATACTTGATGACATGAAATATTATGGATGGTTGACCTCACCGTGTGTGAGTATGTAGTGAAGGAAACTAACAAGAGTGAAAGGGTAGTTGTTTATTGTGAATAAATGTCCAACTATAATAGACATAACTGCACTGATTGATGTGGTTGATGATGAGACAAGTGGTTTTTGCTTGACTATTGAGAGAATATGTTTCCATGAACCTACCACGATTTAGAGAATAGTGTTAATTATTTTATTTTTACATCTACCTAGATAGAAGGTAGTATTCATTATTTTGTCTATGATAATGTGTTATTATTATTTTCCTCACCCTTATTGGAAAGGTTCTGGTGAGACCCTACATAGAAGATGAATGTTTTTGTATGGATGATATTATTAGGCCCATCCGGAGATTGGAGTTATTGATGAATTGTGTTATTGTACTAGATTCATGAACCCACGTTGTGTGGGAATTCATTATTTGAAACTAGATACAGGGATAGAGAATTAATTAATGAGTTGTTGTGATGCTTTTAACATGACTTGGTTTGATGGTGAGGAATTCTATAAGTGATAATGGATAAATACATATGATGGGATATTAATCAAGGAATGGACCTAACTCAATACTGTAGGGTGGTGGTGTGACTATATTATATGATAATATATGAGATCAATGGGATTGTATATTCTATTCCAAGATTAATAGTTAGTGTATAGTTATTATTATTTTTTAGTTGACCATGTATGTTTATGTTTCATAGATTTTATATTAGAAATCGATGACACAGAATACATATTCATTGGAATTATTATTCTTTTACTTATTCATAAAAATTCATACAATAGTATATGATTGCTTGTTTTATGGGAACCAAGTGATATTATTTTGGAATGTATTTTTCAGACACTTTACAGGAACACTAGTGTGTGTGGAGACCTTATATTATTTGTAAAAGTTTGTTAATAAGTCAGATAGTGGGTCGTGATGGCGAAATATAATGGAGATTGGAGATGGTATGGAGGTGAGTCTTAGGGATTATAGTACAAACTCTATTGGTATTTATAAAAATATTCCTTTTGAAGTGTGATCAGAATAGTTTTAGATTTGTTTGGATATATGATGGTATGACTAAATTTCATTTTTATAGCACAGCTTTATTATGGATCCATTTAAACTTAATATATAATATATATTTTTTATCTATATATATTTAAGTATATAAATTTATATTAAATTAATAGTCTCAAAATAATATTATTGATGCCCCTACTACTAATCATTGTCACCTGAAATATATAAAGGTTCTCCTAAGGCCTTGTTCAAGTATATTGGGAATATAATTAAGTTATACTAATTGGTTCATTACACCCAGTTTTTTTTTCATAAACCCTAAAAACTATCATCCACATCCATAATATATAATTCACACATTATTTGAACAAATATAAATGAAAAATTATACTTAGTGCATGCTCATAATTATAGTGGGTTTCTCTACTAGATCATATTAGTTTCTTTATTATTTTCTATAAATTTATTTTTATTAATTTTCATCAAATAATATATTTATCTCTATTCAATGTAGTTATTTATAAAAGTTTTGGAATATACCAATCCCGGTAATTCATTTGAGAGATATATAGAAATACTAGTAGGTTATATTTTACACATAAATTCAAATACATATTTTTGTGTATGTATATGTTTTTTATTAGATACAGGATATAAGAAAGACTTAGACAATTTAGAATAGTAGTTATTTTCATGGTTGATTATTGTGGTATTTCTATATTATTTATTAGATTTGTTTAACTGTCATGTTTATAAAAAAATTACACATTTTGTTTAGGTTTTTGGTTAATTTCCTTTTTTCATTAATTCATGGATTCAATATTTATTTAAAAGTCACATTTATGACAATAATTTTTTTTAATAAAAACCATGTTTTTAATGTTAAATTATTTACTATTAGGGAATAAAGAAAAATCATATCCCAAAAATCATATTTTAGTCCTTGAAAATACATACATTAATTTGAAGACCGAGGAATGTTGTTTAATCCATATATCATTCCTGTTTATGTCTAATATTTATTATTACTAGGTCTGGGAATTAAAAAAATATTAATAAAATATATTCAAAAGCCATGATTACATATTTTTTTAAATATACACTTACTAAATTTATATATATACAACAACAAAAAATTGGTTACTAAATAAGTAATATATTAAATATTGAAACTCTAATAATATTTTTTTAAATGTAACTTTTAATCCAAAATTATCATAATTTAAAAATTTATTTTTTCTATATGAATTTAATTTTTTCTCCTTGAGACATATTTTCAATTTTCTATTAAATTTTGAATTCAATTACTAATAAATAACAATAAAGTAAAAATAGTTAACTCATTAATTAAATGAGAATGTAAATAAAAAATTAAAATTTTCATTGATTGCTTCATTAGGAGTATCATATGATAAGCCTCTAAAAACATTATTATATTCAATGTTAAGAACTAATGACACCTGTAAAATTAATTTTAGTCTTTTTTATGTTTCTTAAATTAGGTGGAATGTGTAAAAAGTAAAATTGATTGAAAATTGATAAATAAAAATATATTTAATAAATCATTAATCTAATATTGATGAGAATGAATATAAAGACTATGATATTAAAAATTATAAAATTGAATAAGAAAACAAATATTGAAAGGTATGCTATTTTATACAATTATTATATGACATGTATATAAATAGATGAAATGAAATTAATGACTATGAAAATCATTGCTACTATCTTTATGCATTCTATTACAATTAAATTATAATATTTAGTCTTTTTATAAAGTGGTGCTATTATATATTTATTTTTATCTTTATATTTAGTCACTTTTTTAATGTCAATGTTTTAGGAAAAAAGTTGAAATATTATTCCATTATAAAGATATGTTTCCATATTACTTCATAAGGAATGAGATAAAATCAACGAATATAGGAAAAAAGATAAATAAACTATTTACTTATATAAAATATATGAATAATTCAATGATTAACATATATATTGATATAACAAAATTAACTAAAATAACATCCTTATATAGGCTATACCTCTCCCCCAAAATAAATACTTTTCGAAAAAATAAAATTATTCGAAAATTTAAAACATAAGCCCTCTATATTCAAAAAACTATTAAAGGAATAATTTATGTTTATTAAAGGATAATGGTTAATTTTTTGTACAAAAATAATAAAATTAAAAAAATTCTTCACATATCAATAGAAGTAATATATGAATTAAATATTAAAATATTTTTAACTATATTTTATTAAATAATTAAAAATAATATAATTACTCTATTTTTCAATGGAATTCAATCTAGTGAAATCTAAATTAATAATTTTTTTAAATGGGTAGATCATAAGAGGGTGACATATACAGGAACAATGAACACAAATATCTTAAAAACCCTTAATGAATTTTAATCCAGTAAAAATGTTGAATTCTTGAAAATGAATTTTAGAAGTATATCATTATGTAATTATAGAAAGATTATAGAATAATTTGAATATCATGTTCATTAATTACACTCCATACACATATTGGATAAATATACTCCTATTGAACTACAATATGAATATATATAAGAGAAATAAATTCATTATCATAAATATAATCCAAGAAAAATGTTTATATCATTACAAACCATAAGGTCATATAAATTAGTTTTATTTTTTGTGATAAAAAATATATGTATACTAACAGTAAATTCACATTTTAGTCCGCCAATGTCTTAATTCATGTTAAACGACTGTAATTTCAACCCATAATTACATGTGACATGAAAGTAAGAAACTAAAAAAATCCATCATTCAATTATTATCTAGGGATATCCAAATGTAGTTACTACTGTCTGCATCACACCTTACCATATAATCAATGATGACCCTGACCTTGTTATATGTTGAGTCTCTTAAACTACCTTAAGAACTCATTTTAAAAAAATTTATATTCAAAATATTTTTTTCTCTTTATGAGTGGCAATGAAAATGATAAGGTTCGAGGAATAACTAATTAAATAATATGACATATTTTATGGATTATGTAATGAATATCATGGAATTATAAAATATTATTTGAAACTAATAATATATAATTTTTTGGTTCTACAAGATATTTTAGAAATATTAAATAATATTTGAAATATAAATATTATTCAATGTTTTGGAGGGTGATAAATTATTTTAGTAATAAAAAATTCGTAAATCTGAGAAAATTTTAACAAATTATACCGAAAATGGAATAAAATTTAATAAATAGATTGTATGGGAAGAAGCATAATGGAATTACAGATATATCATTCCCTCATTGGGATACCATAATTTAAAAAATATTTAGAGGAAGGATAATTTATTATTACAAAGGTTATATTATATAGAGACCCTATATTTCCTAATTTTTCAGTTATACAAAGTCCTTATAAGAGAAATGAAGTATTTTCCATTTTCCATAAGGTGTTTGAAAAGATGATAAAAAATAATAACAAATATATAGTTAGAATTTTACATATAAAACACAAATTTTGTTTATTTCCAAAAAATAGTATAAATAGGTATTAATGTGTACTATACCATGTATTATTTATATAAATTTAAACATATCTAAAGTAGATATATTAACTATTAAAATAATTTATGTTTAATTTGGAACAAAATATATATATTATCATAATTATATGATTTGTATATAAAAAATTACCCTTCTATAATTTATTATATTAGTTCATCAATAAAATACAAATTGAATGCTCACAATTTTTCAATGAATATTTTCATATATTTTTTAAAAGGAAGAATTATATATATATATATATATATATATATTAATTAAACTAATCTTAATCATATGTCAAACATATAATATTATATTATTATAAAAATAATAATCCACAAAAATATTTAAAATATTTTGGTTTGGTGTCTCTGGGATATTAGATTTTTTAGAAAATATACTAATAATAAATAACATTATCCCCAATTTCCATCATTATTATACCCTCCTATATTTCATTACAAACCTATCACTTCATGGGATACAGTAGGGAAATATAAAAAAGGAGTGACTTAAAAATTTAATATAGTAATAATAAAGATAACTATGATGTTATGATAATAGATGGTTTAATTATAATATTATAAAAAACATAAATGAGAGACTTCATAAAATAGAACAAAAAAAGGAATAGGAGAGATGATATAATTGTAACAAGGATATCATTAGAAAAATATGAATATGAAATAGTTTTAAAAAAATCATCATAAAAATAAGTCACAGTTCATTTCTGAATCATTATAACATAGTGTGTTATGCTATCGTCCCAAAACCATATAAAATATCTCACAAGATATATTAATTAACTAATTCATTAGGTGAAATTATAATTCTAATCATACACGTCACATTGTAATATTTCATTAAATGACCTCATCATTTATGATGAGCACTAATTATTCATAAAATTTATTGAAACTCATGGGAACTAAATGGGATACAAAAGGATTATGATAGGTGTAATTAAATATTAAATCAGATGCATTCCAATAGTTGGGAGAGATTATATACTATTAGAAATTAAATATTATAATTTCATAAAAACTAGAATATATATTCGAATTAAATAAGAAAAAAATTAAAACAAAAAATATATGAAAATTTTTACAGGGGAAGAGTACAGTGGATATTTTCCATATTTATGTTGATGGGATTATCATTAGAAATAATCAATGAGAAATTTCATTTTCATTAATATTTAGTGTAGTAAGAATCTAAAATGTTATAAATTTTATATAAAATTTTTTAATGGAAATATGTAATATATATATATATATAATCCAAGAGACAAGAAATGTTTGAGTGCTATCATACATAGAGTACCAACTCCCATGGTTGCGTCTCTGGCCATGAATATTGATTATTTACATATATTAATCACATAAATTATACTTATAATAATTTTTCTGTCCCTAATTATCATATGTTGTTGTTGTTTTTGGGAAATTTTAGTTTTCATCAATTTTATGGTTTTTATATCCATATTTCTAAAGTAACATTAGAAAAATGGTTGATTTTTGACGTCTTTGTCCTATGGTTTCACAATCTTCATATGTGTCCATGTTTAGGGTCGTTCCATTTAATATTAGTGGTTCATAACAATATAATAGTTAATTTTAAATGGTTTTAATTTGTAATATATCTCCCAATAATATGGTTCATTGATAAGGTAAATAAATCCTTATAGTTTAAAATTTATGATTTTAATATAATACATATTTCACCATTCGAGTCATAAAAGTTGAAATAAGTTGATATTAATTTTATATAAACTTTATTAGTTTTTTTTATAATATTATTGAATAGTGGAAAAAAAAATTTGTATCATTTAAATAAGTAGTATAAATATACCATGGGAGAACAGTATATTTGTAATATTATAAAAGAGGATAAACATAAATAAATATTTTATTTCAAAAATAAATTAAATAATAATTATAATATAATAATATTATTTATGGATTATTATATAAAATATAAAAAATGTACAATAGAATAACTAATGATGAATGTATTGGAATTTTGAAATATTAAAATTCACTATGATAAACCAACATTTTTTTTAACATTATGGATTAAATTCATTAATTTAATTTATAAAAATTTAGGAATGTTTGGTGTTGTATTCTGGTATAGATAAATTTAGTGTATACTTATTCATGTTAAAAAAATGAATTGGAGGTGGATGTTTTTATTGGTGATTTTGGTATGTTTATAATGATGTATTTTCTATACTGTAATTTTTTTCTCAAGAGAATTAAAATATATATCATTATAACTATGATTGATTAATATATATAAATATAAATATATATATATTTACTATAATAAACTTCAAGAACTAAATTATATCTCAAAAGACCTATATATTTGTCTCTTAGTTTGATAAATCATGAAGATCCCATGATTCAAGGTTAGTATGAGTTATTTTTTTTAAAAAAAATTATTTTTGTAACCCATAAATCTAATGGTTCTTGAACTAGTTTGAATAGTGATACATATCATGAAATAATGTTCCATGATGTAAGAATGTTTTTTTAGAAGGGAAATTGGATAGTTGAATTGGTTCTATTTGAGTTTGAGAGGATTATTAATCCACATAGCGGGATTTGTAAATAGAAGATTCACAAGGATGTTTATGCTACAAAACCAATTTTGTATAGGGTAATTCATGTATGTGTTTCAGGTAGATATTTCATCTCTATAAGAAAATCACAATTTCAATTCAGCTATAATGCTAAATAAATCATGTAGTTAAATGTGTGATGTAACCAGTTTGCAGATCCAGGTAGAAAAAAGTTTCATGTAATCAATTTTATATGATTCTAAATTGATAATCACATAATAGTTTCTCGACGTAGTCAAATGTTGAATCAAGAAGGAAAATATTCTACCTAACTATTTTCTATTGTGAAACACATATCCAATTATTCTTTATGAATACAATTCATATTTATTATTATGTATTGACTTTTTCATATAATTTTTATACATTAAATTTTAACACCTTATGATTTTGAACAAAACATCATTCGATAACATATAAAACGAAACACAATGTTCAAATGAATCACGATACACTATAAATATATTATTATATAAATGTTTCTACTATAACTATGCTAATAAAATTGGATGTTTGAATAGGAATCCTCTACATTTAAAACTTATGTATAATTAATTCATATAATGAAAATATATTTCTAAATGAAATCAGATTTTATAATAGTCTATATATACTTCAACAATTTTTTTCCCTCAAATTTTTTTGATTGAAAATAATATATTTATTTTTCCCTCTTTTAGTAATTTTATTATTCAAATTTATAAAAATAATTGAAATTAATATGTAAAAATTATCTTCTAGTCATTTTTTTAATATTTTATTAACAAATAGGATTTACTACAAATATTGAAAAATTATCATTTTTATTGAAATCATTCGTTTAATTTTAAATATTAAAATAGTAAATTTTAGTTTTACGTTAGTTTGAATGTAAATTTATTTATTTTTTGTTATTAATAATTCAAAATTGTTCATTGGAATCAATTTTAATTTTTCATTTGGTATAATACCTGTTTTTACTTTAAAAGTCATTCTTTTTAGAAAACTGTATCCCTTTGTCATTTTTGATTTTATATTCAATTCATGTCTAGAAATTATATAAATTTATTATCGAAGAAAGGATTTCAAATTTTTTATTATTATTCTATCATTTTTAAATACGATATGTTAATTTTTTCATTATGAATATTAAATATAGAGAATAATTAACTCTAGACTAAGGGTAAATCATGTAATTAAGGTTAAAAATAATATGATAAGGACTAAAATATTACCCTTACAATTTTCCTTATTCTTATAATGTCTCAGATTTTCTATGTATTATTTTTAAATAATATATAGAATTATTTTGAGACCAGACCTTTTGACGGCATGTGATTTTGAGGCCAGGAGTGCCGAGAATAAATGTTTGAAATAAAATAAAAATTTAAATAGCACACATGAGTGGTTTTCCTGAAAAAGTGCAATATCTTTTAAAAGGGTACCCAGATCAAAAATCGGAGGGCAATGTTGCGTTAAAAGCAGTGTCTTTACTTTTGGAGGGGTCTAACATTGAATGGCGTGGGTCGGCTACAGAAGTTAATTTTTGGATGTTTTTATTAATATAAAATAAAATAAATTTGAAAAGTAATTTTGTTTTTATTTTGGAAGCATCTGTTGATACCCAACGATGGGGTAGTTGTTTCATTATTTAATTCCATGTCATAATGACTCAGAAATAGAAATGCTGACTCATTAATACCGCAACATAATGGATTGCCGAAACGCGTTCCCCTTTTTATGGGTTAATCAAATGTTGGTCGTTGATGGAAAAATCGAGAGAAAACTCTTGTGGAATCATAGAAGATGAAGTGAACTCTATGCGATGATCAACAGTGAATCAAGGTTGTGAATCACTACACCAGCATAGTTGAAGGATCTCGATGATGACTACAGTGCGACCCCTTCGTTAGCGATCAATCCCTTCTTAAGGGAAGGGTTGTTGTTTTCATTCCTCTTTCGCAATTTTTGAATTTAAATGAAGAACACAGATCAACCACGAACATGTTGATCCGCGTATTCGTACGTTCTTGTGGGGGGGAGTTATTTAGATGATTGCAGGGAAGTAATCCATGATTTAATTGTTTATTGATTCTGCTCTATTTGATCCTACTAACGGGAGCGAATCAACGTTGTGACGAATGATGGTGGAGGTTCGTTCCTCGATTTATTTATTTTATTTCTTCCCCATTCCATTTTGTTCATCGTTCATTCATTTTTTTGTTCATGGGGTAAAGAACAAAAGATTGTTGTAGATCCGTTTGCATCGTAACGATCCCAAATTGAAGATCCGACATCACAACGACCAAATGGAGGTGCGCTGACGATAGCAGACGACAGATCAGGCCAGATCTGGATGGATTGTTCTTATAGTTTTTTTCCATGGGAGGATCGTTACCCGTTTTTATAGACGATCAGATGCTGAAAAACAATGGAATCATCTTCTTGGTGTGGTGGAGACCAAAACCCAAGATTTTCAAAGAGATCGGACGACCGTATCGACGAACAGGGTGGCACGGAAGGTGTGATGGTGGAAGACCATGATTTTAGAAATTTCCAGAATAGACATCATGTATCTCGAAGAACACATCGTGTGGACCGGGCCAGCAGTGGCTAGGGTTTTGGGCAGCAGACAGGCATCGCATGTCCAGTGACCCTTGTCATACGGCGTGTTGGACCTTCTCCGAATCTCGGTGTGTATCCAGGGGATACACAGATAGGGGATGGAGTACAGGATAGTGTACTCCACCACACGGCCAGGCAAGGCCAGTAACACGGGACACCCCAAGTACCGATTACATGGGTTGGGGTACATGGGTTGAGGTCATGTACGGGCACATGGCCAGCGTACACAGAGTCAAACCTAGTTACTCAGGCACGACGTGTAATCCTTACCACATGCCATGTACTGACCTTTTCTACACGACCAGCATTACGACACGGGTCGTGGTACACGGGCAGTACCCAGGGTTAGAAGACACAACATGTATCTTTTTCTACACTCCATGTGTGTTTTGTAAAATATATTTTTCTTATTTTCCACCGTATCTTAGAAATTATTTGTTTGGGTTAATTCCCCTTCTTCTCATTCCCCAGGATGTCAGGCATCATTTCATTATATAGAAATATGATCCCTTCTGGAATAATTTCTATGATAGAGCCAGGCATCTATCTGAGAGGCCCAGATCGAGATCCTCTATCCATTCATTAATCAAGGTAGGGTCAGGTATCGACGTGACCAACTCCACCAGGCATCGATCCTCTACCTAACAGGTGAATCTGGATGAGTCACAATATCCACAATATCCCTATTAGTGATCCTCGTCTATGTATCGTGATCTTTCCCCACTCAGGAGTTTGTCTCCATTAATGAGTGTATTTCTATATCGTGATCTTTCCCACTCAAGAGTGTGTCTCCCATAATGAGGGTAACTATATCATGTGAATTTCATGATGAACATTGCTTCTCGGACGAACATCATCAGAGATATCAGGCTCCAGGAGTGAGTTTTCCCAGAACAAGTGATTCATGGAATCTTCGAACTAAATCCCTCGTTGGGGTATGTGGTTGTGTGACTTGTCTATAGACCGTGGTTTTGGGGTTCGAGTATATCTGGTTTGTGTTTCTCTGTTATATGTTATATAGACATATATTGTGTAAAGAAGATTATTCCTTTAATTTGTGTATTTATTTGTGGTTTTCAGGGTCCCCTGCTGAGTATTGTTATACTCGACCCTACATAGGTTTTTTCCGCTCCTGTCATGCCTTGTGAAGATGAGTATCCTTTTGACAGTTTCTGTGGTTGACCAAGAAAGGACTAGGATTTCTGAGTTCCCTACAGGCCGAGGCAATCCTACGACTACTGGCAGCAGTCCCAGTACCTCTTTGTGTTTATAGTTTGGACTTTTCTATTTTTAGACTCTTGTTTTTACTGGACTTGTATTCCAACTTAGTTTTATTTCAGCACATTACATTCCATTTTACTCTGTTAGTTTGGTTCAGTTATATGCATTATTTTTTCCCTTATTGTATATTACATTTCAACATTTGTGGCCTTGGAGATGCATGTGTGTGTGTGTGCAGGTACATAGTAAATTCCTCTCCTGTTAGTAATATTCCTACTCGGTGCTAGTCACCATCCCCTAGCCTATTGGAGCTGGGATTAGGGTGTTGCGGCGTGGGTCCCACTGGGACGGATCATGACAGAGTGGTATTCGAGGTGGTCAGTTTTACCTTAGGACCAAGTGTCTGTGATACAGGTTTGGGGAAACAATGTTAAGTGTTTCATGTTCAGCATTCAGGCCAGAGACTCCAGTGCTGGTATGGCGGCAGACGCATCCATACACCAAGACTCTGATAACATGCTTTTAGTCTCAGAAAATGAAAACACTAGTTGCCGGGAAGTAAAATAATGGGAAATGAATCATATAGGAATGGGTAGTGTTTTCCATGCCCTTTGTGTCAACTATCTAGAAATAGTCAATGAACAAGGAACATCTTGTTTCCTTACAGGATTCCTCTATGATGCATACCTGCTAGGATTCATCAGCGTGATCACGAGGATGTCCCCCTCAGTGATGAGGCTTTAAAATAGGGACCAGTTCCTTAGTAGTTTCCACTAGGTGGGGAACCTACTATACCACCAATAGTGGAGGAGCCTATGGTACCTTCAGTATCGACCGACGAGGAGAGAAGGCTGAGTGCACTCCATTATTTCTAGAGAAAAATACCCCTTGGGTTCCGAGGCAAGCCCGATCCTTAGGCAGTTGAGGACTTTCTTGAGGTGGTGACCATATTTTTCTAGACACCAGCAGACAAGATGGTGATCCTAGGAGCGAGCCTTCATCAGGGTTAGGCAAGAAGTTGGTGGAGTCTTACCAAAAAGACTCACGATGAGGAGACTCATTTTTGGACAGGGTTTGACTGATTGTTTAGGGAGGAGTTCTCTCGAGTTACGCTGAGAGCAGTACGCATCCAAGTGCTTCTTCATCTCTAGCTAGGTAGTTTTACGGTTGCTGACTATTCATTAATCTTCACTAACCTTGCCCGACCCTCATGGATATGATCAAGTATTAGTACATCAGAGATCAGACCATCGATCAAGGTCTACGATGGGACATCTAAGCTAATGTCGTGCCTCTATGCATTCCAACATAATCTGTAATTCTCGAGCGGACCTTGGTGATCGAGAGCTTCATTGTAGTGCACCGACAGCTGATGGAAGTCAACAATAGGCAAACAGGGGCGAAGACCTCAGTAAAAGGGAGTTGACATTCATGCATAAGGATCTGGATGCGGGAAACATCATAGGAGGACCCAAGACAGAGGATCGACAGACCAACGCTCTCAGGCTGGATCCCGTCATCCTAGGAAGAAGTGATGCTCACATGCGATGGTAGGTGAAATCTCACTAGAGTTTCTCTGACCTGTCGAGATGCTGACAGGGAGGTGGTGGATGGACCACTGACGTAGAGGCTGTGAATGGAGTAGGAAGACCCGTCAGGCTGCAGACATGGAAGAGGAGCTGGGAGATCTACAGGTGGAGGTAGAAGGTTTGATTTACTTCCACCACCACCCCCAGGAGGTCCACACTAGGTTCAGAGAGCTTTGAGACATGGGTGGGGATAGATGTATGCGGTCGAGGTGTACAACATATGGACTCCATGGGTGATCCGAGGTACGATATTTTTGTTCTCTAACTTAGCTATCATACATATAGACACAGGTGGTAGTAATCTGTCCCTCTCCACCTATCTTGTGTGAAACCATGAGATTATGATAGAGTTGTTTACTCGATCCGTATGGTTGGAGACACCTACAGGTGGAGACTCAATGATCACACAACTTTTTTAAACAATGTGATCTTACCCTTTGAGGTGATAGTTTATGTTGGAACCTCTTGGTGGTAGTATCGAGGCCTTACGACTTCATTCTCGGAATGGATTGTTTATCTTCGGTCTATTCCCGGAATAACTATTTTAGGTGAAGAGTGCAGTGTGTCCGCAGTGATGGGATGGGGTTTTCCTTTTTCATAGAAATGAAAACCCATGCAGCACATAATGGGCTCATGCATAAGAAGGTGTAGCCAATCACTCATGAGTTGGATACCCTATCCATCAGAGAAGTAGTTTTTGTAGGCTCCCAATTCCCAGCAGTAGTGGCAGAGTACTAAGATGCATTCCCTAAAAATGTGGCAGGATTACATCCCTTACAGGAAAACGACTTCTACACCGACTTACGCCCCGGTATGACATCAATTTTCTCATCAGAATATCAGATTTATCCAGCAGAGCATTGCAAGATGAGGGTATTATTGGAGGATTTGCAGAGCAAGGGTTTCATAAGACCCATCATTTCATCTGGGGTGGCCCCAGTCTTGTTTTCCAAGAAGGCAGACAAGAGTTTGAGATTTTGTGTGGATTGATAGAGCTTGAATTAGGTGATGGTGAAGAATAAGTATCCATTTCCAAAAATCAATGACCTCTTTGATCAACTAATATGGGCACAATGGTTCTAGAAGGTTGACCTTTTATCAGGTTATCACCAGTTATGAGTACAAGATGGGGATATACCGAAGATGGCATTTAGCTGATGTTGCAGTCACTATGAGTACTTGGTGATTTCTTTTTGTGTGAACCCCCCCCCCCCCACAGTGTCCATGGGACTGATGAACCAGATCTACCAGCCGTACATAGACCAGTTCTATGTGGTCTTCATTGACGACATTCGTGTGTACTCACCATCAGAGGAGGAGCACATGAGACACATATAGATGGTTCTAGATGTACTTATAGGGAACCAAAATTATGAGAATCTCTCAAAGAGCCAGTTCTAGATTCAGGAGGCCCACTTTTTGGGAAATGTCATCTCAGTAGCTGGAGTAGCTGTGGACCAATACAAGGTGGAGGCAGTGTTAGCATGGGATACAACTGGGAGTGTGACAGAGGTGCGAAGCTTACTTGGGTTGTTAGGGTATTTCCAGAGATTCATTCCAGATTTCTCGCAGATATCAGCCCCGATGGAATCCTTGACTAGGAAGGGGAAACCATTTATGTGGATAGAGAATTGACAACAGGCTTTCAAGCAGTTGAGACAGAGTTTGACGAGTGCCCTGGTTTTGAGATTGTCGGGGGATGGTGTTTGGTAATTAGTTTTATGCGACGCATCCGGAACCGGGCTTGTCTATGTCCTGATGCAGAGACAAGTAGTGATTTCTTATGGTTCGCACCAGCTTAGGCCACATGATCAGAACTATGCGACACATGATCTCCAGTTGGCAGCGGTAGTCATCGCGTTGAAGATTTGGAGACACTACTCTATGGGTTCGTGGTTTATCTTCTAATCTGACCACAATATCCTCATGAACATATTTTCATAGAAGGGTCTGAATTTGAGGCAGAGGCGTTGTCTATAGTTCCTACAGGACTATGATTAATAGGTCATCTATACTCTTGGGAAGAGGAACAAGGTGGTAGATGCTCTTAGAAAAAGTTCGAGATCATATTTTTTGAGTGAGGCGACACAACAGTTATCCATGTTGTAGTTGTCCTTCGTGGATAGAGGGGATGCAACTAACCTATAGTTTATGGTTTTCACCCTTATACTCTTACAACGACTTAGAGAGGAACATCTTGGGGATGTCGACTGTGGGACATTACATGCTCAGTTATCCACAGGACATGCTCCTGATTGATATTTTCATGGTGGGGAGCACGTACTTCATTTTAGAAGACACATTGTTGTACAAGTAGAGTTTTGGGAAGAGGTCCTAAGGGAGTTTCATACATCCCCCATGGTGGTACATCCTAGATTGGAGAATATGTTCTAGGATATCTGACGATAGTTCTGGTGGCTAGGCATAAAGAAGGAAGTAGCATAGTTTGTTTCTCGATGACTTACATGCCAGCAGGTGAAGGCTATGCACCAGGTTCAAGTAGTATTATCTCACCCATGGAAGTTCCAAAGTGTATGTTGGATGGAATATCGATGGAATTTGTGATAGGCTTACCACAACTGTCCAAGGGGCATGATTCCATCTGGGTGATCATTGATCATCTCACCATGTCGACCCACTTTCTGGATATCTGGGAGCAGAGTTCCATAGAGAGCATGGGACCCCTCTACGTGCAGAATATATTTTGACTATAGGGAATCCCTTCGAAAATATTCTCGGTCCGAGATGCCCGTTTCATATCATAGTTATGGAACAGAATGTAGGAGTATTTCGGGACTCAGCTACGCTTGATCACATAGATTCCTCCCTAGACAGATGGTTAGACGGAGAGGACCATTCAGGTTATGGATGATATTTTTTGAGCCTATATCGTATACTTTGGTCATAGTTGTGAGGACCACCTCCCACTGGTATATTTTCCATACACCAACAGCAACCACTCAACCATTGGTATGGTACCGTTTGATGCTTTGAATGGGAGACCATGTCGGTCACCGATTTGCTGGACCGACCTTGGAGAGTCAGCACTCATGGGTCCAGAGTTGGTATGAACTACCACCGGGAAGGTCCAGATCATCCGTGAGTGGATGAAGACTGCACAGATCTTGGAGAAGTCTTATGCTGACAGATGATGGATACCACTAGAGTTCAATTGTGGAGACCATGTCTTTCTTCGGGTCTCACCTCGACAAGGGTTACAGAGATTTGGATGGGGTGGAATGCTATCTCGAAGGATCATTGGTCTATTCCAGATACTGTTCAGAGTTGGCGAGGTGGCGTACCACCTATATCTACCACCAAAATTGCATCGGGTATATGATTTATTCAACATGTCACAGCTGAGGAGGTATATGGATGACCCATTGCCTGTCATCGACTAGAGAGAGCTGGACATCGAAGACGGATATACCATTGCTATGTAACCAATGGAGATCGAGGATCAGCAAGAGAGGATCCACTGTGGGAGATCGATTCCACTAGTGTGCGTCCGGTGGTAGCACGAGAATCTTCAGGAGAGCACGTGGGAGCGGGAGGCTCATATCTGTGCCCAGTACCCACATCTTTTTTAGTAGCCTTGTTTTGTCTTTTTAGGGATGTAAATCCCCATGGTGGGGATAATATAATGTCTCGAAGTTTCCATGTATTATTTTTAAATATTATATGGAATTAATTTGAGACCAGACCTATTAACGGCATTTGATTCCAAGTCCTGGTGTGCCCGCAATAAAAGTTTGAAATAAATTAAAATTTTAAATAGCGGGTGTGATCAGTTTTACTAAAATAGTGTAATATCTTTTATACGGGAGCCCGGATCAGAAATCTGAGTTCTCTATTTCGTTCAGAGAAGAAACTTTACATTAGGAAGGGTATAACATCAACCGGTGTAGATTGGCTGCAAATGTTAATTTATGGACGTTTTTCGTAAAATAAAATTAAATAAATTGACAAAGACTTTTTTATTTTAATTTTGGAAACATCCATTGCAGTGAAACGACGGAGAAACTATTTTAGTATTTAGTGCCATCTCATAATGACTCAGAAAGAACAAAATCTACTCATTAATACCACAACACAATGGAAGGACAAAACGTGTTCCCCTTTTTATGGGTCAATGGAATGTTGGTCATTGATGGAAAAATTGAGTTAAAACACTAGTGGAATCATGGAAGGGGAAGAGAACTCTCGGCGACGATCGACGACGAATAAAATTAGTGAATCGTCACACCATCAATGTTGAAGGATCTTGACAATGACGGAAGAATAACCCATTCGTCAGCAATCAATCCCTTCTTGAGGTAGGGCTTGTTGTTTTGATTCCTCTTTCCCCATTTTTGAATTTAAATGACAAATGCGATCAACCCTGAACATGTTGATATTTGGATTCATATGTTCTTGCAGGGTAGGGGGTTTATTGGGATTATTGTGCGGAATTATTCCATGATTTAATTCTTGTTTGATTTTGATCCGTTTGATCATACTAATGGGAAAGAATTAATTCCACGACAAATGACGGTGGAGGTTTGTTTCTGGATTTTTTTATTTGATTTATTCCCCCTTTTTTTCTCTTCTTCGTGCGTTCTTCTTGTTCTTTACGGGGTGAAGAACAAAGGATCATTCTGCATCCGTTTTGCATCACAACATTCTCAAATTGAAGACCCGACATCACAACGACCTAACGGAGGTGCGAAGACGATAGTGGACGACAGATAGGTCCTGATCAGGAAGGACCATTCATTGAGCGTTCTTCACGTGGGATGATATTTACACGTTTTCAGAGAAGATCAGAGGCTAAAAAATAAGGGAATCAGCATCGTGGTGTCGGGGAGACCAAAACCCAAGAGTTTTAGGGAGATCAGATGGTAGGATTGGTGAATGTGGTGGCACAAAATCCAGGATGGTGGAAGCCAGTGAATCTAGAAATTTCCATAATACAAGGCGTGTATCCTGAAGAACACACAGTGTGCACCAGCTCAGTGATGGCTAGGGTTTTGGGTGTCCGAGAGGTATCACACGTCATGTGACCATGGTCATATGGCATATTGGATCCTCCTCGAATCTTAGCATGTATCCAGGGGGTACACGGACACAGGATGGATTACATGACCGTGTACTCTACCACACGGCCAGGCGAGGCCTGTAACGTGGGTCACCTTGTGTACCGTTTACACGGGTTGACATACATGGGTTGAGGCCATGTATGGGAACATGGCCATCGTACATGGTGCTGACCCCAGTTACGCGGAAACGGGATGTAATCCTTACCACATGTCGTGTACTGACCTATTCTACACGACCATCCTTACGACAAGGGTCATTGTACCCATGCAGTACTCGGGGTCAGAAGACACGATGTGTGGATTTTTCGACACACCGTGTACTTTTTGGAAAATGGCTTGGTCTTCTTGTCAGCCGTATCTCGTACATGTTTTTTTTGGGTTAATGCCTCTTCTTCTCATTCCCATGTAGGTCTGGGATTGTTTCCATCTACAAGAATATGATCCCTTTATCTGGACTTTTTGTGATAGAGTCAGGAATCCATATGAGAGGCCTAATTCGAGATCCTTTATCCATTCATGACCATAGGTAGGGTCAGACGTCATTGAGAAAACTTCCACCAGGCGTCGATCCTCTACCTACCAGGTGAATCTGGATGAGTTTTGATATCCAACATAGTCATGGCAGTGATCCTCATTTGTGTATCATGATCTTTCCCCACTCAGGAGTGTGTCTCCCCTAGTGAGTGTGTCTATCTATCGTGATCTTTCCCACTCATGAGTGTGTCTCCCATAATGAGTGTATCTATCTCTTGTGGCTTTCCAATGAATAATGCTTCTAGGATGGATGTCATCAGATCTATCAGACCCATGGATTGTGTTCTCCTGGAAGGTGTGATCCATGGAATGTTCGAACTGAATCCCTAGCGGGGGTATGCGATTTTGTGACTTTTCTCTAGACCATGGGACTGAGTTTCCAGTATATATGGTTTGTGATTCTCTATTATATGTTCTGTATACATATATTATGTAGAGATTACTATAACATTACTTCGTGTATTGATTTTTGTTTTGGGGGTTTTCTACTGAGTATTGTTATACTCACCCATGCCCGGGCTTTTCCCGCATGTGTCGTGTCTTGTAGAGATGGCCAACATTTTGACAGAGTCCAGGGTGGACCTGGACATGACCTAGCCTTTTGAGTTCCCTATATGACGAGGCATTCATACAGCTATGAGTAGCAGTCCTAGTACCTCATTGTGTTTACAGGTTTGACTTTTTAGTTTTTAGACTCTTGTTTTTTATGGTCTTGTATTCCGACCCAGTTTTCTTTTAGTAATTTATTTTCCATTTACCTCTATTGGTTGGGATCAGTTTTATGCATGAATTTGTTCCTTAATGGGTTTTACATTTATGAATTTGTGGTCTTGGTGATTTCTCTGTGTGTGTACAGGTACTTAGGCAATGCCTCCCATTTTAGTAATATGCCTTCTCGGTGCTAGTCACCAGCCCCTAGCCTATTAGAGGCGGGCATGGGGAGTTGCGGCGAGGGCCCAACTAGGACGGGTCTTGACAATTCTACTATATTAGTGGGACTCAAAGCATATATAAATTCCTTTTATATATGGATACATGGTGCCATATTACTTTCATGAGGGACTTTATTTTAATTTATGGAAATAATAAATACAAAATGTCACTCTTGAATTTTTAAAATGTACATTTTTTATGATGCTGAAAATTTTATAATTTCATTTCTTAATGGTTATTTTAAATAATGAATAATTATATTATCATTTTTTTATATTAAATAATTACATAAATTTTGTTCACAATGTTGATAATGTATATAATAAATTAATAGAAAAATGGAATTTATTAATTTAAAAACACAAAAAGTAATATTTTTAGGGTGAGTTATAGTGAACCATTATGATTTTTTGATAGATATCAAATATTATAGATGTGTAATATATATATTATAATTACCTCTATGTACTTATGTATTAAATTTCCAATGAAATGATTAATCTAAAAATTTTATAAATGATATTTTATAATATTTAATATTTTATTAAATGAATTAAAAGTCATAAAAATATTTCCTAGAAATATGAATGTAATATTGTTTAAAAAACCAGAAATGGTACATTTATGGCTCTTTTTTCCTCTTATGGTAATATTATTTACACTTAAATGGTGGAAAACGTTAATATGCCTACAATTTTCAAAATTATTTATTGTGGGATTAAAACTAAATTATAATGGTGGGAACATAACTAAAAGTTTCCCAAATTTTATACAATTAGAATATCTTTAACCATATTATTCCTATATTTTTGTTTTATCATTTGTATTAATTTGGAGATAAAAGTAATAATTTATGTTTATTTAATACTTTTTGAAATTTCAATAATTCCACACTCCTCAAATATAAAATTACACTCCTTATATATTTTATTTAACCCACATTGAGAATTATATAATGTTAAAAAACAATCAAGTATTTTCAGAATTAAATATTCATCTATTTTAGGTTTTTTCCCTTCTATAAGAATATCATTATACCCCTAAGGAGATGATTTAATGGAAGAGTACAAAAGAAGATGTGCTCATATTTCCCAAATCCTCAATGTTAATTTCTTCATCTACTTCATCTAAATGTGTTATAACCATCAAAAGGTAATAAATCAGGAAAAATAAATATAATTATATGTAATTATGATTGTGGTAAAATCGTAAACAATCTGTTTTTAATCATTTGTAAAGAGAAAATGTTGATTGAGCGTACCTACAGCTTACTACCTCTATTTGGTGGTGTAATTTTATTCATCACCCTATAACAGGGATGGTTATAAATATGTAACTAATGAATATATATATATATATATGATATTTATGACAATAATATTCATCAGAAATTATAATAAAATATATAACTTTGTAACTATATAAGATTTTGGAAAATTATAATATTAGTAGTCCGTATGTATGAACTTCCACTTCCATAAATAATGTGATGTTTTATTCATTTATGATATACATGTATTGTTGTAATGATATATATAAGGTATATAAATGATAAATATGATAGAAATATTATCATTGAATGGTGAATTCTTATTAACCCTTCTTTCATTCTATCAGATTGAATGTGAACATATTTTCTGTGTGTATGTACAATATATCATCTCTGTGAAGGGTTTAATTTATTTAGCTATATCTATAATTTATAAATAATTCTATTGAATACATATGATATTTATAAATTTAATTAAATTCACGAAGTAATGAAACCATTATATATACGAATGTGGTAAGGGGTTTTTTAGCACAATTTTATTTCATTAGTTTACACTTTAACGTCATTCAATATGTTATTCCATGATTATATGTGAATGGAAAACTGAATATATAATGTTTAATTTTCAATTGTTTTTGTTGATTAAAATTTATTACAAAAAATATCATCATTGAGTAATTATCACATAGATGATATTATCTTCTAATGCTATTTCATCTCTATTTTGTCTACATTATGGCATATTTTGTATTCTGAACCTATTTATTTTTTGTGATGTATACACTATAGGTTGATGTATTTATAATTTATAATTTCAAATCAATGTTGATTAATTTTTCAATTCATACTCACTCTTTTTGTAGATTCCATATTTTCTTCATATATTCCTCTTTTTACCATAGGAATGAAGCAATAAAATTTGGAAAATAAAAATCGGTCTTATCGCTATCTGATCAGCTATATTTTAATTCAAAGTTAGTTTTTTAAAAATTGTTTTGTAAATTTTCATTTTATTTAATCAAAAATAGTTTTTTCATAAGATAATTTATAATGGGTTTTAAATGAGTATTGATATTATTTTCTGAATGGTTCATTTTCTAATATATTTTAAAATGTGAAAATAAATATTCGTTAACATATACAATATTCACACTTTTTCATCCAAAAATATATTTGTTATTATATATAGAATCTTCTAAAAATTTTCAAATGTTGTGCACATTTTTTTATGAATGTTTATTTTAATCAATTTTCATTTAATTTTAAAAAAATTATAATTTATTTCAGACAATTATTTCTAGTGAATTGAAAGTCATATTTTATCCCATAATTATTATTGGTCGTTAACTTTCTCTTCAATCATTGACATTCATATGATTAATATTCTATGAAATTATATTTCATTTAAATAATCATCATGGGAATTCTAAATTATTAAACCATATATCATTTCTACATATAGTGTTATTCTATGAATGTTATTTGATTGACTAGGGAAAACCTGGATAAATCTATATTATTTAATCAATATGGATTTTTTATGATAATATATATTTAAATTAATTGAATGTATCATTAAATATATTAATATTGAATTAGACATGTGGCGATAGGTGTAGATAAAAATTATATAGGCTCATGATACATCAAATGGTCTCATGAGGAAAATCAGTCCTCCAAATTAATAGTTTTATGGTGTATACCTACGTATTGATTATAATAACAGAGAATAATGATTTTATGTTGATGATATACTTGTGTCTGAAATGATGAGGTCAAATATTATGCATTCACTTCATTGAGGGATCATATATTAGTCTATAAATAAATTTTATACTGAAGTAATTAATTAAATTTTTTTTATTTATTTATCATTAAATAATTAATATTCCTTACATAGTCATGGAATATTTTATTTTAGTCAACTCTTATTGTCCATTTGATCAAAACATTTTTTTTTCATTTCTTTAGTATATGAAGAAAAGTATTAGGAATTTTATCCTGGATGAAGGAATATTGTTTTCTATCAATTTTATATTACCAATATAATATTATATTAATTTTTATATATATTTCTTCATGAATACTAACATTATTTTTCCTTCACGATAATATCCATTTTATCTAAATCCAAAGTAATAATGTAGACACAAGTCTCAGAGTTACATGAGTTAAGATGTTATTAAACTATTCTCAAAATTGCAAATTAAAATATTCTTTAATGGTTTTTGTTTCATCCATAATCTAATTATTTTATTTATAATCAATTATTCTGTCATGTTTTAACAGATCATGCAACAGTTCATAAGTAGTTTTTAGATTTGATTTTAATATTATGTAAAATATTTTTGGATCTAGGATGCATATCCATAAATTTTGAACTGTATTAGAGTTAATGAGGGGATAAATTAAATATTTTTATTTGGAAAAAGATATTCTAGGGTATAAAATAATGGAGAACATAGAGATCATGGGTCAGGTCCCCTATATTGTAATTGTTAGATTAAACACATTTTGATGCAGAACAGAGTAATTATAGGGAGAGATAAAAAATAATGAGTATTCTGAAGACAATGTTTTATTATTTAGTAGCCAATATCTAATAAAAATAATTTCATAAGAAAAATGAATTTGAGAATAAGTATATTTTGTGAATCCCTTTGAATATTTCACTATGAAAAATACATTCATTCATATACTATCATCTCATGGAAGTGGATTTAAATTATTTTTTCCAAAGTAATATAGTATTTAGGGTTTATTTTTTATAGATTCATAATCATATTTTGTACTATAGTGTGATGTTGTGTTATTTTTTGTGACTCTTAACATGTGTTGTTGGATTCCAGATGATTTCTTAGAATAATATTTCAATTAGAGATATAGGGAAAATAATATGATGTTATGGGGTGTAAACAAACAAATCATAGAGTAGGATTCCATATTGGATAAGAACCTTGTAAACTATATATTTTCCTTTATCAGTCATTTCCAATGTGATCATTTGCAGTTGAGTTATATCTTTTTCAAGTGGGTACTACTCCAGAAATTAACTACATATTAATTTTTCCAAAATAAATTATAAACATTTCTCTCCACTGATTTCACCCCTCTCTGTCAATGATAGAAAATGATCCAAATGGGATAATCAATTGATATTATAATGGGGTTCCTATGTTATGAACAACTAATTGTTGATAATGGATAATATTAATTTTGTAAATATAAATATTTTACCATCATTTTATGGTAGAAACTATAACATTTGTAAGAATATGATGCTTCCAAAATTCCAATATCATTATGTTGATGTTTATGATATAAGAAATTAAGATTCTGTCATATTGTTCAAGATTATTATTTTATATTTAGTGATAACTATAATATGAATTCGGATTAAAAAATATGAAAAATTTATTTTTATATCTCTTACATAGAAGGTTGAAAAAAAATATGGGTTTAAAAATTTCTTAGAAACTGATGATAAATAAGAAATATGTTTTTAAAGCTATGTGAATATAATAGAGGCGAATTTGTAAATTTTGTGAATAAATTTTAATGTGAAAAAACTGATGGATACGAAAATACTGAAACTATATAAAATGACACAATTAAATGTTTTTAAATAATTAGGGGTTTGATGGAAAATTCAATGATTTAAGTATTATAAAAAAATTAAGTTAATTTTGTTTTCTGTATTGATCCTAACATATCATCTTCTGAAGATAGAGAAAATATAACATTTGATGAATTATATAAATTTCTCATTTCCTATGAAATGTGAAGGATCCCACCATTCAAGAATAAGATGAATGATGAGATGGCCTCTGAGGCCATGATAATTCTTCAAATAAGCAATGATGAAATTGCTAAGTCATCTAGATCTAATGATAATGATAAAGATGAATAATATAAAAGAATCAACACTATTATGTGAAAAGAGTTAAATAAGGCGATGTTTAAGAGTTAATTCTAACTACCACCAAGATTTAAAAAATTTAAATCTTTATAATTAAATGTCCACCGAAACTGAGTAAGATGTTGAGAAAACTCAGAATAATAAATTTGGTAAAAGATCAAATGATTTAACTAACATAGGGGGAAATAATAAGTTCTTTAAAAGTAAAATAATTGAATATGCGATAAATTCATAATATAAGGACTCCAAATCATGAATCCAGTAGTAAAATGAATATAAATTCATGGATATTGTTGAAAATTGTTTGTTTCCTCTATAATTAAAGATGATGAATGTGATTGAACAAATCTAGATCACATTTTGATAAATGAGTTAGAATATTATATTAAAAAAATAATTTTCAAAAAGGTGATGATGTTGTTATTAGAATAAAAAGGGGAATATTGTTTATCAAATGTAAGAATAAGAAAATAAATAAGTTTTTTACATAGATGAGATCCAGTGAAAAAATGAATGTATCTGAATTAGAGAATATGCTAGAATAAATTTAACAGATAAACTCTCCCAAATAAGTAAAATAGATTATACTCAGTAGTAATTTATCTAACATCAGAATCCTTTTAATAAGGCCACAAATGATTATAATAAATCTGTTGAGATATTGGATGAATTTTCATAAGCATTTAATAATAGGGCGCCAAAGGAATAGTTTGTTTTATCCACATATGAATTTATAAATAAATAAAAAATACATAATAATGAAGACTCTAAAAATAATAATTCACCTATATATACCAGAAATATTAGTGATAAATCCTAATTTAAATAAATAGAAGAGTGAATTCATAAAAAATATCATTTACCATCGAGTAGAAACATAAAAAATATATGGAATGAAAACATTAAAAATATTAAGGGAATAAATATTATTAGTTTGGATGAGAATGGTTTAGAGTATAATATTCCTGTTGATCTACATTTAGGTCATAGAGCATACTAATCCTTATATAAAATGTCTCTACCAAATATAAGACCTTAACAAAGGGGGTATATTCTAAGTAGAAGAAAATGTATTTTAAAAATAAGTGAGAAGTGAATAATAATTCATCATATATGATATCAAAATTTAATGTTGATTCTTATAATGAAAATTTTTTTAGAAGTGATTAGTAAGATCATATTTCAAAAATGTTAAGAAAATAATATAATGTAAATCTATTTTTGAAAAGTAAAAAAATTCTGGACATCATATACAATATGAAACACTGATCTAAAATCGACCATGGGATATAATTTTTCAAAAATGAACATTATAACCAAGTTATTTAATTAGAGAGTACGATTAAGAAAAATTATGAAAAATTTATAAATATCATGATCAATAGAAATTTCTAGAAATTTTTTTAATAAATGATTCTTCAGTTTTTAGTAGTCATTCTATTCTTCATAAGTAAATTTATTAAAAAATTGATTTTATAACGTACAATAAGAAAATATTACTGTTAATTTATTAGGAATTTAGAAATCTTATTTGATGATGTGTATTTAATTTTTTTAATCAGAATATTGATATTTTTATTATGTTGAAATTTTGGGATTTTATAAAATGTTAATTAAATAAAGAGAGAAAAATAATGATTTTTAGTGAAAACAGTATTTTATTTTCATGTACTTACAAATTAAAATTATTCTATAGAATAATTTAATATTTTAAATTGTTACTATTTATTAAATATAATACAATTATAGTTTTTAAATGATTTTTTGACATAATTTCGTATAAAATAACTCTTATACATAAAAGGGTATTTATTCTGAAAAAAACAACTTTTTATCACATTTTTTAGAATTAATTTTATATTAAATTCATCAAATTTTGTAAATTTAATAATAAAATAATAGATTAAATTTTTTGAATCATGTTTTATAGATTCATTTAATATTCCTTTTTCAACTATAAAAATATTAATTTTATTAAGTATTTCTCAACATAGTACTAAAAACTCAGGTAAGTAAAGGTAAATGTTTTATGATATGGACTAAAAATTAAAAAAATTTCCTTTATCCTTTTGGGAGACTGTTTATTATCAATTTTTATCCATTTATTGAATATATAGACCCACCGCGTTATATTTCTTTTAATATGACAATTTTAATATTTAATAAAATATTCATAACATTTCACTTTCTTTCTTATAATAACTTGAATAATTTATAACATAGATAAAAATTTGCATTTTTTTAAAATAATAATTATAAAAATAAATTATTTTTTATCATGTAATTTTATTTATTATTTTTAGTAATGAAATAATTATCTGAAATACCTCATGAATGCGCACACAATATTTACTAAATTAATAAAATATTAAAATTAATAATTTTATAAATTATAATTGTAAAAAAATTTAATGAATAATTATGTTACATTTCGTTTTTGGGTTAATATAACATTTTCATAATATTTCAAATTAAAACTTTTATATTTCATTGGTGTTATGTTTTTTCAATGTCAATTTTTTTAAGTGTCTCAAAAAATAACTTTAATGATATTTTATAAAAAATTATATTTTCTAAATGATTTAAACTTTTAAAAAATACTATCTCCAAAAAATTGTTTGGTATATATTTATATATATCAATAATGGTACATTTATGGACCAAATATTCATTTATAGAAAATATATTAACCCCTATATATTAAAAAACATAGTAATGATAGTAATTATCAAAATGAGATTAGATAGAATAAAACAAAGATAAAATTGTAAAAACATAATGTCAAATTCTTCACATCTTATTTTATGATATTATTTCAACCCTTCTTAATATTATATTTTTATAATATCAATTATTAAACTTTTCCTAGGAAAATTATTTTAGTTTAATGTTTTATGAAATTCTAAAAGTGAAACGCCGCTTACTTAGGAATGTGAACATCCTCTAATCTATTCATAACACATAGTTAAATTGACTTCTGTAAATACCTACCTACATACCATAATTATGTTCCTTCCCATATCATGTATTCCTTTTTTATTACCAAACCTCCACATATATCATTAAGTTATGACCAAAATAGGTTTTTTTAAGAAGTGGCATTATTCTTAAGCGAGAAATTCTGTTTTATTTTTCTCCAATATAATATAAATATTGCCCAAAAATAATGATATATTTAAATAAATATATCCCATAAACTAATATTTCATTATGATTATGGAATAACCTATACCCATCTATTCTTCCTTCGAATTGGATATAAAACCATTATTTTTGCGGAAGGAGGACTACTAACTCATAAGCCGATGTAATTTTACTTCCATTATTGTGTCTATTAAATATTGATGAATATGGATTTAATTTATATATATGGAATTAATTTCATATTTATCATTACTTAAACAAATTATAATATTTTTTAACCATTCCATTTATTGAAATTTGATAACACCCTTTGTATGTATTTCTTGATTACCACCTCAATGGGGTGAGGTGATTCATTTTTCAATATATCATAAAAATGATTGTACATATAAGTTATATTAAATATATAAGATGATATTTGTGATTTATTTATGTTTTAAGGAAGTACATGTAACACCTAACTTCATTAAATTATTCTCGTTGAAAAATTAAAATGTTACACATGCATAGGTATGACCTAACATCTTCATGATTTTAAAGTAGTTCATATTTTATTACCATATTTCAATTTTGTTTTAATAGTATAATTGAAGAATAAAAATGAAAATTATTTCATGATTATTATACTTTATATGATGATATAATGTTCTCATTTATGATAGTCAACCTACCAAGGTAATTTTTGAAATTTGAGCTGAATTACATCAAAATGGTTGACATGAACATAAATGATAATTTAATTTAATGAAACATGATAATAAATAAGTTTAGAAGTCTAATAAAATTAAGAAATGATCAGAGTAAATTATAGAAATAAAATAAAACTATTATTCATGAAGATACTGAATTCATGTGATGTGTTTGGCTCGATGTAGGAGACTTTCCTTTTAAAAGTACTCTTTTAAAGATTCCCTTCCAAACTATTTTTATCCATGTACATGTTCTTCTTAATTATTAAAGATAATTTTTATTTATGATTATATAAATGTAAAAGACATTTTTGAACATATTTTATATTATTTCTATTTTTTAAAAAATAATATTATAATTTTTTTCTGTAAGGGACACTTTGAATTAAACTGCAATTTTTAATTTTTTTTAAATATTTATATTCTAATTATTTCTCTACCATGATTATATTATAAAGATTAATTTATTAATTTATTTATATGTATCAAATAGATTAATAAATATAATTTTATACCATTTTTTCTTACAATATACTGATTCCAAAAGTATTTTTTCCCATTTTATATAAAAACATTTCTTTCTATAAACAATATAAAATAAATATTTTATTTTAGTGTAGATGGTGCCAATTTCTATTCATTCCAATAAAATAATTGTTTTATATTTTTATTTAATTATAATATTCCTTCTTATTATAAAAGAAACAATATCACTCACATATTTATATGTATTTTAAAAAAATATAAATGGAATATATAATTTGATAAGTTGAAATATTTTGTTATAACTATATGTGATATCTCTTGTCACAAACTGGATATCATCACCAACAAAATAACACCAAACCTATCCCATGGAATGTCATGAAGGGCGTTCCCTATCTCCACAGGCTGGAAAAATTTCCTCGGTATCATAAATAATTGTTTGGGAATGATTTACCAAAATTAGGACACATAAAACAACAAAAAACAATCCATAAAACTAATATGGAAATCCATGTCAAACAAACTTTAACTAAAAATTCATAAATGAATAAAAGTTTTTTAAACTGACATATGTGGTCCCAAACTACAAATGTTTCAGAAAAAATAACTATGTGCCACCACACGACAAGGGGTCATCACCCATAAACCATCTCCCCTACACCGCACAATGGAAGAAAATACCATCACAAACCACCTTCTCTAAAATACTTTCCCTTACCTCTATCAATCATTACCATTTCAACATAAACTTAATTGTGTAATAAGGGTGCAGGACTAAGCCAAATAAGATACATCTCAACGTTTCCATGTGACACGAATTATAGGATAAAAATCGTACAATAGTTATAAACACCGAATTGTCACGTTAATTTATAAAGGTTATTCTTTTAATTGATAATAGTTTTCAAATTGGGTAAATTTAAAGAATTGGTACATTTTAATAAAACATTTAATCTACTGAATTTTCCATCCAAACATACCATAATACAATGATAAATTATAAACAGTCAATGATCACTCAACAAGGGAACACCCCTAGGAACTTGTTAGTTTTGAGCCCCTGGTACCTCACATCTCAGTTTGAAAGTAACCATAACAATATCTATTCTTGTGCATGATCCAATAGAAAGGGAATCACTGATAACCTAGTATTCTACAACATCATAATCGTCGTTATAGTTTTATTATTATTTTCAACGTCAATCTTGTTATGTGAAACAGGGAAAAAACCACTCCAGATCACTAGCACGCTAGTACTTATCCGTCCAACTAGATACCCAGGTTTCCCCCTTTGTAATCAATCAAGTTCCACATGATTCCAAATTCAATTTACACAAAAAAATAGTAGATATCTTCATAAAAACTTAAAAAAGTATATAAAAAATATTTTAACCCTATGTATAACTCAAAAAAAGTCATATAATTTCAATATAACAATTAAGGAAGTTATAATAAAACACTGCACAAATAATCCATTCAAAAATCCTATTTTAAAAACATATTTAGCAAAATATTACACCAAACGTGATTATTTATCCCTAAATTAATTTTATAAATCCATTCCACGAATTATTAAACAACACCAATTGGTACAACATAGAATGCACAAGTAAAACACCCATTTTCACACAACAATGGAACATAAAAATCAACCGGTTAACAAATTCTAAAAAAAGTTTCGTCAATAAATATAATTAAATAAAAATATAAAATAAATATAAAAATTGTATGATAACTCATTTTACCACTCTTACACATAGAATCACATACCATATATATCCATGCCCTCAAATCCTTTTATGGAAAGTAAAATGCACTACAACGAGAACACAAGGTTGGGAAAATAAACATAAAGTAACATTATTGGACCAGGAAACTCAAAAAAAGACCCAAGGTTGGAATCCCTAACATTTATACATTTGGGGCTTCAAGAAATGTGGATGAAACCAAATGGAAATGGATGGAACAAGAGAGGAAACTCACTTACTTGGGAAACATTGAAGAAATCACCCCAAATACATATATAGTTCAATATCAATGTAGCCAAATTTAAAGAGAATATCTAATATGTATAAGGCATTTTTGTGGGGACTGAAATGTGGGAAAAGGTGTAATATAATAAATGATTTATGAATGAAAAAAATTACCTTTAACAATCTGGATGATTTGAAAACACTTGAGTTTATTTTCCATAATCCTCGATGATTATAAGATCAAATGAAGGATAATCAAACATGGGGGTGAAGCTTGGGGTCGTGGTCTCACATGGGATGTGGAATGGAAGAAAAATATTAAAAAATGAATGAGATATGAATAAATTTTTTTTTTATAAAATTGGGAGTGGTCTTACGGGATGGCCCATTGCCTGAATAAAAAAACCAAATAGAACATGATTATGAGCTCATAAGGGTTCAAAATGGATAGGGTTATTTTAATTGGTTTTGGGAGGATAGGTGGGGAGTGGAATGGGTGAAAAATGTAAAAAATGAGTTATAAAATAAAGAAATTTTGTTTTTGAATATGGAAATGGGCTCAATTTTTTAGCCTAAATCATGAAAACCAACCATTTTCTCCAAAAATGTTTTGGATACCCACAAAAAAAACAATAAAAAATTACATGAAAAATATCGTTAAAAGAATTCATGTATGTGATAATTCTCCAAAACATAAAAACATTCCACCCTCAAAAATTCATTTTGAAGCCTGATCAAATAAGAGAAATGGAAATTGATCTTCAACCCAAGACATCCACTCCCATGTCTCATGCTCATTAATCCCATGATGTCAGCGGATAGAATGAGAGGAATAGAATTAACTTGATGAACGTTTTCTTGGGAGTCCACAATACACACTAGTCACTCAACCACTATCATATCGAGCTCTATATCCAACTCCACCCAATTCAGCACATGGGACTAATACCCGTTGTACTACTTTTGTTGTGAGACATGGAACATATCATGGATTTTTGACAAATAAGAAGGAAAATAAATCTTGGATTCTACCTTTCCAACCCTCTCAATTATCTCAAAATGTTTGGCATACCTCAAATATAGATTTCCTTGCTTTCCCAAATGACAATGAAATAGATGAGGGGGCATGTTCCAAAACACCTGATCACCAAAAGGAAAATATATGTCTCAACACATTTTATAGATGTATAAGTTTTGGACACTTTGAGTTGTCATAAAATACTTCATGTTCAATGTGACATTCTCAAAATCCTCTTACACAAGACTTTACCTCAACTGATGGGGGGACCAAAAAGGCTGACCATAGAGCGCCTCAAAAGGAGCCATTAGAATCGAGGATTAGTAAATATTATCGTAATAAAACACAACTAATCCTAAATGACTGTCCAAGGATCCTCCAATGTCCAAAACACAAGAACGAATCATTTAATCCACAATCTGATTTGTCTGATCTATCTGACCTTTCATTTGAGGATGATATGTCATGTTGATTTTAATCTGAGATCCAAGTCCTTTTGAAGGCCTTCCCAAAAATGAGAAGTTAAATGTGGTTCTCTATTAGAGAAAACTATATATGGAACACCATAAAGCCTTTCCACCTCGTAAATATACTATATTCCCAACTCATTTAATTTAATTGCGTCTTCGAAAAGAATGAAGTGGGATGATTTGGTCAGACTATCAATTACTACCCATATAGAATTCTTACACCGAGGTGTACGAGTCATTCCAATAATTCAATCCATTTAAACCTTGTACCACTTCTCAATAGGAATGGGTAAGGGTTGGAAAAACTAGATGGACTTTGATTCTCCTCATTCCCCAACTTAAATGTATAACATCTCGAAACGAAGTCAACTATGTCTCATCTCATTCCTGTCCACCTAAATTGCAGAAGCAAATCATAATACATCTTGGGGGCACCGGGATGGATATCCCACTAAGGCTACAGGATATTCTACATCACTTCCATTCATAGATATAACAGCCCATGAATCAAAAGATACCCTTTGTGGAATATGGCCAAATAGAAGATATCTCCCCACATTGATGAAACTACCTCGACCCCTAATATAGATCATCACTGGGATTATCCCACTCAATCAACTCCCCAAGAGAAGGGAAAAACTAAACTCTCACTATGAACACACCTCAATTGTACTCTATGGTCTCCACATGCATCTCAGAAAAGAGGAACATAAAAGTCCAATCATCAATGGACTTCCTCAAGGGCTACATTGGTACCCTTCTACTCAACGTGTCACCATCACATTACCATTTCCCGGGGTGTAGATGATATCAATGTCGAACCCATTCATGTACTTGATCGAACACTACTACCTCAGATTTAGATCCTTCTATGAGAATATGTAGTCTAATCTCTTGGGATCAAAATAGACCAAAATATTCTCTCAAAAAAGGTAGTGGCACAATATTTTCATAGAGTATATCACATATAATTTCTCTAAGTCTTGGTTCGGGTAATTCATTTAATGTGGTCACATATAGAAGGATCCATATGCCCCCACATGATAATCCTTCATAAGAACAAACTAGAGACCTATACCCGAACCATCACAATTCCCCACATATCCCTTTCCAAATTATGGATAGATAAATATTGGAGTGGTAGTCAACTACCACTTCAACTCCTAGAGTGATGCTTGATATTCTAGGCCACAAAAAAACTTCACCCCCTTCTGGGTGAGAAACATCATGGTTGAAGCAAGCTAAGAAAAATCCTGAACAAACCACCTATATTTTCCTACCAAGATGATAAAGATCCTGATCTCAGTGATTTTCTTCAGCTTCTCCCATGACATCACTGCACTGATCATCACGATATCCACTAACGCTCCTTACTCAGAGACCACATGACCCAGAAACATAACCTAACTATTCTATAAGGCACACTTGGAAATATTTTCATCAAGTTGGCGATTCCACAATGTGCCATAAATGATCTGAAAATGATTCTCATGATCCTTCTTCTATCCAGAGAAAACTAGGATGTCATCCATGAATTCCATTATGAAATAGTTGAGATACATGTGGAGAAAACTATTTCGGAGTTCTGTAAAAAATATTAGATAATTTTTCAATATGAAGGGAATGAAGAAGTACACAATGTGGTGTTACCTTCTTGAGAAGGCTATCTTCGGGATATGTACCTCCTTCACCGTGAGTTGGTGGTATCCCGAACACAAGTCTATTTTAGAAAAAAAAAACATTTCCCAGTTTAACTGATCAAACATTTCATCTATTCAAGGTAAAATATATTAGTTCATTATGGTTACCTTGTTCTTCTTCTGGTAATCAATACACTATTGGACAGATCTGGTGGCCTTCTTCGCAAATAGAACAGGAGAGGCTGAAGGAGAGATGCTCCGGGGAATGAACATTTTGGAATGTAAATCATCCTATTGTATCTTTAATTCCCTCTTCTTGGTGGGGTACATATGATATGATGGAATAGATATTGGCTATGTTCTGGATTCAAAATCAATTGAGAACTCCATATCCGACTCTGGGAGCATGCCTGATAAATCATATGGGAATAAATTCAAGAAATCATCCACTATATGATGTAACCCACCGTCAAGAGCATGACCATTTTACATTACCTGGAGCGATAATTACTGGAAGATAATATTCCCCATCTCTGGGAGTGGGGGTCTCGAATGACTTGATGAGGATCTCATTCACTACAAAAAACATGTGGACTACCATCAGGTGGCGTGAACCTCACCCACCGCCAATAGAAATTTATATGCACTTGAAAGTGTAACAACCATTTTATACTATGTATTACATAAAATTAATCCATATCTAAGACTAGGAGGTCCCACACCATCTCAACCCATGACATAGAATGTACACATCTTGGGAACCTAAGACCATGCTCCTTATTCTTTCCCTACAACATCACCAACTCTATCACAAAAGACAAAATCATTGATTTAAATCGAAGCGTATTTACAGTACAAGAAGGTATAAATGAAATAAAATCACTAGTATAAAACAGTGTTGTAGATATAGATGATTAAATCAAAATTGTACCTCGGTAAATTGATGGCCCTGCATCCGATCCAACTATTTCTGGATCCATGGTATGAACATGGCTCATCTCTTTATGAGAATGATCTCTTTTCTATAGATTTTCTCTGAATTGGCTCTTCCCAGAAGATGATCCAGCCCTCCCACCACAACCCCAAAACTGAGATACCTTCATCCTCTACGGCTCTGTCTTTGATATTACTCACCTAGAATACACTGATCCTACCCCACTATGAAATGGACATTCCATCATACAAAAGTGTTTCAAGAGACCCAAACATCCAAACTGGTAATAGGGATTTAGAGGAGATGTACATTCTAGTCAGATGTGCACTGGCCTCCCACACATTTGGTAGATAACGAACCTTGCATCTGAAGCCATCTATGAAAGCTTACTAGAATAGTTTCATAAACTACCACTTCATTTCATCCCTTGCTCCTCCCATATCATTTTCTTTTCAGATGATGCACTACTTTCCATCACTAATACTATCCCCAAGAAACTGAACCTCCCGTTAGAGTGAATCTCCACCATACACGCCAGTTCAACCACCTAAGCATAGGTCTTCATCTTAAAAAGGAACACCAGATAATAAACATCTGGCTACAAGAAACTTTTAAACTTTTGGGCCTTAATCTTCTCATTAGATACCATTTAAGGTGCATACCAAACCTACTCATCAAAACTATTGGTGTAATCCATATTTTAAATATCCCCCTATACATGTTCCATAAACTCCCGGTATCTAGCACATGCCAGGACTACAAGATAGTACTTTTCATTGAAGACCATATTGAAGTCCTTCTAGCTCATGTATTTATACATCCCAGTTTGAAGCACTGATTCCCACCACCTACGGCTGGGACCCTCTAACAGAAAATTGGTACAATTAACCCTAACCTCCTTAAGAATGTCATGAAACTCAGACATGAATTCGATATTCTCAATCCACTCCTAAACATAATATGGCTATGTGGTACCATGGAATGTTGGAGGCTATTTTTAGAAACTATAGGGATTCGTATGTCCTAGGAATAGGTTAATCTTCTATAACTAGACCAGGAATACTAGATACTCCCTTTCCAAGAGCTTGTACATCCCAATCCACAGCTTTCACTGACCTCTGATCATGTGGTGAGGGATAAATCTCTCCAGCTTCCTCTTATGGGTGCATGGGAGCCTTATAGGGAATAATGTTGTTATAAAAGATTTTCATAATATGAGAAACCATTAGCACATATGTTTTGAAAAATTTCAGCAACAACATAAAATATAAATATATAAAACTCATCACAACAGTAAAAGAAACAACCACTTCACTCCCACTCAATGTCAACGTATAGTCTGCAGCCCACACTTCCCACTTAGAAGAGAATTCAAACAGACATTCTATACATCCCATGGTGACTCGAGGTCTATCATGAGAGGTCTGGGCTATGCACCCTACTCGTCTTAAGGACTCCAGGAAATGATATTCCTAGCTATTGTCTAGGAAAACCCTTCCCAAAATAATAATATAACCTAAAAAGATTACCCCTCAATTATACCATTTTGTCACAAACAATATTTTGTCTCCTTCAAAACAAGAACCAAACCTGGCCCATGTAAAGGAATGAATGGAATTTCATATCCACTGAAGCTGGTAAAAATGCTCCTGTATCATAAATAATGGTTTGTGAATTATTTACTCGAATTAGGATACATTAAATAACAAAAAATTATCAATAAACTGAATCTAAAAAATCAGGCCAATCAATCCTTAATTGAAAATTCAGAACATATTACAGTGTTTTTAACTTTACATTAGATGTTCCAAACTACAAATGTATCTGAAAAACAACCCAAATACCTCCACACAACATGTAATCCTCACCCAAGTGCCTTCTCTACAACACCACACAACAGAAAAGACAAGTAACCTGAACTGTCGTCTCCAACACCCTTTCCATTACCTATTTCAAACAAAACTATGTATATATACACCCATTGGTTTATGTTGGTTGTGAGCCTAATAAAAATAGGATTCCTCATAAATATTCCTTCTTTACATGAATTATATGATAATAACGTTTCAAGTGTTCTATAAATTAATGTTAACAATAATTTCAGAAGTTGTATATTTTAAATGAAAATGGTTTTCAAAGTGGTCACAATAATGAATGGGTAAATTTAAATGAAACATGTAAGATACTTAATTTTCCATCCAAACAAACAATAATACAATTATAAATTCCAAATATTCGACGACCACTCAAAATGAGAAACCCCTGGGAACTATTTAGTCATGAGCACGAGGTACCTCGTATCTCAATGTGAAAGTAACCAAAACAATATTTGTTCTCATTCACGATCCACTAGTGGGGGAATATTATATAACCTAGGGGTACCCATAACCATCATCATCATAGTATTTTAGTGACATCAACATGAAACTTTCTATGTAAAATAGGGACATAACCACTCTAGATCACTAGCATACTAGTAAACGTCTTCCCACCTAGTAACCATGTTTCCCTCATTGTGGTCAACTAAGTTCCACTGGTTACCAAATTCCATTTAAATATAAAAACATGATTTATTGTCTAAACGATCAAAATAGTAGCTAAACATTGTTTTCAACATTTTTATAACTCAAAAAATGTTTACAATTTCCATAAAGAAATTACACAACTTATAAAAAAATTATTTCAAATAAAATCCATTTAAAACCTATCTTTTAACAAAAAATTCACACCAATATTTTACCAAACATGAATTTTCAGCACTAAAACTATTTAATTAATCCATTCCATGAGTTATAAAACTAAACCAATTGGTACTACAAGGAATGAAAAATTAAAACACCCATTTTCACACAAAATTGAAAATTAAAAATCAACTACAAAACAAATGTAACCAAAAATAGTTTTTTCCCTAAGAATAATTAAATAATAACATAAAATAAATATAAATATATAAATATAACTCATTTTAAAATTATTACACATAGAATCACCAATAATATATGTCAAAACACTTAATTACTTTTGCATATTATCAATTGTGCCACTGCCACACCACAACGGAGTGAAAATGAACCTAGAACCAGAATATTTGTCAAAGAAACTCCAAGATAGAACCTTTGTACAAAGCCCTAACTTCGGGAGATTTGGGGCTTCACGAAATGTGGATGAAACCCTATGTAAATACAATGAACAAGATAGGAAGCTCACGCACTTGAAAAACAGTGATGAAATCTCCCCAAATACAGAAGTAGATGAATCTCCATACATCCAAAAAAAGAAAGGGATGTTTTAATATGGACGAGGTCATCATTTGAGGACTGAAATAGGGGGAAAAGATTAAAAAATTAATAAATTATGAAATAAACAAAGTAAAATTTTCAAATCTGTATGATTTATGCAACCTTGAAGAAGTTCACCCTAATCCCCAATGAAAATACACTTCAAGGAGGTAAAATCAAATATGGGGGTGATCCTCAGGTTTTTGGAATCTATTGAGAGGGGAATGACGGAAAATTAATATAATATGAATGATATGTGGAATAAATAAAATATATTTTTAAACTAGAGATTGTATCACGGGGTGTCACATTTCTGGAATAAATTAACCAAATCCACCATGGTGATGAGTTCTTAAAGGGGTCCAAATGGATATGGTGGTTTTAATAGGTCATGAGAGGAAATTTGGGATTTATAATCAGTGAAAAATATAAACCAACAATGGAGTTATAAATAATCAAATTTTGTTTTTAAATAAGTAAATCGGCTCCCAATTTGGACCAAATCATTACAAACCACCCATTTCTCCAAAAATGATATGGAATCCCCTAAAAAAATCAAGAATAGAAATTCAATGAAAAAAACTATTAAAATAGTTTATATATGTGAAAACTCTAATCAATCTATCCCTTTTGGGTTATGACCATTATCTCCCTAACTGACATTATTAATCGTTATCTCAATTTAATGTTAGTGAATGATTCAAAATTCATTATATATGTTTCCAAAAAATATAACTATCTTATTATGCTATCATATGATTGGATAATAGATGAATTATTAAATTTCTTATTTAAGAGATAGTTTCTTTATTATAATTTTGGGAAAGAATATAAAATCCATTTTCTTAAAATGGTAAATCTAATATTGTTTTTGTTTTGATTTATTTTTAACTAGTGTCACGCATAATTGTGAATATGTTATGATGTGTGTTCCAAGATATTACTCCACCCAATTGGTTAGTTCTTTTTTTTATGATATGTTACATATGTGATTTGGGAGTAAGCCTACTCTAAAATTCAACTTTGTCCACCATGTTATTTTTTATTAATTGTTATGCATGAAATATTCTTATGTAATGGTTTCTGTGTATACCACATTTCATATGCTTTGTAATAACCAGACCCTCCTGGTCCATTAATTTACAAAATTCATGTTCATTGTATGCCTTGGATATATGTTCAGACTTGAAGGGCTGCGAGTAAGTGGCAGGATGTCACTGTTGAGTCACCCATCGGTGCCACAGGGGAACAACATGTTTTCTTTCCCCAGATTTCTCATAACACCACTTTTAAGTCTTTTATCATTTTTAAAGTGGTTGAAGGGCGTTTTCTAAACAATAAACAATGTTTTTAATCATATAGTAATGGGGAGACCATCAGAAAATAAGTTTTTCTCTCTTTAAATTAAATTATTTAACACACAACTATTATGGCCACACCTCTGATGTGAATTGTTAAATAACAATTAATTCATAAGGTGTAACCATCAAATCGCATGGTGAAACCACGATATAACATTAAATATATTCAAAATTCTTCTCCCTTAACTCTAGGATGTCACATTTTTATCGCATGGTAATTCCTTCTTTCTTCTTCATCGAAGGTCACTTTGCTTTCCTTGGTGCATTTGGAGTTTCCACTTCCCAAGGATAGTTGTGCACCTATGTCGGAGCCTTTTCTTATCATTAGTGGATTCCTAAATGTTCCATCCCTACATGTGGTGCACCCTAGTTCTTGACATGAGGAGAAAAACATTGATCATTGATCATCAGGCAGGTTTCTTTCTTCTTCTATCTTTAGTGTGTATCATGCGGGCTGGGCATGAAGATGTTACTGTGGGGATGGATTAAGAAAACTCATAAAAAATATAAAAAATATATTTAATGAATTATGGGGTTTTTTTGTAATGATGATATACTCTTTTACCTCTGCTTATATGTTGCGAATTGAATGGGATTATGTCCACAAGAAAATTGTGGTCGTTGGTGGTCCTTTCTTGTGAACTAATAAACCTATATTTTCTAGATATTTTTGTGATTGAATGCCTGTAACATTGAAATTGGATAATCACATAAACTCAGATTATCTAAATGGATTCCAAATGATTAATAATCCTTGTGTAGTCAACCCGAGTAACAAAACGGAAAAAAGGAACTAAAAAATTGTATGTTTAAATAAGAAAATCTCTTTCACTGTTCTCATAATGTGTATGGTGGTTGTTCTGGATGATTTTGAGGTTACATGGATGGAAATGGGATCCCCTATTGTGGTGCAGTTGTTGGTTTTTGGATCTAAGGCCGTGTGGGGCTGTATGTTGGGACTTGGTTTGGTACCAGTACTTCGAGGGATCTCACAGATCCCTTTTGTTGTAGCGACTTCACAAGAGAACCAGGTGTGAATTCTTATTTTGGTTCATGGTTGTTTTTTCATCCTTGGATTGTGGCAATTTCTGTTAGTTACCTGGTAGTGAATAATTATTCAAATGGAATCAATTGAATATGAAAAAAAGAATGCGTTCAATGGGGAACTGTTTTCCTGTAATGGGTTTTGACATGGTTTTGGCTGTGGTGTTTCTTATGAATTAATAGTAAAGAGGTTTCTTCTATATAGGATGGTTTTGGAACCCCTAGGTTGGGATGAGTTCTTGTTTCACATATGTATAATATAGTATTTATGTATCTTATTCCCACCCCACCAAAGTTTATCACTTCGAGATGAAAAACCCCATTTCATGGGAGAGGGTGTTTTTCCGACACATCTATGAGTGGATGGTTATTAACACCTTTTCTACACCCTATCCTGAGTATCAAAAAACTCATTGGGTAGGATGTGATGTCCTGAGGCCCATTTGAGCCCAATATACTTCGGGCAGGGTACGTTTTGGGGTTGGCCCAGCTGTGTGTAGGCAGTTTGCTTCCCAAGTTTACTTGGGATGAGGCCCATGTGTCTTTGGGAATGGATGTAATTGTTCGCGCCCCGGTGCCTGTGGGCGTGGTTACGTGTGGTTTTTTCGGACCGGGTGTTTGTGGGAGGGATGTGTGGTTGTGGTATCCCAAGTGTGTGCAGGCGGGGTATGGCAGTGGGACTGCGGTGAGAATGGCGGCGGAGGTCTGAAACGTAGGATGTCTTCATTAACTAGTATGAAAGTTGTGCAGGGTACCCAAATGTTGATATGTTATTACTATTACATTACTTGACTTTTGTTATTTGGGTAGTGTGCCTTTGTGAGTATTGGGTTGATAGTATTCTTAAAAGGTTCTTTGGTTATCTCTAGATCTCACGGGGAATTACAATTCCTCCCCATTTGTGCACGAGAGCTTTTGGTTTCCCCCAATAAGTATACTTTTATACTCACCCTATGTGTATAAAACTACTTTTTGGTTTCCAGGAGAAAATCAACGACTGTTTCAGACACTACTAGTTTAGACTTAGGTACCTTTGATGTTTCCTCTTTTCATTTCTTTTGGTTCTTTCCTTTGGATTTTCTTGTTTTTTAGCACTAATTATTGGAATTGCATATGGGTATGGGTTGTTTTGGCCTTACTTTTTCTTTCATTTTTGGTGTTGTTTAGGGATTTAATATCTTATCTCATGGCCATACTAAATAAAAATGGTAGTGCCTTCCGTTTTGTTAGTGATTCAATACCCTTGGTGTTATTTTCCACTCTAGGACCTATTGATGGTTGCTCTCAGGGGTTATTATCTCGCCTTCCACTTGAGAGAGGGTATGGAAATTTATTGTATTTCCCCACTTCTTGGTGAAGTCAGTTCGTGACAGAATGGTATCAGAGGAAGGTTGAGAGATAGGATGTATGTTGGGGTAGGGAATAATGAGGATTGCATGGGATGGTAGTGAAATAGTATTAGACAATCTTGGTGCGTGAAATAGGCCAAGGAATACGGGCTAGAAAACAAGAATTTATCCCGCCCATGATCCAATTCAAGGAACCAAGACCTACCATATGACCAATTGAGGCTACACTGATTGCATGGTAGAGACCCTAGGAATGGTACATACATCATAATGACTTGTGTTCTTTTGTGTTCTGGGTGTTCCGGGATATTAAATGAATAAAAAGATTCAGAAAAATTTTAAAATAAATTTTCTACACTATTCAGGCATAGGAATTCTTTTTTTACTTTGTATCTATGGCTACCAGATGATGACCACATGTATTGGGGGAAATTAAGGCCCATGATTCGGTTTCAGCTGAACAGTAATGGGCTGATCGAGAGGACGAGGACAACCAGTGGAAGAAGACACTTCGTGCCTTTTAGCGGTAGACCCTTAGGAAGTACGAGTGAAGAGTCTCCGAAATTGAGACCGAGAGCTGGCACCAGGAGACTGTGATAGATTTCACCTTGATCTGGGCTCTGAATGAGTACTGGGATCCATTGGATTTAAGCCAGATGTAGGGAGAGGCACGTCAGTGGTGGACTCTTTATTTTAGGGGGAAGAGGGAGGCTGAAGTTTCGTGGACTGATATCGAGAAGGAATTATGGGCGGAATTCCACTTTCCCATGATGAAGGTAGAAAATAGGAGGGAGTTACTCTCCCATAAGCAGGGGAGAATGTTAGTGAGAGAGTTGGGGATCATGTTCGTGGTTCTCCATAGTTTTTATTCGAACCTTTTTCCAGATGATAAGTCTCGGGCGAGATGTTTAGAGGATGAACTCAAACATTTTATTCAGTATGTTGTTACTAACTTCACCATGAAAACATAATTGGAGGTTGAAAATAATGCTGAAGTGGTGGAGATGATGGACATTCTAGGAGGTGTTACATAAGAGGGAAGCCAGTTGGGCTCTTCAAAGGGGAAATCCTCCAGCAGTATGCCACTATAATCATGGTCTTCTAGGATTCAGCCAGTGGGTAGAAGGCCCTAGAATTTACAATTTCAATATCTTATTCCTTGACCACTCATTGAGGTCCCATGACTGAGATTCATAATCTGTGGCAGTCATGGGAACCTTTTGAATCAGTTCCCAGACTGAGTAATGTAATGTGGGGGTGGGCATGTTCAGCACCCACCTCAGCAGCAAGAGCAGCTGGGACAATGAGCTCCTTCTCCTCTAAGAGTAGACTTTGTAGGAGGAGTCCATCCACAGGGTTATTCTAAGGGACCTCTACTAAGGCTTGGTCGGGGAGGTGACCGACAGGAAAGGGGGAGAGGAGTTGGGTGGTGGCAGTTGAACATTGCAGAGGCAGCAGTTCGAGTAGAGTCGGAAGTCGTTCGAGGTACGATCAGTTTATTTAGCACTATTTCCTACATCTCGTTTGATTCAGGAACTTCACACTCCTTTGTTTCACCCGGTCTATCCCATGACCTGGGCCTAGAAATAGAGAGACTGTAAATTCCCCATGTACTAAGTTTTCCAGTTGGGGTCATAACAGCATGTTTGATGTTTTTCGAGGATTTAGACTAATGTTGGGGCTGTATCAATGTAGTGGGGATCTCCTTCTACTGAAAATCCGCCATACGATGTCATTCCAGGAAAAGACCTGATATTTTCTATGAATTATGTTATCTATTTCCTCTAGAGAAGAGTCATGTTCTCCTATGAGAATGGCCAACATGTAGCTTTTGTTGGCGAACATAGTTTCCAGGTGGGGAGATGGCGCATGAAACCTCAATTTCCTATGTTGGCCGAGCTTTCAAAAGAATCTGTGGACTCTAAGTTGATGGATGTTCTGAGAGTTGTGAGATAGTTCTTGAACGTTTTCCCTAAGGAGGTTGTGACTCTACCCCCTCGGCGTGACATTGTTTTCAGGATAAACATACATCTCGGTGCCCATCTGATTCCAATGGATCCTTATCAGATGGTGCCTTCTTAGTTGCGGGATTTTCATATTCAGATAGACGATCTTATGAAGAGGGGTTTTTTCCATCCCATCATTTCTCCATGGGGTGATCTGGTCATTTTCATGAAGAAGGAAGAAAGTGGTCTCAGTCTATCCATAGAATACCAGAGACTAAATCTGGTAATGGTCAATAACTGTTACCCCCTCCTAAGGATAGATGATCTCTTTTACCAGATATGGGGAGATGGATGGTTCTCTATGATCAATCTGTGGTCTAGGTATCTCCAATTAAGGTTGAAAGAAACTGATATTCTGAAGACGGGTTTCAGGTGTAGGTATGGGCACTTTTACTTTGTAGTCATCCAATTCAGTGTTACGAACACATCTGTTGTGTTCATTAAGACCATGAACTCAATTTTCTAGGAGTTTCTGGACTGGTTCATTATAGTTTTCATTGATGACATTTTGATCAACTTCAGATTAGAGTATAAATATAATAAGCACCTCAGGATGATCTTGGAGAACCTTCTACATCACCAACTCTATGGAAAATTTTCAAAGTGCATGTTCTTGACATGAGAAGTGAATTTACTTGGACTTTTGGTGTCTCATCAAGGGGAATAAGTTGATCAGTCAAAGGATTAAGCAGTTGTTTCTTGGGTAGCACCCAAGAGTGTTACATAGGTTCGTAGTTTTCTAGGTCTGGAATGCTATTATCGAAGGTTATTAACCGACTTCTCTCGATTTTTATCCTCTTTGAGAGTGTTGAAAATAAAGGACCAGGACTTCGTGTGGTGTGAGTAGTGTTTGGAAGTTTTCATTTATTTTATTAAAAAGATAGACAATGCCCTAGTACTGAGTTAACCAGAGAAGGGCATTTGTTTGAGGTGTTTTGTGATGCTTCTGGACTAGGTCTGGGGTGTGTGCAGATGCAGCACTGGGGGAGATCTCTTACGGTTCTAGGAAGTTATGTTCTCATGGGTGTAACTATTTAACCCATAACCTAGAGCTTCTATCAGTAGTGTTCTCATTGATGTTATGGGTCATTACCTCAACGGGGAGAACTTGCAGGTCTTCGTAGATCACAAGAGATTGAGACATATCTTTTCCTAGTAGGACCTAAACATGCGGCAACGAAGGTGGGAAGAGTTTCTTTAGGACTTCAGTGTTGAGATATCCTAAACTAAAGGTAAAGGAAATTTGTGGATGACTCCTTGAGTAGGAAGTCACTGAGGAAAACTGTTCAGGAATATGTGGATACTTGGAAGGTAATGGGGGAGTTGGCTTCCCTACACCCTAATGCAAGGGTGGATGGTAGTAGATGTTTTCTGTTTCAAATGAATGGGTAGTCCTTTCTGTTGCAGAAGGTGGAGGAGTCTCAGAGGGATGACATAGAGACTGAAGTGATGCACGATCGGGTTAATCAAGGATATGATCCAAAAGGGTGGTCGGAGGATGGTCATAATCAGATGATTTTCCTAGGGATATTGTTTTCCCTAGAGATGATGTGGGAGGGAGTTCCACATGAGTTCAATAATTCACTCGTAGCGGTACACCTAGGAGTTTCTATGATTTTATGGTGCTTGAGGGGTCAGTTTTGGTTACCTGGGGTGAAACGGGATGTGGCAGAGTTTGTGGCAAGGTGCCTCGTGTGTCAGCAGGTGAAGCCTGAACACCACGTTCCATGATGTTTTTTTGCATCCTTTAGATGTATCCAAGTGGAAGTGGGATGAAATATTGATGAATTTCATCACAGGACTACTCAGGTTTCATGGATGATGCGATGCTATCTGGGTAATGGTAGACAGGATGAAAAAATAAGCTCACTTCCTAGAGATCAAGGAGTTGAGTTCATTGGATGTCGTAGCATAGAAATATGTGGATTAGGTAGTAAGGTAGATTGGATTTATAAGGTCCATTGTCTCAGATAGGGAAGAACATTTTACCTCATGAGTCTGGCGGGTATTACTAAATGCTTTTGGCACCCTGCTACGCCTTAGCACAGCCTTCCACCCCCAGACAGATGGGAAGACAGAGCGAACCATACCGACTTTGGAGGATATACTACAGGCATGTGTTTTGGACATCAGGGGATCGTGGGAAAAAATATTTTCATAGTAGTGTTTTACTAAAATAATATCTATCACTTTACTATTGGAATAACACCATTTAAATCCTTGTACAAGAGGCCATTTCATTCGTCCGTGTGCTGGACCGAGGTTGGGGAGGCATGTTTTCTTGGGCCAAAGGTAGTTCAGAGTACAACAGATAAGGTTTGGCTTATGCATGAGAGGATGAAGGTAGCCCTGGGCCAACATAAGTCATATGCCGATTGTAGGAGGAGGCCCTTGGAGTTCATGGTTGGAGACCATGTGTTCTTCAAGGTTTCCCCTCAATGTGGGTAGTAATGTTTTGGAAAGGGGAGAAAGATCTCTCGTAGGTTCACCGAGCCTTTCGATTTACTGGGGTGAGTCGGTGAGGGGGCATATTAGCTGGCATTTCCACCATAGTTGGAAAGGATCCATGAGGTTTTCCATATCTCCTAGCTTCGTCTTTATCTACACGATGATCCCCACAACATTTACTGGGGAGAGTTTGATATAGGGGATGATGCTACGCTCATTGATTGACCAGGGAGGATAGAGGATAGAATGTATAAAGTGAATTGTGGATGAACCATCCCTTTGGTTAATGTTTTGTGGAGGCATTGTGGCCTTGAGGATAGTACATGAGAGGGAGAAGCTCAAATGTGTTCCTAGTACACAATGCTATTTTTAGTTGCATTTCTGATCCTTCCATGATGTTATATCATTTATGAACTACTTTGATGTAATGTTAACCATTTTGATTTAGGATATTATTTGTCGCTTAACTTGTGAATGTTTATGAAATGTACCGATATGTGGTGAAGGGAGGACCTTATCCCTAATCAAGACTCATTAATGTGGTTGCGATTAAACTTGTGCGGATGAGTTAGTGCCGCCCAATGCATATTGTATCTTGATATGAAGTAAGGGACTCCCCAATCCATTTGATTGGATGGTATGTCCTTTACATGATTATGTGGTTTCTTAAGGGAGATGTGTTCCTAGATGTTGTGTAGATTACACCGAATATGTATCTTTTGAGGAGGTTTTTCGAACACCTCTCTTTTCTTCGATTGTAGTTTCATTATCGAGGGAGAGAATAGTTCGATAGGTATTTAATGTAATGTCCCATACCCTCTTGGTCCAATACATTTCCAACTTATGGTTCTTTTGACACCATGGAATTATGTCTGGATCTGAAGGGCCCTATGTCAGGGCAGGATGTCATTGTGGTGTCACCCATCCGTGAGACCGATCGGTGGGGAACTGATCATTATGTCACCCATCAATGTGGCACAGATTGGTGCCACAAAAACTTTTGGGATTTCTATCCGCAGTTATCTTGTAATTCCACTTTTATTCCATTTAACATTTTTAAAGTGGTTCAAGGATGTTTTTAGTGCAGTAAAAAATGTTTTAAATCTTCTAGGAGTGGGGAGATCCTCAAAGGACCCATTTTCCTCTCTTTAAATGAAATCCTTTAAAGCACATCTATATTGGCCACCCCTCTGCTAATAATTGTTAAATATCAATTAATTCATCATGTGTAACCTTCCAACCACATGGTGAAACCTCTATCCACCATTAAATCTGTTCATAATTCATATCTCATAACACCAATATCTCTCTTTTTTATCGCACACTAATTCTTTATTTCTTCTTCATGGATGGTTTCTTTTCTTTCTTTGGTGCGTTTTGAGTTACCTCTTCCTAAGACTATTGGTGCGCCAGTGCTGGAGCCTTTTTTGCTCATTCTATGAGTTTTTAGAGCTCCTTCCCTGCACATCGCGCACCGCAGTTCATGGAACAAGGAGAAAAACGTCGATCGTTGATCATCATGTAGGGTTCTTCCTTCGTCTCTCTTTACTGTTTATCATGCAGGGTGGGCATGATGATGTTTTTGTTGGGATGGATGAAACCAAACCTTAAAAAATATAATACATGTTTTTAAAGAATGAAATGGTGTGTTTGATAATGTTGATGTACTATTTTACCTCGACATATATGTTGTTATTTGTATTGACTTATTTCCACTAAAAATCTTGGTTGTTGGTGGTCCTTTCTTGTACACTAGTGAACCTCGGTTTTCTAGATATTTCTTGTGATTTTATGGTTATAACATGGAATCTAGTTAATCACCAAAACATGGTTGATTTAAATGGATTCCCAATGAATATGCATTCTTGTGTGGTCACACCGAGTAACCAAACGGAAAGACGGAACTAAAGAAATTGCATGTTTAAATCGGAAAATCGATTTCTCTGTTTTGATAATGTGTATGGTTGTTCTACTTGATGTTTGTGAGGTGACAAAGATGGGGAATGGGATCCCCTATTGTGCGGCAGTTTTTGGTTTGTGGATCTTAGGATGGGTGGGGCATATGTTGGCACTTGTTTTGGTTCCAGTACTTCGAGGGATCTCACGGATCCCTTTTGTTGTATTGACTTTACAAGAGAACCGGGCATAATTCCTTATTTTATGCCTTTTTTTTTCTTCCTTGGCTTGTGGCTCTGCCTTTTAGTTTCTTGGTAGGGAATAATTATTTAAATTGAATCACTTTTATATGAAAACAAGAATGGGTTCAATGTGGAATTATTTTCCAAGAAAATTTTGTGACTTGGTTGTGGCTGTGGTTCTTCTTATGAATTAATATCAACGAGGGTTTTTGTATATGGGATGGTTTTGGAAACCCTAGTTTAGGATGAGTGAATATTACTTATATGTATAATATAGTTTTTATGTTTCTTATTCTCACCCCACACAAGTTGGGAACTTCGTGCCGAACACCCCCTTTTCACGGGGGAGGGTGTTTTTTCCAACAATCCTATGAGTGGCTGGTTATTAGATTCTTGTCTGATCTGTTTCCTGAGTATACCAAGACACATCAGTTAGGATGTGATGGCCTACATTTCATTTTACCCCATGATTATTTAGGAAGGGTATGTTGTGGTGGTTGGCCCAGGTGTGTGGAGGCAGGTTATTTCCCAAGAGTCTTCGAGATGAGGCCCATGTGTCTTTGGGCGTGGATGTAGTTGTTCGGGCCCAGGTCTCTATGGGAACGGTTACTAGTGTTTTTTGTGGCCCAGGTGATTGCAGGACAGATGTGTGGTTGTGGTATCCCAGGTGTGTGCGGGCGGGGTATGGGAGTGGGAGTGCGGTGAGAATGGCGTGGGATGTCTGACACGTAGGATGTCTTCAATAACCATAGGGAAAGTGGTGTGGGGTAACCAAATGTCGATGTGTTATTATAATTACTTTACATGAAATGCGTTATTTGGGGATTGTGATTAGGTTAGGGTTGGGAGGATATTTTCCTTGCTAGGTTCTTCGGTTATCACCATTTCTCTCATGGAATTATAATTCCTCCGCACTTTTGCAAGAGAGATTTTGGTATTCCCTACTATGTATACCTGTATACTCACCCTACGTATATAACACTACTTTCATGTTTCAAAGAGGGATTCAAGGACCCTAATAGACCCTACTAGTTTGGAAATTGGTACAGTTGATGTTGCTTCTTTTCATTTCTTTTGGTACTTTAATTTGGAGTTTCTTGTTTTTTAGCACTTATTTTTGGAACAAGCATATGGGTATGGGTTGTTTTGGCCTAACTTTTACTTGAAGTTTTGGTGTTGTTTTGGGATTTACTATCTTATCACCCGGTCCTGATAAATAAAAATGGTAATGAATTCCATTTTTTGTGTGATTCTATACCCTTGGTGCTAGTCACCACTCCGAGACCTCTTGATGGCAGGTCTCAGCAGTCATAATCTCTACTTAAACTTGAGGAAGGAAGGGTATTTCAGCCTGATGTCCCTTTGCTCGTCGTTTTGAAGGCATGTCATGGCATGTTCCATGTGATTATTCATGGGATTATTTTTAATAGAAAGTATATATTAATTTATAAGGATGTAATTTAATTTTTTTAAATGTATTAATATGATATTCATGACTAAAATAAGACCATATGGGTTTTATTTTTCCATTATATTTTCATTTAAAATCATGCATAAATTATTTGGGATGAAATATTAATTTTGTAAGTAATAAAATTTTTGTTTTGGGGCCAATTTTTAATTTGGAAAAATAAAAATATTATATAACGATCCACAAACATTCATGTTTCTTTCGTTCTTTTTATATTTCTGTTAGTGGCATTTTTTTCATCCCATATTTTTATATTTTTAAATATGTTTTGATGGGTGTGTAGCATCAAGGATGTGGTCAAGATGAAAATTATGAAAATATGTGATGAAATTAAACCATATTATATTATAAAATGTTTTTTGATAGAGAATGGATACTAAGTTGATGTTTCCACTATTTGATGCAATATGTATTTATGTAATATTGATGGACTACTTCTCTTGAAATATTAACCATACTGATCCTTAGATGTTATAAAATAAATTCTTGACATAAACTCCAATATTGTAGTTTTTGGGTATTAATCCATATAGTTAGTACAATATAAAAGGTATAGATAACTTTGGAAATTAATATTTTTTCACATGAGTTTAACAAAGGGATTATAGATACGATCGGGGGTTTATGATGTAAATTTTGATCATATGTAAAAATTCCTAGAAACTGATTTAGATTTTGTTTGATGGGATTTTATTTTTGATTAATGACATATTGGGAAATTTTAAAATTTTGGATGAGATATATATAACCCTTAGGTTAAATATATAGTATTCATTTGGTAAGATTTCTCATTTCATAAGTTAAATGTTATTGATAAACTTTATGGCTATTTTTATCCTTGATAAATAATTATTTTTTATGTGTATTCATCATATTATGGTGGAAAACATAATAATTATATTAATATATTTTACTAAAAAGGACATTTCGAGAACCAAACTAGGATACCCTCAAAAATAGCACCCTAGATGAATTTCTACATTCATGAAGGGAATTACCATTCCCTAGGAGCTAATGAAAAGATATTGAGAATAATAAAAGTAGAGATGATGATTACGTCCATCGCAATGAAATAATATTGATTAATAATATAAAAAATTTAAACAACAGAATAGATAACATATTCCATTAATGAAATAAGTTAATAGAAATGATACAACTCAAAAAATAGTTATAAAATATGAAGTTAAAAGAAAAATTATTAAAGGAAAAATAAAATTATTAACCTAAAACACCATGTGAAATTGTGGTCTAAATCCCACCATCACACCACCATCTACATGAAAAAGCTATCATAAACCTCATTAACTCACTGAGGTGCCTTAAACTCACATGTATCAGATGATCTATAAAGGTCTACACACCACCAAAGAGATGTGCATGGTGTGAGATAAGAGTCATTGTTGGATCCCACCCATGTGTTCCATAACAAGACTTTTTATATAATTCATTGCTTCCCCATTATGAAAGATAAAAAATGAAAGATAAATAGTTTATTTGTTTAAATAAAAATATATAAATAACATTTAATTTTCCATTTTCCCCCATATCTTAAATAATATATGTGAAAAAGTTTCAACATATTTCACAAATATCATATCATCTCATAAAATGTGTCACACATGATAGAAAAGTTAAGGAAGCCCAAGCTAAAATAGTATGGTCCAAAAAAAACTAACATCACACCGAAGATCACTATTTTCCATGCTAGTATAATACTCATACCACAATAAATTACTCATGAACAGTCAATTCCACATAAAACAGTCCTATTTAGTAGTGAAAAAACTCATGATATAATAAATAGAAAATTTAAATATCAATTCACCAGAACAAAGGCCTAGTGAGAATAAGCACACCCCCGGAGTGAACCCCCCAAATATTCATCGATGATTCAACTAAGATGAATCATCCACCTATTTAACCATGGCATCCCATGTGCTCTATTTCCAAAAAAAAATCATCAAAACCATCCTTTAAAACCCATTTTTGAAATAAATTTAAATATGATTTAAAAATAACATTTCTTTTTAACAAAATAGGGTAAGAACAATATTTTATCAAATATCTATTTTCCGTGTAGAAAATTCCATTAATCAATCACACCCTTTCATTTAGAAAACAATTTATAAAACTACATAAATGAATTTCATCCCACATAATCTAGAATAATAACCTCCAATGTGATGCTTTAGTCACATATTCTTATAATAGAACACACTGACAGTGAAAAATGTAAGGACATCATTGTAGGCACAAGAATAACTCCACACATCACTAGATCTATCCAATTTAAAAAATGCACCGGTGGATCGGATAAATCAAAAACTACCTAATTAAATATCACATGTCACACAATTAAAAAACACCATGTATAGCCTCAGAAGGAACAATTCATTATCGACCATGAATAATCAACACTCCAGATCAATAAATCCATATTCATTGTGAAACAGGGCTACCATGATCAAAGGAAATGAATAAAATGGAGGAATAATCACCTATATAATTGATCCAAAACTGCAAAAAATGACAATTACTGAAAGAAATGATTTTTAATTGTCTCAGGACTCAAAAATATCCCATGAGATCCTCTAGGTCGAGCAGGAAGAGGGATGAATGGGAATAGAAGAATTATTATTCATAAAATATGCTAATATCCCAACACGAGAGATTTATATGAGGTGAAATCTCTTTTAACATCATGCAATCCAAAAAACCAATGTACACTAAATGTCCCATCAAAATTTTCTAAAAACCCAAACATTACCATTACCTGAAATGTAATACAAATTCATCACATGAAACCTTCACTCCATGTTCTAGTTCATGACTTCTTACTATCAACCAATATATTTTTTGTAAACTAAATACATGTCATGAATAAAATTAATACCATTTATGATGTTCACTATTTCAATAAAACTCATGATATCTTATGGGTGAAAAATACACAGCATTTAAATACATTATTGAGTTTTTCATGTAGACATTGAAAATACAACATTCATCATAGAATCCCAAAACAACTTTGGTATTCCCAAAACTCGGGGAGGGTCCTGCAATTGATTAAATACATTTATACATGAACTAAATTAATTCAAACAAAAATAAATCCACAAATTTTATGTATTTTTATCCATTCAAATATCTCCATCCCAAGGAGTCCCAAATGCACTCTAGTAATAAGGGATAAAAAAAGAATATAAATAAAATAGATATTTAATGGGATATAAAAAACTCCCCATGATAATTCATTTTATACCTAAATGTAATGTGAATGAATAATGTATGAGAAAGAGAATACACCACTTCACATTCCGTGATGAATCATTTCCTTCAAGTCTCTTTAGAATCTAATTTGTGCTTTTGTAAAACTATGACCAATGGGATCAAAATCACATGAAATTCATTCATATGATATTTAATAATATACTCAAGATAATATAAAACATAGTCATGTAGATATAACTCATTCTTCTACCAAAATAGAAAATGAGAGGGATCAGGATGATATATCAAGAGACGTGATATACAAAAAAAACATCATGAAACCATGTAAACAAAACAATAAATTCCAATTGCTAAGGAACCTTCACAAGAATCTCAATGAGATAAAATGGTCCAAATTATGATATATCCATTTTACATATTTTAAAAGTATACGGTGACCCAACCAATGTGAAACATTCAAGAAAACATGGTCACCTATGGAAAACTCTCATAGATGATACTACTGATACATAAAAGATTTCTTGCGACATTGTTGTATAACCAGATACCAATATATATCCAAAACCATAATTGATGTCCCCCAAATGATACATTTTCCCATTAAATAGTATTCACCCACCACTGCCCAATAAATAGGTTATCCACAAGGTTGATTATACAAATCCTCAAAAGGATCCATTCAAATCACAAACTGAAAGCTATTTTTTAAAACAACTCAAAAATTTCTATATGGATATTCCATGATTCCATGAAATCAAATACCCATCAATGGTTTAGTTCCTCTTGGATATTAATTTCACACATCGAATAAACATATATATATAGATGATAAACTATACTCAAGATAATTTGAGTCCCAGTCACCTCTTGGAGACTCCTCCTGAACCTCAAAGAAAACCTAGTATCCTTGTCTGAAACAGTGTCATATAGAAAACTATGTAACCCCATGATCATATATATAAAAATCATAACCATATATTCATCATTAGATATTTCATTAAATGGAATGAAGATAAATGAGATTTTCAATAAATCATTTACATCCAAGATAGCCTTCCTCACTTCAAGAGTCCATGGTAATCCAACACATATTTCTATGGACACCTCAACCAATTTGAAAACTGAAATTTGTAGAGTCTAGAGGAAGACACAATTTATAAAATGATCTATTGTTATATTTTGGAATTTATAACTATGTGACGCATAATATATAGTGTGTTCCATAATTCCACACCACATGAATCACCATCTCATGTCATAATAATTTTATTATTTATTCCATGAACAAAAAACGATGAACTATGATATTAAATAAAAATTGATATCCCTATAGGTGCTCAAAAAACATAAAAATCATTAAAATATAGAATACCATATAAAGATAGAGAAATACACAAAATGGTGTCTCCAAAATATAGGATTTATCAAATTAATGTGAACTCATCATCCTTCTACTTAGTCTACAGAATAGTCTTAAAGTGTGATGGAAATTAATGAACAATTGTCAAAACCACACTAGATACCTGATCATTAGAATCTTGGTGAAACTAAAAAAATACTCCCATAAGGATTCACACCTTATTCGATTATTAGAAATTATTCTATGTTACATTACTAATTAGACCATCTATAATGAAATTCCAATTTCATGGGGTGTAAGAAATGTTAAGGTGATGTCTATAATCGTATTCCACCCACTACATCATTATGAAGTTCATGAGTTTTTATTAAATCATATAAATCATAAAAAAATATATAAAAAACATTCTGATCCTCTCCCCAAAAAATAAGGCCAAAAATGTATTCTCATTTATAACTATGGATAATTCTAAATCAAGAGTGTGGTAATTATTATCTTCTGGTCAGATCTGGTGAGAGTTGAATCTACCACATCATCATCCTGCAAAAAAATGTATCCCAAATTATCACCACAAGAATCACATAGAACCACATACACCGTAATGGTATTCAGTTAGATAATAATTGGATATGATGTGAGAAGTCATTTCAAATACTAAAAATGAATTCTAACATGCTTAATCATATATGTATTTTCCCCCTTTCCCCATAATAGTATTCAAATCTGAAATCATGACTGTGAAATCATTTATAGACCATCAGTAATATCTATCATGACCAAGGATGATATGTGTCTTAATGGAATTGATTGGTTATTCCTATGAAAAAATAATACTTACATTATTAGGTTCAAATAATAATCCATGATCTAAAATCATGTTCCTTTGGGACTAAAATAATTAGATTCATAAATTTCATTTCTAAATTTTTCAACATAAATTGTGACACCAACGTATTTCATTAACCAATCACAAATTGTGATCATTCTTGTCTTTCGGTATCAAGAAATCCAAAATTTCATCCATGATCAATACCACATAATTGTAGACATATTAATTGAATATATGTTTCATATAATCCATAAAAACTATATGAGAATTACTCAGACAGAATTCATCACAATTTAATTTTAATTGCAATAAATAATTATTGGAGCCATATTCAGTATGACAAACACCCAAACACTGAGCTGATGATAACCCAACCAAAGATAGATATTCAGAAATCAATATTCACATACTAACTGAACATAAAATCATCCACACAAGGAAATGGATACTCATTCATAATTATTTCATAGATCATATTATGCTATCACTAAATTTTGTTCGAGAAAACCATCTTCCATCATGGAAAAGAGCAGAAGGGTTTCTAATAGAGAAACTATATAGAGGAAAAAAACTTTTTCTAGTAGGTTTTCCAACAACATCATAAATTCCATTATCTCCAATTGTTCTACAAAATATTAACGTGATGAAATTGGATGATTAACTGTAACTAAGTCAATTATAAACTCTACCTTCTTCTATGGATATAAACCACAGATATAGAATGGGAAACATCTAGAAAATACAAGATTACATCATGAATATCAATGATAAAAGAAAAATCATTAGGCTAAACATATCCCATATAAATAAACTCTAAATATATTGGAAATAAGGTTTCTCATCACTAGACCTCGGATTTCACTATCCCTGAAACACCTATGATCTCCCATTAGTAGTAAGAAGAATAAAAATCCAATGATAACAGTCATTATGAAAAGGATGGGAAATAATAATATCAATCTTGATGGTGATGTAAATCAAATAAAAATTAGGAGACATAAGATTCCATAATAACCATTCATAAACTAATGATCGCATACATTAAGGACACCTATACCCCTCCACATTTCTCTTCCCAAGTGGTGTCTCTAATTTGTTAAAAAATTACATGAGAAACGTTGTAATTTTAAGAGAATTAAAAAAATAGACAGAGATAAATGAGTTAGAATAACCCGTATAAAATAATGAAATTTGAACAAATTATTCAACAAATTTGTTACCTCTCACTATCACTTTAACCACGTCTACCTCCCCTAGAAATTCATATTACATAAAAAGGTGTGTCACTCTGGAGGCCTGTGGCTGTATCCCTATAGTCATTGAAGCATCTAATTTTGATTTAGTATCATTTTTAGTTGATGATATGTGACTATAAAAAGTCATATACATATCATCATAGAATCACAATAGATGGAAATAATTTCCACAACTGTTAAACAAATTTATAAGTGTTGGATAAGAATATGATGTTTGAGTGACCATACCACACTTATAAAATATAAGAGGCAGAATTCAAACTATAACCAAAGGTGTAGATGAGGAATACCCCTAATAACCTCCGCCACCACTCCTACAATATTCTAGAAACATCCACCTTGAACTTATGTGGTGCTGATGTTTCCACACGGTAGAATAAAAGGGTTAAAATGAATAAGATTTTTTAATATATTCATCACATCCAACATCTCATTGTATACCATTTCCACATTTTTCTAAATGTTCATCATAAATACATGGGATCTGATATCTAGTTAGTTACCCTATGAGTACATTTTAGTCATTAGTTAACCTTTCATTACTACCTCTGGAGTAAAAAAACTATATCTTCAAACATTTTGGTGTACAACATCACCAAATTTTCTATGTATATTATATATATGAACTCTAGATACATCAACATCATTAGTATGTCTAAATGAAAGTAATGAATGAATATGGTCTTGAAACTATTCCAATACAATCCCAAATGACAATCCATTAATATAATGTATTCACACCAGTGCGTGTTGGGACCCTCATGTAATAACCTCGTATATTTGACCATAATACTCTTAGGTGTATCTAAGAAGTAAAATATATAATTGATCATGTTCATATAGTCCCTCAAATATTGAGGTTCATTTTTATCCACAAATGATGATGGATTATATTGAAATAACTCCTAAAATGGAAATATTTATCCTATATATTTTGGATAAAACATAGTAACTATGTTTATGACTTATGGTACATTCTATTTGATATCAGTAATCTCCCACACAATAACCTCGATAATATTCTAATACACATGAGGAACACATTTAGTATAATCTAATAAAACCTCTTGAAGAACCCATGGAATGTGTCATGGAGATTTACCAATAAACACTTAAATAGAATAAATGATAATGCAATAAAATAATATCAATGAAAATAAGAAATCTATAAGAAAAAAAAGATACCAATATCAAGAAGTCAAAAATGAAAATGCACATCCCAATACAACGTAAAGATGATTATCATCATTGAAAGAGATAGTTGGGGACACATTGAAACATATATCTCATGAAAAAAAATCCTATATCCAGACTATAATATTTTCCAAGGCAAATAATCATGATGATATACCACCATTAATACCAATCTATGGAGAATAATCCCAAGTTTCCCCCTCTAACTGGCTCCTAACCCGAATTGATATACACCTGAAGCGTGTTCCAGATCCCCACAAGTTGTTGATTATCACCCATACAAAATGAAACTAAAAAAGTGAAGGATTTCATCCTACCTGAGGCAAAAAAATAGAATTGTAATATATAATTGTGAAATATTAGAAGAGAAAAAATATAAAATAACTAAAATAATATACAAAAAATAATAAAACATGGAAAATAGTCATAACATCCCAATGTAAAAGTACAATATTAAAAGGACAACTAAAAAGGAAACCAACTACTCCATATGATAGTGTGGGAAACTGACATATATCTCACCATAAGATACCAAATAAAATCCTCCCCACATCACCATAACATGTCAACATTCCCTACTTTGAATGAAATTACTTTGTATTTTTATTATTGAAGGAGCAGACATGTTTTAATATAATGTACTCAATAATATCCCACCTAGGTGTTCCATAAAATTCATCTTCGAAATAATATGAACATTCTAACCTTTATAGACAAAAGGCATGATAAGAAGCATATATTTTTTGTATCAAAATAATGGAAACAATTTATTTTACATTTTTCAACATTTTTAAAATAATCCATGTAAAACATGCTCAAATAGTTTCAGACATATAAACATTTATCAAATCATGTATCACATGTCATATCAAATCTAATACAGTACAAGATAAAACAAAACAAGACCATGTATAAATAACATCACCCCATTGATCACTATATGTTATGCTAACAGACTACTCATACCAGAATCAATAAATTATGCACAATCATGTCCTTAGAACCAAGAACTATGGAGTACAAAAACACCAGATACGTGAATCACCCAATAGTGTGAATATAAATTACCTAGAACATTTGGCCTAGGGTTAAGGGGAACACCCCTTGAGTCAACAGCAATATAATACATGGTTGATGGACCTATGACTATCATTCCTCACAAAAATGGATGGCTTTACATGTTCCATATTTTTCAGTGTATTCTATCAATACCATTATCTGAAAACCAATTTCAAAATCCCTTTCAGAACAATTTAAAAATACCTATCCATTTTACCAAAATATAAGAAAAAAATAATTTATCAAAGACCTATTATCCACACACACAATAATCCAATAAAATTTTTTGATTTTAATTTTAAAACATTTTATTAAATGAATGTAATGTAGCTCTTCCAAAAACATCAAGATACATATACACCTACATCAACCTCTGCTCAAAGACATATACAAGAAAATATTCCAACAAGGATGAAATAAATGACTACAACCAATCCTTTCCATCAATCCATACATATCAGAATCGATTAAATTTCGACAAATGGTTAGTGAATCTGGTATATAACAACCTAAATCATTGAATCATGAACTCTAGGCCAAATCCAACATAATGGTTATCATCTTGAGGATGATTTTATGAATAAATAATAATGATCAGCATATTGGATCAATAGATCCACGATTATAGTGAAAGTGTGTTGGTGTGATCAAAGAAAAACAAGATATAGTTGGAATACTCACCCATTGGAATACATTATAATGGAATGATAATACATATCAAAAAGAATCCATTCATAAGGGTTATAAGTCAATAAAATCACCCCTTTGAGTCTCTATGTAAATATGTAAGAGGATGTATAGTGATTGATAGAATGATTAGATTTGAAACACTTTAATATACAAACACATTAGAATTACATGGTGTGTAATGTCTTTTCACATCATGTAATCCAAAAAATCCTAGTATGTCTTAAAAAGACAATCCTTTTTATTACAAACATGATATTACCATTAAGCTGATGGAAATTGATATTGATGACATGAAATATTCATTCCTTAAAATAATTCATTTCTTCTTCCTAAAACTCAATACATGGCATTTAAACTCAATACACTGTATGTGAGTATCTCAAACACTGTATGATTTTCATGCTCTGAATGAAAATCATGAAATCTTCCTAGTTGTAAATATAGGGAATGTAACACATTACAAGTCATTTATTTCTACATTAGATAGAGAAAATCACATTTTTATCTCAATATCCAAAAAAATATAGTATTCTATGAACATAGTGAGAATATTACGTTGTCTTTATTAGGTTTATAACATGACTCTAATAATTAATAAACACACTTCCCCAAACATATTGTCATTTCCACTCAAAAAATCACTACATCCATGAGAGTAAAAAATTCACCCAAATAATGAGTTAAACAGAAGGTTATGATGAAAATACGTAAACATTGGGATTTAATGTTACATGACATCATATCTCATTTAATACGACAAGGGGGCTTGAACAAAAAATTAATTGGTGAAAATGATGGAATTCCTACCATTGGCCTATGTACTTTCTTAGTTATTATGAAATTTATTTTTTATTTATATCATACTTAAATAATGTGTTTATTTTTAAGTCATCTGTTTTATTATAGAGGAAACCATATGATTTAAAAGTGATTTGGTGGTTATGTGATCAACTATTTTATTCCTTATATGATTATGTTAAAAACAATATTTTAGGATATTATTTTAGGTATATATTCTGAAATATATTTTTGAATCATATATGATTTTAATTTGGATTAATATATATTCAATTTATCGGTGGTAATGATATGAATATGATAGAGATTTTATTATAAAGGAATAATCAATTATTTTTGATCCATTAAAGGTGATTAATTTTATTAGTTGATTAACATTAAATTTTTCATGGATGAATATATGATCAAATTATTAAAATATTAGGGTATCAATAGTAGTCCAGAATATTTTGAATAATCATAGGGGATGTTATTAGTTAAATTATATAAGGTGAACATTGGGTGTTATTATTGATGATTTGCTGGTTAATATTCAAAATCTCCATATGATAGTCTATTTATTTTTAAAATTAAATTATACTCACAATTTTTTTTGGTTAATGTATATGGGTGGGAGGAAGATATTTTTAATCTTTATGGATTATCTGATCTCATAAAAATTTATTTTAGTTCTTTTGGCATGAAAAATTTATCTTTAATAGTCATCATTTTGAAGAAAAGATGATATTAGGTTAGATATTGATTAATTGATGAAATTATCATTATCTTCTAAATATATTTATTTATTTTATGATTCTAAATGGTAAAATAATTCCTAAAATATAGGAAAATTTAATTTAATTCTATTTACTTCATTTATCTAGAATATTTGATGATTTATACACCTCATATGTATATGTTTTAATGGTCATTAACATTCTCTTGATCATTCACATTCTTTTTATAAATGGCCTATATAACTCTCCATAATTATTTAGACATTATTTTTTGTCTCCATGTATAAAATTAAACATTAAAATAATTTTATCATAAAATGAATTCCTAGATATGTAATGACCGTCATATATGTTTTTCCCTCTTTTCAAGAGGAATTTTGAATAACCATTTTTATGATGTGGGATTCCAACAAATCTATTTTCATTTATCAAACCCTTGTTTATGAATATGGAGTTTAAATTGTTAGGATGCAATTTATTATAGATGGGAATAATGTAACACCCTATAAATTTAGAAAAATGAAATTGTGTTTGGTAACGTACATGCTAGGAAACAGCGATCCAAAATTAACAATGAAATAATATTAATTAAATATTTCTATTGTATCCTACATGACAAATTATCTTGTATAAATTGGAATAATTAAACATTGTAATACCTAAAATTTCTATAATAAATTTGTATTATAAATTCATAGTAAATAATAATTAAAAAAATATTATGTCATTTTATTTTTAAAAGAATGTTTTTATACAAAATGCATTTTTTTACATTTCATCAAATATTATTATAAATAATTTTAAAACAATTCTTCAAAATTTTATTTATAAGGAGGATATAATTTTTAGAAACATTATATAAATGTTATATTATGAATAAATATTGATATTTTTACAAAAATTATGAATTTACCCTGAATGGAGAAAATTATTATTTTTTTATTAAAAATTAAATTTTATTTTAAAATATTTATAATGTCAACATTTATTTTATGATTTATTTAAAAATTATATTAGTTCCATATAATTATATATAATCCAAATATATTCCATGGAATGAAATTTAATATTTTATTTGGTATAAATTTTTTTACTATAATATTCAATTTTTGAAAGAATCTCATTTTCATCGCTTTTTCCTCATAAAATATTAAATAATATCCATATACTCCATTGAATCAAATAACGAAAAATGATGTTCATATTCAAAATAACGAGGTGGAATTTTGTTAAATAAGAGTTGTTTAATTTCATAAATTTCTAATAGCATGTTTATTAAATATTTATCACCCTAGTATGGGTAAATTGGATAAATAAGGATAAAAAATGATAAGGGATAAAAATAGACCGTAAAAGTAGATTTTATAATATTGGATGATTATAGTTGTCCATGTACATAAAATTATAAAATATATGCCCACATTTTTAAATATTTATTTTATTATGATATTTATAATATTTTGGTAACTGATAGAGTTGGAATATTCCATTTATCAATTTAAATTTATTAAAAATAATATCATGTTGACTAGATCAAAACACATTATGAATGGTTAACATATTAATTTAGAATATTTTTTTCTATCATGGTAGTTTATTTATATTTTATTAATTAAATCTTTACCTTCAATGATTTCAAAATGCTTACATGGTATTACTTCCAGAAATAGAAAAGTAAAATAAAATATTTTAAAACATTAAATATTAAGAAAAGATGAAGGAATAAATGTGTTCCTAACATTTTCTAGATATATATAAAATTTTATATATTTAAAAATGTATTATAATCTATTTTAATTGATTTCATGTATTTTCAATTTCTAATTAAATCAATTTTTCTAAAAACTGATCTTTATAATATTTTATAATAAATAATATTTTAGGAAATTATTTAATTTTCCAAAAATATTATCATTGGGAAAAATAATGGTATATGTTAAAAATCATCAATAGAGGTCCATTTGTAGTCCAATTATCCTTTTAATTTAACTATATGAATCCCAAAAGTGCTAAAAAATCATTGTCATGATAATTATTGAAATTTTTTAACACTAATTAAAATAATGATATAAGGGAAGATCTATAATATAATTTTTAAACAAAATATTGGATGATATGATTTCTCTAACGAATATATTTTCATCGCCATCTTCACCGATCCCAAACCCGGCCTGTGAAAATTCCTGATGGGCATTCCCGATCCCAAAAGGATGGAACATGTGAACAGCTATCATAAAATGGAAATTGGGAATTATTTAACAGATTTTATAGACAAAAATCAACTATGGAATCCAATAATGAAATCAAGAATTTTCAAACAAAACCATCATTTACAAAATTTCATAATTGTATTACACAGTTTGAAATAATTTTTAAAGTCCATTACAAATGAACAAAACTTAAAATGAAATCCCAAGAACCTCTTAATGCAAAGATGAACAACCTTTAAGCCATCTCCATGACACCGCACCAAGAAGAAAAGCTAAAACCCCCTACCATTGGAAAAAAAGATAACCCCAACCTGTGACAAAAATAACAATGTCTACTTACACCCAAAGGTTTAAGTAGGTTGTGATCCAAATCCTATTAGGATACCACTACTAAATGATTCCATTTGAGAAACATTCAAATATGAAATACTTTCATGTTTTCAGAAACATGAAATACTAATAATGATTTTAAAGAAATGCAACAAAAAATAGTTTTCTAGTGGGATACTTAACACACTATAAAAATTCCCAATCTACTGATTTTTTCAGACAAAAATAACGTATGATGATTGTAAACATAAAGTATCTAATGAGCACAAGAAACGGGAAAAATAAACCCTAGGCCATAGCACATTGAGGGTCCCATGTACCCCGTATCTCGGTGAAATTAACCATCACAATATACATTCTCTTTTGCATGAACCACTAGTAGGGATGATACCCATAACCTAGTGATCCCCCGTCATTATCATCATAATACCTATCATAGTTTTGTTAGTGTTGTAATCATCAAACATGCTATATGAAACTAGGGCCAAACCCCACAGGATCACTAGAATACTTGTACACATGCACGCACCTAGATACCCAGGTTTTCCATCTTGTGCTCAAAAATATTACAAAAGAAATGAAATAAAATTTTCACAATAAAATACCAATTCCAAGTAACATGTACACCAAATGGCCCACATACATATCCCATAAAATGCTTTTAAAAAAAATTCATTTTTCACATCATACTCACACAAAATAGCCCACAAATGTGTTTTCACCTTCTTTTCTATTTGATTAAATATTTCAGAAATTTATAAAACATTCTATATTTTTTTTACATCTTAAATCACCACATTATCTTTAAAATCCCATCATAGGTGGAAACAATTGCCAAAATAGCCCGCAACCTGTTTCGTATCTCTTTCAAAATTTGACAAATCCTTTAATAAATTATATAAAACGTTTCCAAGATGGTAAACATCACATAAGATCCATTTCACAAAAAAGTGCGCCATTTTCAAAACATACACCAACTCAAACAGTACATAAAGATCCATTTCACACATTGTGTAACTCAATAACCCATTTACAATTTTTATAAAAAACTTCCAAGAAGTATAACAAGGGTTTTCACATAAAACCCATTCAAAAACAATATTTTAAACATAAATTCACACTAAGACACTACCAAAGTAGAATTGGAAGACTGGAAAACATTTAATAAACCACTTTCATATGTTATAAAATAAACCCAAATATTACATCTAGTGTTGCACCTAGAGAACACCCAATTTGAATCAAACATGAAACTATAAAATTAACTGCTCAACAAACTCCAACAAATGTGGTTTCCTTAAAATGCACAATAAATATGGAACATTGAAAATAGTTAAATCAATCATTATAACTCAACATGAAATGTTTACTCATGGAATCACCTACCTTTTGAGTCAAAAACCTCATATCTTGGTGGAAAACGTCAACCACAACACCGCCACACCACAAGGAAGTGAAAAGAAACCTATCACATCATTATTATACCAATTAACTGAAATAAAAACCCTAGGAACAAACCCTAGAATCTGTACATTTTATAACTTCATGAAAGGGTGAATGGTAACATAAGTAAAGGGAAGAAATCAATGATATAAAGACATAAAGGAAAGATTTTGATGTGTCCCCCCCTCAAATCTCCCTTCCAAATTGATTTTCCAGGGTGGGTGAGATATCTTGGGACATTACATATTGATAAGGCACGAAATAAGGATTAAATGGATAGATTTGGGTTTATTCTGGAAAGGAAAAATGGGAATTAAAAAATGTTTTTAATGAGTTGTACAATGTAGCACAGTTTGGATGCATGGTTTATCAAAACGTACAATCAAACCATATGGCCTGTTTAGGCCACCAAAATACCATGCCATTTTCCTCCAATATTAAAAGGGTCCAAGGGGGAAACCATGGAGGTAATATAGGGTAAGGATAGGGGTGAAATGTTCCTAAAAGAAACCATCATTTTCACCCTAAAACTCATCCTACTCATTGGTACAAACCACCTTAACAAGATAACCAACAACTGGTGTCACTAGAAGTTTCACAAATCGAACTCCAAACCACAAAAATATCATAAAATACCTTTGAAAAAATAAGAGGCCATGTACCACAAAAATGACCAAATACTATGTTCATAGATCAAGAACAGAAGAGACACTAAAAAATCAAACCTGGAAACAAAGAGAATTCTAAGAAACAAAAGAATATTTGAAATAAAGCATGGATTTGAAAATATGAATTTGAAAATTCTCTCCACCATAAATATTTATATCCTCAGAAATCCACAATAATCCCAAAATTAAAAAACCAATCCCAACCGATAATCAATGATGTACTCCATGACCTAGCTTCACCCCCAAAGGCTAAAACACCTCAACTGATTAATTTAGGAAGGAATACTCCCACAAATTAAATATTAAACCAGTTAACTAAAATGATCAAACACATTGGGACATTATCCCAAAAGAAAACTCTTCAAAAACTATTTGGAAACGGCTCATGAAATTTACCCAAACAAACAAGAACAACGAACAAGGTTACACTTAACTTTCTTTGACTAAACCTTTTGGAACTCTCTAATCCCATAGTTTACTCAAGGAAGATGTTTGTAGATAGATAGCTAAGAAAGTGAATACATACCACCAGGTCAAGACTAGGGACAAAACTGAGATACTAGTGTGGGGAGAAAAAAATGGTCTCCCCACCATAAGGTAAAACTTAATGTTTTCCCAAGATAGAATCAGGACACTAACAGTGGGAGGCCCGAACGGACTCTCTGGTACAAGTGGTATACTTCCATTCAAATTTTCCAAAAGAACATATATGAGACTCATAGTGGGTATCCTAGCATAAAAAAACCCTTCGTAACCACCCATCACAGGGTGGGATAGAAAGACCCTGAAATTTAAAGAGTTGGGATGGCCACACAGTTAGTCCGCACATTTTGGGAAACCGTGTGCTAACCATGTGGATCCTTCTACCAGCATGGTTTTCTAGGGGCATGGTTACTAAAAATGTGGGAAAACTATTAACTCAACATGCCTATAAAAATTTCAATCCTTTCTCCAAAACCAAATAGAAATTAAAGCAGGATGTAATGACATTGGACGACAACATGGGATCGAGGCCCTCCACCTCTTTCTATCAAATAAGAACAAAAGAATAAGGATGGTGAAAGTAGAGGTTTAAACTATTCCAATATTTCATACAAGGTTATGATATTTTACAAGGGTTTGAACAACCCTGGTATTTCCCCTAACTACATACTAGCTTCACTCCAGAACCTATGTTTGGATCTCAAATGATTGCAGCAACTTCGACCACATTGTAATGTATTGTAAACCCCCGAATGGAACTTCTACTTTCTGTGCCATAAAAACTATAAAATATTCCCAGATTGGATCAACATGACATAAAACATTCCAAACTTACTTTACCATAACCTAATATTTAAATGAAACTATGTATTAGAATATATACACACATCATACAATATTTTTTCAGATGAGAATCAAAAAAAGAAAAGGAAACCTATAAATGGAGTCCTCTAAATCAAAGGATTTTGAAGTTTTTACAAGGAATACATACTCCCAAAATAATATAAGCTCTCAAAGGATTGAATTAACATAAACATTACAGTAAAATGAGGACTCTTTGTCACATGGTATCACCAAACATAACCATTTCGATAGATAGAAATAGTACATGGAAGGTGATCATATGCTAAGTCCCAAATAGTACACGATTTTGGAAAATGGCCACAATCACCTATCTTGAACATATTTTCTACAATGATGTCTTAACATTAACCCTACTTTGAAAGGACTACGAAGGACACAAAGTCCATCTTAGACACCAACCACACTAAGAAAAATACAACACTTCCACCTTCAACCAATCAGTTACCTTAAGAAACTAACTTCTCTTTTAAACATTCACGAGAAATCAGCCACCACCATAGGATCCCCAAAACCAATAATATAAGTGGTTCAGACTCAATATTCAATTCTAGTGAAAATTATTCGTTATAATAATCAATTGGAGGATCATCCAATATATAAATAATATGTTCTTCACTTTAGTCGTGCATTAACCCTTAAAGGGGCATGCATTAACCAACGAGAGAACACAAGGACCCAACCAAGACGGTCCATTGGTCAAGACATATCACAAACCAGATCCAAACAAAGGAAAGGAACTACCTTAAAGGCATATTGAAGCATTTTTGATATATAGACCACTAACCAGTCCTTCAACCCAACTTACTAATGAAACACTAGCACAAAAAATCCTTTAAACAAGAGGGGTTCTTGGACACATAACAACCCACAACAACTAAATTTCCAAAAACACGTAACACAAACCATCCCAAACTAGTTATCATGACATATTGTTTCCCTTTAAAATCATCTCTTTTAAAATAAATGGTTATTCAGTTAGATTATCCACCAATGGTACCCCATGGGCATCACAAATGCATGTTTTTGTGCCACACAAGGAACACTCCTCATATCCATTCCAGAACTCACTAACTCCTAACATTAACCATTCATCATCCCATATAACCCCAAGCTTGTGGTCTCTCAATGAAATACAAAATATTAAAACAGAAATTAATTCCACTTTTGAAAACCAAAATAGTCAACTAATACTTCCTTTTTCTCAAGACTGCATACTACGAAATCAAAATCCCAATTCAAAGATTTAATTTTTTTTTCAGAAAATCACCATCATTCAAATGGTAATTCACATTCAAGCTATTCACTTCAATTTCAAGACATCTCAACCACTTAGAAAACACTTCTATTTTTATGTCAAACAAAATTTTCTCCGCACCGATTCATTGAAAAACTCATCTCTTCTAGATTAATACAAGGTTACAATGAGTATTAAAACATTTCAAAAGGTCACCAACAATTCAGTAAAAACTCACATTAAATTCATGTATATTAATTTCAAAACATTTCAACCAATTTCAAAAAACATCCAATTTCATGACAAACTCAATTTCATAAATCCCTATTAAATTGGGAACTCAACTCATATGATTTTAAAACAAGATTCCAAAATTTCATAAAAAATTTCAAAGGATCTCTAGTTACAAAATCAAAATCCATCTCCAAACACCACACATGACCTCTAAAAAATTTCCATCCCATTAACAGACCATTCAATAGTATGTAAAAATATATTGGAAATTATTTTTTCAAAACCAATTTTAACATAATTTCCTACTTTCAAAAGAGGTGTAAACACACCATTTTACATTTCAAAATAATTATGAATATTTAGTTCCACCTTTTCACAATCCAAACCCTTACGTCCTTATTAGAAAATTTTTTCACAAAAACATTACGCTTCATAAAAATGGGTCATTATTTCATTAAAACCAAATATCAATGATTCCAAAACTCACCGACACAAGGAAATGCGAGAGGAAAGTAGTTTTAGTGGGTGAATTGGTCATATTTTTGGAGGCCATACACCAATCACATCACCATCACTAAGAGTTTTATAGGGAAATATCAACGGCTCCACAAGGCTTTCCAAGACATGCAAGATTACTATGAACATTAGCCCAACTATGTTTTCCTTTCCTGTAGTCATCATCAGACCAAGAAAACCAAAGGACTCAGATAAACTACGACATCCCCTAGAGTCTTAAATCCCATAATTAAGTGTGATGTCTAGGAACACTAACCATAAAAGAAACTCCATGTCCCAAAAAACCTGTATCAAGACTATCATGAATATTCCAAAAATAACATGACACCAATAGTGAACCTGAACCTTCTCTGATACCATTTAGTCATGAAAAAAATCTAGTTTCCATCAAAACCGACACCAAACCCAGACCGTGACATGTCCCAAAGAGAATTATTGATCCCCATGGTCTGGACAAGTGTCGTGCTGTCATAATATTAAAATTGGGAATGATTTAACTAAGTTTATAAACATAAATCAACTAACAAAACTAATAAAACAAATCATGATTTTCAAGAAAAAAACTTCTTTTACAAAATTTCAGAATTAAATTACACAATTTCAAAAAAAATTAATATACCATTACAAAGGAAAAAAACATTAAATGAAATCCCAAGATCCTCTTCATGTAAATAGGAACCTCCCTTAAGCCATCTCCATGACACTACACCATGAAGGACAACTTGAAACTTGTACCACATGAAAAATAGTTGAACCCAACCTGTGACAAAAACAAAATAGTCTACTTACAAAAAAAGGTGTATGTAGAGTGTGAGAAAAATCCTAGTATTATGAAACAACTAATGGATTATATGTGATAAACATTCAATGATGATAAGCTTGCATGTTTTTAGAAACACGAAATGCTAATAAGGATTTTAATGAAATGTCACATAAAAAACAGTTTTCATGTAGGCTATATTAAAGAATCTACACTTTCAAAAAAATGATAAATATTTTAAATTTTCTAGAAGAACATACACTATAATGATGGTAAACATAAACTATCTACTAAGAATATGTAACCAGAAAAATAACCCCTAGGCACTAGCTCGTTGTGGGATCCAGGTACCTCATATCTCAGTGAAAGTAACCATCACAATATTTGTTCTCGTGCACACGAGCCACTAGTAGGGGTAATACACATAACATAGTGGTACCCCATCATCATCATCATAATCATCATCACAGTTTAGTTAGTTTTCTCATCATTAAACATTCTAAATAAAACTAGGCCCAAACAGAACAGGATTAGTATCGTACTAGTATACACCCACCCACCTAGATAGCAGATTTTTCCTCTATTATGTTCAAAATAGTTCCACAATCCATGGAATCTAATTTTAAAATAAAAATACCGCTTCCCATTCACATGTACACTAAAAATCCAACTAACATGTCAAATATACATCCTTTCACAAAATAACATTTTTCACATTATTTAAACACAAAACATCCCAAAAATGTGTTTCATACCTTCCTTGCAATTTTAAAAAATATTTCCAAAATTTATAAAACATTCTAGAAATTTTAGACATCTTAAATCACCACATTACCTTTCAAAAACTCATCGTAGGTGAACACACTCACCAAAATAGATCACAACATGTTTCATATCCCATTCATAATTCAATAAATCCTTTAAGAAATTTTATAAAACGTTTCCAAGATGGTAAAAATCACATAACAACCCTTTATCAATAATTTGGACCATTCTAAAAATATGCACCCACCAAAAAGTATATAAACGTCCATTTCACATTTTGTGAAACTCAATAACCCATTTACAATTTTCATAAAACACTTCCAAGAAGTATAACAAGGTTTTAAACATAAAACACATTCAAAAACCCTCTTTTAGACCCAAAGTCACACTAATACCATGATAAAACAAAAATTTTAGCCATTAAAACATATAATAAACCACTTTCATAGGTTATAAAATAAATACAAATATTACCACAAGATATACACATGGAAAACACCCAATTTGAAGAAAAAGTGAAACTATAAAATTGACCGCTTAATAAACTCCATAAAAAATGGTTTTGTCTCAATGAAAAATATATAAGGAACATTTAAAATAATTAAATCAATCATGATAACTCATGAATAAATGATTAGACCTGGAATCAAAGACCTTTTGTGCCAAAACCCATAAATCGTGGTGTGAAACGTCAACCGAACCAATGCTACACCACAAGGAAGTGAAAATAAACCTAAAACATCCATACTATACAATGATACTAAAATAAAACCCCTAGGTATGAACCCTAGATTCTGGAAAATTTATAACATCATGAAAGGGTGAATGAAACCCAAAGGAAAGGGGGGAAATCAAAGATAGAAGGACTTACTTGAAAGATTTTGAAGTTTCCCACATCAAATATCCCTTCAAATTTGATTTCCAAAGGATAGTGAGAGAGCTTGGAGTCTCTCCATGGAGGTAGGTCATGAAATGGGGAACAAATGGGAGGATTTGTGTTTATTACAAATGAGAAAAATGGGAATTATAAAATGTTTTTAATGAGCTGGGAAGGGATGCATGGTTTGGCTACATGGTTTAACAAACCATACGGGGTAACCAAGCGGCCTGTTTTGGGTACCAAAAACCTTGAAATTCTCCTACAATTTATATGGGGTTCCAAGGGGGAAACAAAGGGGAAATATATTCCACTGGTAGGGGAGAAACTTTCAAAAAAGAGACTACCCTTTTCACCCCAAAAAGTCATCCAACTAATGGGTAAAAACCAACTCAACAAAATTTCCCACATGTTGTGTCCCTAGAAGTGTCAAAAATACAACTCCAAATCACCAAAACCTCATATTATCCCATTGAAAAAATATGAGGCCATGTAAGATAAAAACCACAAAGACTAAATTCATATATCAAGAAAACAAGAGACACCAAAAATTATATCTCGGAATACCCGGGAACAAAGAGAATGCTAAGATCCAATAGAGGACTGAAACAAAGTATAGAATTGAAAATACAGGTGTGAAAATTTCATCAAATAAATATCATATATTTTAATCCAAAATTTTTTTATCCTATTTCGTTTAAAATTAATTTAAATTTTTATTTTTTGATGTTCCAAAAATTCTCACATATCTCACATATAAAAGGGTACCTCCTATAAAATTGTCATAAATCATAAAAAGAATTTTGGATTGGAAAATATCGACCCAAATAAATTCATTATATTTATTCCCACTTCATAGAGATCAATTTTTTTATTATAAAACCACCATAGTTGTTATTTCATTTTAAACATCAATAGGTTGTCTGAAAAAGAGGTATCATTCATAATAGAGCATTTTTATTCTATATGTTCACCCCCAAAATTAAATATTATTCAACCTTGATGAAATAATTTTATAAGTATATATAATATAATAATATTTTATTATCTAAATGGTAAAACCAACATATATATCCTCTTCCATTAAATGGAAAATGAAACCATTGTTCATGTGGGTAGTAGACTACCGTCTCACTAACTGATGTCTTTTTTTACAATAATTTCCTATTCAAAATATTTAGGATAATGAATTTAATGTATATATAAGATATTAATGTAACATATTCATTCCATAAAATAAATATAACATATTTTTTCTTACTTTTCCATTCATTGAAAGATGATAACATCATTTGGTCGTATATATGGATTACCACATTCCCGAGGTGATGTGCTCTGTTTTTCAATTCCAAATAGAATGGATGGTATATGAATGATTATATGATGAAATTATATTTTATTTAAGGATCCATTATAATTATATAATAATAAAATGAAAGTTATATTCTTTCTATCATAGTCGTAAAAAAAAGAAAATGTTACTCACGTGTTCGTATGACCCACCATATTAATGATTTCAACATAGTTTATTTTTCATTACAATATTTCATAGTTGAAATTATAATTATTTTAATCATATCAAAAATATAATTATTTATTTATAATTTATATTAATATGATGAAATAATTAATTTATTTACCATAGTTAACATGTCGAATCATTTCGAATATTTCAGTGGAATATCATGAAAACATTAAACATGAACACAAATAATATATTTATTGAATGAATCGTATTAGTAAATAAAAAAATATATATTAACGTTAATAAAATATATTTTTAATGTAAATAATTAAAATATGATTTTTTTAATAGATTAATGAAATCACCTGACGTATCAGGCTCAAGGTAAGAGACGTTTTAAAAAAATCCACTTTTAATGTATCCCTTCCATCTATTTTTATTATATGTCCATGTTATTCTGAATGCTTCAAGATAAGTTATCTTCATTCATAAAAGGATTATAAATTTATTTTCGATCACATTTTATTTAAATAATATTTATTTTAAAAAATAAAATTTTTAATGTCATATATAATTGAAACGTTATATTAAAAACCATGTTTTAAATGCTTTAATGATAAAGTTATAATTTTTTCCCATGTCAATTTTATAGAAATTATTTTATTAATTTATTTATGTGGATATGATTTAATTATAAAACAATTATTATGTCTATGTTAACATTCCTTCAATGGTTTCCAAAACTATTTTTTTAAATATTTTATATGGAATAATTTGACATTATCTACAAAACAAAAAAACAGAATGGTTTATGTTAACATATATATCATCAATAGTATTTCTGATTTCTTCATTAATTTTTTGATATGTATATTTCATTATAAGGGTCCTAATTATCATTATAAAAAACCCATAATTTCTCATTTTCGAAATTTTTTCAATAAAAAAAATAAATGGAAAGGGTATTATGATATATATAAATTCATTTTATATGGGTGTAATAGATAAATATAAACTACTCTTTTATTTTGGGTTATGACCATACTATCTCTACCTATGTTTCATATTCTCTATTTTATGTTATGAAATTTTTATAAATTTTTTATATATATCTCCAACATATACATATATCTAATTCTCAAATTTTATGATGTGTTTATACATCATTTATGAAATTACATCATTAAGAAAACTCTTTTTATTGTGATATGAGTAATGATTAGGAAACCTATTAAAATTTCATGGGTTATTCAAATATTAACTCCTTATGATTTATTTCCTTTATATGTATAACATAACAATTAACATGCTATGACAGGTGCACCCAGATAGATCTCTAATTCACTGGGTAATAATTTTGTCTCATAAGATTTTATGTATGGGATTATTCATTATCTCTAATCCACTAAAGGGCTATTTATACTATGTGTTATTGTCTTAGAAGGTATCCTTGACATATTCTTATTTAATTTTTTGTGTTGATTCCAATTTTCATATGATTCCATTTTCTAAAAATACATTGTTCATTATGTTATTATTCACATGATTACTTATGGGAATATGTTTGAGGAATGTATATGCTACATAATAAGTGATAAATTTATATATATTTTTTGAAAATGAATTCATAAATATTCCATCATTTCAAAAGAGGAAATTTTTGTTTTAATTTTTTTAATTTAGGAATTTTAATTTATTTTTAAGGAAAATTATTTTGGATAAAAGTTGATTTCAATGGTATTAAAATGATTATATAAATTCCAATGATTAATTATGAAAAAGAATAATTATGAATATGTATTCATGGAATAAATTTTTTTAATTTCTTTTTATATATCTCCTACTATGATTTTATTTCTCCTCCTTCACTATAAATATATTTTCAATAGGATTTAATTATGTTTTGGGAGAAGGATGAGGCCATGGTGAAAATTTTTATGTTTTATCATGAAATGAAAACTTTTATACAATAGATGTTCTGTTTTTATAGAAAAAATGGATACATATTTGAGGTTTAACCTTTTCAATGTATTTTTTATTTTTTATTTCATGATGTAATAATTCTAAAAAACAATAATCATTAAAGATGAAATAATTATAGAAATTTAATTGTTGACATAAAATAAATATTATTTAATGTTTAATATTAGATCCATATACCTAAATAGCTATAAGAATTGTCGAACGATGATAAAGGAAAACGAATTTATATGATAAAGAAATAAATTTTTTTGTTTTAGCTGGAAGCCCATGTCATTAATAGTAGGATTCATTTTTTCCTCAAACATGACTTGGGAAAGAAAAATAATAAGAAATATTGAGAATAATTAAGAAAGAAAATTGAAGTTTGGAAATGAATGTTCCCTAAAAATTAAAGGATATGGCTCCATAGATATTGATGCCCAAAATCACAAGTCTAATAGTGTAATATTTATTTGATGGATTTAGAACAATATATTCTATTTTATTCAACTTTGTGATGATAGACCCAATATTGGTTTTAAAAATCACACATGTATCATCAAGAGAAAAAATCGGTGGAAGTATAATTTATTATTGGATAAAACCAATGAAAATGTAATCAAAATTGATAATCTTAGTAATTATTATATCCTTAAAAATGTTAGGTACTATGGAACAAAAAACGATGGTGTAGAACGAATATTCTCAAATGTAATTTATTGTAATTGAATTAGTTTGAAACTATTAGTAATATTATAGATTCTTATAATTACATATGATGATACCTCTCAAAAAAATATATTTTTTGTAAAATGTACTAAAAAATTCCTTTAAAAATTGTGATATTAATTATTTTAAATAAATGATTAATGGAACTATTATTATAATTTCTTATGTGTATACCATCATTTTCATTTGAAATTAGTAGTTTCTCTGGGATGATTTTACTAAGAAAGAAATTTTATATTTGATTATATCGAAGCTCAGCGATATAACATTCATTTTATGATTTTAAATTGCAAAGAAGTTTAATAAAATCATTATACATTAGGAAAATCATACATTGGAAATGATAAAATAATATAACATTGAAAATAATAAATAATTTTCTAAAGTAATTTATTTTGGAAGTAAAAATGTAATCGATGATGATATAAGATGTGTTAACCAAAAAGTGTATAGAATAATCATTGGAAACCTTCTTTATCTAATGATACTTAGGATAGATATAAATTTTATCGTGCCCCTATGTGAATGCTTTCTCATAGATGCTAAAGTTTCTATCTTGATGGATTCGTAGAGAATATTGAGATATGTAAATAAATATATGAACTATTGGTTTCCATATTGACATATTCAATATTTCAACTTGTTTATATTTGTAGTTTCCCATTGTGTCCGTGATTATATGGATAGAATGTCAAAATCAGGGGGAATTTTGTTCTCTGATATGGTTTTTTAGATGGTATAGAAAGTAGTAGTGTTTACTTAGACAAATAATTTATGCGACAAAATATGTAGCAACTAAACATGGTTATAAAAATATGATTTGGATGCATGTTAATTTATAATATTTGAAGATTGAAACTGGGATCCAATTGAAAATTTATTGATACAATCAATGTGATAAAGGTATTTCTATAAAACTAAAAAATATTCCAGAGAGAAACAAATTATATAAGATATAGTTGTATTTATGAAAACGTGGTTGGGGGAAATATCATGAAATAATACATTTGTAAAAAAGATTATATGGTAGTAATTTTCTCCAAATATATACTAATAGAGGTGTTTCCTAGAATTAGGGTTTAAAAATAATGTTAATATGTCACCCCTAAATGAATACATCAGGGTAAAATTTCCCCATATATAATAATTTTTATTTCATTGTAAACCATCAAGTCCATAGGATAATGATTCCATGGGGGAGAAGTATGTGTTTAAAGGGGAAATTAAGTATAGGTATTTTAATTATATTATTATAAAGATGATTTATCAGTATTGATAAATAATGTATGATGCTCATGATGATGTTGGTGAGGAAGGTAATGGTAGAGGAAGGATGTAACCCACTAGTTTTGAGGAAGTGTTCTTCAATAAATCTATATCCTTGGTGAATATGAAGTGGTGTTGTTTCTTCACGAACCATGTTCTGATTTTTGGTTTGGTAATATGGGGGGTTTCAAATTTTATATCAACAACTCCAAAATGGTATTTTAAATAACCACATTTATATTTGTCATGTTTTGAGAATTTATGAACATCACATGATTTTTGGGGTGCATAGATTGTTGTATTTGTTGATAATATTATTTGAGGAAGCTATATGTTTTATGGTTCTCTATCGAGTTTATAAGGGGATAAATATCAATAATCGAAGATTAAGGATTCAACATTGAGTTTTTTTATATCTTCTAGGTAAATTTAAAATGTTTTTTTATGTTTTATTGGATTCTGGATCCATGTAGAAAATTTTGTGACCAGAAGAATCATGTATCCAATTATTATAAGAATCATATTTGTCATATGAAAATTAATGAATGTGATTCTCAATGTTGTTTCAACCATATAAAAAATTAAATATCTAATCTATCCATTTAATTTAATGAATCATGAATTCAAATGGAAAAGGTCACCAATTTGGGGATCCATGTAGCCATAGGATTCATGTAGATGATTTTATACATAGCTAATTCAAAAATTAAGATTTAATTTCCTAACATTGGTCAATGATGAATAAACATAATATAATATGTTATATAGTTTTTTTATGTTTTAAAAGTTGTATCTAATTATTCATTACATAGCTAATTCATATTTTTCCCTATGTATGGATTTCTTTTTCCCTATTTTATGGAATTCAAATATTCTTATGATAATTAAATATGATGATCCCGGAATGATTATGAATTTTTCTATAATAATAAGATTCAATTTTCAAAACATTATTTTAAAATGGTTTAAATAATACTTATGTGGTTCCTTTGGATATTAATTAATTATTTTGATACATTTTACAACACTTCCTAAGCTACAACATAGATACAGTATTTACCAATTATCCCAGATATAATGGGATAATGAATATAATATAGAGATCATGGTGCCTATTTGTTTTCAGTAATTAATGAGTCATAATGCATTTCATGGGGAATGTCCATTATATTGTAAAATAAGTAGTAAAATCCTTTATATGCACAAAATATATATTATAGCGATGCATAATGATGAAGTATAGGGTAGTATGACTCCATGGTAATAGATTTCTTGATATCAACACATGATGAAAAAAAATATTTAAAATGTTAGATTTGATTATAAGAATACTGTTTTGTTTCTAGTTTATGATCACAATATGATAAAAACATTCATTTATATATCAGAAGATCATGGAAGAGGACCTGTATTCTTTTTTGACAATGAAACCATGTTTTTTATTAATAATCACCAGTTTATAATTATCTTTTGTACCACTAAGTGAAGATGTGTTATTGGATGTGATTTTAACGTATTTTTATTGGTATTCTATAAGATTTATTTTAAGATTATTACACATTCAGATATAGTGAAAATAATGTATAATTAGGTTAGTGACCATAAATTATATAGAGTGGGATTCAAAATTATATTTGAACACTTTAAATATATTGTGTTCTTTACACATTCATTTTTTTATTTATTGTATGAAGCTATGTTATTTAGGCTGAGTAGATCAAACTCTAACAAGTGAAATGGGGTTTTTTTGGAATAAATTTTTTTAATAGATATCAACATATAAACCACATCTCAATGAACTAAACAGATCCTCACATGTACATGAGTATCATGTATATATTTAATTTAATCTGTGTAATCAGATATTTTTTAAATAAAAAAGTTAATATTTATTCTGTGGAAGTTCCTTTTTTGGTATGGATATTATGTTTATCTAACAGACATGGAAATGTGATACTTAAAAAATTAAATGTTTAATCACATGTCTCCAAGGTGAACCATTGTTTTTGGGATCCTACCTAATTAAAACATCATAGATATGTGTGATTTGATGAAATAATTGGGTTAAATATTATCGAAGATTCCAAAAATGTGTTCAATTTAGGATAAAGGATAGATAAATAAACTATTTTTATCAACATAGAAGAACTAGTATAATTACTAATAATGGTGAGAAATATGTTATGGTATTTTGGGAAGGAAGCAATGGTATTATAGGGTACCCATGGTTTCAGATGGATAGATTCATGTCCTGATGGTTGAGTTTTTATTAGTGGTATCAGTGAAATGATTTTCATAGTTATGATTCATGGTGTATTTTTTGGTGAGGAGTGGAATGAGAATTAGGTAAAATATGTGAAAAAGTCATTGATCTTAGAAATCAGTCTAGAAAACCCAAATTTTTTTGTTCAAAAATTTATCCAACCACCATAACTATAATTAACTACTAATCAAATAAGATCAATAAGTAAATAGTTTCTATGATCATGTATTGATTCATGAATCATATAGAGATCAACTCTTGTTTTTACGAAAGATTGAATTTATATTTGAATATATTATTTTTTAACTATTATCTACATTTTAAAATTATGAGATGCCACCACTCATATATCCATCATAGTTTATAACCTAGAATTGTGAAATGAATGTGATGATTGTTGATCATCTAGTAACATACCATTTTACTGATGAGGCGTCTATATATGTTAAGGTTCATTGGGTATTTCAACCATTATTATAAGAATTAGTATCTCAACCAAACACATAGAATGTAGAACCACACCCATCAGTGTAGATTGATGTATTTAAACAAAAAAATTGAATCCTTTTATCTATAAGTTTAGATTGTGGAATCATATGATGATAAAATTTGAGGAGATTTAGTGCTAGAGGAATTCCATGTATTAGTAAACAATGATCCCCAAGCATCTCAGGATTATATTGAGTCAGTTTTCTAAGGGTTACACCTTTTCTGGTCTCTGATAAGTCATATTCTAGTTCTTGCATGCAATTCCCAATATTGTATGATTGGTTTAAGGAGGAGATTGATCATCATGACTCTTGTTGTGTAGATACTCCCTTGGATGGATTTTTATTACCTCTGTGTGATAGTTACTTCCCAAAAAACATTTATATTTACTAGAATAGATGACAATTTAGTTTTATGGTAGGATAAGATAATAATTTATTAATAAAAAAATTTATTAATTATTATCACATAATAATCTATCAATATGTTTCTTTAAGGATACCTTCAAACATGCTTGATAATGTGAGAAATTTAGGGATATATTTTGGATGGATATTTTCCTCTATATATCTCAACCCATATTGGAATTCTCTACTAAGACCTCATGATGGTATTTTTTTAAATATGAGGGGTGGGAGATAAGAAATATTTTTAGTGGACATGTTTTTTTGGAATCTGTATATCAAATTAAAATATATTAGGATTCATAGATGTGACACCTAGAGAATCAACATATGGAATATTATATAGATGGATATGATGCCTACGGCCTAAAATAGTGGTCGGTCCATCTGAAGTAGAAATATTTTTATCCAAACAATGAAATAGGTCCCCTATTACATGATTTCCAAACACAATATTTGGGAACGGAAATTAAAATTTTAGATAGACACCATACATAGAGGCAAAAAATTGATTGGTTATATCCTTAAGTTGATCATTGGGACCTCAGGGTGGATTTTTGGTGTGGGACATAGAGGTGCACTTGACGGGGGAGGAGGAATCTATTACCATAATCTATTCTATGGATCACATTTACTAGATCGTTCTCGATATTATTTAATGTATATATATTTTTTAATATACCTTTTCATATGTATCTATACTCCCTTGAATAATATATTTTTTTATTCACACATCCCAAGAATGAGTTTTGGATATTCTATTTGAACCACAAACATGACTTATGTATCAAGAGATACATATTGAAGGGAATCCCATATCCAATAACAATTTTGGTGACTTGAATTTTTTATTTATAGTAAATTTTTCAAATGTAACCTTGTAGTGGGTATTATGAATCTTTATGATATCATCCATACCATGGGTTAGTTATCTTTAAGGAATTCATTGATAACGTATTTTTTTATAGTGTGATATCGTTCACATATGACTGATCAATATTATCGATCATTGTATATTATGAAATTCAACTTAGGTGATCTATGAATTTTCATAATAAGCCACTATAAATAACCCACTAGTTGGGGAGTGTATCCTTATTTATGACTGATGACTCGAGGGGTCTGCATCAAGCATTATTGGATGAGTATATTGATTTATTTCATAAAAATATTCTAGTATTTCATGAATAGAATGAGATAAAAAATATTTATATAAATCATTATATTGATTTAATATCTTTTATTTATTATTATATTGTCCCTGATGAGCTCAGGGAGATAAAACATTAATAAAAAGACCACATGTAAAAGGGATTTGTTAGGATTAGTCTATCTCCCCCATAATCCCTAGTATTTTTTACCATGAAAATATATTTTATATTGAAGATTTATTATTGAAATCACTAGTAGAATCATGGGAGAACCAAAACCATTTTTCATCTCCCAATGATTGAAAACATCATAGACTAACTAAGGAGTGGGAATAGTTTCTCAAATCATTAATATCATGTTTTTTTACCCACTATAGTTTCATGATGTGAAAATACAAATCAAACCATTATTACATCGTTATGGCAATTATAATTTCCAACTAATTATCTTATATGTGAATAATGCATCAACTATGGTCACATAAATCTTGAACTAGATATTTTTTTTACCATGATGTAGTTGATGGATTTCATTATTAATAACATCCTCATATATTATATATAAATGTACAACCTTTTATAATATTTAATGATAGTTGAGGACATACATCAAGAAGATTATCTATAAACAAGTATAATGATTTTCAGTTATAAATAATAGAGGTCAACTTTTGGGATCAATACATCTTAGAGGGTGGAGTGTGTATATATCCAGTGATGGTGGAGGTGTTTTTACATTGGGAGCTAGCCAAGAATGTGGTTATGGTGAAAAAAATAATCTTTGGATGGAAACCACATGATAATTTTGGATGATTTTTCCCAGATAGGAATACCCTTGATTTGAATTACTACAAAAGGGAATCTTTTCATCAAGTAATTATAGCTCGGAAGGTATTTTGAACAGTATATGAAGAGATTGATTACTAATCATATTCAATGGTTATAGGAGGAGAAAATTTTGTATATCATGTTATATGATGCTTCCGTAGTTGGTTTATGATTCATACTATTATAGAAATAGCTATTTATTACATAATGTTTCATATTGTTGACATCACAAGGGCTAAATAACCTCACCAATGTCTTTTAATTTGTAGCAGCAATATTCCACTTGAATAACTAGAGTAATTATCTATTGATATAGTTATTTATAGTCTCTACATAACATAATAGTATTAGGTATATCATTTCATTAGGATACAAGACTCTTGGTTATATTATCTAAATGTATTTGTTATATTATTATTACTTTGAGAGGGTATATATATCTGGAAAGTGAAACATGTCCATTCATACCATGTACTATAATCCCTATTTACTTTTTTCAGAAGAGGCCTAATTTTTTATCAATGAAATAATGGTCCATAGAGGATGAGAGAGAGGTGTGTTACTTTAGATCAATTGAAGAACCCCTTTGGAACCATTAGTGTCTAAGGTAGTCCCATTTCATGAAATTTATTTTCATATATTTCATGACTATATATTCACTGGGTTGAACCAAATAGAAAGGTAAATTTTGGGGAGCATATCAACGACTAATGAGGAAGGATACTAGATTATGTTTTTCTATGTCAGTAGGGGATAAGGGTTTTCTACACATTAAACAAATTAGTGTAAAATATAATCAAGTAGATGTACAATGATATCTATAATATGTTTTTCATTGCAAATTATAAAAGGAGTGTTGTTGACTTCATATCTTGATGTCACAATTTTCAGTAGGGGATGATAAATCTCAAGTTATCACCTCGTATAGATCTCCATCTTGAGGTGACAATGTATATGTTGGATAGGATATAAAAGGATATATTAATGGTTCATCCATGATCAATGAGATATTATGATCCCATATGGTTGAACATAAATTGAATAATTTAATTGAATGACATCCTTGATATTTTAATGTAGAGTTCAAGGGGTTTTCGAATATCTTATACATAGAGAATACTATTTGATTTCATGGTGTACCAACAATGATGATTTCAATAAAAATATTGTATCACATATAAAATATAAAGTGGTGTGAAAGGTTCATTCATAGAAAATTATCGATGGGTTTAGATTTTCATTCTTAGAATGATGGCCATACTTAGTGAACCATTCGTGTACTAAATGATATGATGAGGATTCATCTTCAAGATTTTAGAAAATTTTGTGATGATCAATTTACCATGATTATGTTTTCCAAGAATAATTGATAACACTCCACCTTTAACGTGGAACCTTTTATGACCTTGAGCGGGGGACACTTCATGTTATAAATAAATTAAATATAGGTAGTATAGTAATATTTTATGTTTCTACTGATTGTTTATTTGATAATAAAGATGGTGTAGGTGATATTGGTGTAGATTAAAACCACTAATTTACATAATAATTCATAATTAATATTAATATATAGGAATATAATTTCTGAAGCGGGAGATAAATATTTCCTAAATATCTCCCCACGTCATGAGTTTTGTTGATTTTCCAATTAAATAATTCCATCTCTATAATTAATTTTACCAATCTAGATCATAATAAATTAAGTAAATGTGGCATGCCTCCAATTGTTTCCCCAATAATAGGATCAGGTGAATAATTTCTTCCTTGTGTAATATCTAAGTAGATACGTGAGGGTATAATCACATGTCACTTAATGCATCAAGTTGATCATTGAGGATGGAGATTATTTTTCAACATTGAGAGTAGAGATCAAGGAATAATATTTGGGTATTCTTGATAGATGATGTATTCTACAAAAGTGTGTCCTTGTGTTTCATAAGAACCTAACAGATATATTGTAGAAGCATGATATCTACATAAAATTCATTAGCTATCAAATATTTGAGTTAGTTTTTCATTTAAATGTGAAAATATTTTAATTTAGGGTGATAAATAAACAATTATTATCAAAGATGATCCCTTCGAACAATTTAACTGATATTTTGTGTTTTTTATAAGGTAGCAAGATGTTACATGAAATAAAGGGGCCTGATTTTTATATATATAATAAAGTGGAAAATTATATTCACGAGTGTTCACATTTTCATAAAAAATATTTTTATTAATAAATGATCTCATATGAAAAATCATAGACTATGGTTATATATATTATATGTGGTTTCCCAAATTGGATATATATTTTTATTCAAATATGGAAATTCAGGAATCATTATAATAGGTGGATGAATAGATATAGTTTTTTAATTTATTTAATTTTTGAAATCCTAATTACCCTTTTTAAATAATGATTAATTTTGTTATTAGTTTTTACCCATTAAATGTAATTAGTGGAAGGTAAGAGAGGAGAGTTCTTTTGGATATTTTGAATCAGGGGTGAGATCTTTGTGATGGGGTCATAAATAGTGATTGATGTGCATTTGATCATTGTTAATAATCAATTATAATATAACACATTGTCTTTTATCTCATTTTGAGTATGATAATGATAAATATATGTGTTGGATAGATTGTATTATTTTTTCCGTTCATTTGTATTCAAATTATCCATAATTTATGGTATAAATTTTTCACGTAACACTCCATTTTATTTTCTTTATTGAATAATTTTACACCTATATTAGTATAGTCACATGTTTCCATCATATAGATTAGATTCACAAAACTTTGAAGGAGTTTTAATGGTTATAAATTCAATTTATCATTCATGTATTAGCTGGATTTAGGTGATGACTTGATTTATTCAATGTACGGTGTAGACCACGATAGTGATAATGAAGGGATATCAACATCCTGAAATAGGGACACCAATGAAGGGATACCAGAGTGTAGAGGTGTTTAATAGTGGATAAATATAGTAGTGGTTGGTGATGACATTATGAGGATGGTAAGTATTATTGATAGTGGAAATAAATAGTGCATGATAGTTCATGTGATCATAGGGGCACAACATAGTGGAACAGGGGTACACCACTAATCCCCTCATCCCTCTGATTCCTCATGATTTAATAGATCCCCATCACCCATGCAGTTGAAGGTTATATTCAATCCCTATAATATATAAATTTGTATTAGGAGGAATTGGTTATGAATTATATTGTTTATTAGGGTCTGGCAAACAAGTCATTCAGTGGAGATGGTCTTAGTGAATGCCATGGGTCGAGACTGACCAAATCAGTCAGGGATAGATATAAAAAACATGTATCAAATATTGTCCTATTAAAAAGGTCACTACATTGACACATGATTAGGGGTGAATGTGGTGTCCACTCACACTAGTTCTTCACCCCCGTCCCTCAGTGCACAATATGGCATGTCCATGGTTCCCAATGTGGCATGATCACATTATTCATGGAATACATTAGAAAAATTTTCAATGGGTGTTTATTTAAGGAAATTAAATAACATATTTAATTTATTTCATGATGTAAATAAAAATGGGGTTTTTTGTTAATCCACGTGATTTAGTTTGTTTAAATGTTTTTGGTCAATACCCATGTATTGAAATAAAAAGGGATAACCCTTTAAAAATTGTAAATCGGGAACCCAATACAAAAAAAGAAAAATTAATTAAATAAACAATGAAATAAAATGTTCAAATTCATCTTGCAATTCCAAAGGAAGAAAATGTCAATGAAAACCCAGAACAATCTCATCTCCCCCACAACAATCAATGATGTTGTGAGATAAGTCCAAATGATGTGTCACCACCTCTTCTAAGAAGCTTCAATGTGGTAGTGTCATAATGTGCTAGAGAAACTCTCCAACCAATATAAAAATGTGGAGGACAACCAGATGGAATGTTTCAACACACCCATCACACTATCAACCCACTGAAAAGAAAAAGAATGAAATGAACTCATAGTAATGTCATCCTGATGTAATAAAAAATAAAAATTAAAACAATAAGAATGTATCATTGTAAAAATACTTATTCGTCCATAAAAAAGGACGAAAATGGATGAGTGATGATTTTTATCACACCAATCCCTTTTTTGAGTCTTTATTCCCAACTAATCCTATAAAAATGTCATTCCACACCCAAATTTAAAAAATAAAACATATATCGTAATAAAATTTACATCACAAGTGATAATAGAACCAAGAAGGCCAATGCTGAATAGAATTAAATTCATTTAAATCACAAATGAAACAACCAGTGAATCATAAAATATATAGATAAAATATTCATGACCACTTAAATAAATAGTATGTTTCATTATTTTTCAGATCAAAGGACTATCATTATTAGACAAATTAACAATATCCACACACACCAACGATACATGACTAGCAGACAACCCATGATATGCTATCTAAGAATAATGGTCACTCGATCATCTGATAAGCACTGACTGGTGATGGAACCTTCATCACTACTGCCATCAACAACTAAAACGTGACCTAATCCATGACCATGGAATCATATGTTTATATACCATCAACTAGCATGACTTTCCACACAATGTTAATCCAAGGACTGCCGATTACCATCCATAATTTCTACATGAATCTCATAGTGATGAAAAACCAGATGGAAATATCATATCAAAAGAGAAGAATCCCTGAACACTAATTTCCATATTAGGGGATCCCTTAAAAACTGGAGATGAAAATGGAAATGGAATCCCTATCACCATGAGATTGGGAGACCAATGATGAAGATGGAGTCATCATAGCCAACAATAATTGGCACACGAACATAAAAGAAGACAAAACAAGTTAGAATGGTCAATGATAACACATAACCTATTTACTCAAGAAGGTGAGTTTTAAGAAACATGAGTAAGTTGACGCACCCTTCCACCAAGAAATTAATAGAAAGAAATCCAAGAATATATATATTACATGGAGTGAGGTTCCATTCAATGACATTTTAATAATATATTGTTTAGAATGAGATATAGGTAGACTAATGATTTTCCTATATAAGGCTACTAATAGCTTCATTCATGAAAATTGATTATCACCCCATTTTCACATGTCTTGGACAATTTATTATTATATTAAAATCACCAACCCCATCTAAGGGATCATTGAGGACTAGAATCATTAAATCGGGTAGTTATGTACCTAATCTCGTTGTGGTTTGGATCCACCACTATAGTTCTAGAAATTTTACATGTGCTTTTTATTTATATTTTTTTAGTTATTGAGTCAATTTGAAACAATATTATATTGTTTGGATTCTTTGAGCATGACATAATTTAGTGACAGGGGTTCTCCCCTAATCAATATCTAGGTTATATGTTTTCTTATCTTCCTCCCATGTCAATTTGATCTAAATTATCCTTTTTTGTTTATGTGGTTTTTGTGTGTATTAATGGTTTTTTAAAAACCCACCCTTACATGTGTACCTAGAACACACTTGATGTGTCTTACGTAGATTATATAGAGTATGGTGATAGCCTTGCTAGGTGTTGTCTTGGTATATCATAGTGGTTCATATATGTGGTTACAAAAATAAATGTTCATGTTATCTAATTAGTATGACAAGGACATATTAACCAATACTTATCAATCTAGTTTTTTTCTAATATATATTAGTTTGAATTTATTTTTCCTCATATCAGTCTTTTTTATATCCATTTTTGGTAAAGAGTTTTTTTTCATCCATAAATTTTATATAATACAGTTTTCCAAATTTTTTACTCTTCCACCATATCATTCTGTTAGTGGATGTGATAATTTTTATGGTTTCATTAGACTATGAAATATCATTAAGTGATATATTTTTACATAAAAAAGTCTCCTTCCCCAATAAAAATATAGTAGGGTTGAGGGTGGTACACATGGCTCACATTCACAATAGAAGGGCCCCTGATGGACCGATTCAAGAAATTTTTTAATTAAATTATTTTATATATTAATAATATCCTATTTTGTGAAAATTAATTTATAAAATTTTAAATATTTTAATGTAATTAGTATTTTAAAAAAACCATTCATGTTCATTATGTTTGAAATTATATTATTCATCTAAAATTTATGTTTTTTTTAAAAACCACCTTAGGAAAATTTAAATATCATTAATCAAAAAATCGCGGTCTACGTTATACAAATATGTTCTATGTTATGTAAATATATTATAATAAAATTAATAAAATGTTACCATTTAAAAAAAATATAGAAAATAGATGACTAAAAATTTTCATTTTTACAAACGTTGAGTTGTATAATCTAAAAAATCATTTTACAATATTTTAAACTTTATTTTCATTTAGTTTTTTCATTTATGGAATTTCCTATTAGTTATTTTATTATTATTAATTTTAAATTATGATATAAACTATTATATAATACATTCATTTCCATTAAATACCTAAAATTTCATTCACATTTCATTCTCTTAGTTCTATATCATAATTTTCTATAAATCATTTAAAAATTTAAAAATATATTTCTATGGTGTTCATATCTTCGCACTATTGATTTTGGATATTATGTTGATAGGAAAAAAAGATCATGTAGTTTTCTAAAATCATTTCATGCTGATTTTTTAATTTTAATCCTCAAATTATACTATTTTCAATTTTAGTTTATGTTTTTAACGTTCTTATGAGATTATTTTTTATGAGGTAAAAGAGTGATTAAATATTATTTGGTTATCATGTCTCTTAATTATCAATCATATAATATTTAAATATTTATCATTTAAATTTTAAAGGAAATATTCTTTTAGATAAATTTTGTTTTTTAAACTCATAAAAAATTTACTGATTTTATACATTATAATTAAATTCACACTCTAAGACAAAAATTTATTTTTGTTCATCTATTTCGACGAATCTATATATTAGTATGTTTCCTATTTATAAATATAGATCCTCATATTATATGTATAGGGTTATTTGTTTAGTTGTGTGAGACATTTTCTCTTTTTTAACCAATATCATCATTGTTTTATCCTTGTGATAATGATCATGGTCTCACTATACTAACTCTAGATATAATATATGTGATAGGTATTATATGTATTTTCACATATGGAATATATTGAACAAATAGTGTAAACAATACATGTTTGATGGAAGGGATATTCAATAATCTGTAACACTATCTAACTCAACATTATGAAAGGGGATAATTTATTTGGATGTGGGTTGTCTAGTCATCCCAATACCAATCACTCTCAAACATGGATATATTTGAAGTAATTATATTTTCATCATTCTCAATTTCTATGTAATGTAAATAATGGTAAACATATCTCATTTGATAACACTACGATGATTTGATTTTGTTCTAAATTGTTTGATCATTTTTCCTTCACCTCTTAGACTAGTCCTATTACTAATAGAATTTATTCTAAAATTTCAACTGATTATGTTTGATTCCTGTACATATTATCATATTAGAAATAATTATTATCTATTTAAATTCATGAATTAAATCAACAATGGTCTGCAAACTAATGAAAAGTAATATATTGATCAAATATTAATTTAATGTTGATAATGTATGATCTAACCATGTTTTCATAAGTATGAATACACACTTTTGTTTTCTATCTATATGAGGGTGAAATGTCATATTAATGTTTAACTATTTCGTCATTTCGTGTTGACGAATCCTTTGTAAATTGAATGTTAATATATATTATTAATCAGATAAAATATATATTGGTGTTTTATGCAGCCTCACAATATCTATTTTTTATATCTATTAAATATGTTCAAGTGAGAATACATCCCTAATATTGATTAATTGAGTTTTATTTTTAACATCACCCACTATATACCATATGTAATTATTATGTTAAAATTTCATTGGATGGTCAATGAAAAATATCTGCAGATGTTCTCCAATTTTCATGTTTCTATGGTTTTATCATCCCTTTTTTTCTTCTTCCAGTTTTCATTGATGTAATTACATGAACATTCATTCATATAAAATGATAACCTAATTTTCATTGTCCCACTATAAAATCTCATTTTATCTCTATCTACATTTTGGATCCTTTTATGGACATAGAATATTATTCTAAGAGAAACATATAATAACACATTCATTATCTGATACTCAGATGATACATATAATCATGTCCAAAATCATACAAAAACTTTTTTTCGATGTCAATAAATTATATTTTACCAATAGTTATATTACCTTCCATATTTTTTGTATCCACATCATCGCACTGAGGATTTCTATTTTTCTCCAAGAAATGTTATTGAGGAATCATTTATGTGAGATCATATTTATCCATTGCTATATGATTCCCATGCATATATATTATATTTATTAGAATATTTGATAACATTTAGTCATCATAACAGATAAAGATATACATTATTCTCTACTTAGATAATATATAACATTGTTTACCAATATTAGACAATAATGGATTGGCATAAGGTATTGATAAAAGGGACAAATCTAGTAGGGCATGACAAATATGGTTATTTTTCTTAAATTATTATTAATTATAGATATACATGATAAATAATTATAAGAAAAGTGTAATTGAATTTAAACATTACTAGAAAGAAAGCTATATAACAAAACTAAGGATCATCACATAATCATTTATAATTATTTAAAGTAGTAAATGAATTACCATTAATCTAAAATATTATTCATCTATTAATATCAAAACTCTACATTATATCATATATGTTTTTCATGAGTCATGTTTATATTATCTATAATATTGATCAATACATTTACCACAAACCTATATGTCTAACCATAGGAATCAATGAGGTCTATTTTGTAATATCATATTTTTTTCATCATTTATCTATAATCCCTAAGAGAATTTACTAAAAAAATCCATTGATTTCAATATTATCTATAAGGGTGGTTAATGTGGATAAATCTCTATTCATGGGCCATTCTTTGAGTTTTGATACCCATGAATAGAGAGAATTATTCGGATTTCATTGTTAACAACAAAAAATAATGGATAATGTTATAGTAAGAAATATTATAATTGGTTTTAAATACTAATATGGTGATAGTATAATAACTTTAGATTAACCCTAATGAATTAATAATCCTAGTTAAATTTAATTCATATAATAATAATAGTATGATTCGTTGACATGAAAAATATCCAAAAATTAATTTTATATTATATCATGAACATATTAAATTGTTTTATTTAAAAAAATATTTAATATAGACTATTTATCATAAGTACATAAAAATTTATATATCTATACAAAAGAATATGAAGGAATACATTTTTTATAAAAAAATATCAATAAATTATGTGAAGATAAATAAACAAATATTATATTCTCTATATAATATATAAATCATTAGAAAATATTCTATTGAAAATTATTCTCTGGGATAAATAGAGTCTTAATATATGAAATCGAGAAATGATGAATTATAATAAATCACGTACACGAATAATATTTATTCAACTTGTTAAATAGTAATTAATATTAACTATTCAAATTAGGATTTTGATACACATAGTGTGTCACCCTATTGACCACTTTTTCAGTGGTATTATGTGAAGCCAAACAATGTCCAAGGGATATATCTAACAACTCACCAAGACACCCATTCATAAATAATATAATATCACAATAAAATAAAACCTCATATGAATATATACTATGTAATTTAACCCCTTTATTGTTATATCACTAATCAATAAGGTTGCATGATGGTGTCCTCAACCTAACTATCAGATGTCATATCATTGATATTCAGGAAATGATCATTCTCATAGAACACAACGTCGATGGATTTATATAGGTAAATTCATTACAATTATTGATACCAAGATATCAATTTCCATTAAATAATACAATGAATCAATAAATTATCACATTAATTTTTTCTGCAATATCAGTCATGATGCTACCAATGTATTTTAGTCTACTACAAACATAGGTCATCATGGTTTTAATCAATACATACTAGTATGTTACTAATAATATCTATTAAAAATAGTATTAATTCACATGGATTTATATGCATGATATATTATCATAACATGAAATGAAACACATGTAAGTATATTTACTACTAAAATTTCTGATTTTTGTAATCTCTTTCACTAGTAATTACCAAGGGTGTAAACCATGATAATATGTCTCAATGTATTATAAGTGACCACTATTGATATCCTATATCATTTGTATCTTGTAATATGGCTATGAAATTTATATATTTTGTGAATATTTTCACATAACATCATGTGAATAATTATATATAGAAAATAATATAAACATTAATTGTAAATGTTACTCTTATTAGATTATCACATACTACTTACAAAAAAATTATGATGTAATAATATGTTATTAATGTTTAAAAAATAATAATAAAGGAAATAAAAATGTATAAAGTATTTTTTATTTGTCACGAAATCTATTATAATCCATATTTAACTACATCCAACTAATAATTACCTTTATTTTGATAGCACCCAAATGATACATAATCTTTTTTATAAATAGGGACATAATCATTGGTTGTGAAAAAAATCCATGGTATCTCAACTCATATTATCTTCACTCATCTATGAAATATTCATAATGATTTGATACATATATTGTACTCACAATGGATTAATGTGTGAACTCGTCTACTTTTCAAGATCCACCACTACTATATTATAACCAAAAAATGATAAAAAATATTTACATATATGTTCCACCTTCATTTCATAGAAAATGTTTCATATCTAAAAAGTTCATCTATCTATATCATAAGTTTATAAATTGTTAGAATAAATTGTACAACGAATGAAAATTGAATAATTTTATCTTTTAAATCACATTTCACCTCTATTGATGTTGAAATATACATCACGACATCAAAATCTAGTCATTATAGTTGTTTTAAAAAAAATCATCAGTATAACCCCTAGTGAGTAGATCCTCATGACATCATTAAACAAGTAAAATATTGTTAGTTCTTATAAGATAAATAATTATTTATTTAAAAAATGAGAAAATTTATTTCATAGATAATATTTCTATCTACATACTATGATTAAAGAATAAGAAACATCATCCATGTTTGATAACATTATATGCATGGTTGATCCAATATTAAAAGAGTATAAAATATCACTTATTATCTCTTTATCCTCTTGTGTCTGTGGAGTTATACTTTTTGAAATAAGTATACCTTTCAAAAAATAACAAAACCTCTATCATTAATTGTTCCATACTAACTGTCTTTAGTATCCAATCAGTGTCTATACATTGAGTTAGTATAAGAATCCTCTTGGATCTATCAATTTCGGTAATTTTCCATAGAATGTACGCTATTGAACATATGTAATTAAGGGAGAATAACTTATTTAACAAATAATTTACTATTTCTATGATTGATATTTTATATCCAATATCTTATAATTAATAGACATATCTAACTTGGATAACTAATAGAGTCACATTGAACATATAGATATCAATTGGCTCATATTTTTTTATTGAATCCAAATAATTTTATATCTTCACTTAAACTAAAATTCTATGGAAAGGATTATTTAATCAATCAGTTAATGTATCTTTAAACCCTAAATTCAATTAATTAATTACATGTAGAAATAAATACATCGAGAAGTGTTATATATGTATATATTTATTTATTATTATTCAATAATGAAATAATATTTATATATCTATTTCCATATTTTAATGAAATGGAATGCTGTTATAGAAACAATATTTTGGATGGATTTAAACATGGAAACATATAAATATATTTAATCCTAATAAATTCAATGACCGTATTTAAACCCTTTATCCACTAGTCATGATTTTTTGTTATTTAAATTACCTTTCATGTCGATTTTACTCTTGAGTAGTAATTTAAACCTATCAAGCATAATATCAACCAATGAATTAGATAGAAACCCAAATTGGACCTCGAATATAGAATTACACTAAAACATCAGGAATTCATTTTATCTAATATCATATAACATCTCTACTTCAACATTATAGTTCTAAGTATAGTCATTTTCAATAAATAATGAGTCCCCATCTTTGTTGTCTATAAAACTGTATATTTTTGGTTCTCTATCCTCCCTTGAACTTCTCTATACATTTATCTGAGAAACAAATTATTCCATGGGGATTTACTGAATCTGTTACTATAAAAATTCATGTGTATCTTGAGAATCAAAATCATAGAAGAAATATTTATCCATCAATCCTTCTTTAGTATGTGATCTATATCAGGAATGATGGATTCTCTTATTAATGTCAATTTCTTATCTAAGGAGTTAAATAGTAAATATCCCATAGATCTTGTAGAGTATATTATCAATTAACACGTTATAAATTAGTGATTTAATTGTTTTTCCAAAGGTGGCCATAAAAACCCCCCACATCCCCATATATCTGTATGTAAATTAATGGGATTCTTTCCACACGATTACCCAAATTGAATAATTTTTACTCATAATTTTTTATTCAGTTTATTGTTTGGTTCTCATTTTTAATGAATAAATTGTAAAATATAATAGAGTATCTATAATACCAATCACATAACTTATCATATCTAGAAAGTAATGTTTCCTCATTTCCCTAACATAATTCCATTATGTTTTTTAAGGTGTATTTAGTTGAGATAAAATCACAACCACACCTAAAAATTTGATAACATCTGGGTTAAGATATTCACTACCTCAATCATATTGCCACTTCCTTATCATCTAACCATGTTGATTCTATACTTCATTCATCAGATATTTGAATTTCTCAAAGGTATAAGACCTATAACTCATCATGTATAAAAATCCATATCAACTCAATTCATTAGTAAAATTTATAAATAATTAATACCCACCTCTAGAATCAATATGAAAATGTCTTCAAGCATCAGTGTGTACAAATCCTAGAATCATTGTGAAATATTCACACAACCACTAAATAGTGGATTTATTATTTTTCCTAAATATCCAGAATGAAATACATTATGTATTATTATATCAAAATATTATATTAACTATATTTATTGGGATTTTTCATATGCTTCTCATTATTTTGACAAAGATGATGGACCCATAAACAGGGTATTATATGGGTTTTGTGAACATGATTAATTATAATTTTCCAAAATCTTGTTATCATAATTTAATACGTAAATAATTTTATTATGTAGTGGTATATCATGAAAAATTATGTATTTTTAATAATGTAATTAATTATTTTCAAAATTATAAATAAATATATTAATGATATAGAAGGAAATTGGTATAATTTATTAGCAGAAAATTGGGAAAAATTAAGGTTATTTAAAAAAATTATTTTAATTATCAATGTAATATGGTTTTCTCTTATTGTTAAATCATTGATTCTGGAACCATTGGCTTCAAAAAGATTCACATATCCTCTAAATTTATTGTGAATCATTATATGATTATGACAATATGAATTAATTATATTAACATAAAAAATGGTCTACTACATTTAATTTTATAGTAATGTGTAGATAATGATAAGTATATAAAATCAATTAAATTTTCATGGTTCACTACTAATACCATAATAATGTAGTATAAGTCATCCAATAATGTATTAGGTTTATTACCCGAACTATTTTCATTCATGGAATTGGTTTACTACCTATTTACATTAGTATTATCTAATCAGATTTCATTATTTTCCCAATTCATTAGTGGGATATACAATAATGGTCCCACATATCAGATAATGAAAAATAGAAATAATTGTACCATAATATTATTAAAACATTCATAATTTTATGATATAATAACCTATGAAAAATTAATGGTATTCAAAATGATTTCATCATTATATAACCATATGTCAGTCTGATAATGGGTGTTGATGATATCATAAAAAATTCATTATTTCATCATATCCTAATTGTTCCATGGAAAGAAAGAGGTTTAATTAAAAAATATTAAATAATAATCACTGTATTCTGTTTGGAGAGAAGTTGTTGATGATATTATTAGAGCATATCCCTAGTGTACCACAAAATTACAGAAAGAATGGAGACATAGTTGAAATTTATTATTAAAAAGAAATTTAAATTAAACATTGAAAATAATTAAAAATAAACCCTTTTATTTTCATGAAATTATAAAAATTGTTATAAAAAATATGGGAATAGTATTTATATTCCAAAAATATTCAAATAAAAAAATAATGATTCATTATGATGGAATTAAATTATTCTAGGAGAATCTATTCATTCCATGTACCATAAAATAAAAAATAATTTGAAAACACTTTTTGAAAGAAAAACATAATTCTTTTATATTTTTTTTATATAATCCATTTTAAAAAATAGAAAATGGTTTCAAATAACATTAAAATTTACTTCAAACAATAATTGAAATATTTTAAGAATATTTTTTGAAAAAAGTAATGAGCTTGCATGTGTATGGAAATGATTTTCGATGTTAAAGGATATATAATGAATATCCAACTCAATATTCTTTTTATATTTTATCAAAGAGGTAAAAATTACTAGGAATCCTGAAATCCCATGAAATTACTAGATGAAAAGAATATAGATGGGGATTATATATCACCAAAATATTTTATGATATATTTCTCTTAAAAACATTCATTGTGTTTGATAACTTTCCTTATATGAAACTATAAACATAACCAAACCACGATATACTATTGAGATAATTTTTTAAAAGTGACTATTATCATAAAGATCAATGTATATTCAGTTTTAAATAAGATTTCATAAATTTTGGAATGTGTTTTTAAATGGAAATAATAATGAAAAATTATTCATCAATGCCTAGAAAATATGTACTCTATTGTAAATTATAAAAATAATTTGGTTCTATTTTAAAATATTAACATTACAAAGTATTCTATGTTTATATATATCATATCTCATGATCAATATTAAGAAATAGTTTTGATGAAAAATATTTTTTTTATGTAATTTTTTTATTTATTTATATAGTTATTATCAATTATATAGAAAAAAAGATAAAATTATTTATTAGTAAAGAGATAATTTTATTTCAAATTACTATTATTATTCTATGCTATGTACTTTATTCATAATATATTAAATTATCCACTATTAATTATGTATTTAAAGAAATTATTTATGATATATAATAATATATATTATCATTTATGTAATTTCATTATTAGGAAATGAAAAATATATAACTTCTGTTTAAAATGATTTTTTTTTCGAAAAACGGTTTTCTATTCTTTTTTTTCACACTTATGTGAAAACTTATTTGTTAAAATTATAGAAGTTAAATCAAATAAAATTGGTTAAAATAATTTAATCATCTATTCTTAATTTTTTATTTATTACAATTTCATTTTCTTTCACTAGTACTAGTATCTAAGGTGAAAATTCATTATTGTTGTAATTGTAAATAGGGTTAACGAGGGGATAATTAGTGTGATATTGTTTAATATGACATAATAACCATCATATAAAACATTTAGAATATATTTAGGTCCTATATATTCCTATATTAGAAAATGAGATAAATTTTAGCGACATTCTTATTGGAATAACACTAATATATTTTAATATTCTCTATAATTAAATGTGTGCAACTCCTATATCTTATAAAAGGAGCCCTCAAGTCCTCTCTTATTCACAATGCATGATCAATTTATCTTATAACATCTCATCCTGAATAATATTGAAATAATACTATCATCTTCCTAGTGGATCATTTTTATATAAAACACTACTTCAACTAGGATTATTGTTTTTTCCAAATGAGTTTTATAGAAGAAGATTTATATATTCTTACTAATAGTTTTTAGGTTTCATTATTCATAATATGAGTAAAAATATTCTATACCCATATTGACATTATGAAAATATTATTTTTACTTTAAATTTTTTTGATTTAATTTTACATAATTTTAGAACTTTTAATATGTAATGGAAAATAAAAAGATCCCTCTTGAGTACATACACACTGTCACTTCAATGAAATGAGGTATTTAATTTTTTATCACCATATATCTTTTATAGTTATATAAATGAATTTAATTTATTTAAATGATCTTTATATTATTATTATTATTATTATTTAAATCTAATATATTATCTTCCATCACACACTTCCATCCATTGGAAAATTATAAAACCCCATGTGTGTGCGTATGAACTATGAACTTCGTTAATAAATATTATTCATTTTTCATTTCTTCATTACATGGATTTTAATAATGATAAATATAATGATTAAATATAATATTTATAGAAGAATAATTATTTTATTTTTTTGATGTACTATTTGACATTCATTCATTCCACAAGTCGAAATGTGAAAGCCTCACTAGTGTGTACGTATAGACTACCGACTCAACAATGTGATTTAATTTATTATTCGTTACCAATTTAATTAATTTTTTATAAAATTGTAGATAATTATAAAATATTATATATATCTCAAAATATATATTTTTGACATGATGAATGAATTACTAAGTTATAAATACTAGAACTACCGAAATGATTCATGCATGGAAATGGAAAAAAGTTTCCTCCAAATGATCATTTTAATTAAATATTGTAAACAATAGGTATGTTGGAAAGTATAAATTAATGTTACATAATAAAATTTAATTTAAATTATTTAATATACTTATAGAAAAAATTAATTAAACACTATTGTGTTATCAGGTATGATGTTATAAGGTACCTAAGGTATGGGTTAATTTTATAATCATATTTCGTTTCAGGATTGTGTATGTTTAATTAAAATTGATGGAAATTATAAAATACATATTCATTAGACATACTATCTCTTCATAACTTTTGGTTATTTCTATAAATATCAATTAGTAGTAGAATTTTACTTACTTCAGTAATATTAATTATCACAAAAACATTTTATTTAATAGTGACACTATTTCCTCTTTTTAGATTTGGAAACATTCTCCACCAATATAATAATATTAAAAACTATTATAGCCATTTTAATCTAGAATTAAATGTTTGAGAGGTATTATTTTTTATACAATTGACAATATATAATAATTATAAAAATTAATCTTTGTAAATCTCTTATGTACTCCTCCATTTTTACTCTTACAAAAGTGTAAAAATAATGTTCTTATCTAATGAATATTTCATGAATGTCTTTCCCACCATTTTGGCCATTAATTAATTTAAATATTACATTAAATTTTCATTTGGATTTTTTTTATGAATAAAATTTTCTGAACATTTTGGTAATTTTACATTTTTTTATATTGAATGAAAAAGATATTTTCTATATTTTCAAATATAATTTAAAATAATATTTTGAATGAATTTCTCATTTATGTCAATAATCATTAAGGGTGGTTATGATAAATCTAGATTATGATGTTATGATCCCATCCACTTTAAATATGTAATACAATTTTGATGATGGTTTTTTGAGGAAGATACTATTAATCCTATTTCTATCATACATATTCATTATGTTATGATGAAATAAATAAAAAATTTATTTATTTTATATGGGTTATAATATTACGTATTATCGAATCTTTTTAATATCTTATTGGAAACATATGTATGGTTATGTGATTTTTGATCATAGAATTATATATCCCTTAAATTTATTAGGCAATTCCTTATATATTGTGAGATAACTATGTAATGAATGAACATTATTTGACGTCCACAACATTAACCATGGACATATTCATATTATTACATTTTCACAATTTTATTTATCTTATATGTCTTCATGTCCTTGATTTTATATAGGGAATTAATTATATGTCCTTAATATGATTATTGGACCTATTTGTGTTCCTGAATGTTCAAAATTCCATATATTCCTATTTTAATTCTTTCACCACATTTATATGTTATATGATCATATTATGCTCAATGGTTCCTGATTTTTGCTACATGATTCTAAACCTTTATTATGTTATACTAATATAATTAAACCATGAATACAATTTATGATATTTGATGAGTGGGTGTGATTTTATTATGATATGATCATGTTATAATTCCCTTGTTATTATCTTATGAACATTTAATATCATTGAATAATAAATCACATGTTTACCATCACTAAGAATATTATCTTAGTCCCTCATATGTTTCTACATTCCCCATGTTATAAATATCAATATTTAGTTTGAGAATCCTATAAATTTACTATATGAGAAGAATTTTATGGGATTTATTGAAGATCGTTCAAGAAAATATCTTATTTTTGTTTATAATCTCTAAATACACCATACTTTTATAGTTCTCGATCATGTTTTGTTATGAGATATTCTGGATATTAATCTATTAAGGTATAATATCTATATAATAAATTATCATGTTTTCCTAGTTTTTATCTGAGAATGATTTATTTGTTTTTCAAAATATGGATTAGAAAAGTTTAGTGAAAACCTCGGTATAATCTTATTTATAGGGTATCATCATAATGTTTTGGAAAAATAGAGACTTTTTGTTTTCTTTATAATGGGATCCTTGTGTATATTGAAAATATTACATACCTATACTATAATATATGCGCCTATTAGAAATAAACATGTAAATTTTGGTGGGGTATTTATTCAGTCTCCACCTATGACAAAAAATGATTCCTAATTGCACACCTTGTTGAAAAAACCCAAGGGATATTCTATGATTAATTCAAATTTTCATTCTGAACCAATTTAATGAATAAGCACATGGAATACATGAAATCCTTGGTCAAATCATTATTATACGATAAGAATATAATGTTTTATGGGTTTTAATAAGATTTAAAATTTTATGAAATCTGAATAATGATTTTCATAATCCTATGACTATTTACTATAGTTATTATTATTTGATACTCTTGCCCAGATTTTTTATTTTGGTAAGGAATTGAATGTGGAACAATAAATTTGAGGTTGTGATAAGTATACCAAATTAGGATTTTTATTTTATTTCATATTTTTCAAGTGGAATCATTTATATCCTAAAAAATATCAAGGGACGTTAATTAAAATTATTTGTGATTAGATATTGATTACTAATGCAACGATAATCATATCATAAGTCTATATATCTTTTCTAATAACATTTTTGTTCGAATTATGTTCCTAAAAAAACTATTATAATATATCTAGTGGAATTTGAAATCATTTTGGTGTTGGATTATTATTATTTTTTAATGAATTTATCAATTGATGAGCATTATAATTCACATATGGAATTATGAATCATCATATTATTTTCTATTAGAGTAAGTATTACTATGAATTTTATATGGAAATTAAATTAAATGTATTGGTCTTATAACCAATTAGTGTGGGTTTGGAATAAAAAAATGTTGGAGAGAAACACATAATTGATGATATACCAATTTTTCTTGAATATGCTCATGAATTTCAAGTAGTTATTCAAATTCTACCCCTGAATCTGGATGATTTTTTATAGAACTCATACATGGTACTACACCTATTTTAATGACTCATTACAGAATAGACCTCATTGAATTGTACAATTTTAAGAAGATACTCATGAAGAATCTTGAAATGGGATTCATACTATAGAGAGAATCATCAAATGGTGAACCGATCATTTTAATGAAATATTGGAAAATGAATTTTTAATGGTTATCAAAAACATAACATTATGTAATTCAAGAACAATTATCCTATACCCTATATTTTTTAACTTTTTTAACCAATAGTAAAGAGATCAATGAACCCGGGATTGATCTTCATTTTTTTATATCCTGATTTTAGGATTACAAAAGAGGATATACCCAATACAAAATTCCATATGAGGTATTTTCATTATTAATTAATATATATTCCTTTTGTTTGTAACAATTCCCCCATTGTCATGATGGATATAATGAATAAAGACGTTTGAATTTACCTTGAAAAATTTATGACAGTTCTTATAGATTATTTCCTTACATATTCAAAGAGAAATAATGACCATGAATATCATTTTACAATTCTATTAAAGACCCTATGGAATGAGATTATATATGAGAATTTTAAAATATTTGAGTTTTGAATATATAATGTTTCAATATTGGGAGTTATAGTCTAATGCAATAGTATAACAATTGTTCAATCAAATATATATGTTATTGTGAAAATACATAGACAATGAACAATGAATAATATTAATATTTTTATAGTTTTTTTATAAAAAAATAATATATGAATGATTTCTCAAAGATATCTAATATAATAACAATTTTGACATATATTGGAGTAAACCTCTATCGGATTGACGAATGTTAAGCTAATGTTAAAGACCTAAAGGGAAGGTCGGTCATTGAACCTATGTTCATAATACCATGTAGTAGATGAAGGTTTGTGATCTATAGTGATTAATCGAAGAAGGTACTAGGATTCATCACCATTTAAAAGGATAATGTTAAGTCTTATATATCACAATAATTTAAAAATCAATATAAAACATAATGCACCCAGGATTTGGATATGTGGGAAGTAAGTTGTTTTCATTGATAAAATTAGGGAATTATCTATATAAGGAATGGTTTCATATATATGCAGATAATATATTTCCCAAATATATATTTACATATAATGAGTTGGATAATATATAATGGTGATCATTGGAATTGGTTTTAGATTATGACTACTCAGTACAATTCCACATTTGAAAGGTGAAGAAGGATGTTGATTCTCCCTATCAGACAGACCATGGATGTTTTAACAAAATTTTGAACAAGACAGATATAAAACATATGGATTTTCAAAAAATTAATTCTAAAATCTTATGTAAAGGTCGTATATCATATCTTTATCATATGAATGGTCATTAATACATAAATATGGGGATTAAAGAGGTGTAGAAGCATGATGTGTAACTACAAATGAATGTGGGTAATATTATTTAGTTAAAAATTGATTTAGATTGAAATATAAAGTTCATAAACCATATATTTTCCCCATCTATTCATTAATTTATGAAATATTTTTTTGATGAGGATATTAATTCATCATTTTTTAATATTCACACATTTATGAATATGTATATGTATTTAAAAATTGATTTGTGTGGGAAAACAAGAAAATGGATTTTATAGAGTATGTATCATGATGAATGAAATGTAAAAATGTTATGGATGAGAGACAAAATTCTATGGGAATGTTACAAAAAACATATAAAATACATTTTAAATGAAGAAACATTTCCACTGATTTAATTATGTGATGCTCATAAATGAATAAAGACCAGAATATTTTTTCTGTTATAGTCAATCACATTATGAAGTAAGAACATTGAATTACAATAAGACTAGATTTATATCTCAAACATAATTCTATAATATATATAATTGAAATTCAAATATTTCATGGGGTACCACGTTCTACTGTATCTAATCGAGATATGATGTTTAAATAAACATTTTTTAGAACTCCTCAATAACAATTGAATATAGAAATGAAACTTTTCATTTCATATCATCCTAAAATAGATGGTTAAAATATATAGGACAATTAAAAACCTAATAGATATTTTGAGAGATTACTTTATGTATAAAATGGTGTTCAGGGTCACCATCATTCTCAATATTATTTTTCATACAACAATATTATTCAATCAAGGATTAAAATAGGTCATAATGAATCCCCCTATACTTGAATGTGAATAAAAAATGTATTGAGATGAAGTTGGATAAAGAATCTTTTTTATAATTTAGATAGTTAGAGAGTTTTCTATGAATACTGGTCCCATTATGTATCATATCAAGGTTGATCATAGGGAATAAAATAGTAATTATGGAAATCATTAGATGGATCATGATTTTTATGTTGGTTAAATTGAATTCTTGGAAATACCACCAGGGAATAATATAATAAAATTTAGATAGAGTAAAATATTGAGTGAATATTATTTTATGCCTTAATAATTATTGATCATATCCATATCATTTATTATAGTATTGAACCTCCTATGAATAAAAATCATGTCCATGTGGTGCTCCATTATTCACTCATTTATAAGTAAATACCTACTCCTAAACAAGAATTGAACTCAAATTCCATACCATTGGTGCATCATAACTCCCATGAGGAAGAATCAATACTGATTATAGATCAATGTGAGAGTATTTTTTAGAATACTCCGACAAATATTTTCACTTTTTTGGGGTGAAACAACGGATAAAAGGATGAAATACGGGAACAAAAGGATGTGGAGAAGTAGAAGTATCCACAATGCTTATAAAAATGAGTCAAAATTTCTATGTATTAATTATAATTAGATGGGTATATTATAACACATTATTATTTTATGATTGATTTATTTTTAAATAAATTTAATTTATTTGATAGATTTCCTTACTCGAGGTACTAAAAGTAAATGAACCATTAACTACAATTGAGGTATTATTGATTAATATGACTATTATATCATATACCACTAGATTTTAGGGTATGAATACGAATAAAGTTTTTATAAAAATTAGGGACACTATTTTTCACAATTTAAAAAATTAATGGTCAATTCCTAGGAAATAATTAGTCATTTTTAATCACTAAAAATAATGTCGTTATATTTATAAAATAACAATTTGTTGAAGTATTGTATTCTTATATACACTTTGTGTCCAGATAACTAATAAAAAAATATTTTATTGATATGATATGGTATTTAATTTGAAGAAATTATTACTATTTCATACATTTATTATCAATTGGTAATAAATAATGATAAAATCCGTGTAATATAAATAGATTATTTTTATTCCGAAAAACAATTTATATTACATGTAATTTATTTTTACATAATAAATTGAACTTATGTATATTGGTGAATCATTTAAAAAAATATAATATATAAATTAAATTAAATAATAAATAATAAATATTTTTTTTACAAGGAAATGACTAATAATATATTTACATTTGTTCATTTATATTATTTTTTCAAAACACCAATTTATTTGACGTTTTGAATCTTAATTTAAAAAGAATTTATTCCAAATATAAAATTTGAGTCTCATTTCATTTATATATATTTTAGATATATTTTTTCATTTTTTATTGAGTACAATTTCATTTTGGGTTGATATGAATTATAACCATGTAAGAAATTCCATTCTACGGTAAATGGTAAAATTGTTAATGAAGGGTTAGTGTAATTAAATAAGGTTTAAAATGAAAAAAAGTTTTCTAAATCCTTTTGGATAAATATTTATAGATCCTATATCATATGATCAATGAATATTACTCAATTTTTATCAACATTATCATGAGAGTGTCTTTAATATTTATAAAAAAATTATTTTTTAAAATTTTGTGACTACACTCACATTTAGAAGATAAAATAATCCCTTACATTCAACACACCACATTGGTCCTGTATCTAATTCAATTTCAATAAAAATACTATCCCAAAATCCTCCCATAATCCTAGAAGTTATGGTCTTCATCGAACACCATTAAAGGAATGTTTAATGTGTATGCCAATAGAGGATTGACAAATAAGAGGTATCTGTTCTTATAAATTGTTTTTATGATTTTTTATACTTAAAAACACTCTAAATTATTTATTAATGAACCATTATCTTATCTATAAATAGTTTTTTTATATTAATTTCCCATGAATTTTAAATCTACATGATTTCAAATGGAAAATAAAACCATCTATAATGTGTATGTATGAACTACCCTCACCAAATAGAGATGTGTTATATTTTTATGCACCATCTATCTTGGATAGATATCTAGATATATTTAATAGATTTATATTATTTTTATAACATGATTATGACTAAGAATTTATTATGTATTTTCTACCTTCTTATCCATATATCTGTTGGAATATATGACATTTATAAAGAATATCTTCATTCATTTCATCTTTTCATTGATTATGATATGGATATATTAAATGAATATATATTATATTTTTGATGTATTTATGATTCCATAATTATGCGTTATTATTTTTATTTCATTAATTCCAAAAAAAATTGGATATGCCACCAGTGTATACATATGGACTATAATATCAACAAAAATATGTAATTAATTTTACATAAACTCATTATAATAATGGTTTTAAAATTATATATAATGATTAAATAATAAATATGACATGATTATGAATTTGGATTTTAAACATATTTTTTGATGGTTTCTAAATATTAGTTTTACAATTTTTCAAACCATTTTTTGTGAAAATTTTTGTTAATTGATGATATTGATTTTTTGATGTTATCAATGATTATTTATGATTTGATATTATAAAAAAATAAAATAATTTCCATAATGTGAAAAAGAAAATTATTTTCTTAAATTGAAAAGTATACTAATTTCTTAAAATAGGATAATAATTACATTTCTTGTATTGAATACGGACAAACATTGCATAAAATAAAAAAGCATATACATTCATTCTAATAAAAATGGAATTCATTTTCATAAAAAAGAAAATGTCAGATGTTTCTATAATAATATAAAAATTCATAAATTCATGGAAAAACTCATGTTACATAATTTTTCTAAAAGGGTTAGTCGAGGTTTTCTTGATGAAAAGTTTTGTAATGTGATTTTTCATATGGTTTAGAGAAGCCTCACAAAGTATAAATGTTGTGAGAATTTCAATACAAACATTTTCATATGATTTTTTCAAAACAATGAGTTTATATAAATAAATGTTTTAATATAGAAATCATAAAAAAATTTATATTGCATGAAATTTTTGGTAGTGGAAAATCATTTCTGAATCCGATGAACTATTTCAAGGTAGATGATATTTTTTGAATTAGATTAGGTTTTGTGAAGAGGACAAAATTTAATGAGTAGTTGTACATTTTTGAATTAGATGAAATTTTTTAAATAATATTAAAATTTTTGAATTGGATGAACTTTTAAGAAGTGGGAAATTTTTTTTGTTTTATTGACTAGTTTGAATTAGATGAAATATATTTTAGTGGATTAGATTATTTTGAATCAGATAAATTTTTTCAATCAAATGAATAAATAAAACAAATGGTTCACTTATAATGGTAATTTTTTAGTATTTAAATATATGGAGATGAAATATTGAACACTATGGATTTTAAAATTTTCATTTTGGAAGTAGTATAATGTTAATGTAACAAATTGTTTATTATAATATATACAATGTTCATATAGAAAATTAATCATTGAACTAAAATGGATAGAGGAACAGTTCGTGGAATAAATATTACATCAAATATACATTCACTCAATGGAGTTCATAAAGAGATAGAATACGTTTTTAATGAAATGGTTAAGAATAATTGAAAATGTTGTTAAATGATTATTTCATGAAATATTAAAATATTAATGACATGTTTAATAATGTTTGATGATGTTCCTTGAAATCCATTTTAAGAATGATTGATGATGTTTATTAACACTGTTTTTATGTAAATTCATATAAATAATGGTGAAACTATGTATGTAAAAATTATAATGAATATTTTATAAGTCTTCAGATGAATATAAGAAAAATTGATTCAAGTGGGAGTTTTGAAATTTATATTTTTTGAGTGTAAAAATGAATTTAAATTCTAAAATTTCCTTTATTTTGAGAACCTATATATAGGGTTGGAAATTATAATGTACATCCCAATGATCAATTATAAAAATGTTTAATCAATGTATAATATATTTTATAATTAACTTTCAAATTTAGATCAATCTCTTTTTGATGAAGAAATTTAGATTGACATATTTTATAATATGCATTAGAAGGAGATTTTGTTCTAGTTAATCTGAAAAATGATGTTTTGAGATAGTTCTAGAGATTTTTTTATTAGAATCACATGATGTGAAAAATTTCAAGGATCATATGCTTTTTAAAATTTAAAAAATCTATATTTATATTATTTTTATACTTTTAATAAGTTGAAATGAAAGCACATTCAGTAGATAATGAAAATGGATCTTTGGATAGACATTACTAGCTGGTGTGATCTAATAGGCTTTCTAAATGATCATTAGTGAAGAGATGAAGCTTCTGCATTTCATTCAATTTTTTGGGGTCTTGTTTTGTGTCCATAATTTTTAAAATATTGGATTTAGTATAATCTAACATTCTTATATACTAATATAGTCTAATTGTAGTTGTATAAAATTTTTATTCAACTATTTCTTATATATAATTTCAATGGAGCCATAAGTGTTCCCATTAAAGTGATATAGGTTCTCACATTAATAATTAACTTTGTAAATATTGTGTGACTTGTGTAATTTTTCATTTTGTAATTATTTTGATATTTTCGTACAATTTTATAAGATATAAAACATAACATGTTACAGGTGTAAAATTCCAAAAATATTGAAAGTTTTTCAAATAAAATACAACAACTAAACCCACCTCTATGTAGAATAATGATCCTATGGAACTTGAATTGGAATCAGAGAGAAAATTCTTCATCTAAATAATTATAATGAAAAATATTCATACAGTCAACAGCCTATGTATTTTTACATTATATTGAAAATTTTATCATGAATGGAAATATATAATTTTAATTTATCTTATGATATGTTTGTAAAATTAGGTTTCCACCCAATGAGAAAAATAATCTAATTAATTTTTCTAAATTTTTTTTTAATTGGAAAGAATGAAATTTTATTCTTATGTTTTTTTTTATTTTTTCTGTCAAGTGAAGGGTCTCAAAAAATCTCATATAACATGGGAAAAGTATAAATTATCATCAAGGAAAAAAAAATTAAATAAAAATTATTATAAATTTGGATAAGTAAGAATGATGATATCTGAATGAGAGATTGGAAAATTATTGATGAGTAAGTCAAAAAAACGAATTTGTCAGAAAAATAACAGTATTTGAAAACATCATAGAAGACTATAAAAATAAAATTATATTAATGAGATAATTCCCTGAAATGGTTGATGCTAAAATTTCAACATTAGATCGTGTTGATTTTTCATCACATGATAAATTTGATACCATTAATGTTGCTTATGAAATGAGAAAATTCCATGTATTAAAAAACATGATTAAAGATGAAATGTAATTTGATGTTGTGAGAAAAATTAAAATCCATGATACTGGTAATGTTGAACAAATTTATTTAGTAAAAAAATTAAAAATTATTAAATTAATTAATGAATCATGTATCTTGTCTAATTCTTATAGGATTGGAAGAATAAATTAGGGAATAAGATATCCACTAAAATATTTGAATTGTACATGAAGATGTCATTTTTCAAATGATATACAGAAGACCTAAATTTATGAATATAAAGATCAATATGAAGAAAAATATTGGCTGAAGAAATTTAGAAAATAGATAAGTGAGATAAAAATTACCTAGGATATATGTAGAACATCACAGGAAATATAGGAAACATTATTAGTAAGAAATTTTAATATGAGTCCACTGAAAATAATTCAATAGAATAAAATATTTCAAGAAAATATCAAGCATTCTTCCGCAATGTTGATAAGAAGTGTGATTTTTAAAATTGTGATGAAGAATAATTTTGTGAATAATCATACATAGAACAACTACTCATTTATATAACTTAAGGATTATATTCAGAAAATGAAAAAACATATGAATTGAATTTGAATTCTGATGAATGAATATGTGAAATAAAATTAAATAATGAATCATTTCCTTAAACATATAGATGAGAATATCAAGGATATTATAATAATTGACTTAAATGTTTCTGAGTAACGAATGATGGAAAAATATCTATGAAAAAACATGAAGCATTGGATGATTAGGTTTGTAAACCAAATAAAAATTTCTTTATTTTTAATGTACATTAATATAGAAAAATTAAATGTTATATTAGATTTATTTGTAAAATATGAATCATATCAAGGTGTAGTGATTGATCATTCCATGAATTTGGTCATATCCCCACCCACTTAATTTCACAGTTCATCTGACATTAGAATAAATTCATGTGTTAGAAAAAATATTAAGAAATCTTGTATTGGGAAAGGATGCATGAATTATGTCACACATATAGAATTTTATAATAACCTTTATAAAAATGTTTCCCCACAAAATGAGGAATGACAAAAGAAATATGATTCAAACATAGTAATTCTAATTAAATAGAATGATTTAATTTGAATAGAAGGTAAATATTCATCAGATATTTTTGTTATGTGGTATATTTGGAAGTAAATATTACAATTTTTTTCAAAATAATTTATCTTCCTAGAAGAATATATGAAGTTGTGTCATGATTGATTAGAATAAAAGGTTTTAACATTCCTGAGCCTCAAGATGTCGGAAAACCAAAATCCCATGACGTTTGAAAATTTCAAATTAAAACATATATCTGATACGGTGATGAAGTATTGGAATGAATTGGACAATTGTGTTATATTTTTGAATAATAATTAAAAATATTTAATGAATTTTATCTTATTATATGAATGAAAAATAATCTATATAGAACAATTTTGTAGAAATATAATTTATGGTTTAAGTAGATCTAATAGAAACAAAATTGATTAACAATGTATTCATAACAGTGGTCGTTTTGCACATAGTACATAAATATATAAAAATTGAGATGTGTTGAGAATAATAATATATGTGCAGTTACCTATGAAATTGATAGACCCATGAAATATAGATAAATTTGATGAGATGAAATTAATGTTAAGAAAATGAAATCTATGGAGTTTTTATGTGTAGATGGGATCAACATGAACTTATTCAGTGTGAATCAACATTGAGTACATGTAAAGTAATAAATTTTTATTAAATATTCACCCATTATCAGAAGTGTGGAAGATAGTAATGTTTTTACCATAAGAGAAAGTACTAGATAAAATATCATTAAAATAGTATATATTTATAACTCATGTTATTTGAGTATTGAAGTTGAAAAAAATTGTTGCATCATAGAAATCAGATTTATGGGAAGGCGAGTATTATCATACTCTATAATCTATATATTATAAGAAATGTACCAAAATTGAAAATAATACAATATGATAATTGCACAATGTGTTAGAATTGGATGATTATTGGAAGAATCAAAAATAATTTAGAAATTAACCTATAATAACACCATTGTATATTAACTCTGATTTATGTGGGATTGTGAGAAATAAATAAAGAAAAAGATTTATATACTTCAATATATTTTTTAATGATTTCACTCAAATAAAAAGCATTATGTTTTTGAATAATGCATCATATGTTTTGGAAATGTTCATGTTTTTTATATGAAATGTGAAGAGATAAATGGTTATTTATATAATAAAGATGAGAACTAATAATTGAATGAAATATACATAAAATTAATTTGAATTCATTATGAAGAAACATGTAATGAAACATCAATATATTGTTCATACAATCCTAAAAATAATTTAATAGATTAATGGATAAATAGAATATTGGTGAAAATATGATGAAGTGTTCTTGAAGTGTATAAACATTATATGTTTTTTCATAGATATGCTGTTAGTACAACTACACATATACATATAATATATTTTTGTTAAGGATAGAGTCCCACATGAATTCTATGAAATTTTTTATGAAAAAAACCCATTAGTGAAATATTTTATTGTTTTGGAATCCTATGCTAACAAGAAATATAATATCCAGATCAAGGAAAATTTGATGTAAAATATTATTATGGAATTTTCATGCGGCTTCAATAGAATATGTTTCATATATATAATATAAAATTAAAAAAATGGATTCATATTAAGTGATAGTTTTTAATACAATTCCTTAAAAATGGATGTTGATAATATTGGAGAATATATGTTTATTAATTCCCAAATTAATTTAAAAAGTAAAGAATAAAGTGATACAATAAAGGTGTTTTCATTTTCATAAGTATCACGTGATGAGGATTTTGAATCAGGTAGAAATACCTATTAATTTCATACCCAATATAAATAATTGAAAACAGAAAATATATTGGGAAATTAAATATCATCATTTTAAACTACAATAATGTTGAATCTAGAATATTATAAATCACATATCTTAGTGGTCAAACTGGAATTAGTTTCAGTAGTAGTTGAACACAATGAAATAGTAGATGTTATAAATTATGATTTCCATCATATAGGGACAAATGAATCATAGGATCCTCTTCCATGACTAGTAGAGAATAATATTATTGTAACAAATTGGGTGTTCAAAAAGAACATGAATAAACATAGAGATGTTTCATGAAATAAATAATGAAGTTTTTGTAATGGTTATTCATAGGTTGAATGAATGGATTTTTTAGAATCTGTTTCCCCTAATTTGAACATTTGAGACTAATAAAATGTTCTAGAAGTGGTTTTAAATTAATTTTATAATGTTCATCAGATGAATGGGAAGTTAACCTTCTTAAATGGGGTGATTAAGGAAAAAATATTACATTGATAACCCTTATGGGTTTATACATAGAAAATATGAGACTATGGTGGGTTCATCAATGATGTGCTTATATTGGTTTAATCCGTCTTCATGATTATAGTAATCCAAACTTGATTGTTTCATGAAAATAATGATATTTCCATAAGGTAATGCTAAAAGAAACTTATTAATGAATAACATAAACTCATATTCCCTAGTTTTTATTATGTTAAAGAAAAAAAACTTCAATGGGATAGTGAAAATCCTTATAAAGAGTTTACTAATGAAATGAAGATGGATATGGAAATTTCATTTCATGGAAAAATAAATTTCCTCTTTAATTTATTGGTACAATAAAAGATAGATACAAATTCCAATATAAAAAAACAATCCAATTAATTAATAAAAAAAATTACATGTATGATTATAAATATGTTTTACCTATATTTTACATGGTATGATGTTGAGAAAAATTATGTTGGTAAATTTGGAAATAAGAAATATTTTTTATAGTTGAAATGATTTTTTCTCAATATTATAGCTTCGTGTCCCGACATCATTTATGGTGTTATTTTGTTTTATTATTGTCAGATTGATATAAAATAATCCCATATTACTGTAGGTAATATAATTCTCATATATTTTAAGTAAACATATTCTTATGGAATATTGTAAAAAATAATTTGGTTATCAAATTTTCTTGGTAATACTGATTCATATTAGGAGTGAGATTACAATGATAGAATAGATACATCATGAAGAACATTTTTTTGAGATTTTATTATTATTTATCATAGTATGAAACATATTTAAATGATGTTGGGAATAATGGAAGATTTTTATGTTGTTGTCAGTAATACTTGTATACACATAATTTTGAGGAAATTTCATTTGGAATATTTTAGTTTCTGTGTTTCTTCACCAATGTAGATATTAAGTGATAATCAAGGTTCCATTTATATTTCTACGATCCATGTAAAACTCTTAGTACTAAATCAAATGGATATTAAGAATCATTTTATAATATATAAAGTGGTAGGTGGTGAATTTATGATTGATTAAATTTATTAAAACTTTAAAAAATTTACATTTTTATGATATCTATGATAAATGAAATATTTGTAAAATTGAGGCAAAAACTTCATTTTCACCCCAACCAAGTACTTACTAATATATTTTAAGTATTTCCCCAACTATTCTTTATATTATGTTAAATACAAGGTAGATAATTCTAGAACATTATAAGAAGATTTTGAAATACTTTCAATAATGAATCTGAATCCATAGTTATAATAAATTGATGGAGAGAAAAAAATGGTGAGAGTGGAAAATTAACATTTTAATATATATATATCAAAATTGGAGAAGATAAAGGTGAGGTAGATTTTATCATAACATTTAAAAAATTCTTTAACCATGGTATTAACGTCCAACCAAACCATTAATTTATCCTATTTTATTTGAAGACAATATATATGATAAATGACGTGGATTAATAAAATATAATAATATTTTATTTTAAAATGTTCGAGTGATAAAAAATGATGAGTTTTAAAAGATGTTAAATAATTTTTCTAACAAATATAATGTGGGATATTAAATATCATTTGTGATCTTTTATAAAAAATATTTATTTTTTGTCAATATATTTTTATGACTATTTTTTAAATATTTTATAATGATTTCATAGATATTATAACGTTTTATTTTAAGGTGAAATTATTATAAAATTACAGATTTTTCTTAAAATAAAAAACAAAAAAAATTCTTAGTGCAGAAAAGTATATATTTTTATTAAAATTAAAAAGGATCAACTTTTCCTAATGAAAAAAATGATTTATTTTCCTTAAAATAAAAGTAGATATACTTTCCTTAAAGTGAAAAGGATAATGTGTTCTTAAAATTTAAAAGGATAGATGATGCTATGCTGATTTTAAAATTACTAGTATCATGGAAAAACTCATATTACATTCTTTTGATCCAAGGTAGAGCTATTGTTTTCTAGATGAAATGTTGTGAATAATGATTTTTAAGAAGCATTAATAAGGAACCGACGAATATAAATTCTATAAGAAATTCAAAATATGTGTTTCGTTATGATGATATGGCATTAAAAAATTTATTTTTAACCAATGGAATTTCTTACAATATTTTATGAAGAAAAATTGTGAAGTATTTTCATTTATTTAAGGGGGTGATCTTCTACGAATAAAATGAACTATTATAAAGTACTTAAATATTTTTTAGTATAATTTTTTTTTCAAATTTGAAATAATTATTTGAGAAAGATTAATATTTGTAAACCAAATGGAAATATGTAATGAAGAAAAAAACAATTAATTAGAAAACATTTTTGTGAAGCTGATGAAAATTTATAAAGGTGATTAACTATTTTCAGTCATTTAAACATTTTTGAAGTGGATGAATTTTTTTAAATTAATATCATTTTTTCCATTATATTATTAAGAATAATATATGTACTTCCAATAAAGATCATAGTGAGTTAAAATTAGCAATACTATATAATGTCGTTGTGAGAAACACGTAGTTTCAAGATATATAATGTTTATGTTACAAATTTGAACGTACAAGCTAAATATATTTATTGATATAATTAGTTTATAGTTTGGGTACTATTTATTTTTATACATTAGTCAAAAATAAGATATAAGAAAGATGAATTTCCATTCGTACAATTTCGGTAAATAGTAATATGGATGGATGAAAAAATCACCAAACATAATTAATAGTATATTGGAAAAATATTCTGTTGAGTTATATCATATACTAATTGAGGATGTTTTGTAATTAATTGGTTCATATTGTTTTATGAATTTTCTCAATCGCTAGAATAAAAATATTTTATTATTTTAATAATTACATGGTAATTTTTATTGAAGAAGTTACCGAATGATAATTTTAAGAATGTTCTATATTGTTCCATAATAGTATGATAATGGAAATTCAATGAAATTTTGTTGGTGAGTAGATTTTTATAGTCTTCAAGAATATTTTACCTGTATCGAGAAGTATCCAATGAAATTTAGTTGAGTGAGAGTTTTGAAATTTGTATTTTGTTGAGCATGAAATTTAATTTATTTTATGAATTTTATTTATTTGGATAACGTACTAGATATGGTGAGAAGTAAAATGTAATTGATATTGGTCAAGTGTATTAAAATTTTAATCTCTTAATAAATTTTTTTGTTATGATATTCAACTTATACTATTTTTGTATTGTATAATGATTTATAGACATAGAGTTTTGATCAGAATTGTGGGACATAGTTTCAGTTTAGAGAAATTTGACAGAGGTAGTGTTAACATATGTCGAGTCATATATTTTTGTCTCAAATTCACTATACATACTACTAGTTGAGATTAAATGTTTTTTAATCATAAATTTATTTGGTTAAATATCATGAATATGGTTTTTTGAGGAACAAAATACGAAAATTCACTATATATAAAAATGGGTGCAATATACAGATATTACTATAAATAGAAATCGAATAGAAGTTACGGATTAACCTAGTTATGGAGAAGAACCTAAAAATTTTCATACATTTATTTATGTATCATGTTTTATAATTATACTTTGTAAAATGATGGGATTTAGTTCAAGAATACATTTTGAAGATAAAAAGTGTATAATAGGATTTTTCTAAATGTTTTATTCACTTTATTATTACAGTGAATTTCCATGGACCCATGTATGTGGAGATGGATATGATGAATCTTCTCAAACATAGAACAAACCATGTTAGTCTTATGATACATTTTTAAAATTTTCATCTTTTGAATCTTGTGAGACCAATAAATAAGTTTATAATGAATATAACTATAACATATTTCCACAGTTAAAATTTAAAATTATTAATATTTTAAAAAATTCTATTAACTTTTAAACCCCATATATTAGTGGTTCAAAAAAATTATGGAACATAGGTGATGATGAATGCATGAGTAAGGTGCGAGGATTAGAACCTCTGAAAAACATTAATTGAAAAAAGGCTACTTATCAGCCGAATTATCATTATAATTATAAAGTAATAATAAAATGTTCATTGGGAATTTTTAGGGAAATATATATTCTAAAAATCATATGAATATGATTTTATAATATATTTATAATAAATTTATATTTTTTTAGATGTTGTGTATGTGAATGTAGTTAAAATTGGACTTCAAACAAGGTTTTGTGTGGTAATATCATTTATTTACAATATATTCTATATTATATTTATATTGAGTGAAATTATATGATTCATGATATTTAAATACAATATATTTTCTTCATAACTAGTTATTTCAATATTTTTCATATTTTAGAGTCAATTTAATCTCTTTGGTAGTAAAAAATATTGAGATACGTTCTTAAAAATTTGGTCCTTATTTCATCATTTCAGGTGACTAATTTTTTCCCTAAATTCCCATGTTCATCATAATGATTTATGTCACATCCCATACTAGTGGAACCCATTCCATGACAACCCCAAGCCCACCACCAATAAGACATGGGTTTGTGAAAAGTACTGAGAAGTCATATCCCACAAATGTGATGCATTTTCTTATGTATCGATACACATGCACACGTCTCCAAGCCACAAAATATGAAATAAAAAAACTAAGTAAAAAAAGGCATGCATAAACTATATCCTAACCAAAAGTGTATTATAGGAATAAAAATTTTAGTAAAATTTTCCAAAATACAATCCCAACAAAGAAATGTCTGTAATCCAAAAATTACAACCTATATAAATAGGTATTGGGAATGATGCTTAGAACTGTAAGAACACGTCGGACTACCGGATCTCACAATGATTTGTTTGGTCCTTGTCTACCATGGAATCTATCAAAAGGTCACTCATCTAAACTAGGCATAACACATTCAGGAAATTTCTGTGTAGGTATATCTAAAACAATACTCATTAAGAAACCCCAAAACCAAAAAATTATACCACAAAGGAAATACCACATTGGAAATACCAACAAGGAAATTCCACATATGAAATAATATTGTGGAAATACCACAAAATAAAAGACCACATAGGAAATACCATCACATAATTTTTAATTCATATCCTTATATAAATACTCTCTTAACCCATATATCAATAATATCTAGATATACAATCACTAATGAGACTCACTTTCTCTATGAGACACATTGACATGATGAGACACAAAATTTTGGTCAGACACATAGTCATTCAAATGTCACATAGTTTCCATGAGAAACAAAGTCTCTATAAGACACAAAGTATTTGAGAGTCACATAGTCTCAGGAAGACACCTTGTCTCTATAAGACACATAGTCAATTGGAGTCACATAGTCTCAATGAGACACCCAGTCCCTATGAGACACCATGTCTCATTGTCATAGCCATCCAGATGATTTCTCTAAAAGCATGCTCATTCAAGGATAACCTACACCGTAATCCATTATTTCATATGAAAAAATCCATAAAAACCAACATAAGATATAAAAAATGTATCATCTTATCTCAAAGGATCCAAATCCACTAATGGTTCGTCAAACAGACACATGGTTTGAAAGATAGCAGAATTTGAAAATTTAGACGGGGGTCAATGGATTGTGGGTTGACCGAGCAGTCAATCTAGTAACCATAAAGGTTTTCCTCCTGGTTTGAACCCCCTTCCCTAAATCACATTTGACCGTGACACGAAACCAAGAGCTTTCATGGTAGTCAACCATGGCCCGATTGGGCCCCTTGGGTTCGACCCGGCCCACCATGTTCGACATGGTCCAACGGGTCAACTCAGCCCATTGGGCCTTAAACACTTCATGCATTCCCAACCCACATTTCTAGCCCAACCCTCTTAAATGGCCATGCATCTTTCCTTGTCTAGTCCATGTGGTGGACCAGAGAATCAAAAAACTCTCGTGGACTCACTCCCCACTATGATTACCACCACATCCCAGAACCCCCACACAAGACCAGCTTACATGGTCTCTCATGTGGTCTGGATACCACATCCATGTGGCTCTTATACCACTTCTACCAACTCCCTCATGTGGCCTTCCATTGTGTATCTCCATAGGCTTGATTCGTGGGTGATGGTGCGCCATCGGCTCCCTCTGCGGGTCATCGTGCATCCTCTTATGGTCCTATTTTTGAATCCAGACAACTTTCATGGTCATTAGTAATTCAGATACAGTTCACCATCCTTTTCATCTTCTTCCCAAAAAAATATGGGTCCAATTGCATTAAAATTCTCTCTGAAATTTGAGCCGTGACCGAGAGGGTCAAACATCAAAAAACGCCAAGAACATGGGAATTTAAAATCACCTAGAACACCGGAGGAATGAGCCTCATATTTTTTTCATGTCGTCCAAAATTCATTATCATTATAAATAAATACTAATATCCATAATTATCTAAATTTTCTATCATGGATTAAAATATAGGAACTAATATTCATCCCGAAAATGCTCATACCATGGATCAATATGTTTTTTGGTTGGTCCATGTTCATCAATGTATTTAAAAATAGTGATACCATAAAAGAAAAATAATTCCATACATCAATTATGATTGTTTTTTTGTGAGCAATGGTTTTTTTCCATCATTGATGAAATCATCCAACTCTGTTGAAAAAATGATCAACAAAATGATCTCTGATCCTTCATCATTCATTGGACATGGTTCTTTCTCCATGATTTAAAGGAAGTCCATGGTTATGGTGATAATAGTAAATTGTCTGGAATTGGATTTATGAAAATGGTAATGTCATTTCATAGTAATTTAACATTAAATAACATAAAACATAATTTATTTAATTCTATAAAATGTCCAAAAATATCTTTTCACAACTGACCCACGATGGGTGATTTTAGGCCTCTCTCAAGGAAAACACCACATTGAAAACACAATAGTGCTCTCAGATTTCCAATACGAGTCACAATTCATGAGTTTTTATGATTTAAAAAAATATATTATTTAATTATTTTATTTACTATTAGGTCATTGGAGACTTTTTCTTCAGATGACCCCCACATACCAAATTTATGTCATGGATAAGGTAAATCCACCATTCAGATCTCAACCGGGACCTCATATTTTTGATCAATGGAACAATTTAAAAGTTGTTATTCTTTTTAAGGAAATACGCGTTTGAAAGGAATTAAAAACATTAAAAAATTCAATGAATTTTTCTTAGAATAGTCGGGTCAGAATCGCATGTTATCTCTACACCTTTTCTCAAAATTTCATTAAATAATTTCTAAAACTAAATTTGGGAAAATAAGAGCCAATAAATAGTCCCCACATTATCTATTTACTTCCTTGGATGAAAAAACATATTCACAAACAAATGGTGGTATTATGAAAAAATATGATCCACTCACTCCCATGAGTTATTCCAGATATTCCTATGATTCCATAGAACATACACCATGGGAATTGACCGCCCATGAGGGATCCTCTTCTATCAATCCTATATCTCCTCTTGGTACATAGTTAAATTCACTTATTCATCGATTTCCTTCTTTCCCTAGTCAAAGAAATGTATTGGTCCATACATGTACCTTATCAAATATGATATGTGGAACACATCGTACACATTCTATAACTATAGAGGTAGATACAAGTGTTACACCACATCAACAACTCAACTTAGAATCTAGAAAGGGTTGATGAACCTCAGACAGACCTTGCTTCCCCAGAAAAATCTCTATAATCTCCATCAATGTGAGACTTGAAGGACCATGTTGTCTACTTCACAGACTCCAAAGGACTCCATTGTCTGCCATCATAAGACTTTTGACAGCTCTATGTAGTCTTCAACCACTCTTTGATGATCTAATCCATCTCTATAGTCATTTTCACCAACTATTGGTGCCTGTGTGCCGACACTCCTAGTTCATTATAAAAAATTGGTGATCTATAGGGTCACCCATATAAGTCCTCAAAAGGACTCATACCAATGGTTAAATGGAACCTTTTGTTGTATGAAAATTCAAAAAAAGGTACATGATCATCCTATCTATGGAAAAATTCCAGAATATAAGAATGTATCATGTCCTCTCGAACATGAATTGTCCACTCAGTTTGGACATCCTTCTATGGGTGAAAAATTGTGATCATGAAAAACTAAGTCCCAAGAACCTCTTCCAATACCTTACACAATAGAGATGTAAAGCGACCCTCATGATATGATACTATCATATTTGAAACTCTATAGATTCGAACAATCTGTTACACAAATAAGCTTCTCATGACCTCTATTGAATTCTACTCCAAAATTTCTTGGATTTGGCATGATTTAGTGATTCGGTAAATGATCACATATATGGTATCATATCCCCTATACATACATGGTAAACCAATAATTAATTACATCAATATCCCATCCCACATCCATTCAATAACACCTATGGGATTATTCAAATCCTCTTGGAACTAGTGCTCTACCTTCTCCCATTGATAGGTGAGGCATCAAGAAACAAACATGGCGACTCCCTTATTCATTACCAGTCTATACCACTGATGTCAGAGATTCTGTTAATTAATTTCCACACATGGATGTCCCCCTGATGGGTATGAATGGGACAACCTCAATACCTTGTCTCATAAGGCCACAAGTACTAGTGTGTGTCCTTTGAAAAGAACAATGTGATCCCCACCATTTTAATATCGATAAAGGGAATGACCTATGGAAATAGGATAACGTAGATTCTTGAAGTTGGTATCCCCAAGCTATTCCTCCATAACACATTGAATTAGTATAGGGGTGATAACCATATAATGGAGGTAGGATGCTCAATTTCCATCTATAATGGTTTCCTTAAATGAGGTCGACTGCTCGTATGCCTCATTGAACAATTGTTAAGTGGATCTTCTACTAATAGAATCTTCCACCACATTCACCATCCTTAGAGTACTAAAATACTCAAAGTTATAGTCCTGAAAGGACTCTATTAATCTCCTCTCTCTAATGTTTAGATCCTTAAGAAAGATGATGTCATTGAGACTCATGTGGTTACATTAGATGATAAAACTCTCACCCATTAGGTTGTTTCACTACATATTCAATGAAAAAACATACAATGAAAACTCCAGATCATGAGTCATGTAGTTATGCTTGTTTGGTCTCAACTGGAATTATTCATAGCCAATATCCACAATCTCCTTCAATGGGAAACAAAAATGCTAGTTTCCTAATGCATTATAGAACATTACATACTCAGCACCCTCCCCAGGTAATATCATTATGCGAGAACAAATCAATCATTTTATAAACTATAAAAATCTATCTTGGTGCATCTCTATCAACATGAAAGGCTTCAAAAAAAATTCAATTATGTAATGGATGATTCTACTCTATAATATTCAAGAATAAACCACCGATAGTACCTAACAAATCTAAGGAAACTTTATACCATGTTAACACTATTTGGTGGCTCCTAAGCCAGCACACCTCAATATTCTCTTCATACATTGTAACTACATCCTCATAAATGAAATGTTCATAATAATATAACCTTCAAATGTATAACTTCACCTTAATGAGACTACGCTAAATCTAGAGCTCTCATATTTTTTTAGGATGATCTTTATGTGTCTTGTGTGCTCCTCCCTAGACACCAAGTACACTAGAATGTCGTCAATGAAAATCACCACAAACGTATCTACGTATGGTTGGAAGATCATGTTCATTAACCCCATGAGGAGTGCATGGGTGTTTATTATTTAAATGAAATCACCATGTACACTCAGAGGCTATATAGGTGATGGGATTCCATATTTGGTTTATTCTCATCCCGTAATCGATGATGGAGGTGTCTAGATCTAAGGTCAATCTTTGAGAACAACCACACCCATTTCAACTGATTGAAGATGGCATCAATCCCTTGAAGTGGATGCTAGTTCTTCATGGTCACCTGGTTTAGGCACCAGATGTCCACAGATAACCTCAAGATCTTGTATTCATTACTAGAAAACACAGCTGGTGATGCCCAGGATGAAACACTGGGTCTCATGAATCCCATCCTCTACATGTCCCCCAATTGTACCCTCAGCACACAAAGCACTACGTGATCTATCAGATATGATTGTGTATATATCGAAGCATTCCTAGGTTATATATCAGTTTACAAGTCTACCTCCATGCGGGGAGATTACCCTATAACGTCCTCCATACAGATTTCCTGACACTCCACCATTATAGGAAACTATTGACTGATATAATCCACTGTGTCGAGGGTCAGGATAGCCAACCGTTGATTGATCAAATAAACACTCCTATTTGAGAGTCTATCCATCACTACTTGTTTACATTTTCACCAATAAAGAAAACACCAGGTACCATAACTATAGATACACTACACTCTATGCCTAAAATAGTCAATCTATGGATGGATTATAGATAACTAGTTCATATCAAGAATTAAATCCTAGGTCCTTAATGAAACTACAAATAGATCCCAAATGTGTCTGTCATCTCCAATAGTAAGGTCACACGAAGAGTGTGATCATAAATTCTTCTCTGATAGGGTCCTCTAAGTGTAATGGATGAGTCAATCATTCAACTAGAATATCCATGTGTCAGAAAATTTTTGTTTTTGGAATTGAATGACTAGAACCTATGCCTATAAAAATTTTAGTATTGTGGAAAAGTCATATATCATACCTCTAATCATCCCAAGAGCACTGGGGTCATAAGACTCCATCACCTATAGTCGGCATTGTCCATATCCACAATCCCCCTAACCATATAGTGGACCACATGTGGGTTTATGTGGTAGTTCATTGATCCTCCTCCCACCTATGTATTCCCTATCTAATCATATGTGACATCTTCCCACCTACAAACCTTCATGTTCAACTCTCTACAATTTCCTTGGTGATACCATGACAATCTCATGACCAACCACATGACAGGCCAATTAATATCATGAAATATGTACTTTACTATCACATGTGTTACATAGAATATCCCTCATGTGATTTGAGCCTCCCTAGGAGCCATGAACTGCTGATCATGTTCCCTAGGATCATCCCTCGATGTGCTTTCCCAACTTGGGTCCATGCGACTACCATTGGGTACTTGCTACCAAGGTATCCACTACCTAGATTTTGCTAGTATCTCCAACTGTTTATATCTAGTCTACAAGAAAAATATCCACCATTATAGTTTTCTCAAGGTCCCCATAATAAGTAGGAATTATAAGGGATATCATGGATTTAATTCTCTTCCTATTTAGTCCTTACTCAAAAGTCTAATCCCTAACCAACTGGTCTTGTACCATATCTGTGAGTTAATGAAAAGGAATAGTAAACCTCGATGTGAACTCCACCACAGTCAGAATACCCTTATATATATGTAGATGTCGATGTATATACAATGATCTCAATATTGCTGAAAAGAAATACTTTCTTATGTGATACTCGAATTGCTTCCAAGAGGATGTCATATAATCTTGTGTCTGGGACTCTAAGCTCCACCATCTCACTTGTGAGACCTGAAAAAGGTCTGTAGAAATGAATTAAATCTATTCCGAAGGAATCCTCTCAAGGAAAAAAGACAATTTTTACTCCCTCCAGCCAATCCTTGGCTTTCTGGGGTTCTGGTTCAACAAAAATCATATGAGGTCACTACCTATAGAACACATTAAATGGACTCTGTCTGCATGCATCCTACAATGTTAATTCTGGAAGTAACAAATTCTTGATGGGTAGTGTTATTGCTGGAACACCACACAGAGGTGCTATCTCTAGTATAGGCCAATGTATCAATGCCTCTTCACTAGGTGGATCATCCTCATGATCATGAAACAGAACTCTAGTTTTCTATCTATGATGAGTTATCCTATAATAAAAAAATATGTAAAATGATCAATATTGTATAACTGGAGATATAACCCAAAAAATACATGGAAAATAAAACTCATTTCTATATAATGCATGTCACAATAATTTTTTTTCAATTACCGATTTTTTCATGTACCAAGTAGAAATGAATAAATTATAGTTTTGATGAATTGATACATCAGTCACCACACCAACCAAAGATTCCCTAGCATGAAATTCATACTTGAAACACATAAAATTGTTAACCCAAACCAAACATAGAGATTCTTGATCCTATGGTATAACCAAACTCTTTTGATACCTTTCTAGAATGACCCATCCAAGAGGGAACCATGTTGTGACTACCCAATAGTCGTCTCTAATAGGACAAGGGCTACGGACTAGCACCGAGAATGCATATCCCACATATGGGAGGGATTTTTCTATGTACTTGTACATAGGAACCCATATCGAACCCATAAAAGCTAAAATAAATAAGATAAGTAAAAAAATGAATGTCAATATAGTATCCCATCCTAAATAGTATGACTATAATGTAATGTACAGTAATGTAAACTGGGATAGAATAAAATCCAACCAAGTAAATTAATTATAATCCACAATGTCTGACCTATGGAAAAATGTACTGGGAATGATGCTCAAATTTGTAGTAACACCTAAGCCTTCATAATCTCACAAATATTTTTCCTATCCTAGTCTACACCAGACTCTATTAAATGGTCACTCATATACACAAGACATGAAATGTGAGGACCAATCTCGTGCATTGATGAGTAATACAATACTTATAAATGTTCCCCTAAACCATAAAGGAAGCCCATAAAGTAAATACTACACATCAAACACCATAATGAAAATACAATACTAAAAATTCTAAAAAATAAATATCTCAAAAAAATTACCACATAGGAAATAACAAGAAGGAATAGTACACTCAAATCCTGAAATATATACACCCACACCCCATTTATTAAGAATATATAGATATAGTCTCTATAATGAGACCCAAAATCACAATCATAGACACAATCTCAATGATATAGATGCAGTCTTAGTAAGACACGTAGATTTTCAGTGTTTCAGAGTCCTCACGAGACACAATGTATCTATCAGACACATAGTCTTTGGGAATTACACCATCTCCATGAGATAACAAGTCTCTCTGTCACAATAATACATAGGATTCCTCTCATAGCATTCTTGTTAAAGGATAAAAAGGTCATAAAATACATTAGGTCATTGGAAAAATAAAAAAGAACCCACTTATGATATCTTATGTGGGTTGTGTCATCACAAGTGTCCCAACCCCAATGACGGTTTGTCAAACAGATACATGGATCAAATGTAATGGGAATTTGAAATTTTAAAAGGGGGTCCACTAGATCGTGGGAGGACCAGGTGGTCGGTCTGCCGACCGTGGCGGTCAACCGTGTTGTGGCAGATTGAGATTCCATGGTGGTAAACCCCAAATCATATTCTATGACAACGCAACATCTTGGTCAACGGTGGCCTAGTCTAGCCACCTAGGTCTGACACGGGTTCAACCTAACCCACTGGGTCGACCTGGCTTGGTGGTCCTGGCCTGCTTCGGCTAGGCCCAACATACTATGACGGCCCAGCTTGATCCCCTGACTCAACCCATTACCAGGTCCATCAAATGTAGTGTTTCTCTACATCCACAACATCTATAGACATGGAACCCATGGACATGCTCCCATCAGTGGTGACTGAAAAGTCCTACTACCACTGCTCGTGGCTGGCTATCGTAGGCTCCCACATGACAAGTTGTCATTGGCTCCCTTGTGGTTGGTCCACCGCGTCCACACAGCTCCACTACCATCACCACCACATTCCCACTATGACACCAATTTTCGGTGACAACACACCAATGTCTCCTTCTATAGGCCACCACAACTCCTCTAGTGGTAGGATTTAAAAAAAAAGAACACTATTTCAATACTTGGGTCTTTAGCTACACTGCTCTAGACATTGCTTCAACTTTCCTGTAATTTATGGGTTTGATTGTAGTCAGAGACTCTCAGAAAATAAATCCACAACAAAGAGGGTCCAATATGGAAGAATTACATAAACATGGGAAGATAAACGCACCAGGAACACCGGAAGAACAAACCTATACCTTTTTTCTATCATCCTCAAATCATTCTCGATATAAGGATAAATAGAGATCCATAATTATCAAAAAGATCTTCCTCCCATTGAATGCTTGCAACAAATATACATCCCACAATTTATTGAATAACAGATCAAGCTATTTGCGGGTAGGTCTGCGTTCATCATTAAATTAAGAATGGGAATCCCATAAAGGAAAATAAATTCCCTATCTTGATTCAGATCATTCATTGATAAGGGATGGTTGATTTGTATATGGTTTTTTCTCCGTGATTCAAAGGATTTCTAGGTTTATTGTGATAGCCCTAATTTCTCTAACAATGGAATATTAAAAATAAAAATTCCTTGCAACATATTATGACATTAAATAAAAAAAAATTATTTTTTTTTAATTTTTAAATCTTGTATAAATTAATTTTTATATATGACACATGTTGAGTAATGTTAGGCCTCATCTAAGGAAAACTCCACATTATGATCTCAACTCTGATATCATATTTCCAATACAAGTCACCTTTCCTTATTTATTATTATTTTAAAATAAAATATTTTTATTTAATTATATTTATTATGGTTACGTCCTTGTGGAATTTATTTCAAATGACACACGCCAAGCATAGTTATGCTACACCTAGGGTAAATCCGCCATTCTAGGCTCAATGGTGCCCCCAAATTTCTAATCCTTGATCCCTTTTATAAAATATTACACTTTTTAAGTAATTTTTCATGTACGTTATATTAATAACGTAACAACTTTCAATGAATTTTTACTAAAATATTATGCCTTTGAATCGCACAATGACTCAGTGTTTGATCTCATAATTTTCCATTAGAATTTCTAAAAAAAATTGGAGTATATGATTAATTAATTTTTATCAAAATAAAAAAAAATTGAAATTTTATTTTTACTTACATTGAATTTAATTATAAATGAGAAAAAAAGTATTTTCAGAAAAAAAAACATAAGAATAACTTTCTACTCTTTAAAAACATGTTAAAATATTTTCTCTTCTAATATGTATGATATGAACACATTTGCTTGATATCATTACCACTATTTTCATTGATGAAAAAATGACATATATTATATGTTTTCTAAAAATAATATACTCTTCTCAAAATCCTTGTACTTTGTTATATTAAACTATAATGAAATAAATAGATATTTTTTCAATATTAAATGAAATATTGATATTATCTTTTAATGTTATTCTTATTCTATGTAATAATTATTATAAATTATTATAGAACACTGGTGTTTTCATGTTTTGATACGATAAATTTTTTATATATGTGTGTGTTATGATGATGAAACATTAGGCATGGTTCTATGAAACACATTCTTTCCCATGGGATAGTTATGTTATATTGAAATTTTTGTGATCACATTTGTTTGACATGATTTTTGATATAATTTATTAAAGATTGTTTTTATAATTATAAGGAATACTTTCATGTGGTTATGTGATGTATGGGACAATAATTATATATCCTTCAAATTTATTGTTCATGTAATTAAATTTCTGGATATAAATATATTATGTGTGATCCTAATTTAATATTAACAATATAAAGCAGGGGAATGTTCATATTATGAGAGGTTAAAAAATATATTTTTTGGAAATAGTTTCATAAATACATATTTGGATGGGGACTTGATAGCATGTAATTAGTATAATGAGTCCACCTATTAGTGTTTAAACCTATTTTTAATGATATGATTTTTAATTTTGATTATGACACATTGGTATGTTATATAGTCAATTTATGGAATATGGATCCCGATTTTGGATTCATTATTATATATAATTTTTATGTTGATAAAAAATATATAATAATTGACTCAAGATTTATTATCATTTCTAATCTGGTATGATTTTCATATGTTATGGTCATGTTATCATCCCATTCCTCTTATCTTATACTCACTTGAGATTACATATTGATAACATTATTGTTTAACCCTAATAAGAATATATGTTCACCCAATCATATATTTCTATATTACACAAGTAATGAAGAATTATATTATGTATTATAATCCTTGAAGGGTATTAGTTTTAATAAATTTTGTGGGAGTTATTTAATAATATTCGTGTAAAAATGTTTTTTAAGTATATAGTCTCAAAAAACCTATACATTTACTATCCCCAGGAATGTATTTTGTTGAGATATATTAAATATTCATCTAAATAGATAAAATACTTTTGTAATAAATTTTTTTCACTATTGGATATTATCTAAGGATCATTTAATTCTTATTAAGGAGATATAAGCATCATCAATGGTGATTAAAAATGAGATTTCAATATAAACCATACTTAATTTGACACAGTTGAATCATAAACCCATTGAAAAATATCATCACATGGAACTTTAAATATTATTTATAGTAATTTATTCATTATATTATATATAAAAGGGTAAAGATATATTATAAATAAACCCAAATATGTTTATTACATGGAACATATCACAAAAAACCTGTATTGGGATAAAGAACCCTTACCTAAAGTCCTAACATGACTACTACATGATTTTAAACACTTATAAAAAACATTTATATTTATTATAAATATATTATGGAGACACTTTAATACTTATCATACAATATATTATTCCCTTATATGTTATTGTCACTAATTTATTCATAGTTTTCAGTAAAATCATTATTTTAGGTATTAGTAATTTTTTTCATGCATGTTTTAGTCTTTTAGTCATTATCATTTAACCATGGTCATTATTATATAATATATTTAATAATTTTAACTCCATAATTATCTTAATTTATCATTATATGAAATTTAATATCTATTCATATATTTTTTTGATTAAAAAAATAATATCACTTCATGATGGTTGATGTTTTCAAAAACACAGGGGTATTGTTATAACATTGCAGTGGATAAAATGAAATAAATGGAAATAATAACTTTCCATTCTGTAATTGTAAATATATTATATATATTAATTAAATATTGAATAATGAAAATTAATATAAATTTTAATTGGAAAAAATATTATTGCTTCATTAAGTTTGTATTCCACAATTACGCATGAACACCATTATCAGTTTCAAAGAGAAGGGATGATGGGACGGTATATATTGTATTATTATTAAAAAATAGTATTTTTGTCTTTATTATAATACATATAAATTAAATACAACTATATATCCATCCATGATATATGGTGATGAAAAATGAAATAAAATTTTTTAAGGAGATTGTATTCTATATGTAATAATGAGTGATGTTGTAATTTTTAGTAGCTTTATATTAGATAGAAAATTGTTGTAGTAATAATATAAAAACATTTATTTATATTAAAAATTAATATTTCATCATTTTATGATGGTTAAATTATATTTTTTGGTTGTTAATGATGAAATAGTCCTTAAATTTCTCAGTAATGATAATTACTAATTCTTCAACTATTCAATTTAGAAATACAGTATCACACTTTTACATAACATTGTTGTTTAAATTAGATGAAAAATTAAACCAATAATATAGAATCATGGAATCTGTATAAATTATACTTGTATATTACATTCATTAAGTATTTTCATTGAAATATAATTTTTTTGGTAACTAATAAATATAGGTTTTTTTAAGGATCCTATAAATATAATGAACTATGTTTAGATTATGTATATTTCAATTTATAATTTCAATGATCATTCATTTAATAATATATTATTCAGTAAACATACAAATACGTAAGGAAAAGGGGTGGAATAAAATTGAGCATAATTGAACATAATGTTTGGAAAGACTCTAAACATGATCAAGAAAAATTATTGGAATAACCATGATTCGGTGAGAAATCAAGGGTTAGAATGATCATGAGTCTGATTAACCTCAAGCCAGGTTGGATAGATTGTATGATGGTAAAATTTTCCATAAATTTTATAGGATCATCTATATTTGAGATTAGATCAATCAATCAAAAAAATTGATAACAGAAAGATGTCATGTATAAGTTATACCAACCTTGAGTCCAATTAATGTTACCATGGATATGTATAATTATCCATAATTAATGATTTTTAAATCTATAAAAATCCAAAAATTAAATCATAAGGATGATCTGATTTCCATTTGGTTAAAAATAAAAAATTGGAAAATAACCATAAAGTGGGATAATATTTTAGTCCATTATTCAAAGTAAATCATTCTTATTTCACCTCATTCCTCATAAAAAAAGAATACTTTATAATATATTCATGATGGTGTAACATTCTTATAGTCAAATCCATCTAACCCTATCATCCTCCTCCAAATTCGACATGGGTATCCCCACATCTTAGATTTATGGTGCCTGAATCATCAAGGATGAGAAGACACAAGGTAATGTGGTCAATTTTGATTGAAGAGTAGTGACATGTTAATTTACTAAAATTGAGTTGGACCCTAAGATGACGTGGATGAAACTAAAAATAATATTTAAATGAATAGTTTCTAGTTAATGAAAATTAATATCCCAATATATGTTGGTATTTATATGAAAATATGGTCTATTCCTCCTCAAACTGGAAAAAATAGAACCAGATATCTCCAGGTAAGATTTATTATCATCATTCATCATAACCATACAGTAAATCCTGATTTTTTCACCCCATGGTGTCTAAATTAACCATTCATGAATATTCAAGTATGCATCTTAAATATTCAAATGTGAATGATGTGGTATCCATGTATATGCTAATATTCCTAACACATGAATGTATATTAATATGTTTTGTGATACTCATAAAACCTATCAATGTTTTTATAAGAGTGCATGGGAATGGTTTTGTGAAACATATGAAGAATGGTGAATTTTGAGGCCATGTTTCACATAACCAATCTAGGGTGGTGGAAACCCAGGGCCATGAATTTTTATATCATCTCTACATGTTATTCAATGCATAACAACAAAATAGTATAAAAATTGTTCTCCAAAAAAATATGAACATGAAATCTATATAATATCCTTCGATGCAATCATTCCTAGATCTTAAATTATGATGTTATGTGGTAATAAAATATTTGGTTACAATGGAAAGTAATCCATTCAGAAAGTATTTGTGATGGGAAGAGGGTACGAATGAACAGTATTATATAGATATATTCATTGGAGGAGGAAAATGTGTTGTATGGAAATGAAAAATATACATGAACAATGTCATACAAAGAGTCATTAGGAAGGACTTCATCTACTTAGCTTTTATATAAGATGTTTGAAGACTGTTTTGGGTGCTTGTTTATGTTTTTTACATTTAATTTTCCCTGTTGTAACAAAACAATTTGAATTCCCTAATTTATATCACTTTGATTATTAAAAACATTTAAACAAGTGAATGTGGTTTTTTTATTTGTGGATATTATTTCATCATTCAAGTGTCATGTGTTTATCGAATATATTTTTTTACACTAATGAATTAGTTCATAAAATTCTTTTTATAATCCTAGAAAAAACTAGTTTGGTTTACTCGATAATATTCTTACCAATTAGATTGTATTCTGAGAACTATATAGTACACTTAAGGGTAGTTAATATAATGGATACATTAAGTTGATTAGTGGAATCTATAGTTGAGAAGTTACAGGACCAATTCATTGGAAAATTTAATTCACAATACTACCTATTTTCATGAAACCCAACTACACCTTTTGAAAATTGGAAATTTTAAAATAAAAAAACAAAAAAATACTAGAATAAGGTAGACATCCAATTGAAGTCCATTGTGTCATATCTAGATCTCTCCCATAGTTTCATGTATTCATTTTATTTTTTAGTCAATTTCTTGGATGTCCAATAATTTATTTTCCCCCAGTTCATTAGTCACACCCTTTTAGCTATTAATTTTTTATCATTTCTATATGGTCTTAACGTAAACCACCTTTGTATAAATCCTTACATTTGGATCAACACTAACTCAAAAATATAGTAGTATTGTGTATGGTATATAGATATTTCATTTCCATTGACACTAGTGATGACATAAGGTCTGGTTATATTGTGGAACCGTTTTTATGGAGTGGATCATGCAAAAAAGCTACCAAAAATCTACAAAAAAGGGAATACATTTTTTAAATGGTGAAAATGAATACTAGGTGACCATATAAACTAAATATATATACCATATACAACATATAAATGTGTTAAAAGAAAAAGTATGGTTCATGACATTTAAATACCTATAGTCTCAAATAACCAATTGTACATTAAAAAAAGATCTTTATTCTAGAAACATTGATATCATAAAATCAAACCTATCTCTACTAGCTTCTAACAATTAATTAATTTACGATGACTCACTATACTTCATTAGGGACTTATACAGGACAGTTTAGAAATAGAAACATTTTGGATTGTGTGTGCAAGAATTTCTATTGACTTTTTTCCCAGTATTATTGATCGGAAATTAAAATGTATGGTTCCAAAAAATGGATGAAGACCTTTTTGCACTTCATAGTATTATCTGTTTTAAAATTTATTACCCAAATTTATAATATATAAGTAGTATAAATTTTCTAAATATAGAGATAATTTGAATATAAACTAGGAATATCCTCTAAAAAGAATTTTCAATAAGATTAATTTTAAAAATTATTAAGGAAAAAAATCCTAAAAACTAAACATCTATTTAAAATTGATTATTTATGTTAATTAAAATAATATATGTGAAAATAGAATTCTATAGAAGAAGCAAGATGATATGACATAGTTAGATTTGTGATGTCCATTCAGGTGAATCGAATGATAATTATTTAATTCACAAATCTGAATATTTATTCATTAAAATTTCACCAACTCCAAATTTAATAAATATAATATCGGGTGTTATTCACTAATATTTTAATGTTATCAAATTAGTACTCAAATTATCCATCATTTCATTCTATAATTTAATGAATAGTTTATGTGTCTTTTTTCATTGAATGACTTCATGAAATCCAGTTTACCATTTCTAGAAAGGAATAAGTATTTATACATGTTAGGATCACTCACATGTCATCACATATTTGGTAAAACACATTCATTATTTATAGGGAACTCAAAAAAAATTAAATTTTCAATTGATATACATATTATTATAGAATTCGATCATGGGTTACTTAATATTGAATCACAACCATTATCAAATTCATGGTGAATAAATTCTTTAATATTGCCCCACCAAGGATCTGTTATTTGGTATCACACAGATGAGCACAAAAGAAAATTTGTGCTTCCGATATGAAAATTAAGGTGATCAAAAATATTATTTAATATTAGAAAATAATATAAAATATTTATTTCAAAATGAAATTAGATATGAAAAAACATTATTTTCATTCAATTACAGTCATTTTCATTGCAACATTGACCCCAAATATTTATCCACCCATGATAATATCTTGAAATATGAAATAATCAAAAGAGGACATTACTATCTTTAGTTCATCAAAATTTTCCTTATAAAGAACCAATGCTATTCTACCAATAATAAAAATCACACCTCTAATCACTAGGATACAAAAACAAACAATCCTTGGTGGAGACAACACGATCAAATTTGCACCTAATATGATTTCCATATAATCATATAACTAATGATGCACTAATGACCTATCATTAATGATGAGAGAATCATCATGAAAATGTGGTTCTAGATTTCAATTATAGATGGTGGCCTCGTAGAGGAAGCCAGAGCGGTGTGTCTCAGAGGGTGAGATGCACCTAGTGCTTCAGGAAGACAAGGGGATGGGTTGGAAGCATCAGGTGATGTGTAGCGTATGGTTTTTCTTTACAATAGGTATGGCTTTCAAACTCATGCTTTCTAGAGAGAGGAGGTGGTCACTAGTTGTGGTACGATGCAAGAAGATGAGGGGAAATGTCCAGTAAGAGATGGAGGTGGAGCAATGGTTGGGTTGTACTGGAAGGGGTCTCCTCCGCCTACAGAATCACATCAAAGGAGGTGGCTTTTACACTGATGGTGTCTCAAACCCCAACAATGAAGATAAATATGGTGTTTCCTTTCATATCCACATATAAATCCTTAAGAATCAAATTAAAATTAAAAAAATGAAAACTAAATATATTTATTAAAATGATATGAAATATTAATAGTAATAATTATAACTTATATGAATTTAGTAATTATAATTATAATATATTGGAATTACATAAAAATTATTTATACTCATAAAATTATTAATAATTATACAGTACCTAATATATAATTACCAGTCAAGTTAAAGTATATTTTATAAAAAACTACTATCAAATGATAATCTAGTTCAATGATACAAATAAAATAATTATATTAATACTAATATTATAAATAGTTCAAATATTTAAATATATATAATAATATATAATAATACTAATAATATATAATAATAAAAACAACAATTAATAGAAACAATACTAATTGACAATAAATTAATATTAAAACTAATATTAGATAAATTACTAATAAAAATATAGTATTAAATGTCATATAAACTTAATGTATATTAATAATAACACTACAATACTATTATTAATATATATTTAACAAAAAAATAAAATATTAAAAAACAATGAAACGAAATTATAAACAAAAAAATAGTTAGACAGATTAATTTAAAGTATATTAAAAAATTATAGAAATGATAGTTAAATCCATGTTCATCCATTACTCCACACATAAACATTTTTACTGATAGGGATGACATACATAAAAGGTAGAGAACTGGACCTGTAGATAAATCAAAACATAAAAATTTCATGATAAGAATTATTCAATTTATTTTACCCCAAAATATTTGTCTTGGTTTAATATTAATATTTTATTAATTCGTTTTCCATTCGACTAACATTATATATAAATAAAATACTTACATTCATGCACCAGTTTGAGTTTCCTCGCCATCACTCACATCTCCCAATAAAGTTCCTTAACAATTCTATTCTCAATTCTACTACACATGAATGGGTATCATATTAATTCCATGAATTTTACATCCCCACTAGTGGTAATAAAAAGAATTAACAAATACCAATGATGTTAAAAAAGGCTCAAATTTCTATGAGGCTGCAGGGCGGTGGGTTATAAAAAAATATGATAGTTATGGTCAATTGAAGAATAAATATTCAAATAAATTAATTAAACTTTTCAATACAAATATGACACTAAAAATATCACTCCCATAGACCTATAACATTTATTTTCCTCAAGATTATTACAATCCATTTTCTCTCTCACAAAAATTATACTTTTTCTTCCATTTTTTTATATGAAATCTAGTCACACAAATAGATTATATAGGTAGGTATTTTTGTAACAGCACTCAATCCCCATGAATGAAATAGTCAAAAATATACGAAATAATGGTATATTGTTATCTCAAAATTATTGAATCTAATTTAAAAGAATGTTAAATAAAAACACTCTAGTTCCAAGAGTGACAAGTTATCACTTATATAAGTGTCCCAAATGATGATGGTTAACTCATAATGACCACATATTTATTCAATTTTGGGACCAAAAATATAGATAGTATTATATTAGTATCCATGAAATACTTGTGTCACCTATAAAATAGAATAAAATCAAAATATATATTGATAATCAACGTGATGTAAGTGTCTCACAACCACTCAAAAAACCCACACCATGATTAAATATCTCCCATTAACATATATTGAAAAATAGGGAAGGAAATTTTATTAGTCGTGGGATTATCCTAAAAGTGTTATTTGACGATTCCATTGGATGAATGAATGATAGAATTAAAGGGTGGTTGAATGGGTTAAAGGGAATAAATTAATCCAACATGTGATTTAGTCATTTTAGTGAAACATTTACAATTTTTATAACTTTAATGGAAAAACATGGAATGTTATATAAGACACAACATTGTCAAGACTCATTCCAGGAAAAGATAAATATAAGATGATGTAAAAAAAGTTCTTGATTCCTCATTGTCATGGAAATAAAATAATGGAAAAAAAAATTACCATGTGTTAAAATTAGTGAATAGAAAATATACAATATTCAATAAAAAATTAATAACAGAATAATATTACAAATCAACTATTTCTTGAGGTCATAGATTAATTAATTATTAATATGAATAATGTTCTCAGAGAGTATAAAGACCCATGTTTTTTTCCAAACACTGTTTTAAAATAGTACAACAGCATTATAATGAGTTCAACATTTTCATGAATGTTTATTTAATTTTTTTCATTGTTTTACATGGTTTTTATGCATTAAATATGACATAAAATAAAAAAAATTACAATAGTATGTGATAATTGTTGGGGAAAGGCTACAGTTATTTGATTAATATCTATAAATTACATAGATATAAAAAATAAACTTAGACACTACATAGCCACATCATATGAATGAGAAAATAACAAAATGAAATTATTATGTGGATATTAAGAACGATTATGAGGAATTCAAATCCACTATGGTTCCAAGAGAAAAACATATTATGGTAAATGTAATCTATTTTAATTATTAAAAAGTAAATAAAATAAAAATAAATTTATTGAATGAAAAAGAGACTAAAGATGGGTTTCCTCCAAGTGAGTTATAATTTTAAATTTTCAACATCAGAACATTGATTACACACCATCCATATCAAATGGGAATTTATATGATGCAACTGCTTCATTTTTTAGAGATGTGTGGAATCTGTTCATGGAGATGTAAATAAACCTGCAAGATGAAAAATATCTCAATGGAAAACATGTTTGTAATATATATGTGTTGAATTTAATTCAATTATCCTTACTCACATAGGAATTAATATACCTCATTTAAATAAAAACTCACAATATAATTGATTTTCGTGGAAAGGGATTCAACATGATTATTAAAAATATTGCATATTTTAAAATTATCATGAAATATGAAATTAAAATACCAATCACATTAGTGGGTGTTCATATCAATAATATCCTTGACTGAAATATCTAGGTATATGATTTATCACAATTTTTTTATAATAAGGGACTTATATCATTCGAAAATCTACTTTTTCCAACTCAATTCATAATACATGGTTTCATTAATTATAACATGTTCAAGAGTATTTCTATCATCTATATATATTTCATGTAAATAAATTCTAACATCGATGCATGAATAATGTGTGATGAGATAAGTTGTATTAAGTTACTCTATTAGTATCTCTATTGGAAAATATGGAATAAAGAACTCAAGATCCTCTAGGGAATATAAATATTCTATTATTTCTAGAAAATAATTTCTGTAATACACCACCATAAATGACTTTTTTTTAAAATATGAAAATGATTCAAATATCTCGATATTGGAAAAAAATTCATACAGACAAGAACTTTTTAAAGGATTTTATTTGATGTAATCAAGTGTGATGTCATATTGCATGTGGAAATTCATACTATCGTTGAAAAATTATGAAAAAATTTCATTAAGGAAGGGTATTTTTTTAATATAATCTTCAACAAATTTTTTTTTAGTTTGATAGATTTAAAATGATTACTTTTTTCTCTTTAAGAAGGATGTGTAGTGAACTCACATAATGATGACATGGTTTCACAATTTTTAAGGGCCCTTTATTTTTAGAGTAGATGATTGTGCTGTCATATTCTAGAAATGTTATGAAGGAAATAATAAACATTTTATATAGAGGAGTAATAAATGGTACTATAATAATAATAATTGATCAAAGTGTTCGTATTGTTTGAATCCAAAAATGTATGTTGTTCATATGGATCTTATAATCACTTTCCTAAAAACAATATTTTTTAGTTGGATCATTAGGTTACTATGGAGAAGAATGTTAGAAAAGATGATTCATTTTATTATCAATATTTTTCTATTGATTTTCTTGATCAATTGTTAAAGAATTTCAATTTAATTATGATCATATATTTCTTCAACCATTCTATTTTTAAGAAGGATTGTAGGAAAGAACATGTTAGTAATTATTGAATTGATTGGTTAACATAGTGGTTTGTCAAATTTCTTGTCTTCATATAGTGTGTAAGATAATGACCATGTTTTTTTAAGACCGTGGAGTTGAGAATTCAATGTTTTTCTAAAATATATTGATTCTGTTACAAAGATAATGTATAATCAATTTATATATTCTTAAGAAATTTGTAACTATATAAATGATCAAATTATATGTAGAAACTTGAAGTAGAATTCAGATAATGATTCTAGCATGTATCGTTAAACAGATTTGAATAATAATCATTAAAATAAATAGAATTACATATAGAGGTCATGTGTTGTTTAATGTAATATTTCCCACCATGTTGCATTGGTGGGAATCATTTTTAACTATTTATCATGTTCAATACCGGTACAATCTTATAGATGTATTGAATTTTACAACAATGAAGAATGATTTACCCAAAGTAGATCTAATTGATTATTTTCTTCTTTTTGTCAATCATATTTTTAAATGTAAATAAATTTTTGTAAGGATATATTAATTTTTATATTTTCCATGGAAACAGTTCAAAAAATTCAAACATAAAATTTAGAATATCTATTATTCAAATATATTTACTTTCCAACTACTGTAGAAGTAGTGAGTAGGGTGGAACCATATAGATAATGTGTGTAAACAGTAGGAATATCCAATTGAAATAATGGATAGGTAGATGATTATAAAATTTAATTAACAACATAAATTATAAAAACAAAAAAACTATTTCAAAATTATTATTTAATTTCTGTAAAACTATGTCTATGAATAAAATTAAATATAGAGATGAAAAGTGGAGATAAATTTTTTTGTGTTCTCACGTCCCCTTAGGTGCATGTAATGAAAAATATTTAATTACAATATTTAGATATTTATACATTCATTTGTCACCAACTCCAATTTTAATCAAAATAAATTCTTGTCTCATTCTTGTTTGTTAGACACTATTCTATTCTATCACAAAAATAATACACCATTTAATTCTCTGATTTGATGAATAGTTGTCTTCAAATTTAGCATCGAATCACATAGTGAAATAAAACAACATTTTTCTCACAATGAAGACGTATATATATATGTTGGGTTCAAATACATGTGAATACATATAAGGTTTCACTCATGAATGTTTGAATGAGAATTAAAACTAAATTTTATCTTCTCAATTTAGATATTTATTCATTTAGATTTCATTCATGGGTGATATACGATTCATTCGCATCAATGATACTATTCGGGATAGACAAATTACTTAATGATATCCAAATAATATATTTTTTATTATGAATCCCATAGAAGAGAAAAATCATTTTTCCCATCTGGAGATTAAGATAGAATAAAAAATATAATTTAATAAATAAAATCCTATAAAAAACATTGTTCATAAGGACACGAAACAATGAATCAAATTAAATGATATAAATTTACATCACATTAATCAAAACTCTTATAACATAAAATTAGATATCCAATATGAAAAAACAACACATAAAATAATAATATGATATTACCACCATGCTTTTGTTTCTAAAATTCTCACAGCAATCCACCACTGTCGATCTCCAAATAAAAATTTTCGCTCCGATGATCAATGATATTTCAAAACGAACCACAACAAGTGTACAAAAGTTTTACAATGAAAAAAATATATGAACCCAATAACAAATAAAATGTACACCACACTAATAAACTTTCATTTTGGAACATAAAATCATCATGCCGAGGTTGTGTGAGCTTCTGATAATAGAGTGTGATAAGGTAGATTATTTCTATACGGTGTGTCTGTGAGGGTGAGACTTGCCTGGTGTGTAAGGAATCCAAGTGAAGAGGTGGTAAGTGTTGTTTAATGTGTAGCATGGAGTATCATGAAGCTATATGTATGGATATTGTGTCTCTTAGTGTATAAATAGAGTAGGGTTCTTGGCATGTTGTGATGCAAGTGGAGGAGGGGTGACATTATATAATGGATGGAGGTTGAGTTGTTCCTGGGTCACAGTGGAGGAGGTCCCCTTAGTGAGGTAATGTGTAGAGGATGATGTGATATGGATGCATCTACGGTGTCCCAACCCAGCAGAGAAAATGAAAGAGTTAGGTTCCCCTATATCAACATGATAATCTGGAAGATCCCAGTTAGAGTTCATAATCAAAATCTATATATTTTCATCCAAATGTGATTAAATAAAAATTGTAAATTTAATAATGATAATAAGTAAGGTAATAATAATAATAATTATTATTATTGGAATTAAATTAATATGTATATAAATTCAATTATAAATACTAAAAAAATATATGAGATGTAATTAGTAGTTTTTTAAATTTATAATGTATGATAAAAGTAATAATAATACATTTAAATTTTTTTCTATTTTAATGAGGAAAAGAATATAATAATATCAATTTTACTTAAGTTAATAATTCAAAAATTTATTAATATAATGTAATATGTGATACTAATATATAAAAATAACATAAATTGAAATAATTATGAATATATTAACGATAAAACAAATAATTATTAAACTATTAATAATAATATAGTGTTATATATTTTATAAATTTTATATAAACTAATAAAAAATACTAAATTACTATTATGAATATATAATTAAGGAAAAACATTAAAAATAAATAAAATTTTAAAATAATTAAATAACAACCTAAAACAAAAATATATATATTAAGAAATTAATTAAAACTAAATTAAAAATTAAAAATTATTTTTTGGGTTCCATCGACCTCAAAGACATCATTGATTCAATGGACCAACTCTATAGTTATTTTTTGACTTATTTCTACCTAAATACTATGATATATAAAATTAGGAATAAAATGACAAGATTTTTCCAATTCGAAGGTGAATTATTCCATAAAGATTGGGAATGATTCAAAGGGATAGTTTTTCATGCCCCAACAGATATGGTACACTACAATTTCAAAATGATTTGTTCTATAATTATCACACACAATACCATCAAACATTATTTGACTAGTATTTTGGAAGAAATTTTATAGATTTTATAGAAATAGAGCACATGTTATTTTTTAACAGTTTTCAAAAAATTTATAGCACAAATATTCCAAAAATTTATAACATTGTTTGGAAATAAAACACACCCACTATCCAATTAAGAGTAAGATATTACTGATTTTACAATGAGAACACTCAACACACTCAATTAGAAGAATGATCCCAATTTTTTTGCTTATCCATTAACGATTATTTTTTCCAAACATTAATATTCTTTAACAAGTCATAATAAATGATAATTTTGCTGGGTATGTATCCCGGATGAAAAAGATAGATAACACACTCTGAAATAACACATACAAAGTATTCTAGATTAATCCCAAACATTATTTGAAATAATATGGAGTGATGAGACCTGATTATCCACATGATTTTCAACAAAATAGGAGGAAAATATATCATCAACAATGGTATTATCATTAAACCAATCAATATTATGTTAATGGAATGTTACATCAATTATTTAGTATGATATATTATAATTATATGAACAATGAATTCGTTAAAGTATAAAAATAAGATGATATAAAAAATATAGAGTTTCATGTTAAACATTTAGTCTAGAATGAATGTGGAAGAGATAAAAAAAATATGTAGAGAAATACTGATTCAAATTCAATGTATAATTACATAGTAATATAAATAATAGATATCTCCAAACTCAAGAACATGTTTAGATGAATCATAAATATTCCACTTGTGTCAATATTGGTGAATTTAAAAAAAAAGATTACAGAAGTTATCTAATCTAAAAATCATAACAACCGTACTAAAATTCAATTGAAACCTATCATAACTGAAAAAATAAATAATAATTCTGAAAAAACAATTATAACAGAGTAATGTGTAATATTTTATTGGAATATGATGATATTATCATAGTCTTGGAGGAATATTTCCCTGATCATGACCATTCCTAAAATATTTTAGACAAGAAACTATGATTCTAAACAGTTTAAAGTTATGAAATTTAATAAGAATCTAAACATCAATATTATCATCCTATATGATTTAATTCAAAAATATATTATGATGAATACCACAAGATAATCTTTTCAATCAAAAAATAATTTGAATAGTTTTCTACATATACACTCCCACAGGTCTGTAGTGATATCTCACAAAATATAATAAGTACCAAACATCATGATCCTGGGATATTATTTATTTTATCACCTTTGGTGATTGAGTATCCTAGAGAAATTATAACAATTGGAGATTTTGTGAAATATTTCTTTCAAGTTAATTTAATATTTTAATATTTTCAATTTCAAGAAATTCTAAAAATCGGTAATTTTATATTAAAGAACCATGTTTTTCTTACATTTTATGAAACATGAAGTTAATAACTTACTTCATATAAGATAAATTTTATATTTATTTACATGGAACACTGATGTTATCTTATGTTACACCCAAGATTGTCATTCCTCAATGGCTTCTGTACCACGTAATACGAAGTGTACCAAACAATAATATGTTATTAAAAATATAACTATTTAATATAATATGATATATCCTAGACATTATGATGATGGTAATGAATATGATTAACTAACTTATGAAAATAATTTTTTTAATTTCATTAGTTACAAAATAATTAAAAACGTATATAAGAACCAATTAAATATAAAGGTATTTTATTGTGAAAAGATATTTGAATGCTCAAAAAGGTATTTTAGAGTAATAAAATAAATTAATTAAAATTAGTGGGTGATAATAATTTAATATATATATTATATATCCAATAAAATATTTTTCATATTCATTCAATAGATTTGATTAATATAAGATAGGAACGTACCCAAATTCATGCATATTGACATAAATTTTTATTAAGGTACATTTCCCTCCTTTTAATAGAAATCATACTTTAAATCCGATTTTTGGTTTTATTATAATGACAATAAATCTAATTAAACATAATATTTTGAATCAAAAAATAAAAATTATGTTAGGGTGAATATTTGATATTTTTCTGTGATTTATCATATTTTGATGAATCGTGAAGAAACCAAATTTTAATATAAAACTACTTTTTTATATAATTTATTTATATTGATAAATAATATTAAATTATATTAAATATAATTTAGATTAAATTTTTATACCTTGAAATTAAGTATAAAACCCTAGAAATCATTTGAACATTTTTACATTTAAAATCTTCATTATCATCCTATCTATATGATTAAATTTTAATAAATTTCATACAATTAAGTGATTTATAGTTTGGGAAAATTGATTAAATATTTGTATTCTTAATAATATATAATTTTTAATAAGTTGAACATTTTTTTACAAAAAAAAAATTAATGCTAGTAAATAAAATTAATTATAACAATTAAGAGAAAAATTATCTTAACAAATGAATAAACTATAAGATTAAGAACCAAGACAACAAATACACTTATCTAAAATACATTGTTTGGATGTATTTATACCCTATTATCATTTTTCTCTAATTTGGAACATTATTTGATCGATTAAAAATGGGAATATTGTGGTTGAAATTATTTTTCCAATGATTTTCAAGTCTGACGCTCCTCCTCTACTATAAAATGCCTCCTATCCTCCCACTTACTCAAACATCTCAAGGAACTTTTTCACAACCATTATCTGAAAAAATAGATCTTCAAAGTCAAAACCATATAACTAGAAGCATCATATTGAGAATAATTTAATCCATACATTCCCTTTCATTAAAACCAAAAGTTGACACCAAAATATGATGTAACATCCTACATCATCATCCTATATTTATTTTCATTATCCACTCCCTAAACTTCATATATTCAATTATTATAAAAACAATAGTATCCACAATATAATTTTTTTATGCTACGGTTCAACCTACACAAACACATAGTTCTATAAAATGGGTAACATAAAAAAACATTTGTGTACAGTGAACTACCGCCTCATTAAATGATGATTGTTCATTTTTCATTTACAGACTCTAATGGTGGGAATTATGATACACACTATATTTATATATAATATATATGATATTCATATAAAATATATAATATATTTATATATAATATATATGATATTTATAATGTATTTATTATTTTTTAAATATTATAAAGTGCATATCCTTATACTTTCTGTTTTGTGTATATATGATAATTTCTTTTGTGGAAGCCACCGCCTCAAAGCGATGTGATTCATTCAAACACTACATAGAGTGTATTATGGATGGGTTTTGTTAAATTATATGATATATGTAACATGATAATGATACTGTATTAATATTATATATATATATATACATGTTTGTAATTTTCTTTCATTCCTTCAATGGAACAATAAAAACGTAAACAACATTATTGTGTACGTAAGGCCTATTGTATTCATGAACTGTATATTCAATTTCATAATTAAATATTATACCAATTTTTATAAAAAAATATATCATTAATAAAAATTACAATTATATCATGTTTTATAATCTGAAAATAATGATATTTGTATAAGGACTGCAGATATAACATGGTAAGACACATGCAATGAACAAAAATGATATTACCCGAAACGAAACCATAATATATAATTTCCAACATGAGGGTAATATAAAGTCATAATAGAACATTATATGGTTATATATATAAAAATATGGTTTGGTTCATTATTAATTTCAAGCTTATTTCACTATACATGATGTTTGTTCGAGTACGATGTGATTAAAGATGCAATTTATGGGAATTTCATCTAACTTTTTATTATTGTGAGATTCTTACCCTATTGACTGGTCATTTCAATTGAATGGATTTTATACTTCCCATTATCTTATTACATTAATAATATTATTAAATACAATGGTCTTTATATAACAATTCTATGGTCCTAATTTTAAGGGGTTAATGTTTACAAATATAACAAATCAGTAAAACAAATTTCATTGAGTTTTCCTTCATTGAGGCACATGTTTGGTTTTGTACCAAAATTCAGAGTTTTATGTACATCAATTTGAAATGATATATCATGAATCTAAATATTTTCATTATAATTTAATCATTATCTAATTTTATTTTATAACTTGGGTAGTATGATTCCAATTTACCAACTGGTAAGAGTTTATTGATTCAATCTCATATTTTATCAATTTTTCTATGATTATTCAGTCACTGAGGAAATATTATGATCAATCTCTTCATAAACCACATTAAATTTCTTAACCTATAGTTATTCATGTAATGGTACAATTTTTCCACTCTTTGGTACATAATATGATCAATATAGAGTTTTTAATAATGGCTGTATTTTCCACCCTCTTCAATAATTATCCTGTGTTCCTTAAAGTCTATATTTTTAAAAAATATTACAAATAATATTCTAATAATATCCCATGACCATTAAATGAAATTTTTATGCATTTTTTCCTTAAAAATTGTTTTTTAAAAAAGGATTCATCATGTCCTTTTCTGGTCGAGGAACTTATCTAATCACTATACACTACAAAATGAAATTCTGAAACATATTGATTTACCCACCATCATGACCGTAATTGCATTTATTATTCTTTTAAAAGATTAATAAGTTGATTTTAGTGGAAATTGTTTTCATTATATTCATTAAATTCATTGTTTAAATATATCTTTCTATAAATAAATATACATTTTTCAAGTTTACATTATAATATTCAAGAGAAAAAAGGTTTCCTAAATGTTTTTAGGGTTATTTCATAATTTTCAACTAAAATGGGTATAAAAATGTTTTTAGGATTTTTTTAAAATATTTTGATATATTTTACAAGATATTTCATTCAAAAAAAATCAATATTTAGCTATATATATCAAAAAAATTTCCAGAGAAATTGTTTTTCAAATAGTTTTTTGGAATTTATTATATGTTTTATAAGTATATTAAATGAAATGGTTATGAAAAATATTTCATGATTTCATTTTATTTCATTGAGATGTTTTGAAAGTGAAATATTTTTCAAACATTTTTCAAAGTTTCATTTATAAGTTTTTAGGTTTATTTTCATGAAAAAGGTTTTCAAAAGGATTAATGATTAAAAAAAATTAAAATAAGGAAGAATATTTTCATCAAGAAATGTTTATAAAATATATTTCAAAATTATTTCTCATCTAAGATGACGTATGATGTTGTTACTCATTCTTTTATGGGGAGCTGATTCAATGATTCCATCCATATTCTATCTCTTAACAGTTTATGTTTTGGTGACATGTTTTTTATGAATCACATTCCTCCTTCACATATTATATTAATTTTAAACCCAAATCATATCATGTGTTATGGTTTTAAAGAAATGATTATGATACCATTATCCTTTCTCACTTGTAATGATATGATTTCATGTTTATGACACCCATTTATTTTCATGGGTTCTGATATTATTTTTAACGATCTTGTGGAACATATATGTATAATATCACTATGGTATTGGTGGGATCAATATATCTCCACAACACATTGGGTAAGGATTTATCTCTCATGAGATTGAATAATTTGGTCTTGTATGTGAACTTAGACTACTATGATGGCCATGTGAGTGAACCATGTCTCACAAGATGGTACCAGTAGTTACCACATGCTAAAATGATGGCCATGGGAGTATACCATGACTAAAAAGATGGTATAATTAGTGAACCCATTCTACTAAGATGACTTTTTACTGTAATCGCTTAATAAATAAGGAAATAATTTTATGTGTTTCTATGTTTTCTACAATCGAGGGCCCATTCCTATTTTATTATTTCAGGACTTATATTTTTTTATGATTCATATCTTATGAACTATGAAAAATTATTTTATGATTCTTATTTATGTTATATGATATAAATGGTGTGATATTCTATTTTTGTGATCTTGTTATCGTACTCCTAGGCTCATGATTTTTCTTACACATCTCACTTGTTTACTATTGTTAAGATTATGTGATCACCACCATTTATGTTTCCTTCCCGAGGATAGGAAGATATACAGTATGGATGATGTGTCTCAAAATAGAACTAGTCATGAAGAACCATGTGGGATATAATATAGCTCAATTATGTACAATTCATTATGTTTCAATATTTATAAAGGGAATAACATAATATGGTCATTGTGTGTCTATTTGTGTAATATTTTATGTCTTCCAAAAAAGAGATGTAATGTCTATGTACATTATTTTTGGTTAATTATAGTTGGTGTTAGAGATAATGATTACTCATAATTTATAAACTATGATGTGAAACCATTAGTTGGAACACATCATAGAATTCTATAGATATACCTAGATATATCTCTAAGAATAATTATTAGGCTGAGTTAACATTTAGATAAATGTCCTAGAATTTTGGTAATGGATAGAGTGAGTGGATTTCTTAAAATTAATCCTTAGATAAAACAAGTGAATGTGTCTATTGAAAATATTTAACTAATAGTAACAACACATACATGGTGTCTTGGTCCTGACTCGACATAATCTAGTATACAAAAAATGGGCCTTGTTTCACACCTTATTTTACACTATTAGGGGATATGCAATGGTAATTAAAATACACTTCATGAACCATAATGAAGGATTTAAATATATAGTGTCTTTAAATAACTGAAGATAAACATGATATGACATAGTTTAGGGAATGTGTCATAATTTAGACATCCTATAATTAAAATATTTTCATGGTTCCATCGTTTTCGACTAATATAAGTGTTTCTCACACAATAATTTTTGGTTTTATCCTATGGTGGGATGTAGAAGGAAATGAGATAATGTTGAATGTGGTGAACAATTTGAAGATGAGAGGTCAAATGGGATGATCAATGGAGGGAATTATGATGTTAATATGCCTAGTAATTTTTGAAGGAACGCGATTAAAATTTTGTACCATAATCAACTCTCATACTCACCAATGATTATAAAGATAGAGGTTGCAAATATTTAAGGTAATGGAGACCATTGAAGAATGAAGGTCATATTTATTTTATGTTCAGAATGAGGAAATAATCCCCTAAATGAATTTATTGTAGGAACTAGATGGTGTATTTACTATAAAAACAAGTACATGAGGAAATTACTTCAAATGAAAAATGATGAGTTCAGTTAACAATTAGGAGTAGAATATTTTCCTACCAAATAAATCATCAAAGATTAAATGTTTTATGTATGGAACAAATGGTCATTATAAAAATAAATTTACTATGTTGAATGATCTCAATTAAAATGAGAAAGTTATTATGAGTAATGGTTATGTTTCTGGTGATGATGAGACTATGATGGAAAAGTGAAAGGAAAAAGGTATTAAGTTATATGATGATGTAGTATTCATATGTATTATTGAATAAGTGAAAAAATAAAAGTTTTTATATATTTGGATTAAGGAGTTATGTTATATGAACAATGAATTATCCAAGGGTTGTACGATATATCTTTTTTCCTATGGATTTAAATTATTATTTTGATTGATTCTAATAGACTAGAAATGTGATTCATTAACAAGGTGGTATTTTGAATAAGGGAAGATAACCCATAATATGATCCATATGTTAAGTTATCTTTTTTTTGTATTATGATATATGGGATATGAATATGTAAATTTGATGGTACTCATTACAATTTAACTAATTAATGACGTGTTAACAAGATATTTTTTCATTCATTGATGAAGTTTAAATAATTTTTGGACTTATGGATTAAATCTGATATATAGTAGATTAAGTAATAATGTATGGTTTCAATATATATTTATAGTAATTCAGGTCATTATGATGTTTGAAGCTAATATGTGATGAATTTATTCACATGTTTGAAATGTAACAACAAATATATACATTTTTATATATGGGTGATCAATGCTAATGTGATTTTGTGACCATATTTCTACAATTTTGGATTTTCATATTTTAGAAGTGTTGTACGGTTACACATTCATTAGATTTTTAAAATAATATTAATGGGAAGTATTTGTGTATTTAAATATAGTGAAAACATGGGTAAAAGGATATTTAGTGATTAGTCATATTTCAATGATGCCCATTATATTTATTTTTAAATGATATTCTTCTTGTTTTATAAAAAGACATCATGTATGATCAGTGAAAACCAATAATGGATAGAAATGATAGGAGGCATGAACCCCTGGCCAGAGGAGGTGACACAGGTTCCACACCTACCACTTTACTATTTGATATCCTTGTTAATGGGTAATTATTTTTGATGAATAATTATTAATGATAAAACAGTATAGTTACATTTTATGTTAAGAGATTAATGTATAAACCATATTGATTTTAAAGAATAATTGGATATTAATTGTAATAAATTTCATAATTTAATGGTGGTTAAGATGTACTAAAAGTGTATTTTTATACGTTAAGAATCAAAATTAATTTCAAAAAATCCATTTATTAATGTAATGGATGAATTAGAAATTGATAAAAGAATAACCAAGGAATAAATTTTTTTATAATAATATATAAATTATATATATTTAAAAATATTTATTGACAATAAATTAATTACTCAATGTTTGGAAAATGATCAATAGAGAATATTGTCTTATTACCGGAATTTTTTGGAATTGATGGCCTTTCAGATCATCACAAATTTATGAATTTTGGCTACTAAAATATTCATTGATGAATTACATGTATGTGATTGATGACATTAGTAACTACCTAAAAATATTTACTCTTTTCCTCAGAGTTTGTGTTTTCACATTCCACATATTATAGCCAATGTGGAAACCTAGTTATATGGTACTTTGGGAAGGCGTTATGTTTCTAACATTCCCTTTTTAAATGAAGTTTTAGGAATCAATTTTTTTATGTCAGTTTATATGAATTGAATATTCAACTATTATTCTTTTGATATTCCAGAAAAATTTAATGTGAAAATTAATTTTATAGGGATATAATATAACGCCACATGCTTTTATGAAATATTTTTCTCTAATTAAATGTATATTTTGATATTTACAAATTCATAAAACACTAAAAATATATATTTTTATAATAAAGTACAATTTTTTGATTAATTTATACAAAACACTAATTTAATAGTACAATACATGAATCATAAATTTTATATTAATTTAAAAATAAATTTGAGAATAACATAAATTACATGGAAGACTAACTTTCCTCTTTGGCATAAATAAAATGCAAGAATGAGTGTTACATGAAAATAATATATCATTTAAAATATTGTTATTTAATATATTAAGATATAACCTATCCAATAATTTTACAGTTATTAATGGGATAAAATAACTTATGAAAAAACATTCTTTGTTTTATTAGTTATAAATAAATTAACAATTGATATAAGAACAAATTGAATATAATGAAAATGTTTCTTTTGAAAACGGTTTTTTCCTCACAAGTAAATTTTTTCATAGTAAATTAATAAAATTAAAATTAATGAGTGTTATTAATTCAATATATATATATATATATATATTATATATAAAATAAGATATTTTTTATATTCATAAAATATAGATGATTATTATAATATAGAAACAACCCAAATTTCACGCATAAAAATTTATATTTTTATTAAGGATATTTTACCGCCTTTTAATGGAGAACATATTTTAAATCCAAATTGGTATACTTTTTAATTATTATATGTGAAAATAAAGTAAATATTTTAAATAGTAACTTACAAAAATATATTAATTGGAAATATTGGTATTTTTTCAAAGCTATCATATTTTGATTAATAGTGAAAAATAATGAATTTAAATTCACAACTTCTTTGTCATATAATTTATAAATATTATTAAATTAAATTTTTTCTCAGTTTTAATGGTTAATGAAATTTTTTTATATAAAAAATTACAATTTAGTTCATTTGAATAATATTTACAATGAAATTTAATATAAAAACACATTAATGTATTGAATATTTTTAAATTAAAACTGACATTGTCGTCCCATCTGTGGGATTAAATTTAATTTAATTTCAATCATATCTAAGATTGTATTTTTTTTAAATGATTCCATATATGGAATCCAGATAAATTATTATTTCTAATATGGTCAATATAGTTTTTTACCAAAAATATTAGTTATTGTAATTAAAATTAATTAGATTGATAAAGAGAAAAAATTTCTTAACAATGGACTAAACAATAATCATATGACCAAAAAAGACCAATAAACTTGTCCAAAATCCATAATATGGACATATATAATCTCCATCCTATGATTAATACACATTGAAACATTATTTGATCAACTTGACATGGAAAAAACATGTGTGGTTTTCCTTTTCCAAATATTTACAAGAGTGCCGATTCTCCTCGACTATAAAAGGAATCCTCTCATCCAACTTCATCACATCAATCTCGTCACATTATATTGACCAATATCCTTAAAAATAGATCCTAAACACTCATTACCTCTTCCTAGAAACCTATACATTGTCATAATGATATCCAAGGAATCCCATTGGTTCAGACAAATTAGAATTTACCTAAAGAAGAGGTAATATCCTTCCTTAATCTACTTTATCATATTTTTATTCTCTACCCCCTAATAACTAATTATTAAATTATTCTACATTAAAAAATTATCATAAATTTATTTTGTTTTTTATGCTATGTTTGATACCAACTATTACACACACATCCATCAAATTGGTAATCAATATACTTTTTATGTGTACGAAAACTACTACCTCACGAAATGATGATTGTTTATTTTTCCTTGACCATGTATCAATGTAAGAATTATGATGATCATTATGATTATATATATAATTTATGAAATTCATAATTTGTTTCATATTATGTATTCATTTTACAAAATACATCTTTATACATTACCTTTTGTGTAATTACAAAAATTTTGTTTGAGGAAATGAGGACTACCTCCCCCCTCAAAGCGATGTGATTCATTCGCACGCTACGATGAATGTATAATAATGGATTTAGTGAAATTTTATGATATATAAAAAACATTAATTATTTTATAAATATATTATATAAATATTTAAATATATTTCATTTTCATTATTTCATTCAATACAAAAAAAAATTGAAATATTGCTCATTTGTAAGTATAGCCTACTGTCTCAATTAAAGGTTTATTACATTTCGTACTTATATAATATATAGTTTTTTAAAATATATTTATACCAATTATAATTGATATTTAAATCATGGTTTATATCCTATAAATCATGATATATTTATATGGACCAAATATATAATAAATTACGACACATATGAAGAACAATGTGGATGCTACCCGAAGTGAAACTATAACAAATAATTTTTAACAAGTGGGTATATAAATCCTTATTAAAACCATATATGATATTATATATAATAATACATTTATATGTTATTTTTAAATTAAAAATATATTTATTATAGTGAAATTTTTTATGATTACAATGAGAGTCATGACAAGAGGTAAAGGAATTCCTTCTCACTTTTTATTTGGTTGAAATTCATTCCTTATTCACCACTAATTTAATTTGTGGGGTGTATATACTACCCATGAATGAATTATTTGAATATTATTATAAAAGTTTTTGGTATTTACATATCCATTATATGATCATTCCATCAGGTGGTTAATGCTTCAAAAATCCCAAATCGGTAAGACAATTTTTCCTCACAGTTACTTCCTTGAGATATTTGTTTTGTTAGGAACCAAAATTATTTGTCGAGATGTATCTAATTAAAATTTACATATAATATCATGAATCTCATTCCTTTTATGATATTTTAATATTCATGTAATTTTATTTTTTTTACATGGGTATTTTGATTCAAAATTTCCAAGAGGTAAGAATTTATGGAATCAATATGATCGTCTTTCAATATTGTTTATGATTATGCATTAATTGATGAAATTTTATGATCTATCTCTCAGGAACACTCAATAAGATTCATAACATTTAGTTAATCATGTAGTATCCAACTAATTGTAAAAATTTTCCACTTTTTTGCTACATAATATTGTCAATAAAATATTTTTAAGAATGTCTGAATTTACTTCTATCTTCAGTCATAAATCGATGTTCATTAAAAACCATATTTTCTAAAGAGCTTAAAAATATATTATAATATTCTCATATTATGACAAAATGACAATTTCTCAAATTATTTTTTTATTTTTTTTAAAATGGAATCTTTTTCTGATTTTCAATTAGTACATTTTTGAAAACATTTTACAGTGAATAAGTAATGGTTTCCACATATGGACTTTCCCACCATATTGTCCGTCATTCCATTGAATGAATCCTTTTCAGGAGTAAAAAGTTATTATTTTTGAACATTTTTTCCCTAATATTCTAAATATTCAATTTTTTAATTTATTTTTCATGAATGTGGTTTTCAAAATGTGTTAAAATCTGACTCTATATGTTTTCATGTAAAAAAATAAAAATAATTTCAATATTTCATTATATGTTTCCAAATTATTTTAAAAGATTTTTTGTCAAAAAATTCATGATTTAATTGTATATTTCATTATTATTTTAAAATAAATGGTTTTCAAAACATTTTCACGATTTCCTAATAAGTTATCAAAGTGTTTTCAATTAAATGGTTTTCAAAACTTTTTCATGATTTTATTATATGTTCTCTGTATTATTTCAATGTAAATGGTTTTTCAAAATGTTTTCAAATAATTTTTAATGTTTTCATGTTAATTTTACTCAAAATAGTTTTCAAAAGGTTTTATATTTGAAACCCATATCCTAAATGTGAAATGACATTTCCCTCTAGAAATGGTTTTAAGTATTCATTGAAACTTATTTCCCTTCTATAATGACATTTGCTGGTGTTACTAATGACTTTGTAGGGGAACCAATTCAATGTATCCATCCAAATTCATTCTCCCAATGGTTTATGTTTTGATGAAATGATATCTATGTAACGAATTTTTATTTTATGGGATATATGATTTGGAAATCCACATTTTTCATGAGTTAACTTTTTGATTTAATGGTAATGAAAACTATATCTTTTTCTACTTGTTATGATATGATCAAATTTCTATTATACCGATTTCATGGGGTATAATATGATCTCAAATGATCTCGTGGAACATGTATATATTATTTCACTATGATATTATTTGGACCTTTATTTACCTGTAATGTATTGGGTAAATATGTATATCCCATGATATAAACTATGATGGACATGGGATTGAACCATGACTACTTAGATGGCAATGTGAATGAAACATGACAACCATGATTGTGTGAGGAGTGTTATCATTATAATAATATGGAAATGGGAGTGAATCTCAAATCCCAATATATTGTGGAGAGTGAATAAATGTTACTAACATGTCTTCATAAGTAATGACTTAACTGCTATGGAAATAATTTTATGTGCTACCATGTTTTCCACAATTCCATGTTTTATTCCTAGGATATGCTTTCACGGATTATGTTCTATATTTAATAATTATACTTTTATTAATAGATCAAAATATTTATTCCATGATTCAAGTTTATGGCCATTTATATTTTTGTGTGATATTCTGATGTTGTGACCACGTTCCCATAAACCTATGGACAAGTTTATATTTAAATGTATCCCTTGTTTACACTTACTGAGCATATAAGAACACCCATTGTTATATTTACATTCATATGTTGTGAAGATATGTATTAATTGTTATATGTTTTTAAGGGTTTTATTCAATAAGTACCTTGTGGAAGAACAATTATCTCACTTGTGCACTAGTTTTCATGTTTCCATGTTTCCAAAGGCACTAATATAATACAAACATTGGGAATATGTCTGTGTAATGAATTTTGAATTCCAAAAATGTGATGTAATTATTATGTGTGTTAATACTGTGTAGTTATATTAATTGAATATTTTATATAGTTTAATATATCAATTTTATCCATTTATCATTCTTCCAGTAATTTGGACTCAGAGTTCCATAAGCCACTACTATGAATTTGAAACTTGCATATCAATCCATCACACACCTATTCAGTTAGGTAAATAACATTCTAGTTGTTGTATGTAAACATTTTTTTATCATTTTCTATCACATTTTTATATGGATTTTGAATAATAGCTTCCTATTATTCTAAGAAGGGGTTCTATTTACATGGGTGTGTGTGTTATTAACATATCAATAAGAATATTAAAAATTAATCTTGGTGTATAGATGAATAAATATAATGTTTCTAAAAAAAATTAAAAAACCTCTCCATGACCATATCTTTCTATGAAATGATATTTTTTATGTTTATAGATCTATTTATAAGGATGATAATTGATTTTAATGATTCATGAATAAATCAGAAATACACATGAGTTCCCTATGGAGACTTAAATGTGGGTTAGTTATACCATGGATGAGGATACATTAAATAAATTTGACGGGAATTTCATAGATTCATTAAAATAAATTTATATATATGATCATATAAACTCATTTAAGGAATAAGTATTTTAGTTGTTTTACTATGAAAAAAATAGCAATGAATAATTTATTTTTTTAATTCATTCTTTAGGATCAAACAAGAGGACCTTTGATATAAGGACCCGACCATATTACATTGCATAATCATGAATTTTAGTAATGAACTCACTTACTTTCACATTGAGGGACCTTTAAAGGTTATAGTATTAGAGAATTAGAATATAACACATGCATAACATTCCACATTTATAAAGTGAATATACCCCAAATATATAATCCATTTCATCCAAAATATAAATCATTTCAAATAAATCAGGTTTTAGTTGAAATATTTTCTTACCATTTACATGGATTTCTTCATTTTCATTCACATCCTTATAACCTATGAAAATAATTTTAAATCGTGGGATTAGCACAAAACGCTCATTAAGGGATATAAAAAAAAGTAAAGATAACACTAGTCCTTTCATACTAGTAATGTATGAATTCATTTTCAAAACAACATATTTTTTACCCATATAAACATATTTTGGGAAACATAATATTTCCACAAGATTTACAAGAAATATATATTAAACATAAATTGATCCATAAAGTTATATTGGGGAAATACTTACATAATCTTGCCACCACCTCATCTACCTTATAATTTGTAACCCTCAGGGCTACCTTACAATGTAACCATCATAGATACCTTATTGTGTAACCATCATAGTTAAAATTGGAGTAACCATATATAAGTACTCAATATATCACATAACCAATTCATTAGAGGGAAATATTGGTCCCACCCTTCATCATAAAAAATTCCCAAGAAGATGAACATAAAAAAAAGAAATTTATAATTTTATTAAAACATTTTTTTGAATTTTGTAAAACATAATTTTAAAACATAATTCTAAAATAAAATCCCATTAAAAATATCATATAATTGAAGCAAGAAATAATATAATGGATGTAAACTATATATACACTATAAATAAAAATAATTAAACATAATATAAAAATAATTCATCACATAATCAATATTAATACCACATAATTAAGGATATAGAAGGATATCCAGCAGAATGGAAATTAGGTTATGAATTTCATTACCTCAAGTTTTTCATACATAAAAACAATTTAAAGACACATAAATTATGTTTAAAATATTGTTAATAAGATCTTATTGAAACATTTTCATTTTATAACACCTTATATGATCATTTTTTAACATCATTTCACCCTTTAGTTTTTAATATTTTGTTCCTTCCATTATTTCGAGTGCATTCTTTACATCGTTTCCCTGACCGTTTTGTATTTAATTTTCTTATCATATGTAAATGAAATAACAGAAGTGGAATTAAATTGTATAAAAAAATTCTCATAATATAAAATGATACCATAAATAATTTTTTATCATATATTATGATAAATATCTAGATAAAACATTAATTATATTATTAAGATCATTTTTTGTGTATCATTGATAATCTTGAACTTCTATCATTATATAATTTAATTTCATGCATTTAATTTCATTATAGAATATAAGATATAATAATTAATATATATTCAATTATGTTTCAACCATTAAAATGGTTTTATGATCACATTTTAAGGAATTAATGGAAATTGAAAACACATCATCCATGATTTTGGTAAATCGACATATCGTGGACGGTGTTTTTATTTATAGAATAAGATAGAGAGAGAGAAGAGGAACCATGATGATGAATTTTTTATATGAAAATTATATAATACATAATTTTTTTGATTCTTGATATTTCATACCTCTAGGATAAGGGGATGTGTATAGATTATATGAAAAGAAAGGATTTGAATCGAAAACACGTGAAAAAAGGAATAAGATTCTTACCTCTTGATCTATTCTCCTTGAGATCCTCCTTAAGGCCTTTGGTTTTGGAATTTTAATGAGACCAGTTGGTCTTGGACGTGTGGAAGATCCTTAGGGAGGGGATTTGGTAGAAAATAATAAATTATCAATGCTTGATAGCTGTGTGAGGTAGAGGGAGTTAGGGTGGTGTTTATAGTGAAGGATATGAGAGATTTTACACTATTTTAAACATTATTTTAAAATGTTTTCTCAAAACAATGAATAGTCTATATTAATGTGACCCAAAAAAATAATCATTTCTTGTGTGTTCTACACAGGTGGTCTTACATAATCCTTGAATCACCTATGATGCAGTAAAACATGTTTTTAGAATTTGTTGCAATTTACTCTATTTAACTATTAATAAAAATCATGAATTTCATAAAAATCCCAAAAATTCAACCTAAATTTTTTTCGACGTTTTTAATTAAAAATGAACTCATTTTTTCAGAAATATTTTTTTAAATGTTATTAAAATAATTTTAATATAAAATCACAATTTATTCAAAAATAACAATTTTAATTCTGTAACTCATTTTATAACAACTTGAAAAATTAATCAATATCCCATTACCCTATGTCATTATGAAAAATTAAATAATTATATGGTTTACTTTTCATAATGGTCATATTAGAATACCCAAGTCTATGTTACTATTCACCAAACAAATACTTTGGTTCTATCACACTCTTTATAATATATTGATCAAAACCGTAGATGTCCGTTTTTTGAAATTCAAGACAATGAATCCAAAAAATTATGATTAAATTCTAGTTATAAAAATTTATTTTAAAAAGATTCATTCATTTAAATTTAATTTTTTAAAAATAGGGTGTTACATTTTCCCCTCCTTATGGAAATTGCATCCTCCCAATTTTATTTAAATATTAAACAATTGAGGGCACTTTTCCCTCATAGCATTTTAAAATTCACATTTTTCTTCTTCAACAATATGGTTTCTCCATAAAACCATTACCTAGTACAATAACTTATTCTGTAATACATATTCTCTTGGAACAATAATTTTAAAAGGTTTACCTTCTATGAGATTTTCACTTCCAGATCAACAACACCATGGATTATAACTTGATAGTAATCTTTCACATACATTCCCAATATCGAAACATGAAAAAAAAAATTGTACATTAGATAAACATAGAGGCAATGATACTCGGTAGGTTACATGTCCAAATTTATCCAAAAACATTTATGTTCTAATGAATCGTGGAATAATATTTCATTTATTACTAAAATGAATAATTCTTTTCTAAGGATAGATTCTTAGAAAAAAATATCACCTAGCTCAATATAAAACTCATTCCTCCTATTGTATGTGTAACTATTCTACCAGATATAATCATTCCACATGAGTTTCTATATCATTATAAAATTTTCAGCCACTTCTTCTACTAATTATAGTCTCATCAACTACCTTTCGGTAAATTCATCCAAAAAAGATGGAGTTCGACACCACATACCATAAAATTCCTCAAAAGGTTCCATCTGTGTATTGGAATAAAAACTATTATTATATGAAAAATAAAATAAAAAATGATCTTGATCCCAAATTCCCTGATAGTTTAATGAACAATCTCAAATCATATCCTCCAAATTATTAATCGTTCGTTCTGACTACCCATCTTATTTAGGATGCATATCTGTAATGAAATTTAATTTTGTGCCCATCAACATTGGAAGGTCCTTCCAAAAAAACTGAACATGGGATCTTAGTCATATACAATGGAAAGAGAAACTAAATGTAACCTAAAAATCTATTTATGGTATAGTTGATAATGAAGGTATAAATACATTTTATATTTAATAGAATGTAAATGTGAAGATTTATTCAGTTGATCAACAATAACATAAATTTCATTATTACCTCAAGAAGTCTGTGGTAGTCCCCCAACAAAGACCATAGAGGTATTTTACCATTTCCACTATAGAACTGGTAAAGGCTAAAGCATCCCCTTTGGTAATTTCCACTCTAAATTAACCTGTTAACATTTCATACATTTCACAGTAAATTCTATAATATATCATTTCATTCCATCCAAATAGTAATACTCCTAAAGGATTTAATAAATCATAGAACTTCCAGGATGAACAGAAAATGAAAAACTATAAGCTTCACACAGTAAATATTTCTTAAACTATGAATCATATGGTACCCAAAATCATTCTCCAAACCTCAATACACAATCATTATTAATGTTAAATTACGGAAACTTGCGCATTTTAAGCAATTCTACCTTTTTCATTACCTCAATGTCTTCCTTCTATGATTTTATAAATCTATCCGATAATGATGATTGTGTTGAAACATTGAAAAAAAAAACAGATGAACATCCTACGCAAACATCTTCTAATCCCAAATTCATCCAAACATTAATCAAGGTATCATATTCCAAATGTAACATGATTAATGATGAGTTCTGTTTTCAACTCAAGGAATCCACCACAATGTTAATCTTCCATGATAGTAATTGATCATGAAGTCATAATATTTTATCAATTAGATTCAGCTTCTCTACATCATGGTTAATTCATTATGAGTTAATATATACTTAAAAATTATATGATCATTATTGATTTTACATTTGGCTCTGTATATATGAAGCCTCCAAATTTTCAAGGCACCAACCATAATTTTCAATTCCAAAACATTTGTGGGATAATTTAACTCATGAGGTTTCAATTATCTTGATGAATAAGAAATTAACTAATCATTATTCATCAAAAACAAACCAAATAATTACAATGAAGCATCCCTATCGAAGAAAAAAACACCATTTTGAGATGAAAATGAAAAAAACTAGAGCATTCTCTAATATATTGTTCTGTTCCTAAAAACCAATGTAATATTCCTCTATCCAAATAAATTTAACCCCTTACATGTTAAAATAGTATGTAGGGTACATAAAAGTGAAATGATTTTAACAATGCATCGGTAATTACCTGTTAATCAAAAAAATCATATATATATATATAACATTTTTCGATTTTGGTAACTCATCAACAAATATTTTTCTGTAGGATCAATCGTTATCCCATTCTTATTTTCAATTTTCCTACAAAAAAATCAACAAGAAATTACACATACAAATTTTTACGTAAAATTTATTTTCCATTATGGTCTTCAATATAACCCTATGATCTTTTTCTTGCTTCTCTTTACTCTTAGAAAATAATAGAATGTCATCAAAAAACACAACAACAATTGTATAAGAGAAATCATTGAAAATTTTATTCCTATGATTCATGAATATTGTAGGTTAATTAGTTTACCCAAATGGAATAACAAAAATTCATAATTCCCATTTCCTGTATGAAAATTTATTTAAAGATGTTATCCTCCTTCACATTAGGTTGATGGTATCCAGATCTCAGGTCAATCGTGGAAAAGTACTAAGATCCCTTGATTTGATAAAAAATATCATCGATATGAGTAAAATGATACATGTTTTTAATAGTGATGTTATTCAAGTCTCTATAATAAATTAAGAGTATCTTGGAACCATATTTCTTTTTACCAAACAAAATAAAAGAACCCTATGGTGATGTGCTAGGAATAATTAAGCCTTTATCAACAAACTCCAGCAATTGATTTTTCAATTCAATAACTTCCATTTATTCCATTCAATATGGGGATTTAAAATTGGATTAATAGTAGGAGCTAAGTAAGTTGTGAATTCAACTTCTCGATCAGGTATAACACCGGGTAACTCTTTAGTAAAAACATCATGGTATTCAATTACCACTAGAACATACTTAATCTGAATAGTTACCTACTTTTAAAAAATATGTGCAAGATAACATTCATTTCCATGATTCAACATTATCTCATCTTCCTGATATGTTATAAAATTTATGGGTTATTTCTTGTATTCAAACTAAGACTATTTCTAAAAAAATATTCTTATCTATATAGTCAATCTTAGCATTATAAAAAGTATCTTACCCATTCCCTAAATGACATCAAAGTATAGTAAGGGAAAATTAACAAGGTTTATTGGTAAATTATTTCCACTTAAAAAATAAAAATATTATTATACTTATTATTTTCTATAATATGCCCCCATATTTTTTTAACAATAAGTTTTTCCCTCATTTTTTGAGGTGATATTTATAATTTACTTTAAAAATTTTCCAATATAAAGAAATTTGATGAACCTGTATCAAATAAACATTATATAAATAAGACTAAACAATGATTTTAAAGATACAACTTCTTTGGATGGCCCAAAATCTGCTAAGATAGTCACAAAATATGTCACCACGCCTCTTTGATAATATTTTGACTTCTTTTCATCATTTAGATCACTCTTTGGGCTACTATTTCCATAATGACTAATATCACCACATTTTAAAAACTGTAAACATTTCTTATTAGGATTAGTTTTAGGATCATTTTTTTCAAAATCTCGGTCTATATTTCTAAACAAACAACATCAAAAACACTATGTTCTTTTGGAAACTTTACATTAATAGGAAACTGTTCTTTATTACCATCAGATTTTATTGATTGAGTATTACTTATCACTGGCCATATAGACATCTTCTTACCCCTGTTATTAAAGTGAATTTGATCATCATAATACTCTATATGTACTATCTCAACAAATTCCATAAATTTCTCATAAATTTTTAATTTAATGGAGTTCAATTCCCTTCGATACCTTGTATTTATTCCTGGGTAAAACCGGTTGATTATTCGATACCGTGGATTTATTCCACTTCTGCTTCCCAATATCTTCTATAGAAAATCATTCTCAACAAACATATCATAGTTGAAGAAACATAGTAATATTTAAATCATATGACATTATAGGTTAACTATTGATTAAAAACCATTTATGGTATTCTATTAAAATCATCATAACTCGTAAAGTTATATAAACCATCCTCTGATACAATCTATTAGGACTCGACCTTTTTACGCTATATAATCTTGATTTTTAGTTAAGAACTCACATAGTTTCACATTGAGGATATTTTCAATTTTAGAGTTTTATATAATTAGGATATAACACATACATAAAATTTCACATATATATAGTGTAGATACCCCAAAAACTTTATCCATTTATTCTAAAATATAACACATTTCAAATAAAAATGTTTCATTGATAAATATTCATTACATTTTACATTGATTCCATCTATGTCTTAGACATATTTATAACCTCTAAAAATAATTTAAAAAATGGTATTGGAAAAAAATATCCATAACGTATTTAAAATGATAGAATGAAAGAATTATTCCTTAAATACCTGTAATGTATGGAATCATTTTCAAAATATACATACTTATTACCAATATAAAATTACTTTTTGAAACATGAAATTTCAGTGAGACTTACTCAAAAAAATATAGATCACAAATAGAACAATAAATGTGTCTTTTGGAACTAATTACATAATCTTGTAACTATATTAGGTTGCTAATAATTTGTAACCCTCACGGCTGTAACGTCCCAGTTCCGGAAGCCGCCCAGAGGCGCCCCGTACCCAGTTTGTCACATGGCCTCAAGAGCATTTTCCTGAATGCCAAAGGCTGCCGACTAGAAGCGAGGGCCTTGGGTGATAGTGGGGAAAATAAGCCCTCAATGTCAGAGTACACAGCAGAAGTAAACAAACATACAATAATAGAAGTATTAATAATCCATACAAAAGTAAATAGCGGAAGGCTAAAAGAAATAAACAATTGGAGCATACTTATATATATAAATGATGCATTATACATATATTTCTAGGAAATCATCCAAACAAACCACAATGCTGGAACACAATAGTACTAAACCAAAGTATGAAAGAAAATAGATAAACAACTCCTTAGCATCGCAAGCCTTAGCTTGATCCTATGCTCTCTAGCTCCATATCACTCATGTCCCTGAAGTAGAAGGGCGCTTTCCCTTATCTATACCTATAGCAATATAATTTGTTTGGACCCAAAAGCATGACCCAAACAGGGTGTCAGTCTAAATCCTAGTATTCAACCACCTGATGATCTGGGCCTAATAATCAGTGAATAAATATGGTAAGAAAGTACAGAAAGATGTAAACAGGAAAGTACTATGCAATAACCAATCCAATGTTCAAAGTCAAGAAATAGCTAAACAGAAAATGTTATCCTTCTGGGAAGTAAACACAGTCATCTCCTCTTTTCCTACCTTAAAAGTATAAGCAACCCTATGGGTAGTAAACTCAGTCTAACCCCTATGGATCAGTCATAAGTATTCATGAAGACTCTTTAATGAATCACTCCTTGTCAATTCCCCTTATAGTCTAAGGTATACTATGAATCTCTGAGGAAGATCACATGGTCAATTCCCCTTATACCCCTAATGTCAAAGACTCTATGAGTAATCTCACTCAGTCAATTCTCCTTATAGGCCAATTCGTTCACAGACTCTCTAAGGAAGCTCACTCTGTCAATTCCCCTTATAGTCTGGTGTGATTCAAGGTAATTAAAAGTAAAAAAAAAATTACTATCTAAGGAAGCCCGCTCATTAAATCCCCTTATAATCTATTGTGGTTCAATGAATCTCTCAGGAATATCCCTCAGTATACCCCCTTTTAGTATATAATTATAAAAGACTCTATGAGGAAGCTCACCCAGTCTATCCCCTTAGAGTCTATAATTCTCAAAGACTCTCTGAGGAAGCTCACTCTATATATCCACTTATAGTATACTAAACTAGGTTCTCACAGCCATGTGTAAGTCTACGCATTGCAATGAAATGAGGAAAAATTAAACCTGCAAGATTATTTGGCTAACGGTCTACAACATAACAAGCATGTCAGATATTAATCACACTATACTACCACTAGGCATTGGAAAAACAAGCAAGGTGGACAAACATGCTAAGCTGACCAACAGTCGTAAAAAACATGCATGGTAAAAACATCCAATGAATATCAAATCAACCCTATTCATATCCAATTAATCTCTATGCAAGAATAAAAACATGGAAGGGAAACAATACATGTAAATGATAAACACACAATACCCCATTCACGGGGATTGGGTGATTTTTCACTAAATATTCAGATACTTCTTACGAAAATGAACAAATCACCTACCTCAGCTTTGGGATATCTCTATATGTGACGCTCGAGGCTTGAATCACCTTGAAATTCTGAATATATATTAAAAAGTATAAAACATTAAACCCACGATAACATGGAAAAGAGTTCGAATTGGAAAATGTTGCTCTAGGGAAAACAGGAGCATACCAAGGCGATCCCAACACAATCGACAGCGGTCAGATCTGAGGATGGATACATGCTTGGGGGTTCATTGCAGATTTGCGACTGTAAGGAGCTCTCGGTCGAACAAGAACATAAAGAAGAACGTTCTAGAAACTAGACTTGACCCCGATGTGTTTAATAATAAAATTATATGACGTGTACTATTTATGTACATGGTGTGTACTTTCTGTTTCAGTACTCCACTTTAGGCGGCCTCCATATCACCCCCACATGGTCATGTGCATGGCCGCTACACGGCCAGAACCTGGCCACCTGTGGTGACCTCGTACACGCAGTGTACTCATACAGTACACGGCAGGTACTTAATAAATATATAGAATTTCCTCTTTTCCTAAAAAATGACCAGAAAGGAAAAGCATACCTGAAAAGAAGATCCGGGTTCTTATAAACATCCCCCATTAATTAAATTTTTCCCGAATTCCTTAGCAAGGTGTATAAGAAGAAACATCAAACAACTCTGTCCATTGTGATCGTAGATCAGCCTCCCTCTACCATCTCTCGTCATGTACTCGACCATGCTGCTATAACACCGGTACCAGATGAATAGAGTGGCCACAAAGAACCTTCGTAATGCGATAAACAATCCTGATAGGATTATTTTCGAACGAGGCATCCCCCTCTAACTCAACCACCTCAGGTTGAAAGACATGAGATAGGTCTGATAAGTAACATCAAAGTTGAGAAACGTGGAAGACATCATGCATAGCCCAGTTCTTTTTAGGTAACTGCAACCGATTGAAAACTGGCCCAACTCTCTTCAACACATCAAACTGCCCGACGTATCTCGATGAATGTTTACCCTATCTTATGATCCTCCTATGTCCCAACCTCGGTGCGACACGTAGAAAAACCTGATCCCCAACATCAAACTCTAGAGGTCATCTCCTCTGATCAGCATAAGACTTCTGATGAGACTATGCAGTATCCATCCTCTTCTGAATCAACTCTAACTACACAATAGTCTCCTGAACAAGACGAGGTCCCAGCATAACTGCCTCTCATATCTCCCGCCAATAAATGGGTGATCAGAATGATACAAAGCCTCAAAAGGTTCCATCTGAATAGATTCTTGAAAACTATTGTTTTATGAAAACTCTACTAGGAGAATGTGTCTCTCCCAATATCCTCAAAAATATAGAATAAATGCTCAATGCATGTCCTCATGAACCTGAATCATACGCTCAGACTGGACATCTGTCTGGGGATGGTATGAAATACTCAAAAGTACCTATGTTCCCAAAGCCTTCTGAAGCCCCTTCCAGACTGAAGAAGTAAAATGTGCATCCCTGTCTAAAATAATGGAGTGTGGAACTCAAGGTATAGATACAATCTCTCGGATGTAAAAACGTCCCAACTCATCAACAGTGAAGGTATCCTTGATTAGAAAGAAGTTAGAAACCTTCATGAGTCTGTGAATGACACCCCACACTACATCATTCCATCGAGACGACCTGGGAAAACTGGTCACGAAATACCTCGCGACATCATTCCACTTCCACCCGAAAATGGGTAACTACTACAAAATCCCAATTGGTCACTGATTCTCTATCTTCACCTGATAACATGTGGAACACCACAAGAAGTAACCAGCAACATCTCTCTTTATACCTGGACACTGACACTGATGGTGTAGACCACGATACATTTTGGTGATACCAGGATGAACTGCCCAATCTAAGGAAAGAAAGTTCTGCATCAGCTCCTCGCGTATATCTGTTGGCACCCATACACGCCACTAGAAACACAAGATCTCATCCTCTCCTATGCTCCATCTAGGAATAGGGTCCTCTCCTAACATGTTTTCCTATAAGACTAGGCCTTCCGATCTTGATATCTGTCTCATTCGAACTCGATCGAAAAGAGTATAGGTAATAGCTGCATATGAATGAAACGTATTCCCCTGTCTATCGTGCACCTCAAAATTCATCTCAGAGAATAGAGCCATGAGCTGCCACTCACTTCTATCCTCCTGAACATCCTGTATCTAAGTCCTCCTACTCAGTGCATTGGCCACTGCATTTCCCTTCCCATGCATATATGAAAGCTCAATTTCAATGGACTGGAGATACTCAACCCACCTTCTCTGCCTCAAATTCAGATCATGCTGAGTGAAAATGTATTTGAGACTTTTGTGGTCGATGAAAATCAAAAAATGATCTCCTAGAATATAATGTCTTCAACAACATAAGGCATGAACAACTACCGCCAACTCCAGATCATGTGTCAGGTAGTTCCACTCATGTGGCCTCAACTGCCGAGACCCTTACGCAACGACTCCAGATCCCTGCATAAGCACAACTCCCAACCCGATACTCGATGCATCATAGTAAAATGTATAGCCCATGCCCATCTCTAGAAAGACCAGTATCAGTACTGAAGTCAACCTTCATTTTAGATCATGAAAGGCTGACTCACAAGAATCTGACCGCGTGAACTTCGCACCCTTCTTAGTCAGTCCCTTCAGAGGTGCTCATAAGCATGAAAAGTCCTATATGTAGTATATGAAATATCCAGACAGCCCTAGAAAACATTGTATCTCAAAGACATTCCTTGGCTGTTCCAAGGAAACTACTAATCTCACTTTCTATGGGTCTAATGATACTCTTGTCTGTGAGATAACTTAACACAATAAGTGAATCAAATCCATCCAAAAAAGGCATTTTGAGAGCCTCTCATATAACTGGTTCTCTCTCAGTGTACTCATAATGATCTCAAGATTTGTGGCACAGTCGTCTTGAGTGTGAGAGTACACCATGATATCGTCCATGAAGTCAATCATGAAAGAATCCAAGTATGGATAGAACACTTGGTTCATCAGTTCCATCAAAACTACATGTGATTTTGTGAGACCGAACTGAATAAAAACATACTCTTATGGACCATACCTACTTTGGAAGTCTATAAGAGGTATATTTGATGGTCTAACATGAAACTGATGTTAACTGGACCTCAATTCAATCTTCAAGAACAACCGGGATCCGTGAAGCTGATCAAAGAGATCATCAATCCACAGCAGGGGATATCAGTTTTTGACCGTCAACTAGTTGAACTTTTTATAATACACGCAAAGCCTGAGTGTACCATCTTCCTTCTTCGCAAAGAGGATAGGCGAACCCCAAGGAGAAGTAATGGGTTGGATGAAACCTTTTCCTACAACTCCTCCAACATCTTCTTGATCTCCTAAAACTCAGGTATAACCATCCTATAAGGAGGAATTTACACTGGTTCCACCCCTGGTACAAGGTCAATAGAAAAGTATGCTTCTAACTCCGGAGGCAAAGTTGAAAATTCCTCTTGAAAGACGTCCCTAAAATGATCCACCACCGGAGGAAAGTCTAACTGTGATGTCCCCTGGTCATCCAGATATAGACTGGAGATCTAGGCTATAACTCCTCATAATCCATGATTCTCTAGTCCCACTCTACTCACCTGGAAATCCCACACACCCTTATGAAGAAAAGATCCACCCTCTGATGATATGAAATTTACCCTACGGCGATAATAGTCGACAACTACCTGGAAGGAAACTAACCCATCCATCACGAGAATGAAATCATACCATGTCATATCTAGGACATATATGTCCCATAAAAAGTAACAGCCCCCAATATCTAGAGGGAACTCCTTGAATTAATGTACACAAGTTGTTCTAGTCCCCAATGATGTGTCTAGTGTCCAAATATCAGCAGAGGAAAAGATAGAGAGCCCAAGGCTCTCCACAACAACAAAAAATATAATGTTATAAGAAGCCCCTATATCAAAAACTGATGATGATAAAATTGAGGCAACTAGAATCATACCTTGAACTGTAGAAGGTCTGAGATCCTGCTTCTGCTGGTTTTTCTCCACTTTTAATGTCTGGCTAGTAGCGTGGCCCTGTGACCCTGACTGGCCGCTCTGAGATAATCCACCCTACTATCACTGATAGCTCAGTGACTGACCACCATGGCCGCGACCTCTACCTCGTACTGAACAGAAGGAAGAACTACAGTTCCCAGAATAGTGAGAAAATGGTGGGGCCTCTCCTGTACGAGGAGTCATAGACCAACCCCTTTCACCAGCTGTTAGTGAGAAGATCTGATAGAAACACTAATGATGGCTCATCTTGCCTCAAGATCATCACTCCATTGGGTCTCTATGATATTGTGGCCAAGTATTCCCACTACTCTCGCACTGGTAGCACACCATGAGGCTACTAAAAGTTGCATCACGCCTACTCTGATCTCCTCATGAAGACCCCCTGAGGCACTTCATGCTATTAGTAGGATTAATACTATCTCTGGATGTCGAACCGCCCTAGCACACTGCTCTAGAATCTCACAGATTACGCTCTGTGATTAGGGCCTTGTTGAATATAGAGGATATCAAAGTCTGCCTGAATATGTTCAACTATGATCAGATGTCATGAATCTGAACATCCTCAAACATTCATGCAATGAAAAACTCATATCCTCCTACAATAGGTGTGAAACATTGAAGCTATGTGAAGCGAGAGGAATAATCCACCACAGAAAGAGTACCCTACTCCAGACTCATAAAATGTTGTGCTCGATCTGCCTCAAGGTCTCTTGATAGATGTAATTGTAGAAGATGCACCAAAACACATCCAATGCCACACTCTACAGGCATCCCAACTATGAGATCACCTCCCACTACCTCGCATCATAGTCTCGGATAATATAGGGAGTGAGCTTCACCCACTTCTCTGGAGGCATCTCCAGATTCTTGAAAATCGTCCATGTGTCTTCTAGCCATTACTATGTAGCCTGGGGTCCTCCATCCCTTGAGAATGTGGGAGGATGATGCTACTGAAATACCAACGTCAATTCTTCCATTGACGGGGCAGGAGGCAGCACTCCCTGAAAAGTCTACATCATCCTCAAAAAGCCTTCCTGAAGTTGTGCATCAACACATGCATCTAGTATAACGGGTGGTGCCAAGACAGGCACAACGGGAGGATCTACAGGACGTCCCTGATCAGCAATATCCAGTGTCTGATCACCGTCTGGCAACTGGAATTCAACTGGAGGACATCGCGGTGGCATGACTCTACAATGTCAAGCACACACCTTAGATCATGATTATCAAAGACTGAAAACTATAAGTGCAAGAAGGGGAATAGGAGAAAGAATGCATTAATGTTTTAAAAAATATGACTACACGACGTGTTCAATTCCTACACGGTATGTTCCTTTATGCCATTCACATGGGCCTGTACTTCTGCTAAAACAGATCGTGTAACACCCCGAACATAGGGCATGTTTACCTAACACACGGTGTGTACTTGAATCCTATTTCCCTACCCGAGTCCTTCTACACTGTTAAGCCACATGACCCTCCTAAGACAAGCCTACAATGAATGCCTAACATATACATGGCATGAACTAAACAAGCTTCACCTGGCATGTGTTGTTAGTTACATGGTCGGCTACATGGTTCACTCTACATGGTGTTCTCTAGGTGGACACGACGTGTACTTAAAAGATCTCTCTGGCCTATTTTTTTCATTACATGGCTGGATAATTGGGTCACACGACAAGGTGTGTTAAATCATGACACGACCTATATATCTGATGTTTCATCCATCTGTCTATTTAGTCACACTGGTAGAAACATGGTTTCTAAAACATGTCCGGTATATACTCTACCTAGTGTGTTCCTGCAAAATTTTCACAAGCCATGGTTTCTACAACATGGCGTGTACATACTGTATGCAGTGTGTTCCAGCAAGATTTTCACAACACCGTGTCCCTACCCACATAGCCAGTGACACGGTTAGAGACTACATGGAATGTACATATAGTACACGGTGTGTACTTAAGAAAAAACGGATCCTTCCAAAATAGAAGGACATGTGGCGTGTGTTTCAACACTACACATCATGTATTCTGGGTTTTTCCAGATTGTAAGCCTCGGAAACTACTCTGGATCCCAGAAAACATTGACAACGAAAATTTATGTTCCAAATTCTGAACCGTGAGGGCCCATACTCCCTACAAATCAATGATTCACATCTTATACATGTTATAAACAAGAAAAAAAAGTCAATGATCCACCCATTTGAATTCACGAGGTCCCATAACACCTCACGAACCAATGTTTGGCGTTCATTAAAAAACCATACACAAAGAAATAGCTTATCAAAAACATGTATTCTATCAAGACATCTATCACAACAATATGCATATCTAGCACGAAATCTATCACAACAGTATGCATATCTAGCATGACATCTAACACAATAACATACAATCACTAATGCACCCTAAATGGAATGGAAAGATTTCATGACATGTTATTATAGCAAGTGCCTATATGATGCATGAGATGGCATTCCCTCATCTCATCGGGTTGCAACAGAAATAGAACCTCAATAATATAAACCATAATGGCATAAAGCATGTGAATCACCCAATAGTGATATCAAATCAACTGTAAACTTAAAAAATAATAAAATTACAATAATAGAAGTAAATTAGCTTTTAATTGTACACGGGTTAGCTACTCCCAGGCACAAATTATTACTAATTACTTATTTCGTCCTATCCCTAGATATAATCTCCAAACAGTAAGTCAAGAGAAATGATTCCTCTGACACAACATTGTAATGTCTCGGTTCCGGAAGCCGCCCAGAGGAACCCCTTACCAGGTTGGTCACATGGCCTCATGTGCATTTCGCCGAATACGAGAGGATTCCGACTAGCAGTGAGGGGCTTGAGTGATAATTGGGAAACTACGCCCTCATTGGCAGAATACAAAGTAGAATTAAACAAACATACAACACTGGAAACAATAATAATCAATTCAAAAGTAAATAGTGGAATACTAGAAGAATTAAACAACTAGAGCATACATATATATATATATGATGAATTATACATATATTTCTAGGAAATCTTCCAAAAAACCACAATGCTGGATAACAATAGTACTAAAACAAAGTACGAGGGAAAACAGATAAACCTCTCCTCATCATCGCAAACCTCAGCTTGGTTCCTTGCTCTCTAGCACCACAGTACTCATGTACCAGATGTAGAAGGGTGATTTCCCTTATCTATAACTGCAACGATATAATCTGAATGGGCCCAAAAGCATGACCCAAATAGGGTGTCAGACTAAATCTCAATAGTCAACCACCTGAAGATCTGTTCCTAATAGTTAGTGAATAAATATGGCAAGAAAGTACAGAAAGCACTAAACAAGAAAATTATCATCAGTAACCAATCCACAGTTCAATCTCAAGCAACAGCTAAACACAAATAGGTAACCCTCTGGGAAGTACACAAAGTCATCCCCTCTAGTCCTACCTAACAAGTACAAGCAACCCTCTGGGTAGTACACTCAGCCTAACCCCTCTTTTTCATTTATAAGTATTCATGATGAATCTCTGAAGAATCACTCCCAGTAAATTCCCCTTATAGTCTAAGGTAGTCAAGGACCCTTTGAGTAAGATCACACGGTCAATTACCCTTATATCCCCAAGGTCAAAGACTCTCTGAGGAAGCTCACTCGGTCAATTACCTTAATATCCCAAGTCAATCACAGACTCTATGAGGAAGCTCACTCTGTCAATTCCCCTTATAGTCTGGTGTGATTCAGGGCAATTAAATGTATAAAAAGACTCTCTAAGGAATCTCGCTTGTTCAATCCCATTATAGTCTAGTGTGGTTCAAAGTCTCTGTAAGGAATCTCACTCAGTCTATCCCCTTATAGTCTATAATGCTCAAAGAATCTCTGGGGAAGCTCACTCTTTATATCCCCTTATAGTCTATAATGCTCAAAGATGCTTTGAGAATGCTCACTTGGTCTATCCCCTTATAGTCTACTATACCAGGTTCTCACGACCCTATGTTAGTCAACGCATAGAAATGAAATATGGCCAATGTAAACCTATTGAATTACTTGGCTAACAGTCTCCTGCATAACAATAATGTCAGATATCAATCCCTGCATCCTAAAACTAGGCATGGGAAAAATATGCAAGGCGTCCAAACAGACTAAGCAGATCAACAGTCGTAAATAGAACCTGCTTGGGAATAACATCCAAGGAATAGAAAATCACTTATCTCGGTAATGGGAGATTGCTATATGTGAACCCCGAGGATTGAATAACTTTGAAACGCCAAAGTTCTATGAAAATGTATAAAACGTTCAACCCATGATAACATGGAAAATATGAGAGATTTGAAAAAAAAGATTCTCTAAGAGAAGAAGATCGTACCGAGGAGACCCTACCGCAATCGACGGCGATCAGATCGGAGGACGGATGCACGCTTGGGTTTTTTTTTCAAAGATCAGTATCCATACATAGATCTTGGTCGAAAATGACCTAAAATAATAGAATTATTGCAATTAGATGTGACCCATGTGCATTTAATAAAAAAATAATGTAAACAGTGTGTACTTTTGATGTACACATCATGTACTCGCTGCTTCCATACTCTACTGTAGGCGACCTCTAGATTAACACCGCATGGTCATGTGCATGGCCGCTACATGGCCAGCACCTGGCCACCTGTGGTGACATATTACATGGTGTGTACTCATATAGTACACGGAGTGTACATAGAAAATTTTTTATTTTCCTATTTTCCTGAAAATTGACCAGAAAGGAATAACATACCAGAAAAGAAGATTTGGGTTCTTACAACGAATACCTTACAATATAACACTTACAGCTACCTTATTGTGTAACCATCATAGTTTCACTTGGAGTAACTATAAGTCTGACCTCTAAAATACACATTCCCAATGCATTCGAGGGAGATATATGTCCCACGATTCATCATAAACAATTCCCACGAATAAGAACATAACCATACAACATGAATAATTGCATTAAAAGTTTGATTTTGATTTTTCTAAAACATAATTTAAAAGAGGATTTTAAAAAAGATGACCATTATAAATATCATATAATTGAAGTGAGACTTAATATTGGGAATGAAATATGTATATACACTATAAATACTCGAAATTGAACAAAATATAAATAAATTTCTTCAAACAAACAGTTTTAATTCCATATATATAATGAATTAAGACGTTCACCTAAATAATGAAAATTTTGTTAAGAATTTCCTACTATCATGTTTTTATTTCACCAAAAATTTTAGAAAACTCTTGTATAATGGTTTAAATAGTGTTATTAATATCTTACAGACACATTTTCTTGTTTATAACACATTATTTGATCATTTGTTAACATAATTTTACCCATTTGTTATTAGTATTTTGTTCCTTCATTTGTTTCGGGCACATTCTTTACATGATTTCCATGGATTGTTTGAATTTGAGTTTCATATCAAATGGAAATTAAATTCTAGAAGTGGAATGAAATGGTATTTATATGTTTCACAAATATATAATTTTACCATAAAACATTTTCTAATATTATATGATGATGAATCCTTAGATAAAACCGTAATTATATTTGTTTAAATCATTTTTTGTAGTTCCTCGATAATCATGAACATCATTCATTATATAATTTAATGTCATGGAAAGAATTTTATTCCATAACTAAATTAGGTTAAATCATAATGATAAAATTATTCTTTAAACATTAAAAGGGTTTTACGATTATCTTTGAATGATGTAATTGAAATTAAAACCACATAGTCCCTGATTTTTTTTGTAAATAGGCACATTGCGGACAAGGTTTTTTATTTTTAGAATAATAGGGAGAAGAGAGGAATGATAATTTTTTTACATGAACATGATAACATAAATAATATATAAGATTATGGATATTTCAGACCTTATGGATAAGGGTAGAAGATGAGATTACAAAAAAATAATGGTATTGGAAAGAAAACCCATGAAAAAGGAAGAGGATTCTCACCTCTTGATCTCTTCTACATAAGAGCTTCCTCAAGGCCCTTGGTTATAGCCTTTTGGTGAGAAAAATAGGTCTTGTACGTGTGGTAGAGCCTAGGGGAGGGTATTTGGTAGAACATATACAATTTGTATGTCTTTATAGGTCTCTGAGGAAGAGAGAATTAAGTGTGGTATTTATAGTGGATCAGAGGAGGGATTTTACAATATTTTAATCATTATATTAATATTTTTCTCGTGACTATGAATAGTATTTATTCATGTGACCCCAAATAGTAATAATTGAATCTGAGTTCCAAACAAGTGGGCTTACTTCATCCATGCATCACTTATGAGTTAGTAGTATAATTATTTAGTATTTATCATAATTTATCATATTTTAGTATTCATAGAATGTTCAGGAATTTCATAAAAATCAAAAAAAATAACTCTATACATTTTTTTACATGTAGAATTAAAAAATGACTCCATTTTTAGAAAATAATTTTCTTAATTTTATTTTTTTAATTTTAAAATATAATCATAATTTATAAAAAAATAAATTTTAATTCTATAACTCGTTTTTTTAACACCTTGACGAATTAATCAAAATCGCATTACCTTATAACCATATGAAGATAAAATAATAATATGATTTACTATTCATAATGTTCATATTACTATTGATATTAATATTTATAACAGTATGTTACTATTCACCAAAATAACAAGTTGGTTCTATCAAACTCCAAATAACAAACAGATCACAAACGTAGATGACAATTTATTAAATTCAAAACATAGAAATGATAAAAATATGATTCAAGGATATTTATAAGTATCTACATATAACAAATTTTCAGGAATTTAAATTTATTTTTAAAAAAATGGTGTCACGACCTGCCTTCACCAAGTCGAGAGAAGGGACAACAGATTTCCAGACCCATCCTTCTTTGAGTTGAAGAAGAGATAATGATCCCTGAGACCCGACTTCAATAGGTCCCAGAGTGGTGACTAGCACCAAGGGTATTGAATCACACACAAGATGGAAGGCATTAACCTTTTTTATTTAGTAGGATTTGGAGACAAGATAGTAAATCCAAACAACACCAAAACTGGTTGTAAAATTAAATCCAAAGAAAAACATTCCAATATGCATTTTCCAAAAGTAAATGCTACAAAAGTACAAGGAAATTTCAAAGGTAAAGTTTCATGAAAAATAAAAATAGAAACAAAAACTGCCCCAATTTTTGATCTAGTATGGTCCCGCATGATCCCTGATGTCCTACTGGAAACCTGAAAGCAGTTTTATATTCTTTAGATGAGTATACAGGTACACTCAGTAGGGAAACCAAAATCTCTTGTGCACAAGTGGAGAGGCATTATAATGCCTCGTGAGAAAAGGAGATAACCAGAGTACCTAGCAGGGAAAATATCCACCCAATCCTTGCCAAGGCACACTCCCCAAATAATAAATGTAAAGTAATGTATTAGTAATAAAACATAGAAATTTGGGTTCCCCGCACCACATTACCCCTGGTTATTGAAGACATCCTACGCATCAGACATGTCCCACCATTCTCTCTGCAGTCCCACTACCATACCTACCCGCACACACCTGGTCTATAACTACCACACATCCTGATCACAAACACCTAGGTTATTATTACCATGCATCCACCCGTAAACACCTGGGCCACAACAACTACCGCCATGCCCAAAAACACATGGGCCTCATCCCCACGTCACTTGGGAAACAACCTACTCGCACACACCTAGGCCAACCACCACAACTACCATGCACAAAGAATCGTGGTCTATAACGGACCTCAGGCCATCACATCCTACATGAACAATATTGGGATACTTGGTAAGGGATCAGAAATGGAGATAATAAGTAGCAACTCATAGGAGTGTTGGAAAAAATACCTCCCCCGTGAAATTGCGGTTTTCATGACAAAGTTCTCAACATGGGTGGGGCGCAAATCAGAAACACAAGAAACACAATTATATGCATAAGTAACAAGCACTCATCCCAACCTAGGGGTTCCAAAACCAAACTAATCACATACACCCTCGTTACTATTCATTCATAAAAAAGGCACACCTATCACATCCAAGTCACAACTAATTCCCAGAACCAATTCCCCATTGAACCATTCTTTTTTTCATGTTCATGTAATTCCATTTATGTAAATTCTTCTCTACTAGGCAACTAACAGGCTTACCCACAAGCTAGGGAAAGAGGAAATATCCAAACGACAATTTAACCATTCACACCCGGTTCTCTTGTAATGTTACATCAACAAAAGGGATCTGTGAGATCCCTCGATGTATTGGAACTGAACCACGCCTCAAGATACGGCCCCACACAGCCTCAAATCCACAAATCAACAACCGAACAACAACCTAGGATCCCATACCCATCCATACCACCCCATAAGAATCAAACCGAACAACCACACATACTACCAAGACATAGCAGGGGGGATCCAGATTGAAGCACACCATTCATTAAGTTCCATCTTTATGTTTGGTTTACCGGGATGATCACACAAGGAGTTTTGTTCACAGGGCATCCATTTAATCAGAAAAATTTATTTTATTAAACAATTTACATGCTAATCCATTCAATCATCACAAAAGACACGATTTCTTTATTGCTCAAGGAAAGACCACCAACAACCATGATTTTCAGTGGACATAATCCCATCTATTTCACATCATATAAAATAAGATAAAAGAGTACAAAAAAATCATCAAACACACCCCTTAATTCTGTAAAATTCCATTTATTATCTTCTTTAATGTTTTGTTTCATCCATCACCAAATAATGAATAGCATACCCACCCCACATGATGCACAATAAAGGGAGATGAAGAAAAAACTCCTACCTGGATGATCAACAATTGATGTTTCTATCCACATGCCAAGAACTGGAGATGTGTGACTTGCATGGGAGGAACATTAGGGACTTAAAGAGTGAGCATAAATGCTTCAGAACTGGTGCACCCCTTGCCTTAGGAAGGAGAACTCCAAATTTTCATGGAAGGAAAATCATACCTTCCAAGAAGAAAAATAAATAGAAGAAGAAATTCCCATGGGATAAAAAGGAGATACTGGAGTTACGAGATATTGAATTTTGAACTGATTTAAAGACGGATTGTGGTTTGACCACATGATTGGGTGCTTACACAAGATGGAATTAATTGTAATTTAATAATTCCCATCGGAGTGGTGGCCATAATATTTGTGTGTTAAATGGTTTCCATTAATTAGAAGAAAATGCACAACAGGGGTGGAACTGGAATGTATGGGGAAAGGGGTGTGAAATCGAGGAAAAGCCACACGTTTTTGCAAGTAAGGGTCTCCTGGATCTTGGGGGATTTTAGATATTATTCATGGGAATTAAATTATTTTAAAAGGGGTATTAATAAAATTTTACGGGAAAAGATACTTTGTGGTAGAAGTAAAAATTGGAAACTGGAAAAAGGAATGTAGACCGCTCTGTGAGGACACAGTTCCACCGTCACATTTCCACCCTCAAGGTGGCACCCTCACAGTGCCACCATCATGGTTACACTGTCATGGTTCCCCAGTCGCGTTGTCACCCTCATGGTGCCACCCTCACGGTGCCACTGTTTCGTTGTGAGATCGTGACCGGTGCCATCGTCAACGGTGCCACCGTTTCGGTGTGACACCATGACCAGAGCCACCATTTCAGTTCAACCATTTAATGGAACCATGTTTCTTAGAAATTCTTTAATGAGTCACATCCTGATCCCTTACATCATATTCCTCTCAAACTATTCTCACCCATGAGAATTAAAACCAGACCTGAAGAAAAAATGGGGGGTCCGAACAACCACCTTGAAAGATACCTCTCAAGAGTGAACCTCATCAATATCTAGGAACACCTCTTCCTAAAGTTACAATACCAACATCCATAGTTTCATTCCATCTAGTCATTGGATAAAGAAGTTCCTTCCTCCATGTCAATATACTATCCGTTTTGGGTGGCACTGACTCTCCTGCACAAGTTTAATAACATCCACCTTAATACGTCTTGATTAGGTATTGGGTCCTCGCCTCCCCATAGTCATGACTCTTCACACACATTCAGATAACAAGGAAAACAACAAATTCCATAGTTAACAAGGTAAAGTTCTTCATCACAAACAAGTACAAAAAACATAACAAAACTCAAAACAGCTTGGGGTACTGGGTGCGCATTTGTGCCTCCTATTACTAGGTACTCTCCTCGGTCCCACCATACATCCATAACACACGAACCAAGGGAATGGTTCATCCACGAATCACCTTCTTCACATGATCCTAGATTCTCACACGTATTTTTACAAACATCATGTCTTCCTTGATATCGATCTTTCCACAGTCGAGGACATGTGAATCTTTGTGTAGATACAGAAGAAGCTGAGACACATGAATGACATTGTGCACTCTCAGTAGTAGTAGTGGTAGCACTTGTTGATAAGCCACTTCACCGACCCACCGTATCACTTCGAACATTCCGAGAAACCTTGGTGAAATCATACCCCCCGGCTGAACCTCTACTATCCAGGCCGAGGGGAGACCTTCAAGAACATGTGGTCCCCGACCTCAAACTCCAAGGGTATCCTCCTATTATCGGCATGTGACTTATGCTGGTCCTGATCCACCTTCATCCTATCTAGTATAATTTGAACCTTATTAGTGGTGCTATGCACCACTTCCGGGCCAAGAACACCTACTTCCCCGACCTCTGTTCAGCACACATGTGAGCGACATGGCCTCATGTACAAAGGTAAAAACGGAGCCATGTAAATTGTAGAGTGATAGATATTGTTGCATGAAAACACTACTAATGGAATGTATCATACCCACGATCCCCCAAAGACTGAAACATATGCCCGTAGCTTATCCTATACTATCTAGATGGATGTGAGTGACATGGCCTCCTGTACAAAGGTACAAACGGAGACATGCAAATTGTAGAGTGATAGCTATTGTTTCATGAAAACTCTACTAGAGGAATGTTTCATACCCATGTACCCCAAAGACTAAAACATATGCTCGTAGCATATCCTCCATTATCTGGATGGTGCGCTCTATTTTCCCATCTGTCTGGTGGTGGAAAGTAGTGTTGAGGCATAGTAGGGTGCCAAAAGCGCGTTGGAATCCTTTTCAGATCTGTGAGGTAAACTGAGTATCCGGATTAGATATTATGGACCTCGGAACACCATGAAACTGCACCACCTTATCCAAATACCTATGTGATAGGGAATCCACCATAATTGACTCCTTGATGTCTATGAAGTGTGATGATTTTGGCAGTCAGTCCACCACTACCTAGATATTATCGCAACCCCCTTGAAATATGGGTAGTAATATGAAGAAATCCTTTGAGTTGTTGTCCCACATCCACTCGGGGACATTTAAAGGTTGTAACATACCTCCGGGGACGTGATGTTAAACCTTCACCTGCTGAAACACAAGTCCGTTTTCTATGAACTATGCCACTTCCTACTTCACCCCGAGCCACCCAAACCGACTCCTCAAACCTCGGTACATCTTGGAAACTTTTTGGTGCACTACTATGGGTGAGTTTTGGAACTCTCCAAGAACTTTCCCACACATTCCCATTGGGATGAAAAACATTCCTTGAAACAACATCTGATTCTTCCCATCTTCTGACCATCCTTCTGGAGCATTGCCCTAGCTAATGCGATCACGCATCACTTTAGCCTCTAATTCCTCCCATTGAGACTCTTCCAGCTGTTTCAATAGAGAGGTCTTCATTTTAATCTAAAATAGATAACCTCTACCATTATACACACTTTCATCAAGCTGTATGGCATCTAACTTTTCCATTATCTTCCATGAATTTGCCAATACTCGAACCATGTCCATTGGCGACTTCCTACTCAAGGCATCGACAACCACGTTACCCTTTCCCGAGGTATAGGAAATTTAGATGTCGTAGTCTTGAAGGAACTCCATCCACCTTCGATGCCGTAAATTTAGGTCTCATTTGGAGAAAACATACTTCATGATCTTGTGATCTGTGAATACCTTGAAGCGCTCCCTGATGAGGTAACGCCCCCAAAATATTAGTGGGAACATGACCGCCACATGCTTTAGATTTTGGGTGTCATAGTTACGCCCATGGGGGCATAAATGCCTAGACCCATAAGAGATCACCCCTTGTTTTTGCATCAGCCCACACCACAGGCCTTGTCATGAAGAATAATAAAAAAACTCATACGTCACCAATTCATCTGGAAACCATAGCACTGGGGAACTAACCAACCTACCTTTAAGATAACTAAAGGTTTCCTTGAACTACCCATTCCATACGAAAGCCTGATCCTTCTCAGTCAAGGCTGTCAAGGGTGCTGCAACTCGGGAGAAGATGGGCACGAACTTCCAGTAGTAACCTAATAGACCTAGGAAACTACAAACCTCTGTCACATTCTTGGGTGTTTCCCATGAAACAACCGCCTCGACCTTTGATGGGTACACCGCTATTCCCTGCTCAGAAACCACCTGTCCAAGGAAGTTCACATCTCAGGTCCAGAACATGCACTTGGACAATTTCCCATAGAGTTGGTGTTGATGGAGGACCTATAAAACCTTTCTTAGATGCTCAGTGTGATCCTTATCTGATGTCAAGTAGATCACAATGTTGTCAATAAACATGACCATGAACCAGTCAAGATATTCCAGGAAGACGAAGTTCATGAGCCCTATGAACAGAACTAGTGCATTTGTAACCCTGAACAACATGAATACAAACTCAAAGAGTCCATATCTACACCTGAAGGCAGTCTTCGAAATTTCACCCTCTTTTAAAATCAACAGGTGATATCCTGACCAAAGGTCGATCTTGGAGAACTATATTTCCCCTTTTAATAGGTCTAAAAGGACGTCTATCCACGGGATAGGGTAACGGTTCCTAACCATTACCTGGTTCAGTCTCTGGTAGTATATGCACATCATGATACCACCATCTGGCTTCTTTGCGAATAAGACTAGAGCACCCCGTGGTGACGAACATGGTCAAACAAAACCCTTCTTCATCAGATTGTCAACTTGAATCCGCAACTACCGCAACTCATAAGGTGTCATCTTGTAGGGAGACATTGAAATCAGATAGGCACCAGGTCACATGTCTATCCGGAACTCAACCTCACGTTGAGGGGGTAGAGTCGCCACCTATTCTGGGAAGACATCTATGAACTCACTAATTTTCCCTGGGACATCCACCATCTCTGTATCTGCCGACTCCACTAATAGTTTAGCTAACAAGGAAAAAAGGGGCTCCACTCTCCGGATGCCTTTCTGGCAACCCCGCATGCCGATGAAAGTTATACGTCGGCCGCCCAAATCTGAAAACATGATCCTTCCTCAAAAGCAGTCAATAATGGCACATACAGAGAACAACCAGTCAATTCCTAGGATGACATCATATAGTTTTATCTGCAATAGTATAAGATCCTTTCTAGACTGATGTGGCCATATCATCTGTCTACACCCTCGGAAAACATAAGACAAGTCGGTCTGACCTCCGACTGGTGTACTAAACACCAGAGGCACTACAGGTATCTTAGTGTCTAAAACTAAAGCACATGATAGAATGAGTGTAACAAAGGAGTGTAAATCTTTTGTATAGAACATGGAATAGAATAGAGTACTAAAGAAGCTGATCATACCTCGAAAAACTTCCGACCCTGTTGGAACTGCTACCTCTACGGTGTGAAACTACCCACTCCCAGCTCCCCTGCCCCTCTAATGTTGGACACCTCCCCGACCACGTCCTGGTCGAGGTCCCTAAGTATTTCCCTAAGGTTGGCTTCCTCTAGTAACATCTACCCTCATAGGAGCAGGAGTTCACTGTCCCTGCTGCTGAATGGTCCTGGTTGGAATCTACTACTGCTGAAGTGGGTGTTGAACCTGCCCACCCCACAATATTGTGCATTGTCTAGGCACTAATTCTGAAGGTTCAAACGGATACCACATATGAAATATCTCGGCCCTGGGCCCAAAAAGAAAGGGTGAGGACCGGGATATTGAAACTCGAACTACTGGGGCATGTTCCCTACTAGTCGAAACCTAGAGGGTCCTGATGTTGGTGGCCTATTGCTGATGGCCTTCCCCTTTGGTGATCCCAACTGGATTCCCACTTGTGATACACCTCCCAGCGTGTGCATCCTTTCCAACACTTCAGAATTCTTCTGGACCTCTATGTACAAAAGTAGGGTGAAGGGGGTACATGCATACTGAAGAGAAGGTCAGAGTGTCTCCTCAAAACGTATCGCCCAAGAATCCGCATCCGGAAAGTGGTCCGGAAAAAAGCAAAGTAGATCTGTGAACTTTATCCCGAAATCCATTACTGAGATGCTCCATTGTTGGAGGGAGAGCAGCTATTGACTCTTCTCAACCTTCATCATGGAAGAGATGAATTTCGCCCAGATCTCCTTCTCAATGTCAGTCCACGTAACCTCAGCCTCCCTCTAATCCCCGAGGTAAGGCTTCCACCACTGATGCGCTGCTCCCCACATCTGGCTTATATCTAGAGTAATCCAGTACTTCGTCGGATCCTAGATCAAGCTGAAAGCTATCACCAGCTCCTCTAGCCAGCTCTTTGTCTCTATGTTTGAGGTGCTTCCCTCGTACTTCCCAAGGGTATGTCACTAAAAGGAACGAAGCTTCATTTTCCATTGACCATCCTCCTCCTCTCGGTCAGTCCTATTCCGATCACCCATGTCAACCTCCTAGGCATCGATCTCCAGCACTACTCATGGTCATCATCCAAGTTCAATAGCTGCAAGGTAAACAAGGAATGCCTAATCCTGAGTAGTGTAGTAGATTGATTTTAAATTTTATTAGACTTTGTATTACTTTTTTATTCCAAAAATTCCCTAGAAACACAATAATTTAATTCATTATTATGCATGTCACTTTACTAGGGTCTCTACCATATAATCAGTTTAGCTTCACTTGGTCGTTCGGTTGGTCCAGAGTCCTTGCATCGGATCACGAGGGGCCCTAAAATACAATGTCCAAGCCTGTCTTCCTTGGCCTATTTCACGCACCAAGATCACCTAACATTGTTTCCCTACCATCCCATGAAATCCAAACTATGCCTATCCTCAGGCTCCATCCTATCTGTCAACCTTCCTTTAATACCATTCTATCACGACCCTCCTTCACCAAGAAGAGGGATGGGAAAACAGATTGCCAGACCCTTCCTTCTTCATGTTGAAGAAGAGATAATGAACCCTAAGACCCACCTTCAATATGTCCTAGAGAGGTGACTAGCACCAAGGGTATATAATCACACACAAGATGGAAGGAATTACCCTTTTTATTTAGTATGATTGGGAGATAAGGTAAGAAATACCAACAACACCAAAACTAGTGGTAAAAGTAAAGACAATGAAAACCATTCCCATATGCATGTTCCAAAGGTAAATTCTTCAAAAGTACAAGGAAACTATAATGGTATAATACCATGAAAAAGAAAAACAGCAACAAAAACTGCCCCATTTTTCGAGCTAGTATAGTCCCACATGATCCCTGATGTCCTCTTGGAAACCTAAAAGCAGTTTCATTTACGTAGGGTGAGTATACAGGTACACTCAGAAGGGAAACCAAAATCTCTTGTGCACGAGTGGGGAGGCATTATAATGCCCTGGGAGAAAAGAAGATAACTGGATAACCTAGTAAGGAAACTATCCACCCAAATCTCACCAAGTAACACTCACCAAATAATGAAAGTGAAGTAATGTAATAGTAATAACACATCGATGTTTGGGTACCCCACACCACTTTCCCAGTAGTTATTGAAGAAATCCTACACATCAGACCTCTCCCTCCATTCTCACTGCAGTTCCACTACCATACCCCTCCCGCACACAGCTGGGCCATCACTACCCCACATCCCGCCGATAAGCACCTGGGATATCACTACCATGCATCCCAACTGAAAACACATGGGCCCCAACAACTACCGCCATTCCCAAAAACACCTGGGCCTCATCCCAAAGACACTTGGGAAACAACATGTATGCACACGCCTGATCCAACCACCACAAATACCCTGCTCGAAGAATCATGGCCTAAAATAGACCTTAGGTCGTCACAGCCTACCCGAAGGATTTTGGGATACTTGATAAAGGGAGTAGAAAAGAAGCTAATAAACATCCACTTCTATGAGTGTTGGGAAAACACCCCCCCCCCCCCACGAAATGGGGGTGTTCGGCACGAAGTGTTCAACATGGGTGTGGTGCGAATAAGATACACATGAACTACAATTATTTGTATAGGGAACAATCACTAATCCAAACCTATGGGTTCCAAAACCAACATAAGCACAAGCACCCTCATTACTATTCATTCATAAAAAAGGCACACCACTCACATCCAAGTCACGACTCATTCCCAGAACTAATTCCCCATTGAACCATTCTTATTTACATGTTCAATTGATTCCATTTAAGTAAATTCTTCACTAATGGGAAACTAAGAGGCATAGCCTCAAGCCAGGGAAAGAGGAAACAACCAAACAACAATTTAAGAATTAACACTCAGTTATCTTGTAATGTTACATCAACAAAAGGGATCTGTATGATCCCTTGAAGTATTGGAACCAAACCAAGCCTCCTGATATGGCCCCGCACAGCCTCATATCCACAAACCAACAACCACACAACAACAGAGGATCCCATCCCCATCCATACCACCCAATAATCATAAATAAGAACAACCACACATACTACCATGACAGAGCTGGGGGGTTTCTAGATTCAAGCACACCATTCATTATGTTCCTTATTTATGTTTTTTTAACTGGGGTCATCAGAGTAGGATTTTTGTCCACTAGGAATCTGTTTAATAATACGATTTTATGTGAATATCCAATTTTTATGCTAAGCCATTCAATCATCAGAGAATTCAAGGGTTCTTTAGTGCACAAGTAAAGACCACCAACGACCATGATTTTCAGTGGACATAAGCCCGTATAATTCACAACAAATAAAAGAAGATAAAATAGTACAGAAAAATAATCAATAACACAACTTCATTATTTAATAGTCTATTTATTATCTCCGTAAATGTTTATATTCATCCATCCCCACAGAAAAAATATAATACCAACCCCACATGATCCATAGTAAAGGTAAATGAAGGAAAAATACATACTTGGATGATCAACTATCGAAGTTTCTCTCCACGCGCCATGAACTGGAGATGCGTCCCTTACAGGGGAGGAACTTTGGGGACTCAAAGTGTGTGAAGAAAGGCTTTAGAAAAGGCACACAAATTCCCTTGGGAAAGAAAACTCTAAATGTTCATGGAAGGAAAAGGATACCATCCCAGAAGAAGATGAATAAGAATAATAAATTCACGTGGGATAAAAAGGATATCTTGGAGTTACAGGATATTGAATTTAGAATGGCTTTAAATACAGATTATTGTTTAAAAACACGGTTGGGTGGCTACACCTGATGGAATTAATTTTCATATAATAATTCCCATCAAATTGGTTGCCATAGGGGATGTGCATTAAACGGTTTCCTTTAATCAGAAGAAATCGTGCAATAAGGTTAGAACTAGAACATATCGGGAATGGGGTGTGACACCGAGGAAAAGCCACAGTTTTTTGTAAAGTAAGGGTCTCCCAGATCTTGGGTGATTTTATATATTTTTCATGAGCTTTAAATGGCTTTTAAAGGGTGTATTAAAATAGTTTTATGTCAAAAGATATGTTGCATGAGTGGAAAAAGTTAGAATCTGGGAAAAGGAAAGAAGACAGCTTGGTGAGGACATGGTATGACCCTCACGGTGCCACCCTCACTATGCCACCCTAATGACTCCACCCTCATAGTTCCACCTTAATGGTGTCACCCTCATGGTGCCACCATAATTAGTGCCACCATTTTCGTCTGAGACCATGACTTGTCCCACCGTAAGCGGTGCCACAGTTTCTGTGTGAGACCATGATCGGTTCCACCATTTTGGTGGTACTGTTTGATGGAACCATGATTTTTGAAAATTCCTTAATGTGCCACTGCCCGAGCCATTACACATGGGGTGTTACGTTGGACCACTTAATATATTTTTCTTACCTCGAGCCATGTTCCTCTCACTATAGAGGTCAATCATATTCCAGATCATATAAATTTTCAATTTTTATATGTGAAATCAACTATAATTGTAATTATTTCATTTAATTTTAGGGATGTCAATAGGTTAACCTAAGATTCGTTTTTAGAATGATTATTTCACATATTATATAGTCTATTGCAGATATTAAATGTGTTAGAACATTATTCAATATTCAAAAAAATTACAAGGAATCAAACTATACACAAATGGTGGAATCCTAGTAATGATTCAACCTAAAAATTAAGGATGATCTGATATAACAAATTACTATATTACTTTAATATTTAATTATATTTCCCTTTTTAGATAGCCCATGGAAAACTCTTGTTGAGCCAGTCTCTATGATGAGGGAAGAAGCTATGATTACCACTACGAATAATGATCAATTTCAAACCAAATCAATGAATGAATATAGTGTCTATATAGACATTACGAATATTAAATATTAAAAAATATAAATTTAAGATTTATTTTTTATATCAAATTATTGAACGTATGAATGGAAATAAATTTCCTACATTATGGATGGGTTTGATAAATATAATCTAATTACCATCGCACATGAGGACTAATAGAAAACAACATTCACCTTTATAATTGAGAAGTTTTCAAACACGTGAATTCCATTTAGTAAATATGCATCTCATTCAACCATTTGTATCTTTATAATTTCCATATTTTTTATAAAATTGTGATATTTTTTAGTGTTTTTGTATGAAATTCGTATTATTGGTTCTGATTGTTTTGATTGTATGAAACACCTATAAATCAACTTTAAATGTAGTGAATAAATGAACATATTCTTATAATTGTAAAATTTCTAGAACATGAAAATGAATTTATTTATGTTGGGTAATAAGGTTAACAATTGAATATTATGGGTTGATACTACCAAACTTGATGTAATTTCAAAGCTACCTTGACAAGAAAATGATAATGGAATTACAATATTTCCTAGAGATGATTTATTTTATCAGATATTCATAAATTATTTATCTAAAGAAATTAGCTACATTATCCCCTGATAATTAATGACACCCAATTTTTCATTGATTATAACTACAGGTAACCCTTTAATTTTTATAATAAAAATATCATTTATTCATCCATTATCACTATAAGTGACTAGGAAATTCCTTTTGAGATTATGTGTGAATCTAATGGCATAGATACAAAATATCTTGTTGAAAAAATGATCGATAAGATGTTATATATATTATATTATTCTACTATACATCTTAATGAGGCTTAAAGGATTTACACCCCAACAGAGATTTTACTTTGTTCTATTTTTATTTCATTAGAAAACATTAGAAATTGTTTAAATGGATAAAGGGTTATTGTATTTACGGATCATTCTATAGTAAATTTTTTTTCTATGAAATAAAACTTCCATGATTTATAAGATATATTTTACTATTATAATAATTTGATTTTGTTATTATGTATAATCATGGGGCTGAAAATGTTATAGATGATCAATTTTTTGCGTCTATCCAATACTCAAAATGAATACTCAGGGGAGAAAAATTCTTCCTTTCTTGTATATTTTTTTACATTTCCAAATGGGATCATTCCATGGTTTTATAATTTTGTTAAATTTTTTCTATAGAATTATTCTTATAATTTTTTTTAAATAAATGTATTTATTTTTATCTCAAATCTTATGTTCCTTTTCAAAGACGATCATCTATTTGTTAATAGTTATATTGATGTAATTACAAGAATAAGCTTTCATATAGAAAACATGCATCACCTTCTATTTTTATTCCATTAATCTTCATAATAAATACTTTATATAAGTGATATTATTTCTCAAATTTATTTTGAATCAAGATTCTTTTGGATAAAAAATCACAGGGATTCAATAATCCTAGTTGTAGGATGTGATAAAAGTTAGTGACTTGATAATGTTCACTTTATGTAAGAAATACATCAAAGAGGAATCTTGGAGGTTGAAATTTATTGTTAATGGGTAGTATAATTCATGATCACATTCTATTTATCATTTAAAAATTAAAACTTATATATTATAGTATAATTTATATACAATTTGGTTGATGTAGTTGATTTACTAACACATTCTAGTAGAGGTGTGATTAAAAATTTGAGGACAATTATTTTATAAGGGTTTGGAGTGACCACAACATTCATTACAAATATTGGACATCACATTAAAACATAATATTCAATTAACTAATTTTAAGATAGGGTTATGGTCTATAAAAAGTTACATCAAACAGTCCATTGTCTAGTGGAAAAGATGATGTCTCAAATAGGGAACTAAAACAATCTTTATAATGATATGTGAGATACTCTAGGAATGATTGTTCTTTAATGATGTACGATGAATTATGGTCTTATAGAGAATCATTTAAAATATTAATTGGTATATAATTGAATTTGATATTTTTTAAACTATTATTTCCATTTTTATTTGTAAAAAAACTAGATTTATTTTTGGGAAATAACGGAGTGTAATATATATATTAATAAAACTAGATAAATAATGATTCCTGTGTTAATTGAACGAGATGAAATTAAGAGAGACTCCACAAAAATTTCTTGGATCTATAAGGAATGGAATAAATTTTTTCATAACTATCTTGTTCAAAATAAAAACATTCATGTGGGATAAATGTTATCTTCTTCAATAACATAACATTTTCTAATGGGAAGTGTGTAAAAAATTACATTGAGGGGAATCCAAAGGTGACATATTCAATCTTCCTCCTTAAAAATTGAATATTTTTTTAGTCTAACTAATGACACCTAATTCAGTTCTTCATGGGAGACAACCCATCGCCACAACACTTTTCTATTTCAGTTATCCTTTTTTAAAAAAATTCAATTTTCATGACATTTCATCTCATTTTTTCTTTATTCTATTTTTTCTAGCAGTTGTAATGATCGAAGGAGTAATTTTCTTCTGGAAAAATGAAGTACACATATTGATTGAATATTATAAACCATGTTTCTATATAAATGGTATTTAGGTTATCCTTCATCATATTTTTTTATGCGTAGGTTTTATATGTTTGTGATTAGCCCTTGAAATTCATTTTGATCTAATTTTAGAAATTCTTATTCCACAAATAAAATATCACGTAGTAGTTTTTTTATTTTTTTATTTCTATCCAAAACATCATAAATTTTCATTCTACTGATTTTAGAAGACACTTTTAATGAAATTGATATCCCACATTAGGTTTAAGAATTGGGGAATATGTTATGTTTTATGTTTGGGGAGAGGGAATTTCTCTATTCTTTATATATTATTTGAATCATCCACATAATGTTACCACCAACTTATTTAATATGCCTCAATTTTTTTTACATTAAAAACCCTTTTATTAATAATCATTATTTCTGTCTCTTGGGTTGTAAAATGAGAACTCATATTGTAATAGCTAGTATAAAATTCTATAACTCGATTGAGGGATTTCATTAATTCTATCCCACTAAGGATTATGTAGTTTCAAATTATTTATATCCACAATATTTATAGAAATATTTAATTATGTCTAGGAATAGATATTTTATAGTTTAATCTCTTATGTAATTGGATCAATAAATTAGGGGATCTTGATCATGATCGTAAACATAGATACTTATCCTAGTTAACATAGTACATCTTTGGGATCCTACCAAATAGGTCGTATTTTAAATCATTTAAATCTATAGGAAAAAAATGAATTGTGATCCAATAGTGAGTATTCGAGGCTAGGTTACTAGGTGTATCTCAATAAATAAATCTTAATTCAATACATGTATTTCATAGTAATATGAACATATGTATACCTAGGTAAAATTGAAAAAATAATCCTTTCTAAATAATTATATCCTATCATTGAGGAGAATATTGAACCCAAATGAAGAAGGGAAAACATATTCATAATAAATTCATTTGAGTGTTATCATTTATGTGGGATATGTAGCATTGGTTTGAGTATCCTAACTGAGAGTAAATGTTTTTTCTTTTGTTATATAATTAATTAAACTTTTGTCTCTTTATACTATAATACTAATACTAGAGAGTATTATATAATTAAAATGGGATAGTGCATTGGATCACATAGGATGAATAAATCTTTTTTAAATAGATGGTATGTTTATTTTCCTTAATATTGGTGTAGGTAGTTGATCCGAGGATGGATTCCCATCAAAAATTATTTCTATTCTTTGAAAATAGACATTTAAACAAGTTCAATGTTCTATGAAGGAAATTGAATAATTTTTTTAATGTTTTTTGTTGGAAAAATATAAAAAAATCCATATATATATTATGTAAATTTTATATCAAATTAAACATATAATGGAGAATCATTTAATTTATTGAATTTATTTTTGGATATTCCATTAATTGAACATTTTTTTAAAAATATCACTTTTTGGTGCATAATTAATTTTGGTTTGTGTTGTTAAATTTTCCCAAAAATGTACTATTTATTTTTTTATTGATTTTCAATTCATGGTTTCATTGATAATTTTTCATTATTCAATTTTTTATTAACATGAGTCAAAGATTCAATAAATCATTGGCACAACTATGAGATCGATCGACTAAAAGGTTTGGAATGACCATGACCATAATCAACCATATGTGATTGACCATATTTGAGATTGATTGAACAAAGTATATGGAATAAAAAAGAGTCTAAAATAAAAAAAATATTTTAATGGATTGAATGAGTTTCAAATCAATTGATAATTTATGAGGATTTTATTTATTTGAGATCAGAACGATAACTGCTAGAAAATGAAAAAGGCACGCTATAGTGCATATGTGAGACAGATTGTTCCAATTATTATAGTGAAAATATAAATGTATGATCTAAATAAGGAAACATTTTCAAGGATATGAATATATGAAATTAAAAACACTTGGTTTCCCCAATTTTCCTTAGGTTCCAAAAATAAGTAAAAATAGAGAACTATAAAAAAGGGTAAACATAATCCCAAAAATTAATAATCAATCCTTCTTATATGCACCTCATTTCTTATTTAATGTAATAATATTATAATAGATGATTGATGATATACTATTATTTCATTTAATGAATAAAAACCATGTCATTTTCTCCCAAATCAAACATAGGGATACCATTATCCAAGCTAGAAGGAATTAGAATCATGAATAATGATAAGAGGATTGTCAATATTGTACCTATTGATGTCAAAAATGTTGCATGAAAACAGAATGAATTTGAGTAGTTCTATATAAACGTTATGTTAACATTGAACCTATGATTTCAATGAATCAAAGCTAACACTCTTCATTGAATGTCCCAATTGATGTTTATATATTTAGGAAACATTATGCAAAGCGACCACTTGTAGGACCATGAGGAACCATTGTTATCTAAGAATAATTAATGATGGTTCAATTTTGTAACCCACTCCTGAATCATGATTCAATACACCGGACGGTTTATAAAATAATAACCCATAATTATTCTAGAATGATTCCTAAATAGAAAATTGTTTATGACATGATACCAAGTCTTCGACAAGATGGATAATTCATGAAGGTAAAATGATTTGTTTTATATAACACCTCATTCCCATAAATTCAAAATCAATGATAGTATTTTCGGGAAAAATTTGGGATTGTTATGAGGTAAAAAAAATTCAAACCCTATTTCCCTTAATCGATATTTCTTTGTGAAAACCCAGGTCTATGAATTTTTATAATATACCAATATGATTCTACCTATGATAGTTGTGGTGTATAGAAATTTATATCCTTAATATATAACCATTAAATCTAGAGGTAATCACATAAATAATACTTACAAGGCTCTAATGTTACTAATTTAATGGAACATACATGATTGGGTGATAACGGACTGAAATTTTTTCAGAATGTATTTTAAAAAAAAGGTATGAATTGATTATTTGTATTATATAAATAGATTCATAGTGGGAGAAAAATATGGAGGATAGGTAATGAAAAAATTACTAATAGAGAGTGAAGGGTCATGAGGAAACACATTATCTATTAACATATTCCAGATAAATAGTGATTCCCTTTTCAAGGGATTCATTTATTTTAATTGGTAATTTTTCTTTGTTTTAACCAGTCATTTTGAATCCACTAAATTATTTCATCATAAAAATTAGTTAAATTTAAAACATGGAATGATATTCTTCATGTGGTATAAAATTCATATTGAATCAAATATCATGTTATGCTAGGAACTATTTTTCTTTTGATCATGTAGATAATGAAAATTACTCCAAAATGCTAGAGAGATGGATTAGTTTACGAGACATTGTTCATAATAAGTATAATTTGATCTATTAATAGGGAAATAAAATTATTGGTAGTTAATATTATAGTTTCCATGAGTGTATTAATTGATAGTGCAGTTGGGAAGCAGTAGAATTCATTCATATGAGATTTGGACACTCAAAAAAACTGTCAATCCTTTTTCCATCAATCCAAAAAACACTAATTTATGAATGAAGACAGTAGATAAAAAATATATATACAACCTATTAATATGTAAACATTCCAATCAAATTCCCATTTTTCCTCTATTGAAAATTATATTATTTTCAAGTAGATTGTTTCTTGTTCTTTCTTGTTATCATGATACTCCAATAATTTCCTCATCATAATTGATTCTTTAAAACCCATTTAGAATTTGATTTGGTTTAACTTCTAGTTGGTATCACTTTAATCAACAATCTATAGAATTTATTCCCTATGAATTGACCCCTACTCACAAATGAACAAGTCTTATATACAGTATACAAATATTTAATTTTCATTGACCCTAGTGTTGGACTAGGGTTTGGTATGTATCATTCATTGGATTTCACCTTAATCCTTCATGAAATTTTATATTAGTTAGAAATGTACATTTCAGAAATCAGTATGAAGTATTAGTAGGGATTTAGGGAATTATTTATTCATATAAGAGGCTCTGGTGGTGTGGTTTTATGAGTAAAGGAGGTCAAATTTTATAAGCGATGTGTGTAGAAAACATGTAAATACATGAAAAATTAATTTATAATATATCTCTAACGCAATTCATGTGCTAAAAAAAAATGAATAAATAATCAAATATAATATATTTATTGTGGAGATATAATTAATCAATGATATTTCAGAATATATTTTTTGGTATATTAAATATTATCTCTTATGTTTACCCTATTTTTTCCAAATTAACCCTTACCATTCTAATAAGACACCTAGTCACTAAGGGTCAATGAAGTCAATATAAAATGGAAGGAGGATCATAAGTGTAAAATCACTGTTCTCTATGAAACTTTTTCATTATCATGATAAATGATAGTATATTTATGATGTAAAATTAAATTTAAAAAAATACAATTTAACATAAAATATTCTAAAAGCTTTTATGTGAATATCCACTTTCTTTGAAATATTAAAAATAATTATACCATTGGAGATAAAATATAACTATTAAAAAACTAATTATAATTAATTATCAAACATTAAAAATGTTATAGATATTATTTTATTTAGATAAATAAATTTAAATATTTTAAAACTATTTTCATTGATTTTTCATATTCTGGAAAAACAAAGAATCATAATTGATTGAGCATTGAAGGAAACTATACAGTTACTAAAAATTATAGATAAATTTATATCCCAAATATTAATTATGTTTCTTTGAAATAACATTTTATGACCTTTCATATATATTTTTTCCTATTACATTAGTTTATTAATATTAAAATATAAGAAGTGACATTTTAAAATTATCCATTACATAAAATAATATAATTATCATCATATAATGAAAAAGGAATAATAATTTCATATTTTTTTAAAAAGCATTATTTTGATATAAAAAACACATTATATTATGTAATTTTTTTATAAATTTTTATACTTTATCTACTGTAAAATTAGATCATGTTTATCCTATATTTGGATCCAACATTCAATTTTCCAACTTTTATATGTTGTAAAAATTAAATTTAATATATGTTCATAAAAAGAAAAGAAAATTTATTTTTAGTAAAAATAATATTTAAAGAATATAATTGACATTGTAAAAAAATAATGTATAATATATATTATTCTATAATTAATTGTATTATTGTTAATAAAATGAAACTAGTTTTTTATTAAAACCGAAAAACTGTCTCGATGAAATATTTATTAAATGAGAAGTAATAAATAGAATTATTTGAATAAATACATTACATAAGTTTCCAAAATTCCAAATATATATTTTTATGTTATACATTTTATTTTCAAGTGATATATATTAAATCTAATATATAAATTCTTTAATAACAAAATTTTCATAATCATTCAATATATTTTATCAAAATTCCATAAATGTTTAATTTTTTCATAAATATTTTTTTGTCATTATTTTACCAAAAGACAAGGATTTTTTAGAAATACCAAATATTATCGAAATCTTATTTTATTATTATTAATTAAAAAATTCGGCAGTATATTGAATTTTTTTAAAATAAATAAATGTATATTTTAAATGAAAAAATATAAAATATTAAGAAACCCCACTATTATAGAAAAATGACCCGTTTATAATTTATTTATTCATAATATATTGTGATGCATTTTTTCATTAAAAGTTATCTGGTTATTTCAAATTAACTATTCATTAAATTTGAATAAGGAAAACATTTAAAAATTAATTACATAATTATTTTACTCCTATTCGTACCATTTAACACAATGTTCGAATTATAACAATAATATATAAATAATAATATTTACATAGAATATCATAGTTAATTTGATATTATTGTTTCATGTGGCTCACAAAAATAAAACATAATATATATTTATAATTAAATAAAATATATAATCATAGGGCATTACATTCTACCCCCATTAAAAATTTTACCACACATTTTTATCTCATATCAATCGAATGAGGATTGAAACATCTTTAGAGTCAATTATAATTTGGGGAAGATATATATATATATATATAATTGCAGTGAAATACCTTTTAATCCAAATTTATTAAATTTTAATTTGAAAATTAAATTAATTTCAATTTAAAAACATGAAAATTTATTAATTCTTAACCATTTAATAAATAATTCATTTACTTATGTGAGAATCATACATTTGATTGTGTTTAAATAACCTTAACATCCCATATATGTATCATTTTTCATACGTGTCTTGATAGATTTATCCTACATGAAATTTAATTTAGGAATATTTTATCCATTGTGATAAAGAATGTAAGAGTGTATACATACTAGATTTCATCACAAAAAGTTATCCCGTGGTTTTTTATCAAGTAGTTTTCCACCTATAATTCATGTCATATGATAAATAATCATGATTTATTTTTCATGTATAAAAAAACTTATCTTTTAAATGGTCATAAGATATACTAAAGGATGAAAAAAATTTACTCTTATTTCTAATTATGAACAAAATAAAAATTTATTTTCCACATGTTAAGAAAACATCCAAAATGAATAATAATACATATATAATTATCAATGACATCATAAAAAAAACACAATTTTTATCACAAATAATTCCATAAATAAGTAACTGAAAAATTCTTCATATATATGACTGATAAAATTCAAACACAAAATTAAAAATATTTGATTAAAAAATCATCCACGATCAACTTGAAATTCATTATTAAATAAAATTAATCACTTCAAAATTCATATATAAAAATTATATATGTACTAATAATATATTCTCTATGATACTATAACCAATTCCCAAACATAAGAAAAATATCTTTAAAATATAAAAAAACATTATATTCTTATTCATTTAAACTGATTTGGTATTCCTGAAAAAAAAATTAATCTAATAAAATAATATTATATTTAATTTATAATATAATGTTCCCATTATATTGGACTTCATTAAAAAAATTAATCACATAGAAACCCAATAACATTTCAGTAACATATATTCCAAAAAACATAATAACCCTTTTATTCTCATTAACCATAATTACATTATCATTAAAGAATATATTAAACCTAATGGTTATGGTGTCATTCAACTTATATCCTGAGAAACATCATTCTAAAATAATTTCACACTATGAGGCATCTTAATTATAAAGATTAAATATTCCACTATGATATATTATAAGAAATATACTTTTCCCAAAACATTCATTAAACAACATAAAATCCCATAAAATAAAACCCCAAAGGGGTACCTATAGTTTTAAATCAAAGATATCCATTATAATAACCAACTCATAATGGTTTCTATATGTCTTAAATCAACCTCAACAAAAAAATTTATAACATATAATGTTATCATTATCCTTGTTTGATACCAACTAAAATGGCATATCCTCAACAATGTGGTATCAATCTCTGATAGAAAAAACATTTGACATGTACACACAAATATATTTCTAAAAATACATTATATATACACTTATATTGATACCAAATGAAGAAACCAAATTTTAACTATCCATAACTACAATATAATTAAACAATATTGAATTAATTAAATATATATTACCTTTTAGGATTATAGTTTTAGAGAATTAGTAAATACTTTTAGATATCTAAACCCATTTATCTCCATGAAAGGTTTATTTTCCTATTATACATGGAGTTTTATTGTATAATAGGAGGATATAAAAATCTCTAACAAGTTTATCCACAGATGATACCCTTCATTAAATATCAATCATAATATCATTCATTAAAATATAAGGATGTCAAAACATAATAAAAGGTGATCTCATATGCTTAATAAGGTTAAACAATTGTGATATCAATTTATCATGATGTTTACTACTATGATATGTGTAATTTCATGGGAGAAAGACCATCATAAATGAATTATTTACCCACTAAGTGATTGATCATAACTTAATATTACTATCTGGAACAAATTTCATAATTAGTTACGTGAGTCATTGCGTTCTAAATAATAAATAATCAATCAATAGACATTAAATAATATTATGACTATAATAAAATTGTGGTATTAATGTGTGGCCGAATCATAAGTGTTTAAAATCATTTCATATACTAGGATCCCTGATAATATAATTGTCCCATAGTAGATAAATCTCTTAAATAGATGGGGATCACTAACCAATAAATTTTAATTCCTGTAATAAGTTCACTCCCCATTATAATTAATATTTTCCCATTATATATCAATCATGAACCAATGCATGAATGTGATAAATAATTCTAGGTTTGTTGTTCGCATAAAGAAATCTATAAAAAAGTGATCCTATGAATCAAAAAAATCCATATTTAATCATATAATAAACCATGTAAAATAAATGGGTTTCATAAATATTTCACCATTACATATGTATAATCTATTCAGATAAGGGATGTGGATTTTTTAATAAAAAAATTATTATTTCATCACTTCCTAATTGACTCTTGGAATGAAATGAGTTTTATATAAACTCTCTTAAAACATCATCATCATAACCATTTAACAAAAACGAATTTTATGAAATCATAAGATAATATATTCAATGAAGAGTAATAATCAATAAATAATATTTACAGAGATAAAGATACTTTTATAAATGAATTTAAAATACACATTGATTATTGAAATAAAACATCCTTTTTATTTATAATATATTATAAAACAGAAATTCCAAAAAATCTCAGAATAATATTTTGTTTGTAGAAAAATGAAATCTAATAAATTTAATTATAATTATGATGAAATTTCATGAATATGAGAATATCAATTCATACCCAATACATTAAAACATATCAAAAATACGGAACATTTGTAAAAAAACTAATAATTTTCAAAAAATTGGAAATTATTATTTTTCTAAAAAATTAAAATAATTTCAAATATAGTTGACAAGGAAATTACACATTAAATGAAAAATATAATGGAAAATTATTAACTCATCAAATGAACCTAGATATAGAAAAAAATTATTACAAAAACACACACACACACATATATGTATATGTGAGGTATGTTTTTATATAAACATGATTTTTATATTTTTGAGAATCGAAGAGTAAAAAACAGAAACATGGATTCCTTGAAAATTAAAAAATTATAAGAAAATATATGATTATTATAAATTTAATATCATATATTTCAAAAATTATAGATTAAATCATAAATAATCATATATTAAAATGAGATTTCAATGTAAATCCTTACTATATTGTTACCATTTGATTAAATAACCCCATCAAATGAAGTGGCTGAAATGGAAATATATATTACATTTATAATTCCATATTAGTGATATAATATATAATATTGGTATTATACACACTAAATGTACACAAGTAGACTCATAACATGAATCATGTCTCAGCAAAAACAAATTGAGACAAAGAACCCATACCTCATGTCCATAATTTATTCATACGTTCTCTTAACCGATAGCATAATAAATTCAAAAATTTTAAAATTAAACCAAATAACAATTTAAATATGTATAAAACCATATTTTATTCGCATAAAAAATAAATCACTCATTTATTAGTAGTTATTCATTATAATCATTGTCTCGGGTGTCCACTATTTTGTTCTTCATCCATGTATAGATTTGGTGGTTCAGGTACCTAAATAGTACCCATGGTTTCATGCAATAAATAATATTAACCTTTAAATTATTATAATACTTAATAATTATACACAATTTTATAATCCTTCAAATAATAAGGTTGTAAAAAATGAATTACATCACATCATGGATGTGGTTTTCCACATATATGCAAAGGTGATGTTTTTACTTTTAAATGAATGGAATAAATGAAATGTAAATAATAATTCACTCTTCAGTATAAAATATATATCATATATATATATATATATATTTGTTAAATATATCCATAAATTTGAAATAAATTTCACCGCTTCATGGAGGTAGGAGTCTACATGAATGATTTTTCAATTTTACTATTATAATGGATGTTAGGTTCAGAAGGTAGATATCATTTTATAAATAAATAATAATAATTATGTAAATAATCATATATATATATATATATTTATCAAATCAATATATCCATCCATGATAGATGATGATGAAAAATATAATGCCTCTTATTAGGTAGACAATAGTATTTACAAACAAATTAGTGATGTTTTAATTTTTCATTTGTTTGAAAGAAGATAAAAATGGTCATAAAATTATCAATAAAACCTATAAGTATAGAAAAATAATATACTACATAATGTTAATATGGTTTTATAATATTTATATGAGGTAAAATAAATAATGAAAATTGAAAAATATAGATAAATATATTTACCACCTCTTCAGGCATCTTCATTTTTGTTCCACCATAATCCTTCTTGAGATGGAATTTTAGTGAGACCATGATATCTAGGTATTTGGAAGGATGATTGGTGTAACATCCTAAGAAAATAAATAATATGATATTTTCATATTTATTAATATTTTTGAATTAAATATTAATTTTACTTTATATGGGATTCTATGATTGATAGCATACTCAACTCCCAACAATGGTTTTCTTGGAAATATTATTTTGCACACAACGTTGAGTTATACTGAAAAATAATATAATAATATTATTATTTTAAATGGTAGTTAACGTACAACCATTTTGTTGGGGAGAATGAACAAAACTAACAATATTATGATTAATTGTGTTTCTTATGTGGTTTTACATTTACCCAATAAATTTTAGAGGCTTAAAATAAAAATGAATCCAATATTATGTGTGAAACACTCTAATATTCTTTAAAATGCCGTTTTAATGCCTTTTGATGGCGAACCATTTTCAAATCTAGTTCTCGTAACATTGAAATGTTCTACATGTCGAAATAAAATCTATATTTATATTAGGGACATCAATATTTAATTTGAAGGAAATTTTGGCATTATTCCGATAACGTTCATTTTTTAATGAATAGAGAAAAATATTGTATTTTTTTTCAAAACTACCATTTTATCTAATATATTTATATGGTTAGATTATCTTTTTAATTGTTTTGAAAGAGTAATTAGATTTTATTTTTACCATTTAATCCAATGTTGGTCATTAGAAGTAATTTCACTTTGAAAATGGACATAAATAAGTGTCAATCATTTGATAGTTATTGTTTTTTAACAACACGATTTTTGTTTTGGCAGCGGGAATTAATTTTAAATTAGTTAATCCAACTTATATGGTTTCAATTTGGTATGTTAGACATTATTTTTGAATTCGGAATATCCAATCTATCTTAGGCTGAATTTTTTGTATTTTATAAAATCCTTCAATTTTTGGTGAATAGTGAAACCACTGAGTAGTTGTTAAAAAGGCATCTTTATTTAATTGAAATTTTACCACTTATATGAATTTTATTTTTTAAAATCTTACAAACATGGTTATATATTAATAAAATTTCGTAAAAAAAGATCAAAATAATTTTTTATGAATAGTAATTTTTGACTTTTATTTACCGCGGTTAAAGTTAAATATGGTAATTCACAGTAAAAAAATTAAAATAATATAAAATTACCTTCACACATCTCATAAACATATTAGATGAGTCATTTCCGACCAATAAAATCATTTGTTGATACTTTTGACCTCTGAAAGCTACTTGGGTAAGATAATGATATTAATTACTTTTTATTTTTTGTAAAAATAAAAATATCATAAACATGTATTGTTTTTTTCTAAAACAATATTAATGTGGGGTTATATAATTGATATATTTGACTATAAATATTAAATATAAAACTAAAAATATTATCTACATCATTGATTTTTTTTATAATGTTTAGAATTCAAATAAATAAAATTATTTATGACACAATAATGATGCAGTGTTTACCTTATTAATGAATGATTTAAATAATAAGATTATAAAGATTAAAACAGTATCCAAAACATGTCCAATTATTATTTGATGATTTTATTTCGAGAAATATTCTTCTTATATTCTACTTTAATGATTTTTGGAACTTTAGAAATCAAAAATCTTTATATAATAAAATAACATATTCAATCATTCCTAAAGAGACCCTCCACCCCCTTATAAAAATACATCACCTCTAACCCATTACTTACACCTCTAAAGACCATTGTCTCACACAAACACTACTCAAATAATATCTAAAGATCAATCTCTCCACCTAGAAGCCTTAACTTAGGCAGAAGGCACTTCAATAATCCCTTTTGTTTCAAATCAAAGAGAATACCTGATCTAAAGGTAATGTCTTCTCTTAATTTCGTTGATTTAATTTCCTTCTCCAACCCACAATACTCATTTTATGCATTAATTTTATTACAAAACCATAATCCTCAAATTAATAGGTTTTTTATCAGAAAAATTCTAACTACACTTACACACACCTCTATCTAATGGGTAAAGAACATACTGTTTCTGCGGACGGCGAACTACTGCCTCACAAAATGATTATTGTTCAATCTTCTCCTACAACCTCTTATGGTGCTAATTATTATGACACTGTATTTATATATGATATATATTATGTTTATTTTTTCTATATGCTTATGTATTTTAAATTTATATCATACTTTTATGGTTCCCATAATGGTTAACGTGATAATTTTATTTGAGGAAGTGCAGACTACCGCATACTCAAAGTGATATGACTCGTTCATGCAATACATACAACGTATAAATGAAGGAGTTACTAAAATTATATATTATATTATAGTATAATAATAATATACCTATGTATCATTGATTTCTTTCCATTACAATAAGAAATATAAATAAAAGTAGTGTTCATGCGTACGTACAGCTTACCGTCTTCATGTTTGGTGCATTTCATTTCTTATATCCAAATGTTACGTAATATTATGAATAAATATATATTTTGGATATATATTATATATATTATCTCTAAATATTGAATTTCATCCTGTAGATAATTTAATTTTTACCACATGAACAACTTTTAATTATAAGAAGATCCATTTTGACTCAATTACCAAATATCGACTAAAGGACCATTAGTAATTGAAATTTTTTCATAATATTTAAAACATTTAAATAATAGATATAAAATTAATAATAAACATTAAAAATTTTATTATTATTAATTATCATTATTTTGTTATTCTGTAGATTAAAGAACAAACGGGTCAAGTCAGAAACGATGTAAGGGGTTTCTTATCTCACTTTTAATTTCATGAGATTTCCATTGTTTGACTCTTATTTATTGCATGTGGTGTATTATGTACTTACATTTGATATATATGTTATTATTATTCTTCTCTATATATTCATTGTATTCTATGATTCATTTGGTTTTTATTAACTTTTGGTCATATGAATGGATTGATTACAATATGGTAACGATTTTTATCTTACACTATATTCCGGTAAGATTCATGTTATATTTGCCACAATTTCCTTTTGTGTGGTATATGTTTTTCCCATGGTAGTATTATCTAATTAATATAATTTTAATTATGGTTATTTACATCTTCATTGTATGATTCTTCTTTCATGGGTTTTATGCTTCGTAAGTTACCAAATTGGTAAGGTAACCTTTCACCGTAATCTTCTAGTCAAAAACATCTTTTATGTTATGTCTCTAAATTTTAATTTTACAATGTTGGGAAATGTTCTTATATATCCTTATAGAATTAAATTTTATGTACATGTGATGATAGACCCTTTTCCACTAATCAAGTAATTTTTTGAATTTTAAATTAATGTCGTTAGGCTACTGAATTTTCATAAGGGAACTTCCTAACCCAATTTCCGTTATTTGGGTTAATATTATACTTTTTTATTATGTCGGGATATGATTATGTTTGGAATCAATATTTATTTATTTATGTAATAATTTCCACTCCAATTTGTGTGGATATTATTTTGATACGCATAATTACTCCCTTAAAAATTTCATAAGCCATTGATATGGACTTGATAAGGGTAATTTTAACTCAATTTCCATTCATTGAGTTAAACATCCAAGTCATTTTTTTAAAGAACATGTGTGAATGTTTTCTGATTGATTTACACTGAATATCCAATCATATTGAGTGTATTTATATTTTTTTACATATTAATATGTAATTTATTAATCCTTAATTCAAGGATACCGTTTTTAAAAGGGATTTCATCTCAATTTACATTCCATTGAGACTTCATTGTTGTTATGCACCAATTCACTTTCATATGGTGTTAATACTATCCTTTGGAATATAATATCATGAATCCCATTATTTTCAAGATATTATAATGTTTTGATTAATTTCATTCCTCAATTTTTTATATTCAAGAATTTCTCATTTGGATAAGAACTCTTTTATGAAAATATAGTTTTAAATGTTTTAAATATTTATTTTTCTAAATCTTTCTCATTAATGTACATGTTTTAAAAAAAAATATGTACTTATTTAAATAGACATGAATTTTGTTGAAATTAAATTTTCTTTCAAATTCTTCAAAGTGGTGTAGGACACTTGGATTCCAAAATCTCTTTATTAGTTGTTTTAAATTGAATTAAAAATAGTTTGATAAATCATTAATTTTTTCAATATCATGAAATGATATATTGTGATTGGAATGTTGAAATTTTATCATTATTTTATTATTATGTTATGTGTTATGATTATGGTTATTTGGGAGTTTTTTATGTATACATGTGGTTTTGTGAAAAACCTAGGGCGGGTGAGGTTGAGATATCTCTCCAATGCATTAGGTAATGTGATGGAGGTAAATGTTAATGTTTCCCCTAAGAGATTTGAGGGAATATATTGTGATTGGTATTCAAAATGTAACTCCCTACATATATATGAAATCTAAAATGTATTTTTCATATGATGCCACAAGTTACATGCATGATTTATGATTTCAATGTGTTATTCATAAATATTATGATTTCATGAGGTATATTATGATTGAAACATATGATTTCATTGAATTGTAATTATTGATGGCTTAATGTTTTTTTTGACTTATTTTATAACCCTTACTGAGATTTTAATTCTCATACTAAGTATTGGAATGTTTTTCACATGACTTAAAGATGAATAGGGTCAAGTACAGGATCAATGAAAAGTCATGATGTATAAAACATGGAACTAGACATGACTCTTCTTTTTCAAGAGTTTTTATTTTATGAAAAAATGGAAACTGAGTATAAGTGTCAACATTGTAATTTTATTGATATTTAATGTAATAGTTATCACCTAATTATCTAAAAATCTTAACCTGTAAATATCTTCAATGTGAATTATTAATTTCATTCAATATGATGTAACTCTTTAAGGACGGTTCCTTATAGTTGGGTAGGGAATTTTTGGAATATTGTTCAAGATATGGGGTTATAGTGGTGTGGTTATGTGAGATGTGAGACTCCCCTATATAAGTGATATTGATGGAAAACATCTATACAATATTTTTATTACTCATATAAGTTCCCTCTAAAAATAATATTAATCAAATAGAAGATGTTCCATTTTGAAATCAAATCATATAATGATATTTATGATTGTATTTTTTTTAAACATTTTATCTTAGGATAACACATATTTTAAACCATATTAACATTATCGTGTTAACAAGATAAATAGTTATTACAAGCCAATATTATAATTCCAAAAGTTAATGTGGATCATAAGGGTAAAATGGTATATATTATTCCAAAATTTCACTTATATTCCAAAAATTTCGTATTTTAATGAAATTAATGTAAATTAATTAAATATTATTTTACATAAAATTACCTTAAACTCATTTTATAGACAATTCACATAGATTAAACATAAAATTTCAATTTTACTTTCGAGTTAGAATTTTAATATTTAAAAAATAAACTAACATTAATTATGAGGCATTAACAATACTTTTTATAAATATTATTGAAAAGATATCAATTTTAATATTTTCAAAATAGTTACATGGATTTTTCATCGGCATGCGCATGTATTAGATCAGGGATGTATGGGTGATCATATTAAATTTACCACCACTAAAAATAATAATTAATTTATATCATATGTATAATTTATTTATTTAATAAAAATAGTCTCATAGAATAATTTATAACTTATTTTGATCCCTACGAAAACATATTATAGATATGCACAAAAGGAGAGTGAAAATGTTTATTATCCTTTATAAAAAATAATATTTATGTCATTATCAAAGGAATATGGAATAAAATTTAAACATTCTAAATGACGTGATGTAGTTGGAAAAAATACACCAAACCAAATAAAGATATGATTTTTATATATATTGAAATTGTATCCCATACATTTAACCCTATATTATTCATATTACGCACTTCTGTAGTGTTAAAATATTACCACGATTACTATTCATTACAACTAAAAATGAAGTGGGATTTTTATGATATTAGTACATGATGACCCTAAATTTGTAATTCATGTTATGTGATTCAAAATCAATAAATGGAAAAAAATTCTTTTAAATGTAATATTTTAAAATTCAACAAGAATCATTATTATTAAAATATACTATTATAATCATTTGATTAATTTTATTTTGAAATCCTGTATAAAGATGATTATCATGTAATTAATTACTCCATTTTTAATAAAATATGAATTATTTGAATTTAAAACAAAATCAAATAAAAATTAATCATTTCTGAAATCTACATAAAAATTTAAATACCAAAAATAGTGTTTATTTGAAAAAAACATTACTTTGATTTCCAAAATGTTAAGAATATTTTTTAAATTTAAAAGTTTTAATTATAAATGAATTATACTAAATAATACTTTTTTATTTCTATTGAATATTTATCAAAGAATTATAATTCATAATGAAGATAATTTCTTTAAAATGAAATTATTTCTAGGATTACTATTTTCCAGTATTCACACAAAAATAAACAATTTCAAAAGAATAAAATTGGGATAATATTTATATTATTAATAAAAATTGTTACTTTCATCAAAATTAAATATAAAAATTAATTTTTTTTACTTTTATAAGAAATAATAGTAATTAAAAATAAATCCCACATTTATTGGAAAATGATTATTATAAACAATAAATTTTTGTGACCATATTTTATATAATCATTATAATTAATAATTTAATAATTAATTCCCAATAAAAAATATAAATTTTAATAAGGAAAAAAACTGTTGATGTGTTTCATAATGCGGTTACTCATATTTTTTCCCTAAAAACCAACATCTTTGTCATAATAGGCATACTAAAATAATAATATTTTATAGTATAACATAGTTCATTTAATTTCAGTGTCATGCATGGTAAAAAATGTTAAACATATTATTTATTTAACTTAAAATCCATTTCATAATCTCTTGGGATTATAGTAGTTATATCTAGTTATATTGATGACTCTATTATTTTCCCCTCTCACATGCTATCTACGACATTATAATTCACGACCAAACCCAAACCATTCTACCATATTTTGAATTATTTCTATATTGATGTATAATGTATAAATTAATTTAAGATGAAACTGAAGTGAAATAGTAAACTAAGGCACAAAAAATGTATACATGTATCATTATATCTAACCACAATAAGTCTATAATAAATTCAACAAGTGGATGAAATTTAATAAAACCATGGTATCATGAAATATAATTTCTCTCTCCATCAATATCAACCACATGAAGATGTTAATTCTCAATTAATATTAAAACATTAGGGGAGATAAAATATATTTATTCAGAAAAGGAATGTAAAATAAAAAAATTTATAGAATGGTGTTATTGATCATCCTATATTGTTCACCTTCTCTTTTATGATATTTTCTAAATTTCTCCACAGAGATCAATTCATGTTTCAACAAGCCATTTTTATGTGTTTTATATAAAGATGGGAATATATGATGTTATTTTTATTCAATCTAACATTCAGTTGAATGTTTGTTTCATTTCCAAATATAATACAATTATATTTCAATGAATAGACTCCAAGATCTTGTATATGAAAACCATGCCTGATTTGAGATAGGATAATGTTTACCAAGACACTTTTTTAATGCATCCATCCAACATATCCTTCAAATTAATTTCAAAAAAGATAATTGGTTAATTTTTTTTAATCTGATGATGGAAACAAAGCCTTCTAAATTTATTTTTTCAATCAAATTAATATATGATATCCCAAAATCACATCTACATTAGATTAGATTAACTAAAATATAATAATTTTTCATATTTTTAAATAAGGGGGTTGGAAAATAGATCTACAGTCGTTCTCATTAATTGATGACTAAAGTTTATTTGAAAAATAAATTTATAAATTTATATTTTATAACCATATTATATGAAATTTATATAAATAAAATTTGTAAAAAAGTATTATATTATATAAAAATATATTATATAACAATATTTATTATTTGGTCTATTATATATATCTTTAAAAAAATATAAAATATAAAATTATATATTTTTATTCATAAATATAAAATTTATTTCTTACATAAAATTTAAAATTAATGTATTTATTAATAAGAATTTTATTAATTTTTATCCCCTCAATAGGTTCTTGGAGTGATATTTCTCTTAGAGTTTGTTGAATCTTTCTTTGAAATGCTTTACCAATTGAAACCCTTTTTATGTTTCTTGTCACCAACTTAAATGTTTATTTTCTTCTCAACCTCGAGGGTATGTATCTATAATTTTTTTTATTAGATAATGATTTTATTTATTTCACTTGACTTACATTTTTACATGATATCATGTTTTTATTTTTTTACCCTTATTTATTGTGCATACAAAAAGTAAATAAGGACATAAGAATTTACTTGTTTCCCCAATAGTGGGCTAATAAAATTATCAAGCATCATTGATGCACCATGAACCAAATCACTAAAATTTAACTACTCATTAAAAGGGACTGGATTATGTCACTCAATACCTTGACTAACTTCATCAAAATATTTAGAGTCAAACAAATATCACTAAAGGAACATTATATGATCTCTACTATTTTCTCCTTCACTCACAACTATGAGAAGAAATCAATATAGATTATGGAGATGAACGTACCTTCACAATCATCAAGTTCTTTTATTGTATAATCATGATTATATATATTAATTGATGATTTCTATATCTAACTTCAATTTTCATTCAAATAAGATACATTATAGATTCAGAATAATTAGTAGATTACACGAACAAACTCCCAAATACTATATAAGTCTAGTCAGTTTAGAAACATGGAATCCTGAGCACAAATAAATTTGTGATCTAAATTATATCACACTGGGTTCTCCTCAACTTTCACCCTTCTTATACAAATAAATAATAATATATATCTTTATGACATGGGGGAATGGAAACATAATGAAAAGGGAGATCTAGAATACATAGTGAGGGTAAACAAGGAAGATATGTAAACATATTAATGAGTAAAATTGTATGAGAACATGATCATGAAAATGTAAGATCATACCCGATTATAAAAGATCATAAACATGAATCATTGAATTAATATTGACTCTTCATTTGACATGAATTATAAGAAAACAAAGAACATAATCTATGAATGAATAATGTAGGAATAAACACAGAATTTAGGAATTCACATAAGAATATATATTTCTTTCTATAGTATTCAATCCATCACATCCAAGGCAATATTATTAGTATGGGTTCACTTCCCATGATATATTTTTTTCATCGTTTACTCCCGCAAAAATCATGGTAGTCATGGTTCACTACTATAACCATCTTGGTGGACAAGGTCCTTTATGTCTTTATCATTAATGTAAATCTTTACCCAATGGATTCGTGGAAGATAAAAGTCAAATCCATAATATAATGAAAACATAAAAACATTTTTAACTACATCATGAAATATGATATCACATCTGATGTAATTTAATGGGTGATAAAAAATAATATCATATCATATCACATGGAAATGATGTTGGTTTTATAATAATTTAATAAAAAGGAAGACATATGAAAAGTATCGAGTATCTAAAAAATCATTACGTAAAAAAATAAACCATTCATAGAAATAATATGAATTTTATTGTTGATGTATAATTTTTTTCTCATATTAGATGGGTAAAGACATTGAAATATCACATGGAACATTTAATTTTCTTCAAATTCACTTTTCAAAACATATAATGATTTCAAAACCCTTTCCTTCAAAACTATAATGAATACATATAAAAAATCATGAAAAAAACCTTTTGAAATTTTTTTGAGGAATGTATGTGTTTTTCATTACAAATATTTCTTTTTGTAATATAAAACATTTTTAAATTCATTTTAGAAATCTTATAAATGATGTATTAAAACCTATAAAGAAATATTGAAAACATTTTAAAACCCACTTTCCATGAAAAAATAATAATGGAATATTGAAAACAAATTCCCCGAAAGTTGGTTTGAAACCTATAATGGAATCCATGAAAAACACCTCAAATTATATAACATTTTCTTAAAATATTTTTCCGTCAATATGATCTTAATAGGTCATTTAAAATCCTTTCTTGGGGAAAATATTACTTAATTATTTCAAAGTGTCACATACCATATTGAAAAATTTGAATCATAATCCACATGAAATAATAAAATTACATGAAGCTTAATATATCAAGAAAATAATTATATTCTTGATATAACATTTGAAATGGTTGTATGTACAAATTGTAAAATAACATAGGTGGATAAAAAAATAGGGGTATCTAAGATGGAGAATTTAGACAAAACTACCTTATCCATTTGGATACTTTTGAGACATTAAAACCCCTGAAATAATGATCATAAAAATGATATGTAAATAACCATATATTAATGAATAAAATTTATATGATACATTATTGGTCAGTATGTATAACAAAAAAATTAGTTGTTCTGTGAATAAGTCGTGTATCGAAGTGACATAAAAAATGAAATGAAGTTTCCATACACATTTATAATCAGTAAAATTGTATTTAACATGAAACAATGAAAAATATATGTATTTAAAGATAACATAATATTCCTAGTATGTCTCATAAAATACCATAATGGTCTATATATACACATCAAAAAATAAGAGAGTGGTGAATATGGCATGTGTCAAAGAGAAATAAAGGCAAGACAAAAAACCCATTTCTTAGTTATGATTACATATATAAATGTATGAAACACTTATATAGTGGTTTTAATCATATTACTAAATTATATAAAAATCATAATAAATTTTATGATATCACATATAATTCATTTATAAATTTATATTACACATTTATTAATAATTCAATGTTAATGAAATGTTTCGAATAATAACCATTTTTTGATTGTGTATGTTTTGACGTGTTATACATGATCCTATTAAATATATCATGATTAAGATACCTATATAATGTAAAAAAATTATATATCATATATATTTAAAAAATTAATATATTTAAATGATAGATATATGAAATGGAGTACATCATTCATGGAGAAAGTAAGTCATACGTACGAATGAATGTTTTTTCCGTTTTCTGATCATATTGAATTGAAGTAGGTAAATGAAATCTATTTTTATATATATTTATATATATTATAATTTTTTTTAATATATTTCATATTTAATCACTATATAAATTTTGATAATCAATCTTGAAATGGTTAGCGGGGAAGATGAATCTCATCGCGATGTGGAGACAGTAGGTCTTACTTACACATGAGCAAGAATATAATTATCTTAATGGTAAATTGGTGAGTAAAAAGATGGTATATTAATTATAAAAAATCAATATCAGGTCTTATTAATTATGTATATTCATTATATCTATCATTATAACAATCCAAATAATGTAGTGATGAAAAAAAGAGTACACCATGCAGTAGAGACGTTAAGTTGTACGTACACATGTGTTGTACTTTTTTTATATGATGAATAAAAGGATTAATATGGTTTTTAAATAATCATAATAAAATTTTAAAATATATGATATACTATATATTTATGTTGTAATGTAAAAAACACAAAAATATGAAATATAAGAAAACTAATTTCGAAAGAGTCAGTAAAGATATTACCTATTCATCAATGGTCTCCTTATAAGTCTCCTCTTAGGGACATTAGAGTTGGTATTTTGAGAAGAAAAAACCACTAGAATTTACTAGGGATATTTGGAGTCGAAATTTATAGTGTATGGTAGAGATAGAAGGTTCAATTTGATGTGAAGAAGTGAGGTGGGGGGGTTCCCATTTATAATTATTGTGAGGTGGAATTTAGAAAACTCTTAAAATATTAAATTAATATAAATTTATTCTCGATTTAAAATAGATCCAAATTGAGTTATTTATAATTTTAAATGTCTATGGGTCTCAATAATCTCTACAAATGATATTTATACATGTTAATTTCAAAAAATTAACACTATATTTTGGATTTAACGCCTAGTTAAACCCATTAACATTTACCAAGAAAATATGAACTTTTATTCATTAGGATTAATATAGTAACAATAAAATTCCAAAATTACATGACATGGATAATTCATAAAATAGTTTATCAATTTATAATTAGTTGTCATAATTAATTTTTTTTATTAAAATTACATTATTAAATAAAATTTTTCTTATTTTGATGTATCATTTATGTCAATTACGATACTATTCATTATTTTTCAATAAAAAATATCATATTAAAATGATAACATCAATCCATCACATCTAATATCTCACTAATATGTCAATGATAACAATAACATTCATATATGTAAATAATTATTTTAATCTATATTTAGTTTAATGTTTCTAATATCATTTATCTGATATTTACCTTAACTAATCAATTAAATTGCCATCATCATGCAAGAAATTAATTAAATCATTTAATATATAAAAATTAAAATAAATCATCATAAATAAAATGTTTTTACATTTTAAATTACTATTAATAGTCAAATATATCATATATATCACCCTATATTTGATATGATTTACTTATATAAAGTACTAGAATGAAAATTTTAACATGAATCAAAATAAAATATATTAAATGTCATATTCTTTCCCAAGTGGATTATAAATGTTATAATTTTATACTAAGGTGTATATTGGTCAAATCCAAATGAAATAATGAAATTATGACATCTATTAAGGTAATTTCATAATATTATAGTAGTATTTATATATTTAATTATATGATTTACACTTGACCAAGGTAAATATAAATTTTGTAATTTTATTATTCATAATATCCAAAAAACAAGTACATCCTATTAGAATGAAAATATCATAGTATTTAAAATTATGTATGTTCATTTTTTAAAATTCAATTCACGTATGTGGAAAAATTATACACAATGCTAATCCTGTAGACATAGTGAGAAGGGTAAAAAAAGATCAAAATAACAATAAGGTTTTATATCTAATTTACATATAAAATTGATTTGAATTACCAAAATTGTATTAATATTTGCATATTTAATATATTTCATCCTTTAAAATCATTTTAAAGTATAATAACTATTTGATCATGAAAGGTAGTTTTTAAAAACAATGCAATATTTTTCAGCAATCATCAAAAAATAAAACATCTCATTAAAATAAAAAAAAATTCACCTGTTGTTAATTTTGAAATTACAAATTCAAACATATTTCTCATTTAATCTGATTCAATTTCTAATAGTGTATAAAATTAAATTTTATATTTTTTTAAAAATGACATAAAAAGTAGTTCCTTTAACAAAACAGTATCTCTAAACATATAAAGGATTTACAAAAAATTGAAAATTTCATTATAAATCTATTTTATTTATGTGAAATAATTTTTAAATTAGTTCTTACTATTAATATTACTGTGTTTAATGACTACCTTAAAATGACCACATTTAAATAATTATAGTAATAATTTTATTTTTCATTGAATAGTAGTATTGTGTGTTACAATTCCATGTCAATGTTTTGTGTAGAGCAATAATAACTTGGTGTTGTATATTAAAAAAATATAAATATAGTGATTTCATATAATAATAAAACACTATATTCAGTTTTGTGTGAATTAGAAATATCCAAAATATTAAATTAATTCAAAAAAATAAATTCAAAAAATATCTACGAGTTAAATTCTACCCCCAATAAAATGAATATCTCCCTTGAAATTCATCCGGGTTATTAATGATTTAATAATTGAATATTACTTTCACATAAACCCACATTTTATAATGAAATACAAAAACCTCATTTTATAGAGGAATGTTAGAAATATAATGGTTACACAATGTAACATATAACTAGGTTTCGAAAAATGAAAACATTGGTGGATTGTGAAAACATGGAAATGGAAGAGAAATATAACAATTCTATTCTAATAGATAATGATGGAAAACATGTTCAGGAAAAGAATATAAATTAGAAATCCATAAATCATTGATGAACTATGTGCCTATCTCATTCATCACAAATCAATGTACTATGATAACATTTTTTTCTACTTCAATCATATAAAATTAACTATACTAGCCCATCCTATTACATAATACATCTTTGAATTCTCATTTCATCTGTAGTCTCATAATCATAAACAATATAACCATTTTGGTACCACCTTGATAATTACTTCTGGGATCTTTATTGATAGGAACATGGATTCAAAATTCCCACTCATTCCACTCATAAATCTTTCAACTATTTTTAATTCATTAGCACGGCTTATATTTAAATCCATTACATTATATGAACATTAAATTTTATATTTGCAGTTACTTTATTTATACACTTTTTAACCATGGACAACACATCTTGTTTTTCCTTAGAGGCTATTACTTGGATATTTAATTCTACATTATAAACATCTAGTTAAATAAATAATCATTCCACCATGTACTACGTTACTTAAACTCATAGGGAACTCCTCCATTTTTTAATTAGAGAGTACGATAATTGGTTAAGGTACACATTTTTAATCATGTTATGCGAAAAATGATTAGGCAAGATACCAACATCTTTCAATCTAATGATCATCCCATTTTTCTTCCCACTAGAAAATTTTCCATCACACTCAATGTTAATCAATTCATTCATGATCCTTACATTGACTATAAACAAAATTATAGTGTAACAAACAATTATCATATTGAGGAACCACATAATAATAATTACCTACTTATAGGATCTCTACATTATGAAACATTAATTAATCTACGATACCTTTTTTTGTTTTATTATTCATAGAGATATTATATTTAAATTTATTAGGATTTTTTTAAAATGTTATTTGATTTCAAAATGTATACACCATTGGACTGTAAAACTATGTGTGTAGCAAGGCATGTTTTCGTGAACCAGGTTACCATCGAGTCTATCTTGACGCTCCTAGTTGGATTTGTTAACCCTAGGTACATCTCTACCATACCCACATCATCATGTAGTATTCAGATAAGGATTTACATCTATTAATCCAATAAATCCATCCATTAATAAAATTCTAATACATTTTCCCACACTTTCAATTATCTTTTGACTTGTCCTTTGACATATCCTTTAGGTTCTCACTACGGTTTTCTCATCCAAGTATCCAATGGGTGAATGAATTTGTTCTATCATTCCAACAATAGATATTATATCTTTTTTCATATGGAAATTAATTTTTTTAAGATTACTTAATAAATTACAAAAACAAATTCCCAATGACTATATTAGTCTAGCTCCTACAGAATAATGGAATCATAAACAATGGAATATATGTGATTTACATGATCTCACAGTATATTCTTCTCAACTAGATCTTTAATTAGATACCTCAAAAATAATTCATATCTTAATAAACTGGAGAAGGGAAACCTAAAAAATTAGTTATCTTAGATTCTTAAAAAGGGTAAAAAAAAGATCTGTAAGCATATCCCTAAGATTAAATGTATGAGAACATTGTCATGGAAATAGATGATTATACCATGCATGTCAATGATCATAAACATGAATCATGGAATGATGTTTGAAACATCATATGACATAAATAATATGGAAATAATTAATAAAATCTAAAAAATAATAAAATATGAATAAGACATGGAATATTTTCATACACATAATAATATTAAAATAATTCCATAGTATTCATGGAATCAATTCTAAGGCCAAATTAGTAGTATAGGTTCACTTCCCATAAAATTTTGGAATTCGTGGTTCACTAAAATAACCATATAACTAGTCATGGTTCACTCCCAGAGCCATCTTGGTGGTCAAGGTCCTTCATGTATATCTCGTGATATAAAAATTGTTACCTAATTCATTGGAGGGAGATAAATGTGCTACTGGTATCATAATGAAATTATGCATATATGTTCCACATGATAATAAAAAAATAATATCTTATAAAATATAATATAATGGGTGCCCTAAATAGGTAATAATATCACAAACTATGGAAAATATACTGGTGTCATAATCAATTCATCAAAATAATAAACTAGTACTAGAATTGGGTTTCTAAATCATCATTCCATCAAAACATATACCATTCAATGAAATAATATGAATGATATTTTTGAATTATTAAAATGTATGTCATGCTATATGGGTATGGATTATAAAAGATAAATTAGACCCTACAATTTAATTAAAATAAAATTTTATAAAATATGACACTTTTAAAACCCTTTCCTGTGAAAATTATCTTAAGAGATCATTTAAAAAATCCTTTGCAAAAAATAATTGTAAAAAAAATCAATTTTCCTCATACCACATAAAATGATATTAATCATAATCCCAATTAAATATTAACCGGACATGAATCATAAAATTTCCTGAAAATAAGGATATTGATGATGTAACATCTCAAATGGGAGTATATATGTGTTTTAAAATAACATAGGTTTATAGAAATACATGTGACTCAACTATGGAAATTGGGATAAAACTACCTTACACATTTTACATCATTTGAACCAAAAAAACGTTATATATTAAAAATTATATATTCATCTAAATACTAATATATTTAACTATAAATATCATATAATATATTAATGTGATGAATTTATTCAACAAAAAATAAATGAGTGGTGAATGAGGCATGTATCTCAAGGAAATAAAAAGGGAGCTGATATTCCCTTACACTATTATAATTGTAAAATCATACATTTTATTAAAAAATGATAACTATATGGATATAAAAATAACCTAATATTCATAATAATACTCATAAATTACATCTATGGGCCATATATAAACCATTTAAAATAATTGAGTGATGAATATGGCTTCTGTCCCAATGAAATAAAAGTGAGACATAAATTCAATATCTTAGTTCTGATTCAATCAGTATGTGTCCAAATGTAAATAATAGTGGTTTTAAACATATTATGAACTTATAAAAAATAATAATGATGATATTTATTATGTAATATTTAAATCATTTATGACATTATATTACATGTTTATTACAAAGTCTATGTTGATGCAAAATTTCGTGTAACAAATGCTTCGTTTACAGCACGTGTTTTTTTCGTTTTTTACTAATCCTATAAAAAATATCATGAGTTCATTAAAATTATAATCTTAAACATGTTTTATATATCATCTATTATATATATATATATGGTATCTATTTAAAATGTAAGACATCATTCATGGACATGGTAACCCAGACATACGAATAAACACTATTTATGTTTTCTTATCATACTGAATGGACTATGGTAAATAAAATATATGAATATATTAATTTTCAATAGATTTATTATTTCATCAATTAAATATTTATTCATTATATGAATTTTAATAATCATTCTTTTTTTCATGCAGATGTATCTCATCATGTCGTGTAGATGGTAGAACATATTTACACATGAGCAATGATATCTTTCACTTAATGGTAAAAGGTTATAGAATTATTTTCTATATTAATTATTAATAAATAATATCTTGTTTTATTTTTTATTTAAATATATTATAGTAATCATTATACACATCCAATTAATGTAGTTATGTAAAATAGTTTACACTACAGCTTGTAGATTTTATTTCATATGAATGAATGTGTCGTATATTCATTTTTTTGATGAATAATAAGAGTAATATGGTTAATCCATTATCATAATAACATATTATAATATAGGTGATACTGGGTTAATTACTTTATAATGTATTCAACACATTAATATGATGTAGAAAAAGAAACTTTTTTAAAATTGGTGGTAATGAGATTACCTCCTATTGATAATCTCCATATAGATCACCTCTTTGGGACAATAGAGTGGGTATTTTTCTAATTATTGGACCTCTAGAATGTTACTAGTAATGTATATAAGCTAATTTTTCTAGGTTTCGTACATAATGAAGGCTTATTTTTATGTGATGTATATAGGGGTGGAGATCCCTTTCATAATTGAGGTTAGGGAACTTTATTAAACTCCAAAAATATTAAATTAATATAAATTGATTTGTGAATTAAAATCTCTCAAAAGTTATATATTTCAAAACTAATATGAATAAGGGTAAATAATACAAAAAATAAATTATTTTTAGACAATTATAGTTTACAATATAAACCTTATCATTTCCTTTTAATCCTTAATTACACCCCTAATCTTTTGATATGACATCTTGATTTTTACTCCATATCATTAATATATTTTTAATAAATTTAAGAAAGAACCCGAAGTAGATATTTGATAATATTTTTAACATTATTATAGATATATTTACAAATTATAGTTTTTTATGTATTCTATATCATTTAATTAAATATTATATATTTTAAAGTATCATTTATGTCAATTTTGATACAATTCATTAATTGTCTTAATGAATTTATCATATTAACATTACATCATCAAACTAAAAAACTTAACATCTGACCATAATGAAAATGGTATCTATAAAAACCATGGATATCATTAATTATATCAAATTATATTTATTTTAATATTTTCTGTATCATTTATTTGTTTTTTCACTAACTAATCAATTAATACATCATCATTATGCAAGGTGTTGATTAAAATTTTTATACTCTGAATATTAAAAATAAATTATATTTATAAATATAATGTTTTTATATTTCAAATTAATATTTTTAGGTGAATTTATTATCAATATAACCATATATTAAAAATTATTTACTTACTAAAATTATGTGAAACATAAAATTAACAATATTTAAATAAAATATAATAAAGGGCATATTCATAACCATTTGGATTGAAAAGGTTATAATTTCAGACTAAGGGTTTTTTTGGTCGAATACCACTCATAAAATTATTTTAGGTTTGTCACATTAGATTAAAAATATAATAACTATTAAAACCATGTGTTTCTTTTTATTTAAATTTAATTCATTGAATCAAAAAATAAATTTTAACGTTGATCCCTCATACATGGCCAGAACTTGGGAAAAAACATTTAGAGGTTTCATAAGATTTTATATATAATTTTAATATAAAAATTACATATATGACTTAAAATTTATTGTTATAGTTATAATTTATCTATTGTGACTTAAAATATAGTTTTTTTGTATAATAGTTATTTGAATGAAAAATTAGAATCTAACTACAATACAATATTAGTCAGTGTTAGTCCAAAAATAAATCATCTTAGAAAATTTAAAAAAAATCTACCCTGAGATAATTTTGAGATTAATAGTTGAAAATTGATTTTTATTATAAAAAATTAAATTTATATTATTGTCTAAAATTAAATTTATTATTGTTTATAGAAATACATTAAAAATTGTTCTATTAAGAATAATTTTTTCTATTCATATTAAGAATGTTCTAACAATTATACATTTAATTATAAATATGTTTTTTGTTAACACTTTTAAGTATTATTAATTACTATTCATATAAATATGTTTAATGAGTAGGATATAACTACCACATTGAAATAATTTTACTAATAATTTGTTGCGTCATATAAACATGGTGTTTAATGTAATACAAGGAAAGTCGATGTCGTGTGTAGTGTAACAATAACATGGTGTTTCATATAACATAATAAAAAAAATTATTTTTTATAATGAAAAAAATATATATTCAAGGTTTCAAGATGTGAATATATCCAAAAATTTAAATTAATGCAAAAAAATACATTCACAAAATATCTAGGTGTTACAATATCACACTGGGATTCTCTTTTAGGATCTTTGAGTGCATACTCATAGCTTCAAATCATGAATTTTAAATTTACTAGAACTCCTATTCTCATATTAGTAACAAAAATAGATTTGGTGTTATATGGATGATTATTTAAGATATTCCAACACCTTATTATTTATTCCAACACCTCACAAAGAATACTTCTCTATAAGTGTAAGATCATCAATATTTTGAGGTATATTTATATATCTCTTACTTATGATTGATCCCCTATAAAATGATATATAATTAATGAAGATGTAAAAGACATATCATTTTCATTATCCCTAATAAAGACCAACCATTATTCTACATTATTTTCATCTTTCTCATACTCCATGAAGGTAATAAACATATATCTACATAATGGAACCATATATCATACCATTACATAATTAATTATTTCATAATTAATACATCATATAAATGAAAATAACTCATAAAACCTATGATGGGGAATTATCTAAAACTAAAACATATGATGTATGAATCATTGGTGATCTATTTAAGCATTGTCTTATTCAAATACTATATATTTTTTTCATCTCATAACGATAAACCCTCCAACATGGATTTCTCTTCAACACCACAAGGTGTTTTGTGTATCTCTTGGTATAAATATATCTCATACATGAATATATCAATTTAAATTTGGTAATTTTTCCTCAGTATATAGAATTATGAATTGTTACATCCATTATTTCAAGAAAAACCCATCACTACAACCACAACCATGACCATACTGGTCTTTCTCAAAGTTGATCGTTGGAATCTTTAGAAAACACACGCATCACCACAGTATTTTCAATACTTCATTTCCATATTTAACTCATAAATTCTTTATTTATTTAATTAATTATCATGTCTATGTTTAAATCATAAATTCTTCATGTATTCAATGAATTCAGAACTCTCCACCATGATTATTCCTATTTGTTACGGAACAAAAATATTAATTTTGATGAAATCAAAACGGTATGTTCAATAATATTACCAACCATCTACTGACTTTTTTCTCCAAAATTTTTTTTCTATCAATGATAAATAAGCATAAATTCCATGCCTTCATGTACGGGCATTACCATGTTGTACAACTTCTTTGTAATTCCACCTTAGGTACAACCATGGTGTGGCATGTTCCAGATTTCCCATCTTGTGAATATCCTTATCTACCATATTAATAAGTCAAGCCATGGTCACTCCTGTATTTTTATACAATATTACCATTCCAACATACCAAGTTGTGGTATTTCTCATGTTAATAAACTTCAAAACAGTAATAAATCTTTCTTTTTATCATGGAATTTTCCACCACTTCCTTCGTCATGATTCCTCTGGATAACATTGTTTTTGTGTTTACTCTATTATCCCCAAGAACAACCTCTAATAAATGTTCTATCAATAATCATCATCATTAAAAATAAAAAAATATTAATCGTATAGTTAATCATGTTGATAAACATTATTTTTAATAATAAAATTCATTTTATCAAATCCTTCCAAACACATTTTTTTCAATAATCTACCCTTTATATTCTTTTTGAAAAGATAAGAGAACATTTAATTTTAAATCTTTTAAACATTATTATTAATAAAATAAAATGGTTCATCTCCATGTATATTTGATCTATATTTTATGTCCCCATTTTAGTAAAGAAATATATTCTCTCCCATTATGGATATAAATATTCCATTTGATCACAAACTGTGCCTTTGAATACCTCAATCTCTTTTCATCATAAAAAATATATTCAGCTTTATGTTTGGTCATTCTACTTTAATAAAATTCATCTCCCATATCATCAACTTCCATGAAGGAATCCTAATAGGATTCATCTTCATATTTAGATGATGTGGGGTTTTCTTCATTTGTTTTGAATCTCCCACTTTTTTTCAAAATCCTGTCGCCTCAACCTCTTATTGATTATCCCAATCCAATGATTCCGTTGAAAAATATATATATTTTTAATTAAAAACTATAAAATACACCCATAATAAAATATATATAACAACCATCTTCATTAAAAATTCTATTGAGTTAGACACCCACATTGGATTTTGGTAGTAAAAAAAATCTATGCTTATAGATCTTGATAAACATGTCGGTAGAAAAAAAAATTATATAAAACACCATGGAATTCTATTTACCTAATGAATACTAATGAAACCTTATAGTAGCTTCTCCATTTTCACTTCCCAATGAAAATACCTTGACCCCCACCCCACATTAATACCCATTTATGTAAAATATTAATGAGTTTTAAAGAGGATAATACCACATGATGATTAAATTGTAATCACTTGTATAAAATTTGAACAAATTATTAAACTTTTTCACAATTCCATTCATTTCTTCTCACGACACATGAATATTTAAAAATGGAAAAACATTTTTTGGAATTCTGTTTATAACTAATCCTAATTCATTTACATATTGAGAATGGTATGTTGTTTCTCAAAATATAGGTTTTCACAAGTTTTAATATTTCATCTATCATGGATGATGTTGAATATATATTAATTCATCAAATGATACCAAATTACCATCCTATGGTATTATAAAACTACAAATAAATTTTAAACTCTTTCATTCATATTGCCTAAATTATTTTCTTCTTTTATGAATTTACCTCACATGATTTATTGATTAGATACCATTGGATATATATCTAATAATATTTTCATGATACTATATGAAAAAAAACATTGTGAAACTATTAATACATTCTCTATTTCATATTTTAATTTTAGATTCATAAATATATCAATTTTTTTATTGACATTCATATTGGAAATCCATATTATGTTAAAAATCTAGATACATATTTAGATAATTCACTCCATAGATCATAAATCCTCTATAATTCTTATCCTCTTAGTTAATAGTAATAAAAAATAAAAAATAAGGGGATATGGTTACCAAATGATCCTCAAGTAGAGGTATGTTTTTCCCATATTGGACATGACCTTCACCTTCAACCATTCATATTACCTTTTTCTTATTTTTGGAACATTTTGATATAAACCATTAAACATTTTCATCATAATTTCATGGGAATCTATATCTCTAGAAAAAAGGATCTAATTTATATGATACCACCTACACACATTTTATCATTGATGTGGAAAAAATTTCCCTTCTATAGATCCTTGTTTTCCAAAGAAATTTAATTGATAAAAAAAGTTCAAGTATCTTCTATAGTTGTATCAATAATTTATCATAAATTTATATTTATTATCCTTGAAATATCAATCCATTTTCATTAATCTATTCATGTATGAAAACATAGGCATATCTTGTCCAATAGGGTCTCGAGTCCCATCATGGATACATTATTTCTAAATGAAATCCCTATTATTTATATCTCATTCATCCATATAAAGACTTCTGTCAATGAGAATATAACCTTGTGTTACTGGCTCTTTCTTGGCATCCAAAAGACCCAGGATAAAATCTGGAAGGAGGTGAATTTTCGGGGTACTGTAGCAGTACTGTAGTAGGGCATTATAGTAGGGTTGTAGCAGTGACAGAACAGTAGCAGCTGTTGCACTATAGCAACAGAAGGACTATAATATGTACTATAACGGAGGCGATATTGTGGCAGGTACAATAGAAGTGCGGTACTATAGAATTACTGTTCACAAGGAGTCCTTTCGGACAAAAAATGGGTGTTCAAGCCTTGTATGAAGCCCTATTGGGCTCGGGCCTTCGAGCTATGTAATGGGTCTCCCTCTACCTAGTCTGAAGAGGTATTTTCATTAATAATAAATTGATCCTTCGAGCCCGATAATAAATATCTATAAGTCCCCTAGATGATTTTTCTATATTTTTATCATTTTATTCCAATAGTTTTGTTGTGATTATCTAGATAAAATTTCATGATACATCCTTTTTTATGATCATCATTATTCGTCTAAAAATTTATCCTCTATACTATCTAAATAGTCATTTTCAATGAATAATTTCCCTTAATGAATGTCAAAGGAGAGAAATTTTACCCAATGGATTCTATTTCAATACATGAATTCCTCATATTGAAATAAATTTCCATGTTACCATGGTTATTAGAAATAAATAATTAAACACCAAAATTATACCTCATGTGGTTTCTACTTGATTAATATGTTGGTATAACTAGATCTATTCTCTCATACCTAGGCTTATTAGCTTTAAAAAAACATCACTTGATATGTCAATGTCTTCTAAAAATGTATAATTTTTGTGCCACATTCATTCAATGATCATATCTTTTAGTTTTTTCATGAAAGTCATATCTCATTCTATATTTCATGTCTAGATAGAATTTTTATTTTTATGATTATTTTGGTTGTATTTTTATATTTTCACTTATTGTGTATCCTCTCCACAAATTTTATGATTATCTCATATTTTTCATTCAACATTTTATCCATAACATTTATATATAAATCAGCATCCATTGTGGATTGTCTTCTATATTCATGTTGAGTTGTGTGATGAATTATTCATAACATTAATTCATTTTTCAAGGCCATTTTCTTCAAAATCTATTTTGAAATATCATTAATCAAGAAAATGTTTAATTTTATCTTTTTCCCCGTTTTATTTTTTCTAAACATGATGGTCACTTAAATCATTTTCCTCTTATTATCTGAGTCAATATCATCAATCATCATACATTAATCATCATTAAAAACTTCATATTTTTCATCCTATTAAATAATTGAGATCTCCTAATGGTCATTTCATGAACACCTTCTAGTATGGAATCAAAATATCATTGAATTTACAACACTATAATATCTTATTATTATTTTTAATATATTAGTTTCAAAAAAATAAATTATTTCCCCTAACTAGTGTATGAGGGAAAGGAGACATTGGGATTTGAATTTATCTCATAAGGAGAACTATTCCTCTGAGATCACTTCTTCTTGTTCTTATTCATCTTGCATATAATCATTATGATATTTCCATTTTAATTTACATAGATACCTTCTAATTTCATCCAAATATATTTGGATATATTTACTTGTTCAACCTCTATATAGATGTGTTTTCTATGAGAATCCATTAATACATTTTAAAATATGCATCAAACATAACATTTCATTGATATATTTCAAATATTAAAAAATGTTGGCTCAGTAGAAAAATTGCATTTCGAAAAACCTATTTAGAAAATCCCAATGATTATTACATGTATGATATAAATAATAATTAAAAATCTTTAAAATTAATTTAAAAAATAGTGCACCTTTCATTATCGATGTCATTTCACTTCAAAAAACATCAGATCATGAAAGTGAAATAAAAAATCCAAGAAATTTACACCATGCTCTAATACCACTTATTAGTCAGTAAATATGGTTTTATAATGTGATTACCCTTATATAATGGGAGTTAGGATCAGGGTATGGATTTCTTAAACAATTTGACAACTATATATTTTAATTATCACTTCAAAAATTACATCTTGATCCCTACCTTAAGTGACACTTTTCGTTCCCTTTTTCTCAAATTTAATTTTATTTTATTAAAATGAATATAAGTTTTACTAGATAAAATGTGTCAATATATTTATTAACGTCATAGATTCATGATGAATGTAAATTGGTATTTGATAATTTACTTGGTTTTACCTCATTAAGCTAATATTTAGAACGTGTATCATGATTTTTTTGTTCCCAAAAAAGAAAAATAACACAACAATTAAAAAGGTTTGAGTAAAAGATATGCCATTAAATATCTCAATTCCTTAAAATGTTTTTTATTTTATCACTAAAACCAAAGGCTCACAACTAATCCAATTTATTTATTCTCATATGACCACAACTCTGAGATGTTCCCCTCATAATTTATTGAAATTAATTTCCACACACCAGCTTCATATTATTTTAAACCTCATGTACAGATAGATTATATGTTTACGTTAAATTTGGAGGCTCTTTAATGACCTATTAAAACCACCTAATTGAATATAATATTCTTCTACTATGGAAGGGGAAATCCTATTATATTTTTTGTATCATAGAAATTCATTAATAATCTCTCTAAGAGTCATAAATTGATTATAACACCATCTTCATTCCTCCATACCATATACTTGAACACTTATCTATTAGTGAATTATATTAAATATATTTAGTTGACTAACACCCCAATCTTCCACGATACACTTCTCTTTCAATAATGAAATATCTTGCAATGTACGCAAGTTCGAGTTCTAACACACCGCGGCTAATCAAAGTAGCCGTTCTGAATAGTAATACCAAATTTTTAATATTATAGAAAATTTATATTTCAAAATGGACTTCATTTTTTTATTCTTAATATCGAAATTATCCTAAGTTGAATTTTTTGTAATTTTCTTATAACTTCCAATTTTTTATGAATACTGAAAAATACATAAAAATATTTTTTAATAAAAATAATTTATACTAATAAATTGTAATATTTAGTGGTTTTAAAGTATAATTAGAATATGTTTTTACCATTTTATCCAGTGGTGGTCATTAGAATTAATTTCACTTTGAAATTGGACATAAACAATTGTCAATCTTTTGATATATTTTGTTTCCTAAAAACATGCTATTTGTTGTCAGAGAGGTAATTAATTATAAAATTAATTAATGCAACATATATGTTTGGAATTTTAAAAATATACATCATTTTTATATTTGGATTATCAATTATAGCTTAGGGTGAAATTATGGGATTGTTATGAAAGACTTCAATTTTTGATGAATAGTGAAACCACTAAGTGGTAGTTAAAAAACTGATTTTTCATTTAAATGAAACATTGCCACTTCTGTGATTTGATTTTAAAAAATTCGAAATACATGGTTGTCATTATGATGTAAAATTTGGTTCAATGGGATTAAAATAATTTTTGGTGAATAGTAACTTTTAAGTTTAATTAATCGTGATTAAAGGTAATTATTGAAATTTAAGGTAAAAATGATATTATAAAAATTTGAAAATACCTTTACACTTGTCCTACCCCTATTTTATGAGTCATGTCTGACCAATAAAATCCATGGGTCAACTAGGAGACCCCATGGAGCCACTTTTGTAGGAAAATGACATTAAAAACTTTTTATTTAATGTTAAAATAAAAATGTCACAAACATGAGTTGTTTTAGTAAAAAAAGATTTAAATCGGGTTATTCAAGTCATATTTTTTACTATAAATATTCATTATAAATATAAAAATATTTCCTACATCATGATAATTTTTCTATAATTTTTAGACATTAAATAAATTAAATTATTTATGACACCATGATGATGCAGCGATTACCTCATTAATTAACGATTTAAATAAAATAAAAAGATAGTGTAAAATATAAGACATAAAATTGTCAAAAACCTATTGGATGAGTATATTTAAAACCCTTATCACCTTACCCTAGAAATATATAAGTTTGGGACCTTTAAAATTTGAAACTCGTTATATAATAAATTAACATTTCATGACTTTCCAAGAGTGCCCCTCCTCTCCTCTTATAAAAGGCCCCCACCACTACCACATTACTCAAACCTTAAAATCCTTTTCTCTCGTCCAACATCTTCCCAAATACTCTCTCAACTTCCCTCTCTTACTTCTAGAAGCCTCACTTTGGGCAGAATTCTTCCCCAAGAAGCCGTTGGCTCAAATCAAAAAAAGAGTTACCCGATTTTAAGGTAATGTCTTCTCTAATGTTGTTTTGTTTTATTTTTCTTCTCCAACCCCCTAAACTATTTTTATTCCTTTATTTTGTAACAACACCAGTATCTTCAATATACTAGGGTGTGGTTATGATAGTTATTTTATTTACACTTACACACACCTTAGTCACATGGTTAAAGAACATATTTTTTCTGTGGGTGGCGAATTACTGCCTCACGAAACGATGATTGTTCAATCTTCTTTTAACACCTCTCATGGTGGCCATTATGATGAAACTGTTTTTATATATGATATATATTATGTTTTTGTTTTCCTTATGATTCTGTATTTTTCATTTATGGAAAACCTTTATGATTTCCATCATGGGTAAACGCAATGGTTTCATTTTAGGAAGTGCGGACTACCGCCCCCTCAAAGTGATTTCAATCGTTAATGCCATATGTGGGATGTATAAAGAATGGAGTAAATGGTATTATACATTATATTATACTGTAATTATAATATACCTTTATATAATTATAATTTAATTCCATTAAATATGAAATAGAAATGAAAGTAGTGTTCATGCGTACATACGGCTTACCGTCTCCATGAATGGTGCATTTCATTTGTTACCTCTAAATGTTATGTAATATTATAAATGCATTTATATACTGGATATATATTACATAAATGATATCTAAATCAGGAATATAATTCTGGATATAATGGATATTTCACCACAAGAACAAATTGTAATTATAAGAAGTTTATTTTTTGACTCAAGTACCAAAGATCGACAAAATGACCGTTATTAACTTAAATAATTACATAATTTTCATAACATGGTAATAAGTGATATAAAAGGAATAATGTACTTGAAAAACGTTCTTAAGAAATTATAAATTAACTCTATTTTATTATTCAGGAGGTTAAAGAACGGCCGAGTCAAGTCGGATGCGAGGTAAGGGAACTTCTTAACCCAATTTCCATTCAATGGGTTAATCTCATACTTTCAAATACTGTCATGATATTATTATGTCATATCTTGTATTTATACTTTCTTTATGTGTACATATAGTGAATACACATAATAGATATATTTTATTTAAAAATGATCTTTTAAAGGACTACGTCTCAATCTCCATTCATTGAGGCATATTTTGTTTTATACACAAATTTCTTTTATACGGTGTATAAGCCCCATTGACTATTAAGTTTATTCAAAAGGAATCTTTTTATACGAAGCGTTTTACTAAACAAAAAAACGGATTGTTTTTCTTGTCGTATGTATGCGGCGACAATGACATCTCTGCCGCCATGATCATTATTTGAGTTTCTGCTTCCCCTACAAGCCATAACATTTTTTAAATGAAAAATAAAAACCTTGTTTTAACTTTCATTTATTTTGGTAGCGAAAATGGTTTTGATAATGTTTTAATATATCAATGTGTTGTATTGATATCTTGAGATTTAAATGTGGAAATGTTATGTTTCCTTTATGAATTTTTTATGTCACACGATTATGTTATGGTTTCTGATATGATTAAACCTGTTCATATGAGGAATGTGTTGGACTTAATATGTGACGGGTGGAGCCCACTATAGGTTATCGATGAATCTGAAGGTCTCATGAGACAAAATAGCGTCTTGGCACGAGGCCTTGAAAAATTATTATTTGTAGTCTTTGCACGAGGCATTGGCTATGTGGTTATAATAGTCTAGTATTATGCATTCCATCATTGTGAAAGTGGTTATTGATATTGCATGTGATTATTCGACCAGTAGAATATCCATTTGAATAAGTAAATGGAATTATCTCATTTTACTTTTTCCATAATATGTTGAAGTTAAAGTTTAAAAGGATTTTGTTTTAGTTATACATTGCCTTAAATGTTAATGTTTATTTATGAAAGCTTCTGCTATATTGTTATCCTTACTGAGTATCTGAGCTCACCCCTTCCAATGTTTTAATTTTTCCAGGATGTGAAGAAGTATACTAAGAATGACCTACAGGGATATTCAGAAGAGGATATGAGTGTGGACTATGGAGACTTTGTAATTTTAGTTTTTCACTTTATGATTTAATGTAATACTTATGAATGTATCTAGTGTTTCCAAAGCTACTAAACTAATCGGTCTTTCGAGACATGATCTTTTGTGATCATGCCAATGTTACACAATAATGCACCGACTCTGCGTAACTAGGTTTGGGGCATTACAGTTGGTATCAGAGGCAGTTTAGTACTAACCTTTGAAGCTAGATTTAGAAAAAATCTTATTAGAGCACATAACCATAAGACAGACTTTGAGGATTAGTATAAAAGAACTTCCTAGAATTTTGTTATTGTAGAGATTTTGTGAGATTTACAAGAAATACATCTCTATCTGGATACGAGCAGGTAGAGGCGGCTCTGGCACAGTTGTACCTAGGGGTAAAACCCGAAAACACCACGTTGAGCTAGACTCAAACGGGAACTGGTGCATGACAACGGGCCTTGTTGCACTCTTAGTTACGACACTCCCGAGGGATATTCTTAGGATAATTCTCATTTTCTTTACAAACTATTATGAAGGGTGTATGAGTATATATACTTCCTCAAAAGAAAAAATTTTATGATTATAGATTATATCCATAAATTTTTCAATTTAGGTTAAGTGTTTTACAAGTATAGAATTATGTATTTTTCTTCATAAACTAATCTAGTTTATTCCATTGTTTATAAATGGCTCCCAGTGGAAGGAATGGAAATCGAATCAATGCACGCACTCCATGTAGGGATTTCCCTCTTACTCAAGATAATTATAATGGAGCTGGTGATACAACTGGTGCTAATCAGCTTATCACCATAGTGGGACAACTCACTCAGGCTATGAATAACAACCTTACTCATTTGGAGCACCCAGATCCGCAACGTGGAGGATCAATGATTGACAAATTCATGAGGCAACACCCACCAACATTCAATGGAATTACAAATCCATTAGTAGCTGAGCAATGGATAAATTCCATAGAGAAAATATTCCATGCCTTGGGGAGTAGTGAAAGGGAAAAGGTTATCATGGCAGTTTACCGCATCATTGGAGATGCTGATCAATGGTGGTCATTGATTCAAAATACAAAGGAATATGAAGAAGTGTCAATTATGTAATGGAGAGAGTTCAAAGATCTTATCATATAAAAATACTTTCCTCATGACCATCGAGCAGATATGGAAAGGCAATTTCTGAGTCTGAGACAAAAGGAGGATGAGAAGGTCGCAAAGTATGAGGCCATCTTTAAAAGGTTAGCGAGGTATGCTGCAGATTATACACGTAACCCAAGATGTAAGATTGATCGTTTCTTTGATAGGTTAAAACTATTTCTCTATCGAGCTTTAGTATCACAATCCTTCTCATTGTACGAAGATATTGTCTCGTGTGCTATCAAGACAGAAAAGTAATTCTCTAAGTCTTATGACAACAATGTAAAGTAAGAGAAGAAGAGAACGGTGGAACAATAGACATATAAAGGGAAAAAGGGAAAGAAAGATTTTCAATTATGTGATAATTGTGGGAAGAATCACCCCAGTGCTTGCCTAAAAAGAATGGGAGTTTGTTATAAATGTGGAGAAAAAGGTCATCAGGATTGTGATTGCAAGGGAATGAAAGAGGCTATCAATGTTGAATGCTGCAATTGTTGGTAAATGGTGCATTATGCAAATGAATGTCCTAAGCGTCAGGGAAACTTACCTCAGAAAAGTCCAAGGGATCAAGGACAATCTTATGTTGTCACTATAGTTGAAGCAGAATAATTAATGTATTGTTGCTTTTGGACTTAAGGATTATATTCTGGTTATAAGGATAATGTGATATATATATATATATGGATTTTACTACAGTACTTGTTGTTTTCATTCAGGTTTTAATATGATGAAGGTAATCATATTTTGATATGTGACAATAAGAGAAACTATACTTTGTTTGGGGAATCTGATGTTACAATTGATTTTGGAATTTAGAGACCTTTTAGAGAAAGTCTGGACAAAGGTATTTTTGATAACTATAAAGGTTGGAATGGATTAGGTTGAACCTTGGATAGTATTGCTTAAGGTTAAAACATTTATGAAGATTATTTTTTGAAAATTATAATACTATAGTTTTAGGAAATGGACAACCTGCAGGTTGGGGGATAACCCGTCGCGTCAGACAAAGCTGCAGGAATCGAACCCACAACCATAGTGCGACAGGCCTATATTACCTACCACTAGCCTACAGGAAGTCACTAGTTATTACAAAAAAGTTTTCCTAATCTAAATGGTATGTGTTAATATTTGGAACCTTATACAATTAGGATAAATAGAATATTTTTGAGTTCTATTACCTTTTGGAGTGATTGATGGGTTTGTGGTAAGAATTTATTAAAGAATGAAAGTCTACATGACAAGTAAGTATATTTCCTTACGTTCTTAGTAAATCTCCTAAATAAATTCCCCAACTTTATAAAAGGTAACTTAAAACAATAACATTGCCGGTTAACTTTTAAAACTAGGGATTCAATGACCGTTTAACCAATCACAAGTTTGTGATTTTCTTGTGGTTAACTTTCTCATAATCATATTTTCTAGAACTCTCCATCATACATTGATGGTTTTTTTTCTTCCATGTCCATATTTTCCTATAATCCTAGAATGGGCTATCTTGGGTGACCTTTGTACTTATCTTTCTTTCTTTTAAAGTTTTATTTTTATTAACCTTATTTACGATGTGGGTTATCCACAAAGGTATTTTCTATTTTCAACCATTTATTTTCAAAAAAAAATTCAAATTGCGAGGACTTAATTTATTGAAGGAGGGGGAAATGTAACACCCCAAGATTCCACGATACGCTTCTCTTTCAATAATTCAATAGCTTGCATTGTATGCAAGTTCGAGTTCTAACACACCGCGACTAATCAATGTAGTCGTTCTGAATAGTAATACCCACTTTTTAAAATTATAGAAATTTTATATTTCAAAATGGACTTCATTTTTGTATTCGTAATATCGAAATTATCCTATGTTGAATTTTTTGTAATTTTCTGAGAACATCCAATTTTTTATAAATAGTGAAAAATACATAAAACAACTTTTTTAATAAAAATAATTTATAGTGATAAATTATACTATTTAGTGGTTTGAAATTACAATTAGAATATATATTTACCATTTTATCCAATGGTGGTCATTAGAATTAATTTAACTTTGAAATTGGACATAAACAATTGTCAATCTTTCGATATATATTGTGTCTTAAAAACACGCTATTTGTTGTGACAGCGAGAATTAATTATAATATTAATTAATGCAACTTATATTTTTGGAATTTTTTAAAATAGACATCATTTTTGGATTTGGAATATCAATTATAGCTTAGGGTGAAATTCTGGGATTGTTCTGAAAAACTTCAATTTTTATGAATAGTGAAACCACTAAGTGGTAGTTAAAAAACTGATTTTTCGCTTAAATGAAACATTGCCACTTCTGTGATTTGATTTTAAAAAATCCAACATACGTTGTTGTCATTAGGAAGTAAAATGTGGTTCAATGGGATTAAAATAATTTTTGGTGAATAGTAACGTTTATGTTTAATTAATTGCGATTAAAGGTAATCACGGAAATTTAAGGTAAAAATGATATTTTAAATATATGAAAATACATTTAAACTTGTCCTAACCCTATTGGATGAGTAATGGCCGACCAAGACAATCCATGGGTCAACTTGGGGACCCCATGGAGCCACTTTGTTAGGAAAATGACATTTAAAACATTTTATTTAATGTTAAAATAAAAATGTCACAAACATGAGTTGTTTTACTAAAACAATTTTTAAATGGGGTTATTAAAGTCATGTTTTTTACTATAAATATTAATTAGAAATATAAAAATATTTCCTACATCATGATAATTTTTTTATAATTTTTAGACATTAAATAAATTAAATTATTTTTGACACTATGATGATGCATCGATTACCTCATTAATTAATGATTTAAATAAAATAAAAAGATAATGTAAAATATAAGACTTACACTTGTTAAAAACATATCTGATGAGTATATTTCGAACCCTTATCACCTTATCCTTGAAATATATATGTTTGGGACCTTTAAAATCCGAAACACATTATATAATAAAGTAACAATTCATGACTTTCCAAGAGTGCCCCTCTTCTCCTCTTATAAAAGGCCCCCACCACTACCACCATACTCACACCATAAAATCCTTTTTTCTCGGCCAACCTCTTCCCAAATAATCTCTAAACTTCCTTCTATTACTCCTAGAAGCCTCACTTTGGGCATAATTCTTCCCCAGGAAGCCTTTGGATCAAATCAAAAAAAGAGTTACCCGATTTTAAGGTAATGTCTTCTCTAATGTTATTTTGTTTATTTTGCTTCTCCAACCCCCTAAAATATTTTTATTCCTTTATATTGTAACAACACCAGTATCTTCAATATACATGGATGTGGTTATGAAAAGGATTTTATTTAGACTTACACACACCTTCTTCAAATGGTTAAAGAACATACTGTTTCTGTGGGTGGCGAATTACTGCCTCACGAAACGATGATTGTTCAATCTTTTTTTAACACCTCTCATGGTGGCCATTATCATGACACTATTTTTATATATGATATATATTATGTTTATGTTTTCATTATTATTCCGTATTTTTAATTTATGGCAAACCTTTATGATTTCCATTATGGGTAAATGCGATGGTTTCATTTTAGGAAGTGCGGACTACCGCCCCCTCAAAGTGATTTCAATTGTTAATTCCATATGTGGGAAGTATAAAGAATTGAGTAAATGGTATTATAAAATATATTATACTGTAATTATAGTATACATTTATATAATTATAATTTAATTCCATTAAATATGAAATAGAAATGAAAGTAGCATTCATTCGTACGTACAGCTTACCGTCTCCATGAACGGTGCATTTCATTTCTTACCTCTAAATGTTATGTAATATTATAAATGCATGTATATAATGGATATATATGATATAAATGATATCTAAATCATGAATATAATTCTGGATATAATATATATTTCACCACATGAACAAATTGTAATTATAAGAAGTTTATTTTTTGACTCAAGTACCAAAGATCGACAAAACGACCGTTATTAAATTAAATAATTACATAATGTTCATAACAATGTAATAAGTGATATAAAAGGAATAATGAATGTGAAAAAGGTTCTTAAGCAATTATAAATTAACTCTAGTTTATTATTCAAGATGATAAATAACGGTCAAGTGAAGTCATACACGAGGTAAGGGAACTTCTTAACCCAATTTCCATTATTTGTGTTAATATCCTACTTTCAAATTATGTCATGATATTATTATGTCCTATATTGTATTTATAATTTATTTATGTGTACATATAGTGAATACACATAATAGATATATTATATTTAAAAATGATCTTTTTAAAGGACTTCGTCTCAATCTCCATTCATTGAGGCATATTTTGTTTTATACACAAATTTCTTTTATACGTTGTATAAAACCCTTTGACTTTTACGTTTATTCAAAAGAAATTTTTTTATACGAATTCTTTTACTAAATGACAAAAAAAGGAATGTTTTTCTTGTCGTACGTATGCGGCGACAATGACTTCTCTGCCGTCGTGACCATTATTTGAGTGTCGGCTTCCCCTACAAGCCATAACATTTTTTTAAATGAAAAATAAAAACCAAGTTTTAGCATTCATTTATTTTGGTATCAAAAATGGTATTGATAATGTTTTAATATATAAATGTGTTGTATTGATATCTTGTGATTGAAATGTGGAAATGTTATGTTTCCTTTATGCATGTTTTATGTGATATGATTATGTTATGGTTTCTCATATGTTTAAACCTGTTCATATGAGGAATGCATTGGACTTAATAAGTGACGGGTGGAGCCCGCAATAGCTCCTAAATGCATCGGCATATCTCATGAGACAAACTAGTGTCTTGGCACGAGGCCTTGACAAAATATTATTTGCAGTCTTGGCACGATGCCTTGGATACGTGGTTATAATAGACTGGAAATATGAATTACATCATTGTGAAAGTGGTTATTGATATTGCATGTGATTATTCGACCAGTAGAATATCCATGTGAATAAGTAAATGGCATTATCTCATTTTACAATTTCCATATTTTGTTGATGTTAATGTTTAAAAGGATTTTGTTTTAGTTATACATTGCCTTAAATGTTCATGTTTATTTATGAAAGCTTCTACTATATTGTTATCTTTACTGAGTATCTGAGCTCACCCCTTCCAATGTTTTAATTTTTCCAGGATGTGAAGAAGTATATTAAGAATGACCTGCAGGGATACTTATAAGAGGATATGAGTGTTGTATATGGAGACTTTGTTATTGTAGTTTTCACTTTATGATGTAATGTAACATTTATGAATGTATCTAGTGGTTCCAAGGATACTAGAATAATCGGTCTTTCGAGACTTGATCTTTTGTGATCATGCCAATGTTACGCAATAATGCACTGACTCTGGGTAACTGGGGTCGGGGCGTTACAAGTTGAGTATTTATTTCATTATTCTATTTGTTCCATTATAAATTAATAGATAAATTAAAAATAAGTTAAAAATAATAAAAATCATTATTTGTAAACAAATACAAAAAAATATATATGATTTTCCACCACGATTTCATCCATAACAAAATAAACAGAAAATGGCATTGTCACTTATCTCGTATCTCCTTTTTATGGTGAATTAGTTCTATAATAATTGATATTATTAATTCAATAAACACATTAAATATGATTAAGTTATTGTTTAAAATAAAGAAACATGATGTATGAATTATTAATGATTCATTCAAGAAATATCATAATCAAATATATGTATATCGTGCATCTCCTATTGACACAACCACCAGTACACCTTGTTATTAACCATCCCATGTCAACTTTGAATTATTCATGTGTGTCAGCCCACAAAAAGGGCTAATAGTCCTTCATAATCCTCCCATTTTGAAAACTAATTCCATTCATAAAATATCATACAATTTGGAATGGTTTATTCAGAAATAAATAGAAGATATAAATAATACAAAATATAATCTATTTTAGAAATATGAGAGACTGAAAATCCCTGAATGAAAATAATTAAATAAACATATCAAGAGTAAAAAATATAAAAAAATTATACTATTCGTAACCTGACAATACCTCTATGTGAACTTCTGGTATCCTAAATCCATAAGAATTTCAAAATCTATAGGAAAATGAAAAAAAAAACTAAACATACAAAACAACTGTGTTCTACAAATATCAAGTGTCACAAGTAGGGTTTTAGAAAAAAAATCTAATTAGAAGAGATCCATAGAATCCATACATATATATTCCGGTAAATCACAAAAAAAAAACTAGTTTTAATTATTTAGAAAATTAGTTTTTAAAATTTTGAGAATAAAATGAAACTTCCAATTTTAAAATCTTATTACAAAATTCAATTATCATGTAGGAAACCCAAAAAAATAGTACATAATAGATTTGAAAATATTAACTATTAACATATGAAATCCATAAAAGTACTCATTTTGGATCCTCCTCAAGTTATATGGTGCACCATTGTAGAAAATAACTTACTTGAATGCTCTAAAGTACCTTCACTAGTGGAAATTTCATAATAGATTATCCATTTTTATGGGGGGTCTAATTTGTATATTTGGTATTTGAAGGAAATTGTCGATCTACCCTCTAAATATTTTCTAGGATACCCATGATAATAGTATAAAGGTGAATTGGAAGGTCATTATATGATTGGTAATGATCATAACTCAAGGATTCCACTGTGCATATTGTTCCCAATCTTTGACACTATATTTTTAAAGACACTCCCATTAGAGTGGATACCATAAGGGTGTTTTTCATACATGTAGCCTTTAAAATATACCAGAAAATCATAAAATTTCAAAATAATTTAACAAAAATTTCTAAAACATCATAAGTTACAAACAAGGACATAATTGTAAAAATCCAAAACCATAGTTGATAAAAATACCAATATTCTCAAAACTACATTAAAAATCAAGGTAAAACACAATTCATTTTATGAATATAAAAATGGTTACATTTAGTCATGTGGATTCTTACTCATACATCATGGTGCCAAATAATGAAATTTTAGTAAAAAAATTTCACAACTACATTTGAAGTCATTTGGAGACTATGAATTAATTTAGAATACATTTGGAATATTTTATTGAAAAACAGTTCTGAAAAAATTTGACAAATATGAGATAAAATAAGGGAAAAAGTTATTTAAAAAATGATGTTATTTATAGAGATATATATTTTTTGTTTCAAATTGTGTCTATGTTCATATCAATATATACACCCCTTTCTCATGCTAATATTCCAACATTAAAAGAAATCAAAATTGATATCTATAATAATGTACATGGGTATAATCAATGTAGAATAATAATAATCGCACCCAAAAAATCATTTTCATACAAGAATCCATCCATAACGAGTCACCTCAACCTTAACAAAAAGATCATTTTCACATGTCACCCATTTAAAAAAACCCACACAAGGTAAAACGCTGTCCCAAAATACTCAATGTTAATAAAAATTATAATTGATGTTTTCTCAAACACTATTTAAACATATATATAGTTATAACTGAGTAAATCCTTTAAAAATACCATTTTAAAATAGCTAAGAATATAGAAAATCATATCAAATCAAACTGTCACATCACAGGCATGAATAACACATTTAGCTATGATTTATGAGGACTCGAGAGTCAAATAGATTACTTTAGAATGTAAATGGATTGAAAAACATACTTTAATGACGTGATAATGAAATAAAACATTTATAGAATGAATAACCGATCATGATATACAAACCACATACCCTATCATCAAAATATTAAACACAAATAATCCACTCATCACAATATGGTTCTTCTAATAGATAACCTATCCATGAAAAACTATGAAACCATTAATGTTAAAATATGATGGGAGTAAATCACCACAAAATCCAAAAAAACACATAACTAGAACCCTAGCATAGCATTAATATAAGTTGGAGAACCAAGGGAGAATGTTTTAAGAGACCCCTACATGATTGAAAATTATGAATGAGTGTTGTAGGGTAAAATGGAGTTAAAAAATTGGGTAATGGATATAAATTCATGTTTTTAAGATTATGGACAAGTCACATGGTTTAGATGCATAGATTACCAATCTGTGCACCAATTAGTATCTCCCTAATATATTGAAGAGATACCTTTATGGTAATGTTACATGGTTTCGTAAATCGTTCTCAAAACCTAAAAATTAGATCTGTGAAAATGATAGGCTCCATAAAATAATTTGTACATGGTTCCCACTAACCATTCACATGATATGTTCATATCCCCAGAAACCACCATGATTCCACATAATTAAACCATTTTCCTAAATAGTTTTTTACAAATTGTTCATAGACTATGAAAGAACAAATTTCACTGAGACACCCTCTACCTCCACCTGTCACACTATTTCTCCTTGAATTGTTAACAATAATCATGTCCATATCCCAAAATGACCAAAAATCTCAAAAAAATCAAATATTATATCTTAAAAATCATCTTAAACTTCAACCAACTTGATCTAAAATAACAACATAAAATAAGTTAAATGAAATAAAATAATAACATTCTCAGGGTGATACATTTCTCCATAAAACAAAAAAATTTATCCCCGAGGAATTCACATATGAAAAATAAAAAAATCAAAATCAAAACAATATGATACCAAATGAGACCACAAACCTCGATCTTTCATTCTAACCTAACCGATCACATTAAAAAACTCTATATGAAACCATTAGAAGATCCATAGTTTGTCTCCAATCCATTTAAAAATCTATTATCTTAGTGACTACGACACTATAACTCCAAACATGAGGTAAACCGAACAAAATAAGCTAAAACCTATCTTTTATTCATCATTTCCACAATACAAGAACATCTCCAAAATAAGAGAAACCCATAACAAAAGGTGACTCATAAAAGGATAACAATATAAATTTCATATCATAGAACACAACCATGGAAAATAAGTGAAAAAACCACCAACAATTTCAAAACCAAAAGGGGTATTCAATAATAAATGAAACTTAAATAAGGGGAAATTAATCCATATTCACTCCAATATTTGAGGAAAAATATGTTCCATTGATCACAAAACCCAAACGATCATGACTATGTGAAGTGTTCACTCTGGGTCCTATGGAGGAGCCCATGTGTCTTTAGTCAACATATACCACATAGTTTGGTGTTCTTAGACTCTGAAGAATACTTCACCTTATAGAAATTAATCTTTTATAACTTCTCCATGTGACAAAAAAGGGTACATCATTGAAAAAACATCATATGATTACGAATATATGGATTCAAATTTCCAAAATTTTTAAAATAAAAATATAAGATAGGAATGTAAAATAAATAATAAGAAGAAAATAAGAAGGGAGACATAATAAATGTATTTTCTTCGGGAATACACTACTCACTATATGTGGAACCATCAAGAGTTCCATCAAAAAATAGAGTGGAAACTGCTACAGACTGCACACTGGGAACCAATTCGGCTAAAAACGCATCATATACTAACACCACAAAAATAACATCCCAACAATAATAAACTTGATATTTAATCCTCATTCGAAGACCCTAAATAAAGAGAGAATATATAATTGGATCCATTGAATCTACCTATAGAGAAAATGAAACCAGTTTTTAAAATGATCATCATATGCTTTCATCATCTATTGACCTTGATAAACCCCCCATGATATCTTCTACATTATTCACCATTAACTCCTCTTGTATGAATAATTTTATATATTTTTTCATAAAAACATCATAGGAAATAAAAACATTTAATGATGATGGTATGATCACCTTTAATATATCCAATTTAAGTCCCCCAAATGATACCAGAACAGATCATACAATTATGGCCTTTGGAGTTCCTAAAGACCTAAAAATTCAATTGACTTTCTCAAGACACTCCATATCGTCCAAGAGACCATTATCACTATGTAAAATAGAAAAAAAATTAGAATACCACATCTTTTACACTCTCCTAGGGGTTTGATTATGGATATTGTCTTTAGGTTACTTGTTGGAACCACATAGACTATTCTTTGTGAGATACTATGTATAACAAAATAATAACAAAAATACATCAGTACAAAATTCAACCAAGAAGGGACACTAAAAAATCACAAATTACATAAATAAAAACATAAATATTAAAAAACTAAATAATCATTTAGAAATCACCATTTCTATTCCAAATTCTAATTCATTTTTTTTCACAAGGAATATTTTCCCCAATACTAGAAGTAATTTCCATCCTAACATAATCACCAAATACCACATTTAACATATAACCATTACCTGAAATAATTTTCCTTTTTATAAAATATTTCAAAAAAATCACACTCCATTTAAAAATCCACTAGTGCCGACTAAAACCAACAAATAGCATCACTGAAATCAAATACTCTAAAAAGAGGAACCGATGGTGATTCATAACCCATCCATGTGGTTTAGGAGTCCATGTTCTATGAATAAAATGACCACTTCAGGCTCATTGAACCATGTATTAAGCATCCAAATGGTTTTATATGCCATATAATCTCATTTTATTACATTGGATCACTTCTATTATCAACCCCAAAACTACACAAAAAAAAATATGAACTAATTACATATTTACATAAATCCATACCAAAAGGATGAAGACCCAAAAAAACCATATGTAAATCCTGGATCATGAATAAAAATTGATCATGATACTGCTCACTAATCCAAATCTCGTATCCCAATAATACTATATCTAAAATACCTAATGTCTCTAGATAAAAAGGGATACATGGATCCCATTTTGTCAAGAACTAACCTGAGTTGTCCTCAAATAAGTCACCTGAGCTAGCCCTATAAAAGGATAGAGATACATTCATGATCAAACTAGGATGAGATGTATTGTTGGGAATAAAATAACATACCTTGGTGAATAGTTTTTAAATTAATAAAATCTAGACATAAATACAACATTATAGATTACACAGTATAAATAGAAGACAACAAAAATCAAAAATGAAAATAAATAAAAAAATTAACAATATAAAATATAATAGGATCATGATAGAAACCTAAAAAAATAAAACCAACTGAAACCTAACACAATATCCATGTGAAATCTTCATCATCATAAACCATTATTACGTCCATATCCACTAGAAAACATAATAAAACATGTTTTTGAAAAAACAACTTGGGTTTACCAAGACCAAGTAGAACATGTAGGTTGTGAGATAAAATATCTCCATAGTTTAGCACCATAGATTCCATAAATGTCCTTTCTAGAAATAGACTATAAATACTAGTTTGAAATGCATTTAAGAAAATAGGTTTTTAAAATTTTAAGTAACAAACTTATCTTCCATTTTTAAAACATAATTTTAAATATGAAATAACATTTTTGATAAAAAAAACCAAAATAATATATAAAAAAATAGAAAATAATAAAGAAGAACAAGAATTCCAATATATCAATCAAATCTAGGAATAATAGTAATTTCATGAGTGTAAGAAGACAAATAGAAAAATATCATGAATCCAAAGTGTTGGAAAATAATGATGGCACATACACATATTTAATAATGTGTATTTCCTAAATATCCCTTGAAGATATCCCCATATGTACAAGGTTTGAACCCACCTATAAGCATATAGACACCTCCATTCACAATAACCAACTAGTCTAATCTAAACTCGCCTCACCATTATTAATGATGACTATGATTATCCACATTCTAGGGGGTTTTAGTAATTCTAATATGGATAATAAAGGAAACATAACTCAACCCTATATATAATTTCTAGGAATCCAATGATAATATTATAAAGTAGAATGAGGAGGTCATCACACACTTGGAATCTATCATAACTCTGTGATGCCATTGTGCATGCCACAAGAAATCACCAACACCATCTATGCATAGACCCTCTCAAATAAAGGATGACCATAGGTGTTCCTGTAAAACGTAGAACCGTTCAAAGGTGAAAATAATACCTACACATCATATTAATTTAAAAATAAAATACAAAACATATCATGTTACATACTAATCCATAGCTTTTATAATACAAAACAAATTTGAACAAATTGATGCATTCTCAAAATAACATTCAATTCCATGTTGAAAAAATATTCATGTTTAGAAGATTCCAAATTGTCATATTGAGTCATGTGGTTAGAAAATTATTCTTCGTGGTTCCAAAATATTACAACATAAGGAGAACACATGTGGAACACCATATATGTATTCATTTGGTTTCAATGAATACAATTATCAAATATTAGGGGTTTTTTAGAAAAACAATTTCGAAAAAAGAAGTCGATGAGGATAGGGTATAATGGGAAAATTCATTTGAAATCCAAGGTCGTTACTCATAAATTTTTATGGATATAAAATTATTTTGAATGTTCATACCCATATGTGCACCCAATCCCCATGTGGGTATGATCAAATTCAATAATATATAAATTTATAACCATAAAAATTTACAATGGTTCATTCATAGTATTTTAATAATCATCATACTAAAAGAAAAGGAAGAACATAGAAACATGTAGCCATATTTTGGTACTAAAACCCCCATAAAAATCTCCTTTTCACACATCACCTACTTAAAAAAACTAAAAATGGTCTATACAAATCTATGAAATACTCAATTTCATTTAAATAGTATAATTAGAATTTTATAAAACACCTTGAATACATATCTATTAGAATATCCAAGTAAATCATTTAACAATACCATTTTCACAAAATTTCCAATATATAAATATTATTTCAAATATAAATAGAACATAAAAATAATGAAGAACACATTTATAAATGATTTAGGAATTAACAATCGTAGAATAGAATTAATTATAAAATATGGGTGGTTACACCATCCTCAATGATGTTAAAATGAAACAAAAATTTGTGACAAGGAAGAACCACGCACGGGATACAAACCACACACGCTATTATAAATTGAATCAACTTACATAAGCCAATCTGCACACTAGGATTTTTTGAAGAGAGAATGAAACCATGAACAACTAACAAACCAAGATAGGAATAAGAGGAAAGGGGGAAAACAGCCAAATTTCCATTGAAACACATCGAGGAACATTGGAGGGGAATAAATGGTGGAAGGATATGTCACGACCTGCCCCCAAAGACTGTTTCGTGACTACCCCATGACCACCTCCTATATTCCAGGGCCTCGTGACAAGCACTACGTAGGAATCTCCCAAACAAAAGGGTTGAATTTCCCTATGTACGTGTACACACACACACACCTCCAAGCCACATATTCTATAAGGATAAAACCCAAAGTAAACAAACAAAAGGTACGAAAATACAAAACTAAACATAAAATTGGCTAGAATACAATCCCAACTGAAAAAGAAAAGTAAACGCAAAAGCCTCTGAAATTCCTCCTCAAAAAACCTTTCATGATGTGTAGGTATAAAACACCTTTCTGAATCTGTAGAAGCACGTCTTGTCTGTTAGGTCACTTTATGAACAACCTACCCCTAGTCCACCAAGTGCTCTGTCAAAGTGTCGATTGGATGCACAAGACAAGACACATGAAAATAAATCCCTTGCAGGGGTGAGTAAAAAAATACTTAGTAGAAACATTAAACCACACGTTTATAAAAAAAGTAATACACAATGAATACTACCAAATAGTTATATGAAGTGTAGACTCAATGAAGTACATTCAAGAGTGTCATTAGTGTCAACTTTCACAAGTATAAACTAAAGTATGAAAATCAGGACTATCATCCATAATCACTGAACACCTTGTACTATTGAAGAACTCATCCTTAATGAGTCACTTAGGCCTGGTGGGTCACCTATTCCCGCTAATAAATTAGGCATAATGGGTCACCTAGACCCTCTCGTCACATTTTCCAACTACATCACCTAGACCCAGGCCCCACATTGGCTTGCTGGGTAACCTAGACCCGCTCATCACATTTTTCATGTATTAGCCAGCTACAAGATTCTCGCTTGTAGAGTGCTTCCTTATGAAAACAAATCCTCAAGCAATCAGTCGTATCTAAACATACACGAAAACCTACTTAGATTATATCAAAATGACCTACTCATGGTGAGGGTCCCAATGTTTTAAAATACTCCTCAATCAAATGTATGGTTCATAATTAATGATCCCTTTAGTGAAAAGGGGTTGGTTGGATTCGGGTCGAGCCTGACCCTATCAGACCGACCCAACCTGACACGAACCGGGGCCCTTTGACCCACCTTTGGTCTGACCCAACCCATTGGGTCAACCCATCCTACTATTCTCAACCTATTCCTCTACGCCGACACCGAATTTCTTATCCCGGACTGGGGCTTACCTGCATTTCTGACCTGTCTTGCTAGAGATGGCTTATCTGCTCCACCTGGGATGCAGCGAGCACCTCATCCGAGTTGCAAACGATGTCACAAGTCACCTCCATGGTCCAACAGGACCTCAACCTCCATCCTCGGGATGCAGATCACCTGTTTCATCTATCATGTTTCACCATTGGCTGCCTTCCGGTGGTCGCTACTAACCGACAGTGACAATATCGCAGAATTCCTCAGTCCCCACGTGCTCTTGTCTGTCATCACTAGTGCACCGACCATTTCATATGCACTCCCCTGGATTATCATTGGTGGTCCATTTTCCAATTTTGAAGAACTACAATGATCCTTGGCTCATATCCTCCACTATCTTGTACTCCATGCCATCTTTCTGTCGATCTGGGGGGTCCGACCACATTTGGAACCCCTGGTAAGAATCTCACTCAACCATGGGGGTTTTCGGTGATAATAGAATATAGATAGAGATGGATCATAATAAACACCCAAAAAAAGAACATCCACCTTGATCATATGGCCATCTCTTTCCATGTTAGAAAAAGGAACACATTAGAATAATCACTAAGACATAATCCCCTTTCTTTGATCCCCAATTTAAAATTCACATTTCCCATAAACAACCAATCCATGGGTAAACATGTTAGTGAGTTGATCCACGTTCATTGTTTAGAAAATAAGATAAATGGTTTATGGAAATGACACAAAAAGAATAAAACCCTTTCCTCAAGGATTGGATTGGTCGTCAGTGAAGAAAAAAGTTGTACAATAGTTGTTTGTTAATCCCTGATCATTGATCTTTGATCCACAATTTGTGATCGGTAATCCATCGGCATTCATCACCACTTTTTGTTCGCCACCAAGGGGCTTTTCCAAAACCTTTATTTTATTGATATTCTATGAAATTTCTCTAGGATTTTCAATATGATCTTTTATTTCAATCAAGAAGTTAAATTTAGAAAAACATTTCAACATTGTTGTTTCTCTATTTTCCAACGTCATCACATTGTATCATTTATGAAAGGAATCTGATTCTTTGTCATAGAAACACTGTGTCTCCTCATCGTTGTGAAACAATAAATGAAATAATATAAACATTTTCTTATGTTTATTTTATTATCTTTTAAAACATCCATAAATTAACTTTTACCCTTGACCCATGTCGATCAAGGATATGCCACTCATATGGAATACCACCTTTTAACACATAAACATTCATTACATATTACAAAACCTAGGATCTTCATGGTTTAGTGTCATAGAAACCAGGAAATCAAAACATGAAAACATAAAACATTCTTCTTAAACACTTGAAAGGCTTCTCCTTATGTTCATCCTAGGTTCATTACTGCATCTCATAACCTGGGGTCGTACATCAAAAGAAAGGGTGAGCAGAAGGCCCAGTAAGGGAAACAAGGGTAACATTTAACATATGAACTTGAGATACATCAATAAAGTCATGAAGAAGAACTTTAAGTCATGAGAATGAAATCATGAGGCATATCATAATAAAAATAATGTATTTCATAAATTGAAGATGTGGCTACAACATTTAACTTAGACAATAATTTTTGGAGCGCTATTAGGGCACACCCTTAAATTTGCCTTTTTTATCTTGTGAGACACATATATCATCATCAAAAATTTTATAAATAAACCATATAGCATAAAATAAATGGGTTTCATTTCATAATCATAACGTATTAAAAATTGCTTTAAAGACATGATCTTTCTATCACTTTAATCCCATGGAAAAGTAAAGCGAGTCTCATGTATGTAAATTCAAGAATTTAAAATAGAACATTTTGATATATATTTGAATAACAATTTATAAGAAAGTTCTTTGAGTATTCACTTGATAAAATTAAATAATTTGAGAAAAAGAGAGAGACATTTTGAGATGGAAATTCGGTAGCATAACGGCTATGTTGTAGGGTTTTAGAAAACATTGAAAAGAGAGGGGACATGGGTAATACCCTCATAATTGATACTTAAAATAGTAGGGGGGATGAATATAAAGGATTTAAAAACATGGTAATGAAATTTAAAAGATAAACCATAAGAAATGAATAAAATGAAAGGAAGACAACAAATAAGATTTCTCTTATGAAAATTCGGCAGCCTAACAGCATCACTTAAACATCAAAAAAATGAGTTGATGAGATCAAATAGGTTATCTCATAATATGAACATAAAATATCATTATGATACATATAGAGATCATACTAAAACATAATAAAAATTATCTTGAATGACTTGACAGGAAAATAGAACTTCAAAATGAGAAGGGTGAAAGAATCCCTTAAAAATTTGGCAGCCTAACGACGTCACTTAAACTTCAAAAAAATGAAGTGACAAGATAAAATAGGGACTATAATCATATAAAAATAAAATATTATTATGATAGATATAGATATAATACCCCAACCGAATAAAAAGGTTATTTAATGACTTAGACAAGAAAATATAAGTTGAAAATGAGAAGGGAGAAAGAATCTGTTACAAAAATTTTGGCAGCCTAATGACGCCACATAAACATTCATAAAACGAAATGATGAGAGTAAGAGGGGATCTCACATCATATGAACATGAAAAGGTAATTAAGAGGAATATAAAATAACATCCTCAAACATAAGTACATGGTGCATAAAATAAATGACTTAAAAAGAGTATTTGAAAAGAAAGAGAGAGGTTGGATCCCGTACCTTAAAATGTAACCCATAAAACTCAATATTTGGGACCTTGAGGGCTTGGGGGAACCTTGGGAAGACTCTTTGGGAGTTAATGAGACCAGATAATAGTTTGGGGAGATTTGGGAGTGAAAATTAAAAGAGGAAAGGGTGGGTATTTATAGGGAAAGGGAGGTGATACTTTAATAATTTCAAGGGATACCTCACTAGTGGTTTTGGCAAAACCATGGGCTTGCCCATGGTATTTGCCCATGGTTTGGGCCACATGGGACCACTCATACAATAATTCATCTACTTTAGTCGACCATCCCTTAAAATATCTCATGACATCATCATGATGCAGTCATGATGTCATTAAACATACCAAAACCCTAAAACTGTATTTTTACTATTCACTGAAAATTCAACTTTTTTCAAAAACTCCAAAAATTTTATCTTAACATAATATCAGTGCTCATAATTTAAAAATATACTCCATTTTATAAAAATAATTTTCTAAATAATTTTAATTTATTTTTTAAATAAATACACTATTCCCTGAAAATTCATTTTTTCAGAAACAACCTCAAAATTTACCTTAACATAATATCGATCCTATAAGTTCAAAAATAAAGTCCATTTTATAAAAATATTTTTACAAATATTTTTAATTTAGTTTTTCATTAAAAAAACTATTCACCCGAAAAAACTATTACTTGACTAATAATTAATGAAACAGTTATTTACCTTTTTTTTGAATCAAACTACTTAATCAAGGTGCCAAAATTATATTAATATATTTTTTAAGTGTGATTAATAATCCATTTTGTAAAATTACTAATCCAAAGAATAAAATCACTATTCATAATTTACTCTTCATCAAAAATTAAGTTGATCTTTTTAGACTCTAAATTTCTTACTGAACACATTTGCAGAAGACCATTATTTTGAAAATCATTACACATCATTAATTATTTAGGGTCTATATAAATATATTAAAATATCATTTTTTAAAAAATACATTAATAAAATACATCCTATATTCATTCAAACATTTGAAAACTCCCAAACTTCACCATAAGAAGAAAAAAAAAATATTTATAACAAAGGATTATGGTCTCCTTACATAGCCCCTTATAACCCCAGCATATGACCTAAGTGTAAGGTTTTATAAGGTGAGAGAATATGAGGGAGCCTCGTCCAACATTACAAGAGTAGTAATTTCTATCATTTTGAACTTCTCGCGAAGGAGATTCCGTTCTATCTTCACACGATGTAGTTCGGCTTAGTTTTGGTCCAGAGAAAAGCCCAGTGGTGCTACCTCCTTCCCATGTTCTGTTAGATGGGATTCGATTGGTCTAAGACTACTAGATAAGGCCATCAAATATTCTTTCTATATTAATTAACCAAGATCACTTGTATTTAGAGACAATAGTCACAACATTCAGTTTCCAATGGTCATACTGACTAACAGTCATATAATAGTCAAAACCCAACAGTCTCATTTTAATTATACTCATGCTATCAAATGAATGAGTTTTGTTGAGTATGAAAAATAAAATAACACACAAAATTAGGAAACAAGATTTATTCAAAATTTCGGGTCATTACATTCTTCCCCCCTTAAAAAATTGTGTCCTCGCAATTTTTAAAATTGCGCTTAGAAATTTCATTGAAAGTCCCACATCGGAAAAAGAGTCAGGAAAAATATTACTTTAAAAGAAAGAAAAGGAAGTACAAATTCCACCCGAGTTAATCTATACTAGGATTCCATGTAGGAAAACATGGACATTGAAGTGAAAACAAAGGTCCACGTTCTGAGGGAGAGTGATAGAAAACATTATTAGGAGAAAGTTAACAACAGTAAAATCACAAACTTATGATGGGTTAAATGGTATTTAATTTCACATTAGAAAACGTTAATAGACAACATTTTTGTTTTTATATTCCTTTTCATAGTTTTGAGGAATTCATTTACTACATAGAATAAAAACACTAGGAAATATATTTACCATCATGTGGAGTTTCATCCCTTAATAAGTTTCTACCGAAACAATTCTTTTCTCCAAACGATGAGCATTAAAAAAACACTTGGTATCATCAAAAGCACAAGATTTATCTTCTATAAAATCACATAATCCACCAAATATTAACTATCTATTTCTTATATCTTTAAACATTATCCCAAAAACATAAAGGGTAAGATAAAACAACTCTTCCAAAATAAAGAACCCCATAAAAAGGGAAACTACTTTTAAATCTTCTAAATTCCACGATACTACCCAAAGTTCATCATAAACCATTCCATAAATAAATGACCTTAAAATTCATCGAAATAAACCAAACTAAGATTTAAACCCAAATAACAGAAGGATTTGATATCATATTCTTCCAAAATAAACTTCACCATTCATCTACAAACAACATCAACCACTCCTAAAATCTTAAAACTAAAGTAGCTAACCTAAACATATTTTCCCCAATGTAGGTTAATCATTTTCATAAGTAACCTATATTAGCATAAGTTCACCTTAAATTCGTCGATACATCAAAATATATGTCAACCTTTATTCCTCAAAGAAAATACCATAGTAATCTATTTACCTCGATCATATAGGGTTCCCAAAATATTGAACGTCTTCCAAAATAATAATCATCTCTTAATCCCCTAATCATCTTTTTATTCAAGAAGAACAGGTTCACAACATCAACATGTTGTACATAAAAATAGATGTTTTCCTTAATGATATAAAACAATCTTAGGTAGTGAATCGATGTTTTTAGAAAACATTAAATATATTCTCATAGGGCATGAAATAAAAAAAACTGACATAGACAATTATTGTGAAGAATTCACATGTACTTTTGTCATCAATATCCATCTCGGCATAAGACATGCATTGTTCCCTTGTCATTGAAGATTTTTGATGCTCATCTTGCTTCTCATCCCTTCCAAGAGATCACTTCCTTGGATAATGTCTAACTTCTCCACATTTACGACATTGAATAGTGTAAGGCACATTAGATCGATACCTATCTCTATTCATCACATTATCAATTTTTTTAAAGAAATTAGTTACTTTATTCCCTCTAACTCTATACATAAAACATCTCCTAGTTCCTTTGTGACACTCCCCTTGGTGCCTCTTTCCACACTTTTTGCACAAAGGAAATTGGGTCTTCTTTCCCTTATCACCTTCATCAGATGGACATCATTGCGACTTCATCTTCTTCTTCTATGATGAATTTGGGTATTCAACTATGTACCAATTATTAATTGTGATTTTTGATAGCTGATTTGGAATAGTCACAATATGTTCAACTTTATCTCTCGTCATCTCTATCACATTAATAGGCTAGTCATCACATTTCCTATCACATTGGTTGATGGGACATGTTCTTCCATTTCCTGCCATTAACTAAGAAAAGAAAGTTTAATTAAGGGGATTAAATACTTATCCAATAATCATGAAAATGAAACTTAAATCATAGAAGGATATACTTGTAGAAGAAAAGTATACCCTAATATGTGATCCCTTAGGTTCAAATCCAAGTAATCCATGATCAAATATTCTTATGTGAATCTTTATTTTATTTTATCTTTGTTGCTTTAATAATGGTTCATAGTAAGTTTATGAATTTACCAAAGCATATACCATGGGAGTGTCGTAACCAAGAGTGCAGCAAGGCCCGTTGCCATGTACCAGTTCCAGTTCGAGTCTAGCTCAATGTGGTGTTTTCAGGTTTTACCCCTATGTACATCTGTTCCAAAGCCACATCTATCTTCTCGTAACCAGATAGGGATATATTTGCTTGATAACCCACTTACTCAATACTCTCCAAAATTCTAGTAAGATTTCCAATATTTGAACTTTTTATAGGGTTATTCCTAAATTTCTCATTTCTTAATTTCCACAAATAACTAAACCATCCTTTGATACCAACTATGGAATCCCACCTTTTTATCACATAAACATTCATTACATTATACAAAACCGAGGATCTTTAAGGTTTAGTGTCTTGGAAACCTAGAACTCAAAACGTGATAACATAAAACATTTTTCCTAAACACTTCAAAGTCTTATATTTATGTTAATCCAAGGTTCATTACTGCATCTCGTAACCTGGGGACATACATCAAAATAAATGGTGAGCAGAAGGCCCATTAGGGTAAACAAGGGAATAATTTAACATGTGAAGTTGAGATACATCAATAAAGTCGGGAAAAAGAACTTTAAGGCATGAGAAAGAAATCATGAGGCATATCATAACAAAAATAGCTTATTTCATAACATGAAGATGTCGCTACAACATTTAACTTAGAAAATCATTTCTGTTTAACCAAGGTCCATCCCCATGGTGTCATTAAAAATTACTAAGGTAATTCACCAAGATATCTTTAAAAATGGTCATCTCTAGAGATTAAGTCTTTACCCAATGCGTTGGAGCGCTATCAGGGAGCACCCATAAATTTTCCTTTGTTATCATGTGAGACACATATATAATCATAATAAAATTCATAAATAACCTATATAGCATAAAATAATTGGGTTTCATTTCATAATCATAAAGTTTTAAAAACTGCTTTAAGGACATGATCTTTATGTCACTTTAAACCCACGGAAAAGGAAAGCGAGTCTCATGTATGTAAATCCAATAATTTAAAATAGAAAATTCTGGTATATATTTGAATACCTCTTTATAATAATGGGATTTGAGTATTCACTTAATAAAATCAATGAATTTGAGAAAAATAGGGAGACATTTTGAGATGGAAATTCGGCAACGTAATGGCTATGTTGTAGGGTTTTAAAAAACATTGAAAAGAGAGGGGACATGGGTAACCCACTCATAAATGATCCCTAAAATAGTAGGGGGACTAAATATATATGATTTAAGAACAAGGTAATGAAATTTTAAAGATATAGCCATATTAAATGAAGAACATGAAATGAAGACAAAAAATAAGATTTATCATATGAAAATTTGGCATCCTAACGACGTCACTAAACCGTCAAAAAATGAATTGACTAGATAAAATAGGGTCTATCATCATATGAACATAAAATATCAGTATGATATATATAGAGGTCATACCCCAACATAATAAAAAATAACTTGAAAGACCTCACAAGAAAATATAACTTAAAAATTGGAAGGGTGAAAGAATCCCATAAAAATTCGGCAGCCTAACGGCGTCACTTAAACATCAAAAAAATGAATTGATGAGATCAAATAGGGTCTCTCATCATATGAAAATAAAATATCAGTATGATAGATATAGATATAATACCCCAACATAATAAAATGTAACTTGAAAGACTTGAAAAGAAAATAGAACTTGAAAATGAGAAGGGTGAAAGAATCTGTTACAAAAATTTCGGCAGCCTAACAACGCCACTTAAACATTCATAAAACGAAATGATGAGAGTAAGAGGAGATATCTCATCATATGAAAAGGAAAAGTGAAGTAAGAGGAATATAAAAGAACATCCTCCAACATAAGAACATGGAGCATAAAAGAAATGACTTAAAATAGAGTATTTGAAAAGAAAGAGAGAGGTTGGAACCCTTACCTTAAAACGTAACTCTTAAAACTCGAATGATGGGACCTTGAGAGCTTGGGGGAACCTCAGGAGGACTCTTTGAGAGTTAATGATACCATATATTTGTTGGGGGAGAGTTGGGAGTGAATGATTAAAGAGGAAAGGGTTGGTATTTATAGGGAAAGGGAGGTGATACTTTAATAATTTGAAGGGAAACCTCACTAGTGGTTTTGGAAAAACCATGGGCTTGCCTATGGTATTTTCAATTGGTTTTGGCCAAATGGGACCCCTCATACAATAATTGATCCCCTTTATTCTACCATCCCTTAAAATATCTCATGACATCATCATTATGTAGTCATGATGTCATTAAACATACTGAAGCCCTAAAACTGAATTTTTACTATTCACTAAAACGTCGTCTTTTCCCGAAAACTCCCAAAAATTTATCTTAACATAATATAAATCCTATTAATTCAAAAATGAACTCCATTATATAAATATAATTTTCTATATATTTTTAAATTAATTTTAAAAAAAACTCTATTCACTGAAAATTCATTTTTGTCAGAAAAAACACAAAAATTACATTAACATAATATTGATGCTATAAGTTCAAAAATAAAGTCCATTTTATAAAAATAATTTTCTAAATAATTTTAATTTAATTTTTAATTAAAAAACACTATTCACCTTAAAAAACTAATACTTGACTAATATTTAATTAAACAATTATTTACCTATTTTAGTGAATCACACTACTCAATCAAGGTGCCTAAATTATATTAATACTTTTTTTAAATGAGATTACTAATCCATTTGGTCACATTACTAATCCTAAGAATAAGGTCACTATTCATCATTTACTATTCATCAAAAATTAAGTTGATCTTATTAGACTCTAAATTTCTTACTGAACAAATTTTGCAGAAGACCATTTTTTGAAAATCATTACACATAATTAATTATTTAAGGTTTACATTAATATTTTAAAATATCCTTTTTTCAAAATAAATCAATAAAATACATCCTATACTCATTTGAAAATTTAAAAACTTCAAACATCACCGTAAGAAGAAAAAAAAAATTATTTATAACAATGGCCTATGGTCTCCTTACATAGCCCCTTATAACCCCAGCATAGGACCTAAGTGTAAGGTGTTCTAAGGTGAGAGAATCTGAGGGCGGCTCAGCCAACATCGCACGAGTAGTAATTTCTACCAGTTTGAACTTCTCGTGAAGGCGATTCCGTTCTAGCTTCACACGATGATGTTAGCCTTGGATTTGGTCCATAGAAAAGCCCAATGGTTCTACCTCCTTCCCATGTTATGTTAGATGGGCTTCGATTGGTCCAAGACTACTGGATGAGGCCATCAAATCATCTTTCTATATTAATTATCCAAGATCACTTATATATAGAGACAATCATCGCAACATTTAGTTTCGAATGGTCATACTGACTAACAGTCATATAATAGTCCAAAACCAACAGTCTCATTTTAATTATACTCATCTTATGAAATAAAACAGTTTTGTTGAGTATGAAAAATAAAATACCACACAAAATTAAGAAACAAAATTTATTAAAAATATTGAGTCGTTATAGCTCATAAGGAAATAAAACCCTCACAAGATCAATCATTCTATTGGATTTCAAATCCAAGAAACTGTTTATGAGTTATTGGATTTGGAAATAATGTAATAATTATTTTATTATTTTATTTACAGTCACATCCCAAAAACTACTTCCCACAGTTGACCCGAACCAGCAAATTGTAGGATCTGCTTAATGTAAAAACCCATTAAAACTGATCAGTGGCCTCATTTTTTCAATATTTTTCACCATTCAAGAGTTATTAATATTTGAAAATTAAAAGTAATTTTATTTAAAATTATTACACTATCTGGGTTTCTCACTAGTGGACTGTACCGACAAAGGTTATGTCGTTCCTAGGGTAGTCCCTCCATCCTAAATGATTTGGTACCCTCATATTTATGATATAGGAATCTGTTTAGTATTCATTTCACTTTTTCAGGAAAACCACTCATGCGCTCTATTTAAAACATAAAATTTTTCAATGAACCATTTTAGGAACACCAGGAATACGAATCGCCTTCCACCTCTGTTCCTAGTCTCATAATTTTCCTAGTAAATTTCTAAACATAAAACCATGAAAATAAGAATCATTACATTCTCCATATATAATGTCTTTAGGTAACCAAAATCAAAACCAAGGGCTTACCGAACATATGAGGGTATGAGAAAGAACATGAGCATCCCTCTCCCAGTTTCTCTCCTATAGATTCCTTTGATTCCACTGAATGCGCACTTATGGTATCGATCACCCATGGAGGGTCTACTCCTATCGATCCTCTATATCCATAGAAAACTCAGCTAATTTCTCCTAATTATCAATGTATAGATCTCCCCAGTAAATGACGTGTGATATTCCATGTACATATATACATTGTTGGTATATGTGGAAGATGGCGTGCACCTGCTCTAGCCACACAGGTATAACAAAGAGGTGCGCCACCTCGTCCACTCAACGAAGTATCTGAAAAGGACTGATGAACCTTAGATATAACTTGTCTCCATGGCCAAATATTTTTATTCAATATCGAGTAGGGACACAAAGGAACACATGGTATCCCTCCTCAAACTCCATTAGTCTCCATCTCTTATCATCATAGGACTTATGACGACATTGTGTAGTCTTAATCCAGTCCAGTATGACATCCACCATCTCGATAGTATCTTGCAACAACCCCGGGCCCATGATCGTAGACTCTTTGAGGTTAGTCTAGCAATGTGGCGTCTTGTAGTGTCACCCACATAAGGCCTATAACGGTTCCATAAGGATGTTATAGTGGTATATGTTGTTACATGAAAACACTACAAGTGAACGATGATCCTCCAAACTATGACCAAAATCGAGGATACAATAACAAAGCATGTCCTCTAAAATCGGAATGATCTACTCCATCCAGTCGTCTAACAATGGGTGGAAACTTTTTCTTAAGTGATATTGAGTTTCTAATGCCTCCTACAATCCCATCCACGACCAAGATGTAATGAGTACATCTCAATCTGATACTATCATTGTTCGAACACTGTGTATTTGAACTATCTCCTTGATGGAGAGGCATCACAATCTCTGTACAAGACTCTATTTCTAAAATGCTAAGAAGTGGCCGACATGGTAAGTTGGTCAACAATCACATAGATGTTAATATGTCCTCTATATATACGTGATATAACCATCATTATTTCCATATATATCCTTTATTACTCCCTTCTTGGAACCCCAATTAAGAAAAAAGAACAACCCTTCAATGAACATGGGATATACATGTTGTGTTGACAAACAAAAAAACCGATTAAACAAGCGTTCATCTTTTATATAATCATGTTAGCACAACTTCAGTCTATTTTGTCACCCCTTGTGTCGGACTTGAAACCCATGTGAATATCCTGATGCATCTCATCACTATATGTGTTCACTACTACTACTGTGCATCCTATGAAAGGAATGACATGCTCCCCACCTTTCAAATATATTCTAGGGGTATTCCTCGTTGAAAATTGAGCACATAATGACTCACGATTGGTATAATTGAGATGTGCCTCCAAGAATCAATTTATGAGTGGTGGGGTAACAACCATAGATTGGTGTAAAGATGCATCATTTATGACCATGGTGGATAACTGTAATGAGGCAAACTTCCATGTTTCCTCATTCAATAACAACAAACTGGAACTCCCACTGAAAGAAACCACTATTATATTTCATTTACTGGGAGTATAAACTATTTCAAAGTCATTTGTCCAGATGGAACTGTATCTATAACATCTTAGGTAAATAAAAATAAATAAATTTTCATATTTATTAATATTTTTGAATTAAATATTAATTTTAATTTAAATGGGATGCTATTTTGGATGTCATACCTAATACTCAACAATAGGTTTCTTTGAAATCTTACATTTCACTCAACGGTAAGTTATACTGAAAAATAATAATATAATATTATTAATTTAAATGGTAGTTAACGCCTAGACATTGTATTTTTGAGAATGAATAGAAATAAAAAAAATATGATTACACATGTTTCGTAATTTTTTTTACATTTATACAATAAATTTTGGAGGTATAAATTTAGAAAGATTCGGATTTTAAGCATAAATACTCTAATATTCTTTAAAGGGTTGATTTCCCTCCTTTTGATGGATAACCACTTTTAAATCTAGTTTTTGTCACTATTATATGTTAAATTTGACAAAATAAAATCCTTCATTAGATTCAGGACATTAAAATTTAATTTCAGTAATTTTTTTTATTTTTCTAATAATGTTCATTTTTTATGAATAGTGAACAATATTGTATTTTAATTCAAAACTACCATTTATTATAATTTATTTATATGGTTATATTAACATTAATAATTTTTTTAAAGTTTAATTAGATTATATTTTTATCATCTAATCCAATTTTGTTAATTTGAAGTAATTTCATTTTGAAAATGGATAGAAACAAGTGTCAATCTTTTGATAGATATTGTTTCATAAATACACGCTATTTGTATTGACAATGATAATTAATTTTATATTAATTAATGAAAATTCTATGTTTTGAATTTTTTAAAATAGACATAATTTTTTAAATTGGTATATAAAATAATTTTTAGGCTAAATATTTGGTATTTTTCTAAAACACCTAATTTTTTTTTACAGTGAAACCCCTAAGTAGTCGTTAAAAAAATAACTTTTTCATTTAAATGAAATTTTACCACTTCTGTGAACTGAATTTCTAAAATCCAACATTAATGGATGTCATTATTAAGTAAAATTTAGTTCAATGGGAAGAAAATAATTTTCGGTAAAATAGTAACTTTTGACTTTTATTAACCGCAATTAAAGGTAATTAGGGTAATTTAAGGTAATAATAATGTTATAATAATATAAATTTACCTTGAAACTTGACCTAAACATATTGAATATGTCATGGCCTTCCCAGAAAATCCATGGGTCAATTTTGGGACCCCATGGAGCCACATGTGTAAGATAATGACATTAATAACTTTTTATTTAATGTAAAAATAAAAATGTCATAAACATGTATTGTTTTACTAAAAAAATTAATGAGGGTATATATAATAGAAATATATGACTATAGATATTAATTATAAATCTAAAAATATTTCCTACATCATGGTAATTTTTTTTATAAATTTTAGACATCAAATAAATAAAATTATTTATAAAACAATGATGATGGAGTGTTTACATCATTAATGAATGATTTAAATAAATAAGAAAAAAAAAATTAAAAAAATCCAAAACATGTCCAATTTTTATTGGATGATTTTATTTCTATCATGGTCCACCTTATATTCTACTTTAATTATTTTTGGTTCTTTAGAAACCTAAAATCATTATATAATAAAATAATATTTTCAAACTTTCGAAAAGTGCCCCTCCTCTCCCTTATAAAAACCCTAAAATCCTACACATTTATCACAATTCTCAAGACCTTTTCTCATCCATACTCTGCACCAATAAAATACCAAGATCCCAATCTTCATCTTAGATGCCTTACCTTAGAGATAATGCACTTCACAAAACCATTTTGGTTCAATCCAAAGGGAGTTACACTATTTAAAGGTAACGTCTTCTCTTAAATTATTTTGTTTTATTTTACTTATCCAACACCCTAAACTCTTTTTTTCCATTATTTAATAACATAAAAAGTATCCTCAATATAATAGGATATTTTTATGAGAAATTTTATAGCTTCCATTAAACACATCTCCATCTAATGGGTAGTGAACATACTATTTCTGTGGATGGAAAACTAACGCCTCATGAAACGATGATTGTTCAATTATCTCAAACCGCCTTTCATGGTAGCCATTATAATGTAAGATTATTTATATGATATATATATATATTTTATATTTATATTTTTTATATTCTTATGTATTTTTTCTTTTATATAATATCTTTATGGATTCCATTAGGGTAAACGTGATAATTTTATTTGAGGAAGTGCGAACTACTGCCCCCTCAATGTTATATGAATCCTTAATACCATAAACTGAATGTATAAAGGATATAATTTATGTACTTATGTAACATATATAACATATATATTATACTAAAATTATAATATACCTATGTATAATTTTTTTTAATTCCATTAAAATATGAAACAGAAATGAAAGTAGCGTTCATGCATATGTACGGCGTATCGTCTCCATGAATGATGCATTTCCTTTCTTATCTCCAAATGTTATGTACAATTATAAATACATATAATTCATATATATATATATATGATATATATTATATCTAACTAATTAATATCAATCTGGATATAATGTAATTTTTTCACGTGGGCAATTTAAAATTATAGCAAGTTCATTTTTTACTCAAGATCTGAACCTCAAAAAAATGCCCGATATGAACTCAAAAAATTAAATAATTGTAATTTCAAGGTAATAAGGTATATAAATGGAATAATAATATTTAAAAATATTCTTATGCAATTATAAATTAACTTAACTTTATCCTTAAGGAAGAACAAGGAACATACGATTGAGTCAAGTCAGACACGTGGTAAGGGATTCTAATCTCACTTTCAAGTCCGAGTGACATCAATTTTTCACCACTTATTTATTTTAAGTGGTGTATTATGTACTACCATTTGATATATATATATATATAATCATTATTTTCTTTATATTCATGGTATTTTTTTGTTTATAGTCTTTCGGTCATACGACTTGATTTTTTACAATGAGGTAAGAGAATTTTTAACTCACTTTTCACTCTGTGAGATTTCCATTGTTCGCCACTTATTTATTGCATGTGTTGTCTTGTGTAATTACATTATATATATATTATCATAATTATATTTATATTCATGGTATTTTGTGAATAAAATTTGGTGTTTATTAACTCTTGGGTCATTCGACTCGATTGACTAACATGTGGTGAGGGGATTTCATCTCACTTTTTATTTCCGTGAGATTCATGCTACATTTGCCACTATTTTTTTTGTGTGGTGCATGTACTACCCATGATTTAACTCTTTGTGTAATATAATTTCATTTATGGGTATCTACATATTCATTGTATGATCCAAATTTCATTTGGCATATGTTTTCTAAGTTTCCAAATCAGTAAGGGAACCTATCACCCTCTTCTTTTTAAAAAAGACTTATTTTTGTTATGTATTTCAATTTACATCTTATTATGTTGGGATATGTTATTTTATATCCTTTATGATTTAAATTTATATCCAAGTTATGAGATACCCATTTTTTATCTCATCAAATAATTTTCTGAATTATAAAGTGATTCCATTAGGCTGTCGAATTTTTGAAAGGGAACTTCCTTACCCAATTTCAATTCTTTGGGTTAAACTTGTACTTCTGGAATAGGTCATCCTATGAATATTTGTGAATGACCTCTAATTGTTTTACACTCAATATCCACTTATATTGAGTTTATTCTTATTTTCACACACAATTATTTAATTTATTTATCTTTAATCAAAGGATATCGTCTATGTAAGGGAACTTCTTAACCGAATTATTGTTCTTTGGGTTGATCATCTCTTTCTTGTTTATTTCGTTCTTTGATTATGTGATAAATGAATATTTTATATCTTATAATGTATTTATAATTTCTTTATGTGTTCATATATTGAATAAACATAATGGATCTATGATTTTTGTATGGGAACTTCTTTACCCAATTCCCATTATTTGGGTTGATCTTATCTTTCTTATTTATGTCATTAATTGATTAATAAACAACGATATTTTATATGCTGTATAATAAAATTTTACTTTTCATTTCATTAAAAGGGAATATTTTTCTATGAAGAATTTTACTAAATGATAATAAGGAATGTTTCTTTATTTAACATATGCGGTGACAACAACCATTCTGCCGTCATGAGTATTATTTGATCTTTGGCTTCCTTAACAAGATGTAATGTTTTTTAAAGGAAAATAAATACCATATACTCTTTTACATATTATGGTATTGAAAATGGTTTTGATAATATATTTTTAATGTCAATATATTTAAGTGATATATTGTGATTGAAATGTGGAAATGTTTTCTTTCCTTTATATTTGTTGAATGTGTAATGATTTTATAATGGAACATGGACATTTGATGGGTGGTTACAAGATAAACCAAATGACGGGTGGTGCTGTGATAAAACAGGATGGGTGGTTACGTAATAACCTCCAATTCATTGGTTATGGAAGTCGGGCATATGGATATTCTATTTAGTGATATGTGTGGAGGTTGACCGTATGATTATTACATTTTTGAATGTTTAGGTCCCAAGTTACCTTTATATTTTATATGTTCTTTATATGGGGTTTGTGGTAATATTTTGCTTACAAAAGGGATATAAATGTTCTTTTATTCAGTGAAGATTGGTTTTCCACTACATAATTTTGAAAAGTATTATTTATTCATGGTTTACTTTTTTTTGAAAAACTAACAGTTTTCCTTCTCTGTGTATCCCTTACTGAGCATTTTGTGCTCATCCCATGTTTTGGAAATGTTTTTTAGAGGACATAAAGAGGAATAGGGTCAAGGATGAGATCAAGGAAAATTCATGCTATCTAAAACATAGAACTGTACATGACTATTTTTTTAAGAGTTTTTATTTTGTGATAAAATGGGTTTTGAGTAGAATTGTCTACTATGTAATTTTTGAGATATAATGTAATAGTTATGGTCTAATTCTCTAAAACTATAAACCTGAAAATATCATCAATGTAAATTATTCATTTAATTAAAGATTATGAAATTCTTTAAGGCTGATTTCTTAATGTAGGTATCATATGTCAGTTTAGATAACTTTAGAGGTTAGGATTTTATTTAAGCATAAGTGACATAACCGTAAATGGTTAGCATTTTAGAAAGAGTCATAATTATTTTAAAAAAGATAAATAGTCATTACATTTTGGGATGCAAAATGAAAGGTATTAGATAACCTTTTTGTTAAAAAATGTTATGGTTATTTTTTAGGAATTTGGATTTTTTTGGAATGTTATAAAATTATATGGTTTTAGAAAAAGGACATCCCGCAATAAGGGTGAAAAACAATAGTGTCTGGAATGGAAACAAGAATTGAACCCACAATCGAAGGGCAACAGGGTGAATTGCCTACCACTGGACTACATGAAGTCCCTGGTTATTATGACTTATACTTTTTAGTTAAATTATTTGATGGATCAAGTATAAGATGATTTGGGATCTTATGTTTTATTAAATGGACATACTTATCATAGGAAAACTATTTGGTGATTAATTGATAATGGTTATTGTGGAAGACGTTCTCTCTTTTGAGTAAACACTATATGCCTATGGAAAATAGAATACTATGGGATTTGATTTATGGAATAATGGTTGAAATTTTACATTGGATGAATCTTTTTTTTTTTGCAGACACATGACGACTAGGTTTATATATGTAAATGATAAACCTATCATGGAAAAAATGTGATTAGGTTAATTACTTTTCAATATGAAACATTAAGAGTAAATTATTTTTTGGAGATAATTGTTAAGATTTATATTGGAATACTATGTGATGAAATCCTTCTAAGAATTGGGTTTAAATATTAGTTTGGATTACTTTGAATAATTTTATGGACAACTATTTATTGAATGGTCTTTGTTGAACTATGGGTTTTGCTTGACAAATTTTGGAGATTATGAGTATTTTTTCTTTTTATAAAAGATTTTCCTTTTAGGTATTATCTGATCTATTACTAACCATTTTCGTTTTTGATAAGATCTAAAGACATGTGAAATATATACTTTATCTTCTTTGGATTATGTGATTCCCTTGATGTTGATTATAGAACTTTTAATGAGAACATGTCATCCAAAATACTCATCATTTGGAGATAACATGTGTTCTTTTTAGAAATATTATAAAGGATGAATGTCTACATGAAAAGAAAGTATATTTCCCAATGTTTTTAGTTAAGAACATAAATATATTCCTCAATGAAAAGAAACTTAAAATAACAATGTTTTCTATTAAATTTTCCTACTGGGGAATAAAATACTTTTTAACCCATCACAACTTTGTGATTTTCATGTGATTAACATACTCCTAATGAAGTTTTCTACCACTATCCATCAGACCTTGATGGGTTTTTTCTCTTCCATATCCATGTTTTTCTATATAGAATCCTAGTATGCGATATCTCGGGTGACCTTTGTACTTACCTTTATTTCTTATAAAGTGATATTTTTATTGACTCTTTTTCTTATATGGGACTTTCAATGATATTTCCAAGCCCAATTTTAAAATTGTGAGGACACAATTCTCAAAATGGGTGGAAGGATGTAACAACCAGGTAAATAAGGAATAACATATTTTCATATTTATTAATATTTGTGAATTAAATATTAATTTTATTTTAAAGTGGATTCTATGTTTGATGGCATTCCCGATACGCAACAACGAGTTTTTTTGAAATCTTACATTCCACAGAAAGTTGAGTTATACTGATAAATAATAATATAATATTATTATTTTAAATGGAAGTTAATGCCTAACCATTGTATTGGAGGGAATGAATAGAACTAACTAAAAAATTATTACCCATGTTTTCTAAATTTTTTACATTTATCCAATAAATTTTAGAGGCATAAAATAAGAAAGAATATGATTTTAAGCATAAATACTATAATACTCTTTAAATGGTCGATTTACAGCCTTTTGATGGAGAACCCTTTTTAAAATCTAATTTCTGTCACTCTTATATGTTCTATTGGACAAAATAAAATACTTATTTAGAATTGGGACATCAAAATTTAATTTGGGTAAATTTTTTGTATTTTTCTGATAAAGTTCATTTCTTTATGAATAGTGAACAATACTGTATTTTAATTCAAAATTTCCTTTAAATATAATTTATTTATTTGGATAGACTATATTTTATAATAAATTTAAAGTGTAATTAGATTATATTTTTTTTAATCCAATTTTTTTTCATTTGAAGTAATTTTATTTTGAAATTGGACATAAACAAGTTTCAATCATTTGAAAGATATTGTTTCTTAAAAACACACTATTTGTTTTTACAATGGGCAATTATTTTAAATTAATTAATGTAACTTAGATGTTTTTAATTTTTTAAAATAGACATCATTTTTGAAATTGAAATATCAAATATAGATTATGCTATTTTTTTGGTATTTTTCAAAAAACCTTAAATTTATGATGAATAGTTAAACAACTAAGTAATAGGTAAAAAAACTGACTTTTTCGTTTAAATGAAAGTTTACCACCTCTGGGAATTGAATTTAGAAAATACTACATTCATAGTTGTCATTAGTAAGTAAAATTTGGTTCAATTGGATGAAAATAATTTCTAGTAAATATTAACTTTTGACATTTATTAACCATGATTAAAGGTAATTTGGGTAATTTAAGGTAAAAATAATGTTATAGTAATATAAAATTACCTTGACACTTGTCCTAACCTTATTGGATGAGTCATGGCCAACCAATAAAATCCATGGTTCAATTTTGGGACATCATGGATCCATATGGGTAAGATAATGACATTAATAACTTTTTAATTTAAGTGAAACTAAAAATGTCATAAACATGTATTATTTTACTAAAACAATTTTAATGTGGGTTATATAATTGAAATATTTAACTATAGTTATTCATTATAAATCTAAAAAATATTTCCTACATAATGGTAATTTTTTATTTTTATACATCAAATAAATAAAATTATTTATGACACAATGATGATGATGTGTTTACATCATTAATGAGTGACTTAAGTAAATAAGAAGATAAAAATTACGAAAATATCCAAAACATGTCCAATTTTTATGGGATGATTTTATTTCGGACATGGGGAACCTTATCGTTTACTTTAATTACATTTTGACATTTAGAAACCGAAAATAATTATATAATAAAATAATATTTTCAGTCTTTCCAAAAGAGCCCCTCATCTCGGTTATAAAAAGCCCTCACTTCCTACTCATTTTTCACACTTCCAAATCCATTGTCTCGTCCAAAATATTCTCCAATAATCTCCCAATATCCCTTTCTTCACCCTAGAAGCCTTACCATAAGAATAAATCACTTTAAGAGCCCATTTTGGTTCAAACTAAATGGAGTTACCCAATTTAAAGGTAACATATTCTCTTAAGTTCTTTTGTTTAATTTTACTTCTCCGTCCCGATAAAATCATTTTATTCATTTATTTTATAAAAAAATAGTATCCTCAATATACTAGGATTTTTTTATGAGAAGTATTTGAGCTACACTTAGACACACCTCCATCAAATGGGTAAAGAATATACTGTTTCTGTGCATGGAATACTATCATCTCACGAAACAATAATTGTTCAATTATCTCCTACCTCCTCTCATGGTGGATATTATGATGGAAAATTATTTATATTATATATATATATTATATTTATATAGATTCTATGCTTATGTATTTTTATATTATAGAATATCTGTACGGATTCTATTATGGGTAAACAGGATAATTTCATTTGAGGAAGTGCGGACTACCGCCCCCTCAAAGTGATATGACTCCTTCATGACAAACGTGGAATGTATAAAGGATATAATTTATGAAATTATGTAACATATATAACATATATATTATATGGTAATTATAGTATAACAATGTATCATTATTTTTTAATTCCATTAAAATATGAAATAGAAATGAAAGTAGCGTTCATGCGTACGTACGACTTACCGTCTCCATGAACGGTGCATTTTGTTTCTTATCTCCAAATGCTATGTTCTATTATAAATACATATATATACTATATATATATATAATATATGATATATATATAATTAATATCATTCTGGAGATAATGGACTTTTGAGCACATGGACAGTTTATAATTATAGCAAGTTCATTTTTGACTAAATTTCCGAACACCGAAAAAATATCCAATATGAACTCAAAAAATTAACTCATTGTTATAACAGGGAAATAAGTTATATAATAGGAATAATAAAATTTAAAAATATTCTTAATAAAGTAGAAATTAACTTAAATTTATCCTTCTGGAAGAACAAGGAACATATGGGTGATTCAAGTCAGATACATGGTAAGGGATTCTAATATGACATTCAAGTTCGAGAGATTTCAATTGTTCAACACTTATTACTTGAATGTGGTGTACTGTGTACTTAAATCTGATATATATTATCATGATTATTTTTATATTCATTGAATTCGGTTTGTGGTTATTATCTTTTGGTCATACGACTTGATTGATTACAACGTGGTAAGGGAATTCGTTTATCACTTTTAATTCTGTGAGATTCCCATTGTTCGACACTTATTTATTACATGTGGTGTATTTTGTACTTCCATTTGATATATATTACCATAGATCTATTTATATTAATTGTATTATGTAGATCATTTTGTGGTTATTAACTTCTGGTTCATACAACTCGGTTGATTACTACGTGGTAAGTGGATTTCATCTCACTTCTTATTTCCGTGAGATTCATGCTATATTTTCCACTATATCCTTTTTTGTGGTTTATGTACTACCAATAATTGTACTATTTGTGTAATATACGTTTATTTATGTGTTTTTAAATATTCATTTTATTATCCTTCTTTCATGTGGCATATGTTTCGTAAGTTACTAAATCTGCATGGTAACCTTTCACCCAGTTCATTTTTAAGAAGACTTATTTTTGTTATGTCTTTTAATTTACATCTTATTATGTTGGGATATGTTATTATATATCCCTATTGAGGTAAAATTCATTTACATGTTATTAGATAATTTTTTTTATCTCATGAAATCATTTCTGAATTTTAAAGTGACATCGTTGGGCTGTCGAATTTTTGCAAGGGAACCCGTTTACCCAATTTCAATTCATTGGGTTAAATGTTTAATTCATGAATATATCATTATATTAATATGTTTTAATGAACTATTAATTTTTTACACTTAATATCCACTTATATTGGGTTTATTCTTATTTTTCACACATAATTATGTAATTTATTTATCCTTAATCAAAGGATACCATCTTTGTAAGGGAACTTCTTAACCTAATTTCCATTCATTGGATTGATCTTATATTTCGTGTTTATGAACATATTTAATTATTTTAGAAATTAATTTTTATATATTATCATGTATTTATACTTTCTTTATCTGTGCCTATATTTAGTACACATAATCGACCAATTATCATTGAATGTGAACTTCTTAACCCAATTCTCATTCTTTGGGTTGATCTTAGAATTCATATTTATGTCATTCTTTGATTTAAACATTACTATATTTTATACGATGTATAAAAACCTTTTAAATTTAATTTCATTCAAAGGGAATATTTTTCTATGAAGTATTTTACTAAATGAAAAAAATTAAATGTTTATTTTTTTAACGTACACGTAGATGACAACCTTTCCGCCGCCACGAGTATTATTTGATCTTTGGATTCCTTAACAAGCTATAATGTTTCTTAAAGGAAAATAAATACCATATATTTTTTTGCGTATTTTTGTATTAAAACTTGTTCTGATAGTGGATTTGTTTTGTCAATATATTTAAGTGATATATGTTGATTGAAAAGTTAAAATGTTTTCCTTCCTTTATATTTGTTGTATGTGTTATGATTTGATAATGGTAATTGGACATTTGACGGGTGGTTACATGATAAACCAAATGACGGGTGGTGCTGTAATAAACCAGGATGTGTTGTTACGTTATAACATCCAATGAATTGGGTATGGAAGTCGGTCGTATTGCTATTCCAATTAGTGATATGTGTGGAAGTCGAACGTATGTTTATTTTATTTACGTATGTTTATGTCCTAAGTTACCTTTATATGTAATGTGTTATTTCTATGGATTTTATGGTAATATTTTGTTTACAAAAGGGAAAGCAATTATCTTTCATTCAGTAAAGAGTGTTTTTCACTACATAAAGGTGAAAAGTATTAATTATTCAGGGTTTACTTGTTGCTTTTAAAAAATAACGGGTTTCCTTCTTTGTGTATCCCTTACTGATCTTTTTGAGCTCATCCCAATATTTTGAAATGTTTTTCACAGGACATAAAGAGTAATAGGTTCATGGATGAGATCAAGTAAAAGTCGTGATATCTAAAATATAGAACTGGACATGACTTTTTTTTAAGTGTTTTTATTTTTTTTAAAATTGATTCTTGATTAGAAGTGTATACAATGTAATTTTTGAGATGTAATGTAATAGTTCTGGCTTAATTATCTAAAAAAATAAACATGAAAAGATCCTCAATGTGAATTATTCATTTAATTAAATATTATTAAATGTTTTAAGGTCGGGCCCTTATACTATCCATCTTTACTATTTAATGTTTAAATCCTTATAAGAGAAGATATACTTGGGAATCTTTTAGGTTTTAGTCGATGATAAACTATTCTCCTATAATGTAGTGTCAACACCTCTTCAATGTACTGACTACAATTTCCCACTCAATTTCATGGGTCCCATTTTTCTACTCATGTATCTCAACTACCAAGAACCATCTCCCTCCCATCAAATGATTGTATAGATTATTGATCCTCAGTAGGGGATACTTATTCTTCAGAGTCACCCGATTTAGGGGACAAAATTCCACAAATTTCCTCAATCTCCCATCTACCTTCTTGGAAAACAATTCTGTGGATTCCCTTGGTGAAACACTGGGACTCATGAAGACCATCTTTTGAAATTCATCCAATTGAAAAATCAATTCATGAAACATTAAGAGTGCCATCTAATATGCTGGTGTAGATATCTGTGTCATTCTAAGGAACATGTCCATGAAAAGTCTATCCCCCTATGAAGAGGTTTTCCAAGGACATCATTCATAAATATATCATCATACACATCCATCACTGTAGTAAATTGACTACTCATATCATCAACTACACTATGGGTTATGCGAGGCAACTAAAGAGTTACTCATTTCACCATACAATTCATGAGTCTATCATGAGATTCCTATTTTTCATTTTTTCCGACCAAGGAAAACCCAATTCCATCGTTGAAAACAAACCATACAAATTTTCATTCCAGTCATGGACTATCAATAACCAATCCATACCGAGAACTATGTCATAGTGCCTCGACTCTTTCACCAAGAGGTTGCAACAGAAACACTTTCCGCATGGATCATATCAAACTATCAACATAAGTGTGATTATCGAGTCTCCACTCATAGATATCTCCAAAAATAAGGGTAATTCCAATATTTTAACTAGAAACTACAGGACATAAATAAGATTTGTGATAATGAAAAATTAATAGAAAATATTTCTATTGATACGGAAGCATAGAATAGAAACTAATTGTACATTAAATCATTCATAGAGCCCTTGGGTCATATTCCCTGACCGCATGTAGCTGCCCCTCCCACTATCCTCCATCTCCCTAATCATGGGGTGTACCATGTTGGGTTGTGGTGGTAACATATCTAAATTTATGCCACCTCATCCTATCTCTCAACTCCTCTGCCACATCTGCTTCCCTTCAGATTCATCTATTCCTATCACTGTCTCTGTCCCAGTGGCCCATCCACCGTTTTCACATTAGCATAATGGGATGGACAACCCCTAGAGAGATGTACCCTATTGTCTTATGAAAAGCATTACATCTTTCTTGGATGAATAAACTACCCATATGATCCCTCAGATATATATACATTTACTTGGGAGCTTCCCTCAGTACGTATCACACATTCAAGTCCTTGAGATGGATGTCGGCTTCCTGCTCCTAAGTTCTCTAGTCATGCTTTCCCACTGTTGATATCCAATGGAAATATCTTCTCATCCAAAGTTCTTTCAAACAAAATGGTTCTCTAGAAGACCCTAGCAGATGTAGGAATGCACAATGAAATAGAAATGGATTAGATTTCTCAAAATACCCATGCTAAAAGTTTTGATCCATGATGCACTAGTCATATCATATTCATCGAGTACCTATAATTGTTGGTATGACATGATTAATACTCAAATACCATCATGTATTCCTTTAAAAGATGTATAAGTTCATGGCCATGCATAACCCTAAATTTTATGGATATATCCCCTTCTCTGAGGAAGGTTCACAATCTCTTTCCACTGATGTGTCACCTCATCGTATGATCAAGAAATCAAAACCCCACCATCAACCTACCATGCCATGTAGAAGGATCCACTCCATAACATTCATGTTATCTAATGGTGTCTTAACTAGATAGAAACCTCAATTTCCACCTCAACACAATCCTTACCATCATGTGAGTTGGGCGTTTCTCTGATCTTTGGTGTTCTATATTTCCAAAACTAACGAAGTAAGCTCTTTTCATTCATCTTATTCATTGGTACTATGAGTACCACATACAACTCCATTAGAGGTGGTATAAATGGTACACCACCTAGAGGTGTTTTCTCTGGTATAAAACCCTATACACATCTCCTCACCCCACAAATCATCCTCAAGATCATGTGGTGGAATCGTGGATGGAAGTCTACGTGGAAGGATCTTAAAACAAATCAAGACGTACAATGATCAGTAGTGTATACCTGGTGATTTAACTCAAGAATTGAATGGAAAACCCAACCCATTCTTGTATGATGAACATTCCAAAGTCATTCCATACATGTATTATTTTCATTTATCGGGTCAAAAAATGAATTTATGGTCCTGATCTATAGATATGTTGGTCGCTGCACCAACACTATGTTCCACGGACTGAATGGAAAACCCGAAATAGTTAATATTGTTTTCACCAAATAAATATCCTAGTCTCTGGGTTATTAATTAAGAAATAACCTCATTTGGTACAAATCTGCCACAACCCATCCCCGGGGCATTTTCTGTGATTACCCAATGTCCTCCTCCCATAGGCTAGGGGCTAGAGACTAGCACTAAGTAGGCTAATGTCTATAAAATGGGAAGCATTTACCTACGTGAATATACATGTTCACATAACTCAATGACACCGATGATGGAAGGGTAAAATACTAAGTAAACAAATACAAGGTACTATATTATAAAAAAAGGTAAATTGGTCCAGAATAGAAGCTGATCTAAATCAAAATATTAAAAGTACATGTCTCTGGAACTCCTCCACCAAAAACCCTACATAAGGGGTAGCTACCAAAATAGCTATATGAAGCTGGAGAAGCACATCTTGTCTGTCGGGTCACTCTAAGAACCACATGGACCTGGTCCACCATGAACTCTATCAATGGATTTTTCATCTGCACATGACATGACACTTGTGGGTGAAGCCCATGATGGTATGAGTAAAATAATAATTAGTTGGGACCTCAAACACCAAGGGTGTACCTAAAATTAATACAAAAACTAGAGTACCAAATAGGTATATGACGTATAGCCTCTATGATGTACATTCAGAGAGTCACTAGAGTCCACTAATACATCGATAAACAAATGTATGAAAACAAATAATATTATTCATAAACACTAAAAACTTTGTACTACTGAGGAACTCATCCTTGATGAGTAACATAGTCTCGTTAGGTCACCTAGACCTACATATCCCTTAATCTTGCTGGGTCACAATGAACTAATCCCCACTTATGCATGATTTGTCACCTAGACCTGGTCGTCACATTGGAATGTTGGGAAACCTATACCAACATGAAATAATATTCTCATCAACACTAACTGTAGTATTCCTGCTCCTAATTTTCCTAATTCCAGGAGAATCTACTCCTCAATCCATTGGTCATATCTCAACTTCCATGAAAACCCACTTAGAGTATATCAAATGTACCTCCACATCGCGAGGGTCCCAACTCTTCAAATAGATCTAAAATAGAATGTATAGTTTGGATGTTTTGAGAATTTAGTTGAAAGGGGCCAGTGGGTTCTGAGTCTGCTCTATCCTAGTCTGATGTGCCGGCCTGGGCCACTGGATTGGGTTGATCTGCTACACCCAAGATGCGGTAGGGTCCGCGTCCTCCACACAACCAATGCAATGAGTCTCTTGTATTGTTCATCTATACGGTCACCTCTAGCCATGTGAAAATTTTTTCTGTGGTATCCAATGAGGCCCACCACATTCCCCTACTAGAAGCCCAGGCTTGTCGCTTGTAGCAATGTTGTGGGATTCCTCTGCAACCATCTCATAATGCTTGCGGTTTCTTTTGTGTGACACAAGACATGCTCTGGTGGTCTGTTTTCTGATTTGTGAGAACCATCATGATCCCTGGGTCACTGCCTCGGTTTTTATGTACTTTAATCCATCCCTCTATCAACCCGGGGGTCCATATACATTCGGAACCCCACAGAATGATGTTGACACAAATTCAGGGGTCCTTCAGTGAAGAATGAAGAGAGAGAGAGATAGAGAGGGATCACAAATAACACCCAAAACAACAAACTTCGTCCTTGTTTGATTGGCCTTCACTCATCACATTAGAAAAAAGAATACATTCATACAACCACTAAAACATAATAACCTTTGATTATTCCCCACCTGAAAATTCCCATCGAGCATGAACTAGTGATTCACATTTCAACTTGTTATTGTGTTTATTTGAGTTTGTCATTTAAAAATGAAGAATTGATAATTATGATTGTCATACAGAATGAATAAAAACCATACCTAGAGGACTAGACTATTGATTGGTGATGAACGAAGTTGTACTGTCATCGTTTGTTCATCCCTGATCCTCAGACATTGATCTAGGATTCGTGATCCACAATGCGTCATTGTTCATCATTGCATGTCGTTCACCACCGAGAGGCTTCTCCAATGCCTTTTATTTTCTAGATATTCCATGGAATTTCTCCAGGATTTTCAATCAAATCTGGAATATTTTTCAAGTTGTTAAATTAATAAATATGTTTAAGTGTCTCCATTTCAATTTGTTATAGTTTCGAAACACTGTTTCAATTATGAAAGGAAATAACTTATTTTCCATGACTACATAGTACCACTACATCACAGTAAAATGATAAAAGAAATAAAATAAGCATTTTCTGAAGTTTATGTTATTATCTTTTAAAATGTCTCTAAATTAAGAATTACCCTTGACTCGTGGTTGTTAAGGTTATACCCTGCCTACGGAATGAACGGCCTCACAAGTTCAACAATACTCTCATATTTACATTCTGAGTTACTATTTACGAGTTATATGATTATAAAATAATTTAATATTTATTTAATTATTTTATTTACAGTCAAATCCAAAAACAATAATTTCCACAATTTTCCTACAGCGACCAGTGTTAGGGTCCATCTATTGATAAAACCTCATTAATAACTAAAGGGTGGTTTCCTATTTTCAATCCATGTCATCATTTATGTTTTATATGTTTTTGAAAAAAAAATTATTTATAGTTACATAATTTACGCGTGTTCTCACTAGAGACCATCACCAAGGAAATTTATGATGCGCCTAGAGAAAATGTGAAATTCTAAACGCAACGGTGTCCTTGTATTTCTTATCTAGACACCCTTATATGTGTTTTTACACTTTTTTCTGGAAAACCACTCATGTGAGCTATTTAAAATTTAACATTTTTCGATGGCCCATTCTGGGCACACCGGGCCTTATAATCTCACGACATCTTAGATCTATGAATCAGAATTTTACTAGTAGTTTTCTAAAAATACAATTGGTAAAGTCTAAGTCATAACAAAAGACAAAAGGGAGAAGTCTTTGGGAGAACCCTCTGTGAGGAAAAATTTAGAAAGAGGGGATTATGGTTGAATGGTGTAAAAACATATTAGATGAAATGTCATAAATTCTTGTTTTCATGATTATGGTAATGTTTCATGGTTTTTCCATTTGGTTTACCAAAATGAGCACCAGTTTTGGACACCATATAGAAATGGAATGGATACGCACATGGGCAGGTTGCACGGTTATGTAAAATGTGCACCGATTTTCAAAATCTACTCTTTCAAAAGGATAGTGTATCTCACTTGATTTCCATACATTTCAAAATAAACATGTGTAATACATGATCCTTTCCTCCGACACCACCAAGAGGAGACATGGTTACTCTTTTTCCACACATGGTCTGTTTGATACTGCGTAATAACCATGAAAGACAAAGAGTGTAAGAACAAAGTGAATTGTAAACACCATATGCCTCAAAAATGGAAGATTTTCTCAATAAAACATTCTCATAGACCATCCATAGAGCAAAAAACAAGCAAAATTCTCTAAAAATCATTGATTATCTTTGGGAACTCAACTCGAACATCAACCAATAAGATAAAAAATAAAGAAAAAAATAAAAAATTGAAATAAATAAAAATAGGGATTGAGGTGGGAAAACCCATAACTTCGATCATCATGGTATGATCTATGTGTCACCAAGATAATATTCCCTTCAATACACCCAAAAATGACCTGTTGAGAATTTTTTATTTAGTTGTAGAATATAAATATGTTTTTTCACTGTTCAAATAAAAACATAACCATGGCCAAAACCACAACAATAAATTACCTTCCATATATAATAGGTAGACTCTCATGGAATCATTCCCATCATCATTGCATGGTATATCTCCTTTGGTCATGTTTTCCCACTTCATATCACCATTTAATCAATATATTACAAACTATCTACAATTCTTACACCTATTATAGATATCACAAAATCATTTCCTCTATTTTACATTGGATGACATGTTATTTGGTGTGGTCATCATTAAGCTGAGATTGTTTCTCATGTATGACTTTAATGAATTCAAAATCCAAAGAAACGTCATTCCACCATGTCTTGATTGTTATGTGTTGTGTAGGTATTATATAATTCCAAGAAGTTTTCCACAATAACATGATTCATTCTAGATTTCTCATATTTTGAATCTTATTCTCTACCATGATCACATGTTAATGAATTGATTCACATGTCTTCTTATTCCTCATCACCACACAAACTAACAATGGTATTGTATTTACTATGCTGAGAAACACCCAAAAATATAATTACATGCATTGGGATATAGGATAGTCCACCTCTTCATTTCACAATGTCATATAGATAACCTTCTATTGTTTTAAACTCTATTAAAACTATAAACCACCTTTAATGATAGTTTTACCAATAATCAACTTCTTATCAAAAAATCCAAATATTCCAAACTTTATTTTTAGTTAAATCCCCATCTTATCATGAAATCCAACAAAACTCATTTGGGTTACATAATTATTATAATAAAAACAATAAATATATTTATAAATGACTTCAAACTAAAAATACACGAATTTATTTTATCATATTAAATATACAAATAAATTCATTTTCAATATATATGTAACTGTATAAAATTTTTATTATATACATCCAATTATAAATTAGTATATTACCTATATAATAGTGTTATATAAACCCAAATAAATATATATAGGGGTGATGATGTAGTTATGATGCTAAATTGTGATTTCATGCATGTTGTGGGCTTCATTCCCACTGGACCTGTAGTCTAGGTATTAAATAATCAAGTCTTGATGGGTGGGTTATTCCCTTGGGGGCTATGGCCTTCCTTTCGGGTATGTGTGTCTAGTGTGTGTATGTATTTGAATGAATATATACCCTAAACCACGTAATATATATATATATATATATCTCTGTGTGTGTGTGTTATAATATAAATATACATAAAAAAATTTAGAGTATCAACAAAATATCTTATAATTTATATTTTTTAAAAAACAAGGATAATAATTATGATGAATAATATTAATATTAATATTTATATTATTAAATTTATTATTTTAATTATATTATGGGGTTGTATTTGTCATTTTATACTAATAATAAAAGAATATATATATATATATTAAATAAATATATAAATTATATAAATAAATAAATGTATATCTATTTAATATAGATATCTCTAGATATAAATTAAAATATATTTATTATTATATATTAATATATTAAATATATATAATTTACGTATATACAAACATTACATATAAATAATTAAAAACATAATAAAACATTCATGTGTGTCTGGGTGTTCGGCGAGGGTTCGGTGCCCGACCAGTGATGACGGTGACCTCCGAGAAGGTTCCTCCCCCTTCGGGGGAGGGACCCTTGCCGTCTTTCACACCATTTTCGAACCCAGATTTCCTTCCTCAGTTTCCCCCATGTTTTTGGAGCCCTAAGGTGCAAGAGATTCGCGATGGGCACCCCAACCTTCTGATTTCGATCTCTGAGTTTAACGAAGCGTTGGGCCTCCATAGCTTCTCGTTAATCACTCGATTCTCGAAGAGAAGAACCCCGGTTGATTTATTTGACATGTTTGTGTTCGGTTCTTGGGATTTTCAAGATAGGGAAATTGTAGGTTTGCTGGACAATCGAACCATTTTGATACATTTCTCTTTGGAGGAAGATCTAATAACGGTATGGTTAAGGGCTCCCCGCATCTGCAACGGCTTGCGATTATTCCTTTCCTGATGGTCGTACGAATTTTATATGAAGCGCGAATCTCTATCAGTGGTGTTCTGGGTAAGATTCCCGAATTTTCCGCTTCCTTTTTAGAATCCATCAATTGTAAAAGCCCTTGGGAATCTTCTGGGTAGATATTTGTCTTCAGATAGTCGGACCAATGCAGTCTCTCACCCGATTAATCCTCGTGTGTGTGTGGAGGTGGACGCATCAAAGGCTCCTTAAGACTTCATCTGGATTACTGTTGGGGAATAATTCCAGTGTAAGAAACCTATGGTATATGAGTCGTGGTTTCAGTTCTATAAGGTTTGCAATCAGTTGGGTCACGCTCTGGAGAGTTGCAGGCGGGAAGCTAGGGTTTCTGAAATTCCAGAGGACATGCGCAATGGAAATCATGGCACTCATATGAACGGTGTTATGGAGGATGTTATAGCCGAAGGAATTGATGGGGCTGGTTGCAGTAGGAGTGGTTCGAAAAGTGGTCCACTCAGTGCTGCTACGGTGACTCAGTTTGTAGATCTTGGAAAAGGTGATACAGGGACTGGCACGAAGGCAGTTGGAACAGGGCTTCATTCTGGTGACAACCAAATGAGGAAGGAGAAACCGCAGGTTAGTCCTTCTAATCTGAAAGTTAAAGAGGTGTTTAGAAGACTAATAAGTGATCTCAGTGGAGGGAGCAGATATGTCACAGGGCGCAATGGACATGCAGTGCACATGAATTTCCAATATTAACTCATAGTTGACTCCATTCCTGGTATCAATGTGGAGTGTACTGGAATACAGACTAACTGTGCTATGTAGAGAGTGATTCTTGAGGACTTCTGCACACAACCACAGTTCATGGGGCGTGGTTTCATTCAACCTAACCAGTCCAAGAATCTTGGTATCACAACAGCGGATGGGGAGGCTGATTTGAGTAGGGAAAATACTCTGCTGGGAGTTAATGAGGACAGGGCTGGAAAGATTGTTCATATAGTGAAGGAGGGAGGGGAACTGACCCCGCCAAGGGTGTCTGGGATTTCAGAGGTGCCAGAGCAGCAGGGGGTTTGGGTGGATGAGTTTAGAGCGGGAGTGGAGGGACCCAAACAAGATGACCAGAGGTTGGGAAGGCAGGGGCTGAATAAGGAGGTGGTCCCTTCAAGCAATGTGGATTCTCCAGGGGCTGAGCATGCTGGTGTTTCCTCCTGTGAAGAAGTGGTTAGGGGATCCAGTACTCCATACAGGTGGGAAATAAATTTGATGGCCTTAATATGGAAGGTATTAACAATAATCATGACGAATCAGATTGTGAAAATGGGGACCAAGTGGAGCATTCCATGGGAGGCAGTAAGAGTATCTCTACTTATGAAACAAGCTCGAGGGGTAGGAGCAACAGAAGGAGGATAGGCAGGAAGGACTACTCCTCCTTACCACCTCCTGCGAGGACTCATTTTTCAAAAAAAGAGAGTGGATGATAGGGTGGCCTATGAGTTTGTATGTAAGCTGGAGCACCCTGATCAACCCAAATCATCGGGTTTAATTCTGAGTTCGATTGATGAGGTTAAAGAGCAGCTGTTGTATCTCAATGCATTTGAAGAGGATGCATCCAAGATGATGGGCCAAAATATTGAAATCAATCATAAGGAGGACCAATACTATTGGGTTGACAAACAGGACTTGATTCTGTTTTGGGGATTCAACTAGGGGTTGTTAATGCTCGAGGAATACATACATGTATGGGATAAACTATCTTCTGCTTTAGAAGTCCTGTTAGCGGAAGTTCCACATATTCAGGTAACAAATATTTCATGGAATCTCTTTAGGGATATGAACTCTAGGAGGTTGAAATTTTATTTCGATGACTATATTCTTGCTTTTTCTGACTAATATTTGGTCTGTCATTTTGATTGAGTGTTTGATGATGAGGGCTTATCTTCAGGCAGTGGGTTAAAGGTGATTTGGGGGTTATGTTCCCAGCAATTTTTCTGGTTCTACTTCAGATGAGGGTCAAAGCACGAGTTCACCACTTCGACATGGCACTTGGACTCTGAGAGGGTATGGCCTAGCCATTGGGATTGTGCCTGTGCATCTTTTCAAGGGACCGTATGAGTTGTCATGTCTTGGTGGCAGACCCATTCACATTGAAAATGCTGGGCAGAGGTAGACTCTTTTTGTGCTGTGAATTTTCTGTTTTTGACTGTTATGCAGAACATTACGGTTTCTCACTTTCCATACAATGTTATTTGATAAGAAAATAAATAATAAATTTTCAGTCATGTGTGTCTGGGTGTTGAATATAAATGATTTTTTAAATGAATTTCATTAATATAACGTATTAATAAAACTATGGATGGGAAAATATTGGGTTAAAATGAAAATTAGAGTACCAAAACTGTAACTCTATTATCTTTTAAATTAACTTCTCCAACCGTAACTATTAATGTATTTAATCTACCAGTTAACTACCATAACCCTTTCAGCTACACCCTTATAAATTTAAGTATTTAAATTTTATTTGTATGTCTATAATAAAAACATCAAAATATTATGTGAATATATTTTATAATTTTAATTTGCTTAAAATCATATAGTCAAACAATTTAAATTTAAAATTAATATATAAATATAATACGAAACGATGTCAAAATATTATCTTTTTTAATATAAATGTAATTATACAATTTATTATTTACTAATTAATAATAATTTGTAAAATTAGTTTTAGGATTATGTTACCTGAAGATTTATACACTAACAATACCTTTTTATTAATGGAGTTTTCAGTTTTCTACCCTAACACTATAAATATCTGTTTACCCGCTACTCTAAATATATAAAACCTTGTATATTTTTTTATAAATGAGATGTAGTTTAATGTAAAAACAATAATTTATATAAATTAATTTGTTAATATATAAAAACAATACATAAATTCATTTATTAATTTAATATACTAATAAATATAATTAAATTATTATATTAATTATTTCAATAGATTGTATATATAATGTCACGACCCGCCCCCGGGGTCCGTGTCGTGACTACCCCAAGCCCACCTTCCATAGGCCAGGGGCTAGCGACTAGCACCAAGGCGTAAATCCCAACAAAAAGGGAAGGCATTTCCTTTGAAAAGTAAACAAGCACCACAGAGTAAGCAAGCGGAAAAGTAAACACTAAGTAAGAACAGAGTACAACTGTAAGTGCGGAAAAGTAAATGGGCCAGTATACAAACCCAATCTGAAAGTAAGTACAACTCGAAAGGGAAAACAACAACTGTAAAGTAAAAGCCATTACACCGAGCTGTCAACTAGAAATCCTACCTGAAGGGTGGGTACAGATAGCTCCACTGCTCCTCGGGTCCCGTCGTCCGCTCCGAGCACGTCCCGCCCAGTGGTCCACCTCCAGGTACCATCCTGCTCTGCAAGCCTCAGCCAAGATCAATGTTGTCTGTCGTCTGCAACAAACACAACGTAGTGCGGGCATAGCCCGTGCAGGAGTGAGTATAAGCTACTCAGTAGGGACCCCGAGACCCTTGAAGGTCTCTCGAAATCCACAAATGATAAACCACAAAGGAAGGTACAATCAAGAAGTAACAACTGACACTGCTTAGGTATATGCCCATACATATACCTAAGTCATCAATTTCAAATACGCTCCAACCTCCGAGCCCAAGTACAACTCAGTCCACACAGGATAGTATACGTATTCCACACAGGAAAGAAAAACGAAATCCACACAGGATGGCACAACACAATCCACACAGGAAAGTAACAGGATTCAGCTCACACAGGTATACTTCTTCGAAAGACGATAAAGATGATCTTTGATCCATCTAAGTCGTCGGACCCACGAAGGATCGGTAGGTAACTAACCCCCGCAAAAGACCCACACAGGATCGGGCCCACACAGGACCTGTAGGCGCTGGTTCACACAGTACCGCTGAGCGCAAAGACCCACACATGATCGGACCCACACAGGATTCGGCCCACACAAGACCTATAGCACTGATCCACGTAGGATCACTGAGTGTTGTAGTCGTCGTCGTCGAATCCACACAGGATCTCTGTACTATCGTCGTCGCAGTCACAGTAGCAGTAGCAGTATCAGTAGTAGTCACAGTCGCAGCCAGCACTAGGGTTCCCGCACATAGCAAGCTCGTTCAGGAGGGTCCGCTCCACGAGCCGAGAGGCTGATACATCAACTGTCCCAAAGACCAGAGTTGATGTATCCAAAAGTTTCGTATCATCAACAGGAACTCAACACAATAGAAGGCGCGTCGATCGGACGCCCGGTCTGATAGTTATTGGCTTTTTCGTCCTAGGGGCCCAGTTGGTTTTTAAGGCAAAACCAAACCGACCGTACTCCACCTGCGTCCAAACCTCGGGCAGAGTATGCCAAAAGAACATTCTCACTAAGAGGAACACAACAAAGCTGACGGCACGTCAATTGGACGTCCGTTGCTCAAGATATGAGCGTTTCCGCTCCGAAGGCCCGGTTGGTTCCGTGTACGAACCAACCCGTCCAAACTCAAAGTGTTCCGAAACCCTGAGTGTAATATACCTAAACGACCGTCTCGATCCAAGGATCGTGTTTCCACAGACGGTTCATCAATCAGAGGTCCGTAGCTCATGTAATGAGTAAAAGACCGAAGTTGTCTCGAAAACGGGGGGTCCGGGTCCGGGCCGACCCGGCCCGACCCCCCCCCCCCTGGGTCGGCGCACCGGGTCGACCCGAACCGAGTCGACCCGACCCGGGTCCGACCCGGTCCGGCCGGCGGCGCCGCTGGTGCCACGCGCGGGGGGCGTGGCCCCCGATTCCCAGCAGGTGGCGCGGCTTAAGACGCGCTTTTTTAGAGAACCGGGCCCCTTCGTGGGGGCTTGCTTGAGGAAAACCGGGGGGCCGCCTGCCCCCTTAATGAAACTGTCCCCCTCCTCATAAAAGGGGGGAATTTAAGTTAACCGGGGGAATTAAATTCCCCCGGTCTTTGACCTTCCGGCCGGCCACCTGGCCGGCCGGTTTTTCTCCTACGGGACCGGCAAACCGGTCCCCTTTCCGGCTTCCGACGCCAGCAGCCTGGCGAGCCACCGGTCTTCTTGTCCCGCCGCGGTCCGGAACTGGCCGCGGTGTTCGTCGTCCAGCGCGGTGTGACGGCACCACACCCTTCCGCCGCGGCCCCGTTCCGGCCGTGGTGCCCTCGGTTCCCTTCGACGCGGCGTGACGGCGTCGCGTTCATGATAATCCTTCCACGGCGCGACGCGACGGCGTCGCGTGAATAAGCCGGGCGATTCCTGCGTGGTGCGACGGCACCACGCCTTCTCGTTCATCCACATGATTATATAAAAGAAACAAGGACAAAGGAGGGGGAATTCATCCGTGTTTGTGCGGTCCGACCCCCCTCTCGTTAGATGACAACTCTTAAATATTTAATCACAAGATTATCATTCTAGAACCAAGAATGAGAGTAAAGAAATAAACCACAACAACCCCCTACCTTGGGTTCAAGTTCGAAGTTCGTCAACGACCCGCGGAAGACAACGTCGCGGAGGTCGGGCGTCGCGGTAATCGTTCGTCAAATCCCATGACGAAGAGGTACGTCCGAAGAGGTACGTCGTTGGCGAATCTTCGTAAGCCAACGAAGGAAGTCTGAGGAGGAAGTGGCGTTCTCTTTCGTTGACACGGAAGGCATCGTCGATCTTCATATACAATCGGCTACAAAGAAGAGAGGAGCGGCATTCTTCGTCGGAGCTCGAAGGTTCTTCGCGTTCTTCGCCAAGCTTGAAGAAGAAGAAGAAGAAGAAGAAGGAGAAGGAGAAGGCTTCAAAACTCTCAAGAGGCTAGAGAATTCTAACCAAATTAAATAAGCTAAGAGATTATTTTTTTTTACTCAACCAAACCTTTTTGAATTTCAAAGGTTTGAAAAATTTTAAACAACTCAACCCAATTAATAAGTTAAGTTGTCAATTTCATTTAAAAGGGAGTTAAGGAAGTTTTGAGAGGAGATGGAAAGTTGGGTTTCGTGTGGGCCCCACCACACTTAATCCTCCCAAGGGAGGTTAAATGGATGTGGGTCCCACCTTTAACTTCCTTTGAGAGGAGTTAACCAACAAGTAAGAAAAATAAAAAGTGTTCCACATTTTTATTTAACATTTTATAAATCTCTCAAAAACTAACTTTCGTCCCGCAAGAAACGCAACTTCGGAAAAGGTCTCCTTAAGCGAATATCGGCGCTGCGAGTTCATCGGTGTCCTCAGATTTCAATTCCGAGCACCGGATCAAAAGTTAGAATTTCCCGCTCGTTCGTTCACTGAACGTACCCGAGCCAAACTTCTGAAATTGATTCTGGGCACACCGGGCCTCGGAATTAGGTGCCGTCAGAAACCGCGCTCTTGTAAAATTCCAAAGAAAATTATGAAAAAAATTTCCCATGAATTTTACGGGTCTTTACATATAAGTACATTCAAAGTCTTATATAACTATATTGCATTATATACACATATTATAATAATGTTATACTACTATTTAATAATATAATATAATATAATATAATATAATATAATATAAGGTTATAGTATATAATATTATATTTTATATATGTAATATATTAATTTACATCAAATATATAAATTAACTATAATAAATATTATATATATATATCGGAAGGATGCATGGTAGGAGGGGATTTGACGTATAATTGGTCATTACTATAGATCAACGCATATGCATTGACTACATTTATCAGTACTAAATGGATAGAGCTGAATAATAAGGAACATTTAATAATGATATCCAAAGGCAGTGATAAAGGTAACCTTTGTCAACAATAAAAATGTGTTGATAAAGTTGTACCATTTATTAGAGGTATTTGCTGGGAAGATAAATGTTGATCTATATCAGCACTATTCCTTGTGATGATAATTTTTTATAAATAAAATGTTATATATATATATATATTCTATTTATATGATAAAATTATTTTCATTTATATAAAATAATTAAAAACACATTTTCATAATTAATATAAATAAAATATATTAAAATATATATTTTATTCATTCAAATATATTTATAATGTAAACAAATTTATTTATAATATTATATATAAATAAATAAATATTTAATTAATTATAGAATTAAAATAATTTTTTTAAAAAATTACTTTTATAATATTTACAGTTATATATATGTATAATTAAATATATTTATATATAAATATATAAAATTATATAAATAATAATAACTATATATATATAATTATATAAATATATATAAATACAAAAATATATTTATATATAAATATAAATATTTATAAAAAAATTATTTATAATTAGAAGTGTAAATAAATATATTCATTTAATTAATTTAAAAATTGATATTAATATTTTTAAATCATATTTATTAATTATATTTATAATATTATATACTTTTATATTAATAAATATTTTTTATTATATATCTATAATGATATAAATATATAAAAGAACACAAATATAATTATAGATATATACAAATATTTATAAATATATTTAATTATATTTAAATTTATAATTATAAATATATAAAATATTTTACTATATATTTGTAAAAAAATTATGTAACTATAATTATGAAATTTATATTAGCCAAAATGATTAATAGTTAATTTATATACATTGATTACAAAATCTATATATATTTGAAATAAATATTAAATATTAATAACTAATTTAAAGAATTATATAATGTAGAAATGAATATATTTAATTAAATATATATATTTATGTTAATATTAAATAATTTAAAATATATGTACACTTATAAAAGAAAATATATATGTGTATGAGTTTATATACTTGTGTGTATATACATCTATTTGTGTAAGTTCATATTTCTATATATGGATGTTTATAATTATTGTTACTTTTATGAATTTACTTTTTCATTTTTTTTTAAAAATTTTAATTTAATTTGTCCATAGATTACTATACATTCATTAAAAATTATAAAAATATATTTATTCATTTTGGAATATTTATTTAAACATATATTTATTTACTATATACATGTTATATTTTTTAGATTATTTTAATCTACATGAATTCTATTTCTATTTATTAAGGATAAAAATTTAAATTTTTTTTGAACATTATATAATTATCCTACTTAAATGTATGTTTTTAATTTTTTTCAATTTAAATATATAATTATAAAATAAAAAATAATGATATCAATTTTAAAAAGTATTTCTAAAATGATATGTTAATAAATAGATATTAAAATAAATAATAAATTATATTTAATTTATTTAAATTGTAAATATAGTTTTTATATGTAAAATTATATATTAATACATTTATTAATATAAATATATTTATAAATTCATATAAATATTTTTCAGATATATTTATTTATAAATATAAATATAAATAAATAAATTCATATTTGTATAAATATAAAAATAAATGTAAATATATTTAAACAATAAATATATTTACTTTATTTATAATTTTATATATATAATTATATAAAGTAATTTTCAAATATATTTATTTATAATTATAATTACAAATAAATATATCTAATGGTTAATCATTATATAAGTATAATAAGTATATTTAAATAGTAAATATATTAATTCAATTTATAAAGAACACAAAATTCGTGTGGACCATGATTTATAATTTTATAAATATATTTGATTATGTAAATATATTTATAATTAGATAGAAAACTTTTTAATATATTTATTAATAATTAAATAAAGGTTTTTATTTTAATTTATCAGGACCATCCCTCCAATGGTAGATCTGTTGAGATTTAGGGTTCTTCATGATGTTGTTTCAACATTTAATCAGCTTTGTGCTCATGAATGGAGGTGAAATCATTACATGGGAAGGCACACTGAAAAATTATGTGTCTCGGATGAATGGTCTGGGTGTTTGATGATATGATGTGTTGTGCGAGGTCGGGTCGTTGACCAGTGTCTATGAGTCAAGTGACACTGGTTTGTTGACTCATTGTGTGATATCTGATGGTGGGGTTTTTCATGTCATGACTTCCCTTACAAATGTGTTCTTCAAATAATATTTTTTCTTGCAAATCTAAAACTTTTGGGTGATCTAAATTCCATGGATGCATATTAGAGAACATATATATACAAAATCATGAAGAAGGGGTCTTCTGCTCATGTGGTGGTAAATCAAAAGGCTTTTACTGAATTATTAATAATGAAAAAGAAATCTCGTATTTTGTGGATTTCTCTTTATAAAGGAGGAAATCCATGGAATCTTGATGATTTGTTTCATCAGGTTTCATCTATCAAGGGATTATCATACTAGAGATTCATCTCACTAGGTTAAGGATTCTTCCAATATATTTTCACATCAGATGAATCCAAGGCTAGTACATGGAGTTTTGGATATCTATTTCTGAAGCCTGGATCTCTCTATATTCATGAACAGTCACTTGATTTCAATGTCTTGTGGGTGAAAATTTCTTTTCTCAGGTATCTATTTATTTTCATGGTCTCAATTGGGTTTTTTGGAATCCAATGATCATGAATGACATTACAATGGAAATTGAAACACATATTCATCTTGAAAAAGTAAATGATAATGTTCACTTCTGTCATTATTCGAGAATATTGGTTTAAATTTACCTATTATCTAATCTAATTGGCAATGTTACACTCTCTATCGCATTTTATTAAATCCGATTTGTGGTTGAATATGAGAAGCGACCATCTTTTTTTGCAGATTTCATGGCTATTGGACACTGTTTTTTACTTGTAGGAAGAATATTCCCTATGATTAATATAGTTCTAAGGGCCACACATCAAAGTATATCTAAAATAATTCATTAGGAAAGAACATAAATTTGAGAAACCATTTGACAAAGGGAATCCTTTCGATGGCCCGGTTGGATCAGGATGTGCCTTCTATAACATGGTATGATATTTTTGAGGATGTTGAGACATCTATCGATTAGGTTCAGTGTCATGAATATAAAACTATGTCCAAACCTGGGGATCACACCTCATTCATATATTAGCTTCTTCATGGATCGAATAAGTAATAATGTAGAAGAGTGTTGGTCCCACTCACAACCACGATTGTCATTGCTGATAGTAGTCAAGGGAATCTCAAGCATGCCATTTTAGATGATCCATCTATTTGAAAACCTACAATTATTGGATTAGTAGTTTATTCTTATAAATCTACAGGAAAAAGGAATATGATGGTGGATATATGGAGGAATTAATGGATCCTCAATCTATTGATGATGATGCAGAAAAACAACATGATGATCAGCAAGTTGAGCATGAGAAGACGATCAAATCCCATGTTAAATATAAAGAGAATATTAAAATTCATGACACCACTTCTGAAGGAAAGGGTATGTTATAGATTATATTTGATGGAATTTCTCCTCCCCATCAAAGGGATAATGTTTATGAGGAGAAACAATTAATGAGAAAGTAGATTCAAATTTGGAGAAGGAAGAGTTGGGAGGGGCTTGGAAAGAAGCTAAAACATGACAATGTGGTCGACACCAAAAAAACATGGCTGGGGGCATGGCTGTGATGATTAGACTGGTGGGTGGGGATATGGTAAAAACATTTTTATCATCCCTTCATCCAAATCTCTCACTCTGTATTTAAAAATTATCGAGGATAATTATTCCATACATGTCATTCAATAAACTCACAGTCAAATTAGGAATCTGCTGACGACGATAATGACTCTGATCATGATTATGGAACTAATCATGATTTGTAGGATTCCTTTTTTAAATGAGGGAAGGTATATGTTTTACCATGTCTGTTCTCTTTCCTCGGTCATCTTTATTTTTAAAATAAATATCTATAGGGGCGGGCTCCCCTTTAACGTGAAGCTTACGGGTATATTTATTATTACTCTTTAAAGATAAATATTTATATATATATAACAATATATGTACATATATTTAAAATTATAATTATAATTAAATAACCATTTATATTTATATATAAATATTATAAAAATAAAATAAATATATTTTTCCAATTTATAATTTTTAAATATATAATATTATATAAATATATTTAAAAATATATACAAATAACAAAAAAAATATTTATTTATTTTTGTAATTATATATTAATATCATTATTTTTGTTATATATCATTTCATAAATTTATATAATAATATAAATTTATTATTAATAATATATCATTATCTGCAGTAAAAAAGAACTTGGAAAACGTAGTTATATCAGCGCATTCTATTTTAGCACTGAAAAAACCGGTCTTTATAAGCATATTTTGGAAAGCACTAATAAAATCCTTACTCGATCATATAAAATCACCCTATCAAAAGGTTTCACACTATCACCATCAGGCTCTTGCAGAAACCTACCCATGATACTGCCCTCTCTCAATAATATTACAACCGGAACTCTCGATCACCAGTGACATTCATGATGATTAATTCCACTCCAAACTAAAAGTAATTTGATGAATCCTCAAAATACATCGCACCACCCCATTCACTAAACAAATCCATTCAGCACATCACACACCTAAAAAAATCACAACACCCTTACACCATATCTCACCACCCCTTAACCCCCTTCACCACATCACACCACACATTCTTTCCGATTTCCAGCGTGAAAACCATACCATGAGTGATGGTGGGTCCTCTATGTAAGTTCTACTGATCATGGGAGGGCCCCATCATTGAAAAAACACATGTATTGTATGTGTAAAATATTAGGAAAAGTAAATCATGTAACTATGTTAGAAAATCACCTTATTAATATGCAGTCAGTTGATCTCATAATTATGGGTTATTTCCAGTGACTGAAAGGATGTAATGAGATCACTATATTGTACAACTGAGACATGTAGTCAACTATTCCATATTTACAACATCCCACAAGATGAATATGTTTTATGTATATATATTTTACATATTTTATTATGTTTAAATTTATGAAATTGATTATTATAGTCAAATTTCGTATTGATGGATTGAAAAGAATTTAGTAATGAAAATTTTTATAATGAATCAATTTAAAATATCTGATGTGAAATTTATTTTGATCCTATAAAATATGTTTGATATAAAATATTGAAATAAAAAAATTCAATATATCAAAATATAATTATTTTTTTCTACATGTACTCTCTTTTTTAACCATGAATATAAATAAAATTATTTAAATTTTCAATTATATATTCATAAGATATGTATTTTGAAAATATTTCTAAAAATTTAAAATAATTGTTATTTTTGGATTCTTATATTAATGAATTGGTAATATTTTAATCATATTAAATAGATAAATAAAATAGATAAAATTAAATATAAAATAAAATAGTAATAATAATTATATAATAAGTTTTTAAAACTAAAACTATATAAAATTTACAAATATATTATATTATTATATGATTTTTAAAATGTATATTTTTATTTAACATTAAATGTTGTCATATATTCCTAAAGTATATACAATGGATATTTTTATTTAATTATAAAAAAATGATAGGGTCAAAATTTTAGAAATATAAAAATCATCCAACCAATAATATATTTTACATAATAATAAAATTTATAATGTAATATCATTTAAATTTTTCGACGCAAACGTTATTGTGGATTCCAAAATTAATGTTAATTATTATAAATATATAAAAATAATTAGAATATAATTTTGGTATATGTAATTAATATAATTGATATATATGATATATAAATTATTACTAATTTTAATATGTTATTTACATTTATTTTATTTCATCCATCAAGAAACTGGAATCATTGTTCATGTGTACGTATGGCATGCTGTCTCCATGAATGATGTATTACAATTTATATATCAATCATTTATGAATTAAAATAAATAAATAAATATGAATATATATTATATTTATATTATATTTGACCTTCTGTAGATGATTCTACCATTATCAATATATGAGGGCTGAAATTTCAAAATCAAAAATTATAAGAAAAATTATGCAGTTACTACCCGAAACATTACATTAATATGAAAATTTTAATATAAATGTAACAAAAAATCATTATTATATAATTTATGGTATTACATATAAATATATATATATATATATTATTCGATAATTAATTCATAATAAACATATATTTAATATTCAGTTGGTTTGAATATTTATGAAGGAAGTCAAGATTTATGGTAATGGATTTTTGTCTCACTTTTTACTTATCTAAGATACATTCCATATTCACCACCTATTTCATTTTTTAGTGTATATACATCAGTAAAATGTATATTATTATTCTTATGATGAACTTAAAATATATTATCATATCCATGTTGTGTTATCTATTTCATTGGTTGATGGTACAAAATTTCTAAATCGGTTAGAGATGTCCATATCAATTTTCATTATTTGAGACATATGTTACGTTGTGAAACAATCATTAATTATGAGGTGTATATAATTCCAATATGACATTTAATATCATTAATATCATTTTATTAGTGATATCTAATGATCTATTTGACGTTATTATTAAATGGTGATTATGAAAAAAATGTTTCCAATGTGGAATGTGTTTGATTTAACAATATCATTCTTTATCAAGATTGTTTACAATTACAATTTTGATGTTGAAGTGTTATGATTTATATCTCATAAATTTCATGAATATTATTCTACACTGGTTCTATCACTAAAATAAATGTTTTCCCTTTATTTTACTCTTTTTATATACCCAAGTGTTCAAAAGAATCATTTTACCAAATATTTATTTATTTCTCTTTTCTGTAAAAATACACTTTTCTTCCATATCTGTGTTTTAAAAAATGTGTCTAATAATGTATTTTTTGAAAAAAACTTATTTTTAAAGTTAATTTTACCATTATTTGAATTTATTCAAAAAAAATTAATTTGTATCTTCATGTATAATTCCAAATCACGACCCATTTGGATTTTACTAAAATTTTGAAATAAAAATTTATTTCAATGTGTACAGAGAGATCAGAATTTCACACAATCATGAACACTCAGGTATATAATGAATCTATTATAGGTTTAAATGTTTATATTAAAATATTAGTATTAATGAAATAAATTAGGAAATTAATGTTTTAAAAAATGATGTTTCCAACAAAGGGTTATTTTCCCAAAAAAAATATTCCAATTGATATTTATTTCAAGGTAATTTTCCTTATACAATTATATCTGGTGATATAATATTATATAAAATGGGTATATGATCCAATTTCTCCATGATTATTTTATTCATTAGGTGATTTATTATTATTATGAATAGATTTTTATGAAACATGATTTTTATTCCTTATAAAATAATGAAATTTTTATGAATCATGTAACCTTCTCATGGGTTATGATTTGATGAATGATTTTAATATTATCGCACAAATATGTATTAATTTTGTTATGGGAGATAAATTTATCTCTCTCCAAATAATTTGGTAAAAATGGATAACTAATGAGTATATAAGTTGACTTTGAAGCATATTACATTATTACAACATTATGTGTGAATAAAATTACATGTTCATAATGTTATGCATGAACCTGATAATAATATCACAATTTTATCTGAGGAACTAGATTTAATATCCATATAGTTATTCATGGACCAGGTTTCATATACATAATTTTATTTTAGGGAATGATTTCATTTCATTAACATATTTAGTGAATCTATTTCTTTTTATTCATGATCATAATGTTATAAGATTATAAATATTCCATAATTATATGTGTAATTAATATTTAATGTTTTCATACACCATTATTAAATATTCAATTATAATATTGTCTTATAAAAATCCATGATTTATTCCATAAATCATTTTTATGATCTATGACATACACGGTATGGTTTTTAAATGTTATTATCATGTTATCATACATTTCTTATCATGATAGGTTTATATATCCCTTTTTACCCATATTATGCAGGCAATCTCACCCATTCATAAGATCACATTCAACAGGTTACGATGATAGGTATTATGTATGAAATTTATATTAAGGCTTTAATTAAAGAAGAACTTAGTGGGAGATGACATGTATCATCTAGAGACTAGATGTTTATGTGTCCAATTTTCCGTAGTCACTGGGCCTAAATGATTATGTTATGGATCCTTATGTCATTTAATGAATATTCATCTACTAATATGAGATATTTATGTTTGAGAGGTTTGGGTATTAACAATAGTCTCCACATGATATTGATAATCAGTATCCTGAAGCATATGGTGATGTACAACTAAGTTCTTATAGTTACCCCCATTAGGGTTTCGTTTTAATGATCTAGAATGTGGTGTCACAGCAGTATTTGACCGAGTTTTAGAAAAAAAATTCAATGAAATGATTATTTATTGAAATATGTTTGAATTAAATTTTAATTGATTTGAATATAATAAATTCTTTCAGGACAAGTGGATTTTCATAGTATGTATTCTATGAATTTTCATTTAGCGTAATGTTATTTCAATGTGAAGGGAAAGACTTTATAATTTTCATCTTCTATAGTCTAGTGAATATTCATTATATTTTAGAAAAATAATTAACCCATATTTTAATTCAATATAAATCTAGGATCTTGTTTAATATTTTTTTTAAATCTTTATGAATTTTTTATACAAACAGATTTCATGAATTGATATTTTTTGTAGTTGGATTTCAGATAATGATATGTTTTATATATTCAATTCTATTGAAGTGGAATATTAAATGAAATTATAATGTATTGATATTTTTGATTTATGATCTTATATCCATGTTATTTTGATTTAAAATTATTTGATGGATTGACATGTTTAGGGATATTTTAGAATATAACCCTTTGAAGTGAATTCACATGTCAGTGAGGGAATTCCCCATGTATCAATTCTATTTCCCAAGATGTGGTATTCAAAGTCTCTGACTCTACCCAGAATCTTGATGGAGTAGAATTGCCAATTTATTCATGGATGTTGATCTTATGTGAGTTATCCTTAATCATCATCCACCAATATATTATTGTTATCAATTCCATCAATATGAAATTTTGTTGTTGAGAAAGGATTATGGAATATTTGATACTTTTGAATTTTACTAACCATGAGAGTGAATTCCAATTTTTTACTTGAGTTATTGAATATAAGATTGTGTAATAACATCATTCATTCTAAAAAACATGAATGGATGTTTTTTCTTCATTAATATATTTTCATCAAGTGTAATTACCCTAAAGATGTGATGTTGTTTACGGTCTTAGTGTTTTTGAGAGGTCCTCAACGTGACATACCTATAATTGAATATCTTAAATACTTTTCTAGAATGATTCCCATCAGATTGGAGTTTCTTTAAAATTATTTAAATAAATCTTTGTTCATTTAATATAAAACACCTAGAAATATTTATATATCATAAGCTTTATATAAATCTCTATATTTTTTATATTTCTCCTCACACAAATCCAAACCAAAATGAATTTGTGATATATTTAGATAAAATAAAAATATTTATTTATAACCATTAAAAAATACAACATCTTGAATTAGTTGGAATGGATAGGGTAAATTTCAGTTTTTATATGGATATAAAAAATAAGGACTACATCTAATTCCAATGAATTTCACTAACTTGAGCTAAAATGAGTTTAAGATAATTTTTTGTTTCGAAATTAATTTTTTTATAAAATATTATTTATGTGATAGAGATTTTTATTTTATGGATAAAATGGTAAATAATAAAATTGGATCTATTTTATTAATTATTTAACATAAATTTATTATGTAGATGTAATGAAATAATAATTATAACTATATTTTAAAATTTCATTTTTCCAATTATTTTTTATTCCAATTATATTTTATTATTTTATGCATAAAATAAATTTTCAAAAGTATAATTTTTAAATTATTATAAATTAAAACCATTTATCAATCACTCATATCATTATTTATTTTATACACAATTATTTATATTTTATGAAGTGATTTTTTTATTGAAAGATATGGTTTTTATGAATCATGTAATTTATATAACTATTATTATATAAGAATGGACACACAATTTATTAAACCTTGAATATAATAAAATATTAATGATATAAAAATATTATTCATTTAAAAATAAATTTTTAACTTAGAAACCTCATTTACAACATTTCAATAACTAATTATAATGTAAAACTAATATGTAATCTTTTTTTGTTCTTTTCGTTGAATCATGTATTTTTTAGGGAGATTTGATTTTATCTTTTATTTTAATCCTTATACCGTTTCCTTTTTTATAATAATTTATTTTATGTCAATATAATCATTATAAAGGTTCATTTTACATTTAATATAAATTTAAGGCACAAAAAATTTATATTTGAAAAAACAAATTTATGGCCTTTATTGTTTTTACACATTATAATTAACATTCCATATATTTATATATATTTAATTTTATAAAAATATATTAAAATTTAAATTAAAAGGGTTGAATTTAGTTTTTAAAGTAAATTTTAATTTTTTTTCATTAAAAACAATTACTACTGGTAAACATTAATTACACTAGTAAAAATTGATAAAATTGATTTTATCAAAGGGAAAGGCCAAAACATGATAAAAATATTTCCAAATTGGTGTTTTTTGGTTAGTTAGACATCGACTGACCCCATAACCACATTTCTCTCTTTATAAATCCCTTTATCATTTTTATTTTGAAATTATGTTATTAACAACCAATTGGTATTTCCAAAACAACCATGATATATACTTGTAAATGGGTAACATCTTAACCACATCACGAGAAACATGTCCAACAAATTAATCCTTTAAAATATGTTTGTTTCATCCTCATATTACTATATTAATTATTATAAATATCATGTTCACCATTTTTTAGTATAAAGACTTCATTTCAAAAGATAATTCCATGGAAAATTCAAGTACATGAATGGAGTTCAATCAACTAAATAAGTTTATTCTATATAATATTTTTCAAATTTTTTTAGACACACTAAAAAAATACTATTATTATATTTCTTTATTTTCAAGTTTATATATTATTTTAATGATGCTTGTTTATTCATATAACTCATCCATCAAGAAATAAAATTCCATTGTTTGTTTGTGGTCAAGCCTAACTCCTCTTATTCTTGTACAAAATCGGGGGATGAATCATGATATAGACAGAAATTTCGTTCATTTAGAAATTTATGTAGGCTCTATACAAGGAAATGTAATCCACAGTAGGAATTATTTCAAATTACACTCTATAGAGTACCACCAGAATTTATGGTATTATAAACCCAAAAAAAATTATAGGGTATTAGTTATATAATATGGATGTAATAATTTCCACATTTTTCATTTTCACCTTCATTATTATATCCATGATTTGTAGTTGGGTTTGAATTGTTCTAATAAACATACATGATATGAATGAGTGTGTAGAAAAATAGATGATAATCCAACCATTATGCTTTTTATTATAGTTCTAACTATTTAAATTATCAAATATTGTCATAGGAATGATAATTTTCCACCTTTTCGACACATGAACAAAAACCCAATGACATTTATTGGATATCATAACAATGAAATTCATTTTATTAGCATATTACTTTATAAGATTCATTTTGTTTTTCTATGATATATTTTATAACTTTCCACTTATTGGAATTTTTCACCTTAATAATGGTTCCTATTTATATTTTGAAAATTCCAATGAATATCCCATGGGATTTTCAAACAAGGTGTCCAGTAAGGCCTACTGTCATGCACTAGTTCATGATTGAGTCTAACTCAATAATGTTTTTTCAAGGTTTTACAGTACATAAATTTTTTCTAGATCTACATATTCTTCTAGTAACCAGATATAGATGTATTTTCTTAGAAACAACATACATTATTATTTAGCCAATTTCAGCGATGTCTTCATATGTTTACTATTGTCCCTAATTATTTATCTACACTTTTCTAATCCTAATCACAAAAATTAATAATCATTCTATTAATATCAACTATGAAAAACATAATATATATTATAAATTTTATAATGATTTATTACATAATATTACACATTAAAAACCCCAAAATACTGAGAATCCTAGATTCATTTATAATTAGTTACATTAAATAATAACGTGTACATGTGATAAAAAACATTACCAATAACTACCTTAACATTATTATAAAAATATGATGATTTTAACACTAAATGGAATATCCTGGGCCATATATCAGAAATGGGTGGTATATAAATTATTTCAAGGTAATACATAGGGAATAAAATGAATAATGTTTTACATTTTAGAGAATATTAATTTCAAGGGTATATAAAATCAGTGATAAGCATAAAAATGAATGAAGAGGAATGATAAATCATGACAACATAAAGGTGACATGGAAATGTATAAAAACCCATAAAAATAGAACCATAAACATTGGTAAAGGATGGATACAAAGAAATAATGGTGGAATAATTATTCTGATTGATTTGGTTCACCCGATAATCCCTTTTATGATGTCTCGTTGGACTAAAATGTTAACCACTGAATTATAGTGCTATATAAATATGGGTGGAGTCGTTACTTTCATATCATTCAAATCTATATGTGTGTAACATAGATCATACCACATTGAATAATTTCTCATCAGATTTCCTTACATTTTCATGGTCTCTTTAATGAATAAAATTTATATCACAACCAAATATGTATACGATCATAATGGTGAACAACCATGATAGTTAATGGACATGGGTATTTAGTACACAATTTTTTTCATGGAAATAATGATGACATTTCAGCAACATAATGGGGTAAAATAAATGTTCATGGTATGGATTATTGATATTTAAAGTGATCTATCATTATTTTGAAATCAAAAGGATAGTTACAGGGATATGAATGAACATATTATGTTGTTAGAAATTGGATATAAAAGGCATAATATATTGTAGATAATTTAATAAGAAGAATAAGGAGATGATACCTTAAAAAATTATGTAATGGTAACGAGTGTACATAATGATTCATGGAAATTAAAATATTCATAATATATATGTATGAAAACACACCCAAATAAGATCAAATAAAAATTAAGAGGCATAACAAAAAAAATCTGGTTTTCAATAAAAATGAGAGTGGGAGATCTCTTACCTTGAAAGGGTCCACACACTTTAGATGAGATTCATTAGAACTTGAGAGAAAAAAGGGAGGAATCTAGAGAGGGTAAAGAAGGTTAAGGAAGAGGTAGATATAATTTTATTAAATGGGAATGGGATCATCCATGGCTTAATATAGGAAAAGTTGGAGGAGTTATTTATTATTTCTCAAACATTGGTTTTGGTGTCTATATAAAAATTTCATAAAAGCCGAAAATCATACACTAGTTATTTAACATGTTTTTGGAGAAATGGGGGTGAATTTAAAAATTTTATATGAATAATAACCGAAATTATTAAAATATTTCACCTACTTATGTGGAAGTTAGTTATGCTCTGAAAAAAATTATTTCAAATCCTTAACATATAATATAGAATTTGGAGGATACATAAAGTCTATATAAAATTTATAATTATCCTCAAAATCATATTATTCTAAAGGGGATATATAGAGTTGGTCTTGGGTAAAATTAATAGTATTTATTACCTAATTTTTACATTAATATGATGTCATAATATACACTATATGTTTCTATGTTATAAAATTTTACACAGAAATTCGAATTTGACATTAAATTATGAAAAAAATCAATTTGGGATATTTTCGATATTCTAATTCAAAAAAAATTATTCACTTTGTCCAAATAATTTATAAAATATTAAAATTCTTATATTTAAATAATAATACTCATTTATTTAGAATTTATATGGGATTTACCATAGAATATTTTAAAAAATTATTAACATTACCTTTCAATTAATAAAAATGACATTCCCGTTTAAGATTAATAAAAATTATTTAATAAAAATATTTTCTTAAAATATAATCTATTTAAAAAATAATTTAATTAATCAATATAAATATTCTAATTGAATTTTAATGTTTCCCAAAAATACAATTTCTTCTTTATTGTATCAAAATAAATAACATTTAGAAATTAAAATAGTTCGATGAAAAAAACTAATTATTCTTTGTAATAAAAAAATTTATATTATAAAATAATTGATATATAGAACTTTATTACACTATTATATGTACTATTGGATTGGGGAGTGAGCAGGATAAATTCATCGATTTGTTTAGCATACATGGTATAGGTCTTGATCTAGAGAATCTTGAATATTTCCCATAAATGGTTTCACTCATGATTTTTTATTACATATGAACATGCTCTTGGGAAATATTAAATACCAATGATGTTATCTCACATGGAAGCTATAAAAGATGGGATTTATAGGGTATGATCCTACTATTTGAGGCCATTACGTCCTATTTTTTGAAAATTAGAATTTCCAAAACACTATATTTATTAAAATCATATAAATACTATTATCTGGATATATTTTCAATCGCTAAGATTCTAAAAAATATTTTAAATATAATAGGATATTAATAAAACCAATGAAATACATAATATAGTAATTAATTCATCTAAAAACTGAATAGTATTTATAAATGTTTGAGTAAATAAAATAATGAATTAGTATATCCAATAATAGATTATTACAAATTAGTTAACACACCTACAGACATCTGTGTTCAATTTTCAACAATTCATGGATTCAATTTCTGAGGGATATTATCCTCCTAATTTATATAGACTTTATCTTTTAATTTTCCACTATGGAAAACCATTATCAATAAAAATATATTAGTTTATGAAACATAAGAATCTTCAAAATATATATTTTATTAATATGAACATAAGTTAAATTCCCATGAGAGTATATTTTGACATCATCATAACCAGTATAGTTTTCTAATCAATTTCTTTTATACCAACCCTAAGAACCCACAATATAATCATTCCAAAATAACATGGGTTTCACATTGATACATTTCATGGATCATCTACATATTTTTTTATAGAAATAGGAAATCCATTACATAATATAATTGAAGCATCCTCAAAATGGATTTTATGAAAACAAAGCTAATTATTCCGAAAGTCATTTTACTAAGTTAAAGATAACTCCCAAAACATGATTTTTGACATAATTTACATTTATACGAATTCATGAGAACTTTGAAATACATTTGAAAATATCGTATATGAAATGAAAACACCCATAAGGTATATAAAAGAAAATAAACTCATTAGTCCGTATAAATATTATAGAAAACACATAATTAAATTTTATTTTTTTCTAAAAAAAATCTCAACTATTTTTCCACTTATTCAGAAATCTAACATAATTTATCAATATTTATCATTAATCATTTCATAAAAATAATAAATTTAATGTAATTACCCTTAGTGACTATTGTATGTCATATAAAATCACTAAATTATTTCCCTAAAAACAACACATTCACCATTTAATATTTTCATAAACATATAATAAAAATATTATAACATTCATACCTATTTAAAATAAAATATATTCCTTTAGAAATTCAAATATAATCATTATAATACATGGGGAAATTATCATTATATTATTCAGTATGATAAAAATTATTATAAAATATCATAGATGGATAAATTCCGAATATCCAATGAATATCATATCACTGGTAAACTCCATCACTTTCTCCAATTCATTGGAGAGATATATGAGGCTCAAATATCATTCATTAAAATATATAAGAAGTATAATGTGAATTATAAATATATATATATATATATATATATATTTAACTATAATGGTCAAATGAATTAATTTGAATCCTATAATCTATAAAATATTTTGCTGCATCATTATATTGAGTAGAATTTTTCTTTTAAAACATAATTAATAAAAATTACAAATAGTGGGAATATAATCACCACTGGAATTTTTTATATTTTATAGGAATGGTGATAATTCATAATTTTTTTCGATGAAGGTATTGATTTTTAAATTCTTAAAAAATTATTTTTATCTTTATTAAAAAGGGTCAAAATTGAAAAGTACAAAAAATATTTAAAATATTTGCCTTTGAACCAATGGGAAAAGTAATATATTTTTTGAAACGGATTATAAAAAAATAAATTATAAATGTTTAAATTATTGAATAGTTTTTACCTACATGGATTTGAGGATAATTAATTTAGAACATTTAAAATAATGTTTTAAAGGAAAATTCCTTAAATCATCTTCCGAATCCTCACAAACATCTTTTACATCAGCAAACAATAATTCTATATAAATTTTACACCATAATATTAAATTTTACTAGATATATTACCATATTATTATTATATTTATTTTATTTATTATTATTATTTATTTTGATACTTAATTTGTTATGTTTACATAAGATATTTGGAGGGTGTCTGGTTCACAATCTCTAAAATAACATCGATGTTTCTATTATGGTTAATGGTTCATGGTTTTATCTTATAATGAATCATTTAAATTATTTAATAAGTATTTCTATACATTTAATACACACACATATATATATATATTTCAACTAATTTCATTATGAAAAGTGAATAAAATCATTTCATGGAAGGATAGTCTATATGTACTCATGAACGATGTTTTCATTTTTCTACTGCATGGAAAAAAATTATGTTGAATAAATTTTATTTTTTTCTAAATAATAACTAATTTACACATAGATATTTATTATTCATTTCCATCCTTATCACTATCCATGATGGGTGTAAATTAAAAATGAATCACATAAACTTGTGCTGGTGGCTGACCACACATATGCATGAGTGACATTATCATTTTCTAATAGATAGAAATGATAATAATGTTGGTTATATATTATCAATCCTAAATAATTAAACTACCATAGAAATAAAATATATTCATTAATTGTGTCTTTATATAAATTTATGTGATATGGTTATGGAAAAAATTCATCATTTTGGGGATGCAGTTGTATAGACATAAGCACATGTGATGTTTCTATTTCCCATATGATGGAAATCCTAAACAAGAGAGTTATTCTAACAAAATAATTCCATTTAAAAATTATTTAATATCGTATTTTAATTTTTTTAATGTGGTTACAATATATTTTAAATATATAAAATATGAAATAAGTTTTGAATGACTTATAATTATTCCTGATATATCACCCAATAATTACACATTAAGGCTTATAAGACTGGTCTTTTGAGAAGGATATTAACTCTATGTAACGAGGATGATAGTTGGGAATCAATTTTTCATGGTATTTTCTAGTATAATAGTGTAAAGATGTTTTAAAAATTGAGAATAAGATGTTCCCTTTTATATATTAAGGGATTTTCACTCTTATAAATAAATTAAATAATTTATTGCAATAAAATTATTTCCCTTTGAAAATTGGAAAATAATGATCACATTTAAAATTAAATGTATATTAATGATTATATACACTATAATAATTACAATTATAGGTGTTTTAGATTTATTTGTTTCTTTTTCTCTATGTATACCCCTCACCATTTACCATTTTAACCATTAATGGGGTAATAATGTTTTACAATGGTAAATGTTCATTACTTACAAAAATACAATCAATGGATTTTAATATTTTCATACACATTATTTAATATATATATAATAAATGTTTCTATAGTGAATTAATATAATTTGGAGATATTAAATTTCACATAAACATATATAACACAATTAAAACCTTTTTATGAAAATTTTCATATTTATGAATCAAAATAATTTTATATAAAAATAAAATTTAACAATAGTTCATATACAATTATTTGGATTATTCTAAATCAAAGGGTAATTATATGAATTTAAAAACACTAATGAACTGAATTTTACATTATAATTTCCTTAAAGATAATGATAATTTTTATAAAATAATTATTTTTCTCCAGAAAATAAAATATAAATATTAAAAAAAATAAAAAAATAAACCTAAAAAATTTATATTTTGAATACATAAATAAATTTAATTTTATAAATTATCAACACTATAATTTGCAATGTAATTTTCTAAATAACCCCATATATTTCTTAAAATTAAATTTAGTTAGAATAACACCATTTTATTTTAGGATGAAAATTATATTAAATTATCATATTATATATTAATTCATAAAATATATTTTTGAAAATAAATAATACATAAATTTTAATAATTATTAACACTATTTGAAGAATCCCCAAATAAACACATTATTTTGAATAAAGCACTTATATCGTATTCTCCTATATGAATGATTGTCATATAAACTAATAAAACATAAAATATATGTATAATATTAATCAAATAATTTTTTTATAAAAAAATCCTTGTCAGATAATAACATTCTATTATGAAATTAGATAAATGAGTTTATGTTATGAATTTTCTATGTAAATATTTATGATGTTGAAAAATTACAATAAATTTTTTCAAATGATTTAGAAACCCATGATTCATCCCATTACTGAAATATATATGATTGTATAATTTTCCATTGATTATGCATTCTAGAATATTTAAAAAGAATTGTGAATTACATAATAAATATCACATAACCATCAATAATGATGAATCGGTTTCTAGAACAGTAATACCAGAAATATGTATTTTATTGAATATTTGGATACCTATTTTATTGAAGAGGAAAATTCTTTCTAATTGAATCAAAAATATCTCCTAAAAAAATATATGTTTCAAACTAATTTATTTGATAATTTATTTAACAATTGTTATACCAATATAGGCCATTTTTAGTATATTCCTTCAATAAAATAAGTAATTCATTATATACTTCATAGAAATCTAGATTAATTTGTTAAAAAAAATCAACATTTTATTACCATTGATGGCATCTCTATGAGACATAGAATATTTATATAAAAATTATTTTTCTTATGTTACATTCATATTATTTTTACCTTATAAATTTAATTCCAAGGTTTTATGTTAAAGTTTTTTTGAAGATAATGATGCTATTCATCTACAAGACATGTTTTTATTAGAAGTGTATCTTGTATTATTAATAATGAATAAAGACAAATATTAAATCTAGTACAATTAAAATTATTCCCTCTTTTTAATTCATAATATCTAATAGAAGTCCAAGATTTATAAATCTTCAATAATTACATAACAAATCATGTAAATAAACCACTACTATATGTGGTGTAATAATATTTTCAATCAAATCTTATATAAAACAAGGAAATATGAAAATAAAACACATTTTACAACAAATAAATGTGGAAAATACCATCGTTATACATATAAAATTCTAATGTTTAGGGTTTTTGAGCTTTGTATAACCGAAAGATACTAGGAAGAACTATGCACTGAATTATTAGCATCATCTCATTACATTCAAAACATATATAAGAGAATCCATGGGAACCTACCTATTAGGGTTACCCATAATAAATGATAAAATCTCGAAAATGATTAGTTGTAATGATTATAACACAACATCTTTAGAATGGTATTTTATATTACTAACTTATCTCATGTCATTCCCTTTATGTATGCAATATTCTGACAATTTTAGTTCTGTAATCATTTTCCTTATACCAAATCAATATGTTAAAACCATGCTGATGTGTACCTATTTACAAAACCCATAATTTGTGTTACTCAATCTAAAATTAAAGTCTAATTTTTTTTAAATATCCAAAGGCATATTATCCATATGGTACATGAATATTTTATGATAAGGGTTATGATTATTTGACATTGACAATCTCTACATGTGTAATCCTATAGGAGAGCATCGTCACCCTCATTCTCGAACAAAGAAATTTCCTTAAGACTAGTGGGTAGTATGACCAAATTTCCCTTACCTCAAGGATACATTTTTCAAGATAGAATCCAACTCATAATAATTTTTACACATACTATGTGTAAACCATATTCAATGACTAAATTCAATTTCAACACATCAATTATAGACTGAGGTCATTAATGATGAAAATTAAATATTATATAGATGTACCTGGAATATAATGGAAGGATTGATGTTTTTTTACAATAAAATAAATAATTCACAACAATTAATATTATAAACTATTTATAAATTTAAATAAATTAGTGAAAAATAAAAAAATATCTTCCATATATTCAATCAATAGAAATTTTTATGAATTATTCAAATATAAATCCATAACACTAAATTTTTTAAAATTATAACATATTAATTAAGAATTTTTCATATTTAATGATTATAATTTCATCATAATAAATTCATAATAAGGTAATTTCATTTTAAAATTTTTATTCTATTTTATTTTAATACATGATATATTTATAAATTATAAAAATATTATTATTAAATATATACTTTGTAAACTATTTATATAATCTAAAAATCAAAAAAATTAAAATTATAAAATCCATGATCATATCAATTACCAAAAAAACATATGTAAAATATATAATATATCTAAACAAGGATTTTTTTTGAGTCCAAACAATTCAATTTTATTATAATAAATTTCATAAATAAATGTAAACTCATAATTTTTTTGATTATTTTTTAATTTAAAATAACATTATAAATTATCGCTTGTAATTAGAAAATAAAATAATTACTTGAAATTTATAAGAAATTCTATATATTTTTGTAAAATATATTTTATGTATTAAACTTTTATATTACGGAATATTTATTAATAATTATTTTAAAAAAATTTATAAATTATTTATAAATTATTTATAATTAAATAATTTATAATCTAGTTTAATGTTAATAAATATTCTCCAGATACATATATAATCATTAATAATCAATATAAAAATAATTATGTCATTTAACTATTTATTATAATGAAATTTATATTTTTTATTTTAAAATCATTCTGTATGCTTGATATGGATGCTACATGAATTCGTTGTCAATCATAGTCTACTTTTAATAATCATATCACCGAGTATGATTCATATCAGCACATATCCTATCATATTTTATGATTGAATGTCATATTAATTGAATTTTATTAAAGATATCATTTTCAATATGATAATTGGATACTGTCTTTTATTATTGAATTCTCTTTTTTTGAAAAAAAAATAAGAAATCATATTTTATGACACATAGAAGTCACTGCCTATGATAAGATAAAAATTCAATGGATTTAACCTTATCATAGATTATAATACCATGTTTTGCATGAAACATTATAAAACCTATATGATTAATTAGGTGTTGTATTTAATAATATATTATAATATATTTAATGTGATTTACATTAGCAACAATCCACACATAATTTTAAAAAATGATGAACATGGATTTTTTATATAGTTTAATGGATTCTATGGTGTCTATTAAAAAGATGATGTAAATTTCTACCATGCCAATATAACCCATGAAAAAAAATATATAAAATTCATGGAAATTAGATATAAATAAAAAAAATATAATACATATAACGTAAAAAGTTATAGCCACAGCATCATCGTTACCTATCATAATAGTATTTGATAAAGATCATTGTAGTGGTTGGTGTAAGACTACCACCTCTAGACGTATCCATTATAGAAGGTTAATTTAATTTATATGTGGTGGAATATCCTATCATCATCATTATATCATATTTATGGGGGGGATAAAGGAAAATAAGGGATATATTTTGGGATATGGAGTTCATATGAGAATCAGCAAGAAACAACACCAGATGCTATCACATGGATGATGATTTTATAATTAAATGAGGATTATACCAATTTTATGAATGAAATAATTCATGAATTATAACACAATATTTAAATATTTACTTTACAATAGATCAATTAATGGTCTCGTTTCAATACTAGTTAGAAAAATATTGAGTGAATTTAAACTTTTTTGTTTAGTGGACTATTCATTTGAATGGGTGAAGGAAAGAATGGGGTTTTGGTATTCTTAAAATAAATTTTTTTTCATGAATTTTTAGTGGCTCGTATTATGTATTTTTGTTTCATGGATGATGTTAGAGGACACCGGAAGTGGTCATGTAACCTTTGTGTACAACTGTAGGGGATTCTCAAATTGAATAGAAGAATCACAGTGTGAATGGTAAAAATATTATTAAAACCCATTCAAAAATATCAATGGTGTTAATTTGGGTTACAAAGCTCTAAGACCTTATATATTCTAAGATAAGTTTTCTTCAATAAAAATTAGATGTTCTCTAGGAACATGTGGGATATTGATGGTAATGGATCCTCCTTCTCTTATTCCATTTCTACATGTTAGATCTTGATTCATTTTTATGAATATATAAGGTAAGGTACTACCCATCTAATTTCAATCATATTCTTCCTCTATCACTATGATTTAATTATTTTATTCATCTAGTAAATATTTATTATTTAAATGGTAGATTTTTAAATCCATTTTTTACAGGTCTTCATTGTAGTCTATCTTGGGATCTTACTAATATGATCTTCCCTAATTATTACACATTAATTTTATAAAAGTTACACTTTGTATTGGATTTACATACATTTATTAATAAAATTTAATTCAACTTGATAATTTTTTTCCATTAATTTTTATATAATTTTCACAATGTGGTGTTTGGGTTTCATTGTAGTCTACTAAAGGGTTTTTCAGACAAGGATTTGTTTGTGGTGTAGAAATCTACTGAGTGTCCAATGATTATTAATTTTTACTTTTAATTGGTTTTTTAATTTTATATTTTAAAATTATCGAATATTTACTTTATTTAATTAGATATTTTCCTTGGAAAGAAGGTAGTGGCTAGTGGTGGGGATATTCCCTAGGATGAGATTGGAGGAGCATAGACAACATGTTATTCGGTTAGTGAATTAAAAGTAACAGATTCACCATATGGTAGATAGACCTATGTAATATCCCAATAAGTTTATGAAATGTGTTTTTAAAAATTTTGTTGTGATGAATAAATATTAAGAACAATATATGATTAATATTGATGTATATGATTAAATTTTAATACATTAAATTAAATTTATATATATAATTTTCTGGGAACCCAAAATTATTGAGAAAAAGTAACAAGTCCATTGTGGACATTGGTCACTGGATTGATTTATAGTCCATAGTTGGTCGAAGATTATACTATCCAGATACCTAGAGGCTAGAAAGTATCCATGTGGGGTGTGTGAAATTGAATTGTATGGATTACCTTGGTCAGTAAGTGAGGACCCTTATGATTTATTTTTCCCATGTTGATCAGAATCGGTAGAGTGGACATGGTCTACGGTGAGTGGACCAATCTAGAATATCCCAAGACATAGTTATGTTCTATGGGCCAACTATCCAGAAAATATTTACAATGGTATACCACTAAGGATTGTGAGGTAATGAGTTGAGTTGAATGAGGTCGAGGGACATATTCCCTTTGAGCATCATACAGTGTCCCAACAGACCAGTTGTGACAAAGGATTCTGAGTGGGATGATTCAATTATAGTATTATCCAAGTGGTCTCTGTGGTTTCCCCTTTTGTATGATAACCCATATAAGATGAATACATATATCAATATATATGGATGCAGGTGAAACCTTGAATTTTTACCAAACATTTGACCCCTAGGGAAATGGAATGTGGTTTGTGGAATATTAATTTTTTTTAGAGAAAAATTATATATATTCCTTCAATTTTATACTTATATTTATTTATTTACACACATATGTACTTCATGGGACCTGGACTATAGTAATGATTTGATGATGATGGTTTGATATGGATACCCAAAGGATCATCATGGGACTTTACATTAAGACATGTGTGATTCAAGTATGAGACTATATGGAAAATTAAATCCTCCTAGTTTCCCAATGAAACCTAGGATATGACTATTGAGCTTTGTGAAAAATTCTTGTGGTGAAGTGATTCATCCTATGGAGTATACCATAGTACCAAGATATTATAGGTTCTACGAAAGTGATTTATAAGTATAATCCTTCCAAATGGTCACATTATTCTAATCACTATTTTTTTTTATGTCTAATTTTTTTCATCCCTTGATCACCCATATGATCCAGCTAGTTGATCTTAGTGAAATTGAGTATTCATGATTATGATGATGTGGATTCATGGGATACACACATTTTACTTGGTGATATTGAGATGCTTTTAATTCAATTATTGTCATGTATGACATGAATCATTCTCAATCCATTCATTATACTTTGAGTATGGAGAGATTCATAGGATGCTTGGGATCTGGACATGGATCCATAAGAGAATAGTTCGTGGATATTTAACCCTATAAATTATGTATTCTATCATGACACTGATGGATCAGGTGTTTATATGATTTTAATGATATCATGGAATTCTCAGTGACACTTTTACTATATCCTCCAATCGAGATATCCACTAAAATGGTCCCCTACCTCGATTCTCTATATTACCTCCAGGGTGCATCCTCATATTCCAGAGGCTACTAAATTGAATAATTTTTTTATTTATGGTATAGTATGGATAAAATAACCTATATAATAGTAAAAAACATAGAATAATCTTAAATGAACAATAATAGATGTTAATGTACCATAATGTAGACAAAGATAATAATTACTATAAATCATGATAATTGATTGCCTCCAGGCCATCTAGTCCAAATCAATAAATTATCTTCCCTAAAAAATATTCATTTTATAACAGTATGAATTCATATGGAAATACATAAAAATGAATAAAAAAGTTAAAAATTTCAAAATGGATATCACTATCAGTATCTAGGAAACATTCTCAATCCCGTGCTCCTAATCACTCATGTACATGAGTAATAACAAATATCATAATCCATGTTCCTGATCCAATAACAATGTGGCATGTCCTGGAACCAATGAAAGTCCACAAAGGTATTAAGATAAATATATTAAGACACCACAAATTGTGTCAAATTCAATACAATCCGTGAATTTAATCTATGTATTTTAAATTTATTTTAAATAATTTGTGAATTAATATCTTGAAATGAGCTAGGAATATGTTGTGTGTAGACACCTAACCAACTATACCTACTTCATCCTATTTATGAACACCTCTTAATATGTGTCAACATGTATATGGGTTCTTATACATGTAGGTATGTTTTTATATATATTAACTATATACATAAACACATAAATAGAATAATATATATATATACACAATACTGGTTCAAACTCAAGGCATAACATTGGAATCCATGTATAATCATAACAAAATCATAAATGAAACATTATGATGATATGCATACAATCCGATTCGAATTAATATATGAAAAATCTATGAAATTTAGGAAATGTGGCTATAATACCATCAATCCATGTTTATGGATAATCATGTAATGTTCCATATGTTCCGTACATTTAATTAATTAGGAATGATATGAATCTAATTAGAAGTATAGGGTTATATAATATATCTGACCTATTATCCCATCCACGGTGTCCCATATCCGGATCCCCAATAACTCTAAAGGCATTTCATAGTTAATATGAACTCTGAGCCTATCCAAGTAATTTAATATCAGGAATCTAGGTATTTTTCAATGAATTCTATATTCTTAATGAATCCTTTGACACCATCCGAGGAGTTGTTATTAAAGAACCTGAGTACCATATATGGTGTAATCTATTTCATTTAACATCTAAGATAATACAAGGAATTCCGTATGAGGAACCAAGGTATCACTTTAGGTGTAAGGTAATTCTATTAGCCTCTAGAGACATTCAATGAACTCAATAGTGGAACTGAAGTGTATCTAATGGATTTATCATATAAGTAGGTATGTTAAATATAATAAATAATGGACATGAGTTATATCCATGAAAAATTTAAAAATTACACTATGAAAGTATAATATTTCATTTATAAACAACAAGAGGCCACATGAATCACCCATTCATGATCACAAATCATCATGATCCATTTAATTAACAATCCAAATATAAAAGATAAGTTGGTCCTTGCAATCATACATTCCACAATACTATTAAATTGAACTCACCTAATATGGTGGCTCGAGATGAGGATTTCAATCATAAAGAATGGTATCGATGTCTATTTATAATACGTTTTCGGTGTCAAAAATTCAATTTATGTTAATTCATGTATTAATAGAATCATATATAAATTATATCATGAGTAATAATGAAAATAATCTATAAATGTTGAAACATTAAGGTAAAAGAAACTACACAACCAAGATCATGGTCAGTATTCTTTTCTCATCCACTATTGATCTTGGATTCGATCTAAAATGAGAGAAATCCAAAGAATTGTCAAAATCCCTAAAATTATATAAAATGATCACCCACAAATAGATTCCAGCATTGGGAATAAAATAAATGAGGGAGATAGTCATGGTATTTTCCATACTTATACGCATCCAACAAAATGAATGGAGGTTGATTCTCAGACTGAACGAAGGATAAACCACTACGGGAGGAGGTGGTTCGGTGCATGTGGGGGAGGTTTTAGAATTCAAAGGGGGCAGGAAATGTGTAATAAAAACAAATTTTTTGTGGAAAATCAGAATTTTAATAATATTTTTGAACCACATGTTTTGGCCTCATTGTTTTGGTAAGAATATTCCATCAATGTAGTGATACTATCTGAAGGTTCATACCCTAACATATTATGAATGTGGTTTGATAAACCATGTGTGTCATGTGTTCCCACTATCAAATTTTAGAAAATCATCTACATGGTAGTGTATCCTTAGGTGAATAGTTTGAAAACCCGTGTGACACCCCATTCTGGTCAAAACTATTTATCCTTGGGGGATTTATAGTATCAAAAATTGTGATCCTCTATATATATTTCTCAAAAATGAGTTTTTGGAGTCTAAGGATACTAAAACTCTTCCAAAAACTCAATAAACATCTATTATAGTCATAAATTTCCAATAGAAACTCATTTATTTGATTGAAATTTCTTAATTACATTCCATATCACAATTACAAATTAAGCCTTTCTAGTAATAGAAAACATAAAATTCTCATTAAATATTCAATCAGTTCAATACATGGGACCTATAAACCTTCAATCAATAGAACATCACAACCCCTAGATTCCTTGTGGTGTAATGAAAACTACATACATCCTAATCGGGTCATGTTGTTTTATTCAAACATTAAGGTTATGTTTCCAAATTCCCAACACACTGCTAAGAATCACATTAATCATATGACCCCTTTTACCAAAAACAAAATCCAATGATTGAATCCCACTATAGAAATTCAAATATTATTCTTATGAGAGTCCCCTAACCCATGACACAATCCCATTTTCATCACATTTCTAAATTTTCTTATAGTTTACCCAACCACATGGTCTGTATTTCTCATGGACAATTAGAATATTATGGTTCTCCCACTATCATAATTTCATTTTTAGGAATGACCTTTGTGTGCTAGAGAAACTTCTAAGATTATTATCTAATTAAATGTTTGGTCAAATTACAATTGACCCATAATAGCATGGTAGAACTTTATTTTCATTGAAAATTCGGAGAAATTGATTTATGTTTCACCTATCTCACAACAACAACATTCCCAATGTGATTACTTTCCACCTAAATCTATCTATTTTTTAGAACTCAAGTTGAGTTTCTTCTAGTCAACTATTTCAAACCATCTAGACTCTTAATATTGACATATCACCAAAACAAAATTTGATCATTTTACCCAATAGAATACATAGATTGATCCATGAACATTAATATTATCCCATACTCGAGTCCTCATGATTTCTCCTGGTCAAAAAATATCTCAAAAAATCTTACATTATGCTATACCACAATCCCTAACACTATATCGATCTAGAATCCATGGTTCTTCTCAATAAACATAAAGATTAATTCCCAGATCTGTATTAAAACCAAATACATAAATCAAACCCATAGATGGAATTTAAAGAGGATTCTATCCTTTTAATGTTCTATTTATTAATTTTAATATGATATCTAAAACGAAAATCCATTGACTAACCAGAATATCTCATATCCTTTATCATGTGATGGTTTCCCTTACTAAAAGAAAGCCTAATTACCACATCCCAAACCAAGATATAATTTATGGAATGAAAAATAACCCTATAATACTATGTTATAATGTAAAAAAAATACATTACTCATTCCCACCTCCCAAGAAATGGTTCTATGATATTAAACTATCTAAAGCTAAAACAAGGGTCATCTGCCTTAATGGGACACTTGTGTACTACTCTTGATATTGATTATTTTGAATTACCCACTGATCACAAATCTCAATGCTTTCTTCCACCAACCCAAAACATATATAAAAGTAGGAAGATTAGCTTATAGATAATCCTATGTCAATTTACATAGGACGATTTCATGATCTTGGGAATGATCATATCTAAATTAGGAGTACAATATGAATTCATTAGACGATTTTTATAGCATCGTAAGATCCACACTCACATCAAAGAGGGATATGTTTTCCATTAACATGACATGATACGACATATCTCAGTGATGAATTACATGATCCTCCTATAAGCCAATCACCTCACATCACTCAATTTATTTTTTAATTATCCCTTATAACTTGGTGATTTGTTTAATTTACCCCAATTTTTTGGTTCACCAAACACACAAATGTCAATTCATTGAGTTAATCAGTAGTTGGCTATAACTCGACAATTAACAAAAGATATTTTTTAAATATTTTACATGTGTTACCCTGATAGACTCACATATCATTCATAGTAGTTTTACCACACAATACTACACGTTTAGAGACCCTAATCATGCCTTGTGGTTCATCAGTTATCATAGTCATGATTATAATGATATATGAAAACATATCCTTTTATATGTCGGGAGCTTTCGGGAATGAATATCCAAAATCATAATATACCCAATCTCGGATTTATTCCACGAACGACCACATAATGACTTTATTCCAGATATTTATGAATAAACATTGAATCCACTACTCAACATGGAAATGAAAACAAATAGTCATGCCCATTAAAACCAGTCTTGACACACAAGCACCATAGGTGCTTCTATGAAATTTCAGAAATCATTTTGACTATAATTAAAAACCTAATAACCTCCCATGAATCAATATCAAAGGAGTAAAAAACCATTATTATTCCCATTAATGAAAAAATAAATCTAATGTCAATCTCTCTTATAGTATTACCTCAATATTCAAAATACAGAAATCCAATGAGGATATATATCAATAGTAAAGAAATTAAGATCTCCCTACTAGAACCATGTATTAACACTCAAAATAGAGTGAATATGACCATACTATTAGGGTTAGGATATCTTGAATGAAAACCATAACCCATATAGGGATCTCCATTACATGATATCTAATGTTTTCTTATATTCCCTCTAAACATTTTATGACTCTAATGGATTGGAAGTTAACCGATCAACATGGGTCATAACACCAATGTAATTAGATAAATGTATGAAACTAACCATGTATACACTTAATGTAATACCCCTTTTAGATTCATCCTACCACAAAAACCATCATACTCAGTGGTGTTGTTTCATCAACTTAGTTTCTTACCCAACTCAACTACAACAAATGGACATCACCGACCAATTCTAGGATCTCGAAAAGAAACATTACTATTATCCTATTTCCTAAGGTGTTACCTCAATGAGGTAACACCTGGAATTTTTAAAAATAAGATGTAGACCATATTTTTTCACACCAATGTATACTTATATCTACGCAATAACCATTACATTCCAGAAAATATACAAAAGAATCCAATAAGGATCTAAGGGGAATGACTAGTCTCCCATTCATGGAATCTACCATAGAAAACTAAATCTAAACATTACATAATGGTTAATTTTATATAGAACAATATAGGGTTTTATTTGTAATGAATTTTAGTAATTATAATTTATAAAAAAAAATAAAAATATCACATATAATAAAAACTATGAAATGTTAAACAAAATAAATACAGTGAGAGCTTTATTTAGTTGACACCATGTAGCATATTAGGAAAATTAACACAAAATATTCATTTATACTTTTAATTTAAATTTATGTATACAAGAAAATATCATAATAATATCAGTTAAAGTAATATATAAACATCCATATATATATTATAACACATATGTAGGAAGTGATTATAATTTACATTAACAAAATCCTCATAATAATATATATCAAAGTCAGGTAAAATGAAATCATCCATTAAATGGTATTTTTCAGTATGATGCCACCATAAGTTTATATGTAACCCATATTGGTGTTTGATGTATCATTAAATATCCACCCCCATATATCATGAATATACCCCTTTGGGGTGATGCATTAAAGATTAAAATATAATGGAGACCAACTAGACTATTCTCACTCAATCCAGGATCCATTTCAGTGAAACCCATAACAGTTCAGTTTTAATGATTTAACATACCATCAATCATTTTATCTCATCATAATCATTCATCAAATGATCTACATGGGTTGGGTTTTCCATTTTTTAATCTAGTTAAATGTGGTATCTCCAACGATATAGAAGAACAAGATATAATGTAATCATTTTATCCTTCCAACCATTTTTAAAGTAAAGGCTACTACAATACTAGGTTTACCCAGTGATAGGGTTTCAAAAGCGCTAACTAAAAACAATATTAAAGACCCCCACCCCTTTAGTGCTAAAAAAGAAATACTAAAGGTGGACTTTAAATGTACTTTGTTTAACATTGTAATAAGAGGTCCTTAGCTATTCAAAAAAAGAAATGTTTAAGGGGGACCTTTATCAGAACATTTTTAGAAGCACTGATAGAGGTTTTATCAACACTTTTTTTAAGTGCTGATAAAGACCCCCCTTTTCAGCACTTTTTTCCATGCACTAATAAATGTATACTTAAAAAAATCACTTGAAAATATATTAATATATTAATATATTAATATTAATATAATATAGAATATATATTTTTTTAAATATGTTTTTGATGTTGTAAATATTAATTTACACTTAAAATATGAGATATTTAATGAAAATGGATTATAAAATGACTAAAAAATTACTTTTAATTAATAATTTTCTTATTATTACTCAGTAATAGTCATTTAATATAAATTTGAAGATAAAAAATAATAATTATTATGAATGATATCAAATATGTTGAAAATGTAACTAAAACATCAAATGACCACATCTTTTGATTCGGGTGTCTATTTGGGCTCTACCACATATCTAATTGAAGCTTGCGGCGATCTCTATGTCATCATGAAATAGGGGGACCTTAGTAACTTATTTATAGTACAAAAGGCCCATAAATACTTTAAAATTTAGTTTTTAGTGGGGGTACCCAAATTTTATTAACTTTTAATGAATTTTAAGAATCAATTATGGGGGTGGGGGTATTTTTCCCTTTTTCAGTGGGAATATAATTTATTACTAGGAATCCCTTACATATTTATATTATAGATTGTATATTTTGTGATTTTTTAAAATATATTTTAATTTTTATTCAAATATATAACTATATATACAAATTTTTTATATATTCACACATAAACATTTAATTTTAGAAATAAATAAATTAATCATTTTTAAATATAAAACATTTTTATTAATATATAATCATATATATAAACAGACACACACACAAATATATATATATCAATAAAAAATGTGTTTTTATATATATAAATATATATATAAATCATAAAATGTAAAAAAAATAGTATTGGGTATTGGCAAAGGTGATGGTTGTATAAGCGGGAAGTCTTTGTTTTGAAACTCAATGAAAGGAGGGGCATGCCGGGGAGGTTTGGATTATGTAATGTTCTGATAAAGGGGTAGGTGGGTGGGAAGCACTAAGAAAGGGGTATGGGTAGGTCATAAAAAATAAATTATACATCCTTTATCAATATAGCCTATATTAGTGCTTTTTGGCGGTGTTAAAGCCCCCCTTTGATAATGCTAAAAAAAGAATTGATAAAAGGGGTTTATAATACATATATTTAGTGATGTAAATTTTTTTCGTCTTTTAACTGTTATTTGATTATAAGATCTATTTTAGCATTGATAAATGCCTTTTCCAGCACTGTTAAAAAATGATTGTGTGGTAGTGAAACCATATATTATATTTGTTAAAATTCAACATATATCATGGTTTAGTTAAATGAATTAACATAACTAAATTACAAAGTATTTTTCCATTAAAATTTATAAATGAAAATTCAGTTAACTAAAACATCGTTTTTAGCTATGATCTCTATATAATAAAAATTGATATATTTCATATATTTATTATATGGGTTACCATACCGTATTTATAAATTACCACATAGTTTTTAAATTATCACTAGGTCGTATTAAATTAATATCATAAATGTTTCATTTGATGCAACCAATGGTTCATGGATCAAACATTTCATCATTGGTTAGTTAAGGTGATACAATCATGATATACTAGAAAACACTATTTAGGATTATACAACAAATTTAAAAACTGATCATATATTCTAATTATATCAAATAATTGCATGATAATTCAATAAATAAATACTAACATGTATGTGGAAAAGCTTATAATCATTGTATACACGAAATAATGTTATAAAATCAGACATGGAATATCAACGATGTACCTCGAAGTCATGTAATGAAACCTAAAAATAAATAATAAATGATAAATAATCCAATGTGTGAATGGAACATTGTAAAACAATATACAAATATATATGGTAATAAATAAACAAGAGCATTAAAAAGAAAAAAATTACAATGTTCTATCTCCATGAGCATCATAAGCACTAGCTCAATCCTGTACACCTAGGATCCCATGTACATGGGTTACACCACATTATATAATCAATGATCCTAAACCTACATCAATGTGGTTTTTATGAGTACTAAAGGTTGACCAAATAGTGCGTGAGATAAGCTTAATATTCAAACAACAATAGTGTTTAACTCAATATACTCCATGAATAATAAATAAGTAGTTTGTAGGTAATATGAACTAAGGAGTGAATAAATAATAGTAATAGAGATGGGATCAGGTTCATTAATTAAACCTGATTGACCAAACCATATTTAATGCTAGATTAAATACCTAATCATATGAGTCACCATGTCTATATGTATATGTAAATATAATTATGTTTGTATCTATATGATCAATATATATAATAACATATATAATCATTTATATAGATGCATAGTGGTAGTATAGTCCCTAGGATTACCTCAAGCATCCATGTATAATCATAAACAAATTAGAATGTTCTCATTATATATTTTCTAGAAAATCATAAGATTAAAAACTGTATAATATTATGTGAAATTTTGGACACTTGGATATTGGGCATGACATCTAAGTGTCATTATAATCAATTATTGTTTTAAATTTGTCATAATATTATATTTGTTTAAATAATGAGAATCCAACTAGAAATCAACTGTAATATAATTTATTTGACCTATGAGACCATCCATGGTGTTCTGTATTAGAAACCCATGTATCACTCAAGAAATAACATAATTCATTTGACAAGTAAGCTGATCAAAAAAAATTCCTATCAAGAATTGATGTATCCTTGATGGAAATCTAAATTCACATTGATTCCATTCATCTTATCCAAGGAATTCCATAAAAGGTTCCCATGTATCTAAAAATATGTGATGTAATTCATTTATCCTATGATCTCTTCCATTAAATTCTATATGAGAAACCAATGAATCACTTCAGTAGTAGTATCATTTTGATTGCCCATAATCTCATCCAAACAATTCCATACAAGGAACATGAGTATCACTCATGGATTAATAATACAAGAATGTAATATTCATTTAATAATTAAATATATTTCATGATTAATATCCATTAAAAATTTATAATTAAAACGATGAAAGTATTCCATTTTATTTATAAAAACAAAACAAATACTTGGGAAGAACTCATTCATGAACTTAAATCCTAATCATAAAATTCAATATAATTACAAAAATAAAATATTAGGAGGGACATTTAATCCTTTATTCTATAAAATATTCAACATATTCTATTATTTATTTATGAAACCTCATCTGCAATAAAAATTCTCCATTTAAGGGGATTAAACGATTTAACGATTCATCTAATTCCCCTATGAAATTACCCAATCAATACAATACACAACACACCAATAAGAGTGGTTTATTAAATTTTATGATTTAAAAAAATTATAAATATTTTAATAAACAGACCTTACGTGGTGGTTTGAGTTGCAAATATTCGACCTCCATCCATACAAATGGGTTATATGGAAAATATGGTTGTGGTCTAAAAACCAAAAAATATTTTATTTTATATTTTATGAGAAATTTATAAAAATTATGTCATGTGGGATGATGATATTATTTTATAAATAATTAATAACTAAGGGGAAATAAATAATATGTCCTGCATCATGTATATAACAGTACTATAGTCCAATATTTAGCTTTGATTTCAGCTACAATGACAGAAATAAAAAATCAAACGCCCTTCAAATAGGGAAAATGAAATCACTAGACGTTACACTAAGACTGACTGAAGCTAGTATAGCTGATCATGGCCCCATACCAGATGATTAATTGTTATTTAATTAGTGATTTATTTTAATTTAAATTTTTTAAATTTTTTAAATTATCTCTATTCATTCAACATTTTTATATCACTACATTTATAGAATATAAAGGGACCACTTTTGTAGTTTCTTATCATGTTATATAATCACACCCTACACCAAACACCACACAAATTGGGTACTTTAAGAACCCTGATCTTCGTTTCAGGTACGCTTTTTCTTTTTTTGTAGTTTTTAAGAAAAATGGAGTTTCAAGAAAATTTTGAAGTACACGTCGTGTACTCTTCTATGGCTCGAAGCTGTGTGCTGGTCATGCCCGGGACACACACACAGTTTGTAGGGGTGACATGGAGGCCTATTTTGGTGGAGTACAGAAATCTTAGTACACGCCGTGTACACTAAAAGTACAGGCCATGTACTTTTCTTTTCTTTTTCACTAAACGCACCGGGGTCATGCCTGACAGACATAACACACCCCTTAACCAGGTTCTTCATCTGAGAGCAACCCATACGGTCGGATCAACCCAAATTCCCCACCTCTCCCTCCGTTCTCCGATTCGAGCATGGTCGATTGCATTGAAAGTGCAGCGGTGAGTTCTTCCTTCTGCTTGCGCCTTGTTTTTCAATTCATCCTCTTTCTCATGTTGTCTAAGGTTAAATTTTTTGTGAGTTTTCATAGATCTGTGATGTTCTAGGGATAATTAGACATCATGGTTCAAGTATATCAATCTCCTAGGATCGAGGTAGGTGGTTTGTTCCATACCGTTCATAGTCTCTGAGTTTATGTGTGAATTTCCACTGATACCCATGAACAGGGTATTGTGTGTTACCCCTTGTTTGCCATCATTGTTTTCCTGCCTTCCTTGTATGATTTTGTAGAGGTAATTTTACCATGTTAGAGGATAATTTGTTGTGTTTGGATGTTTTTTCCTTGATTTGTTATGTTTACGTCCATTGGGTCTCCTTTGCCTTTGGCTGATACACCTTTTTTCATGTCTTGCGGTTATAGGTTGAAGTGAAACTCATGACATGCTTGTTTCCTTGTAGATTGTTTAGAAAAGTAGATCTATAGGTCTGAATTGTTTAGAAAAGTATCTCTATAGGTGTACTTTGGACTTATAGAATTATTATGCACTTCTTGGCACAAGTCTGAGAGAACCTAGTGCTATAGACTATAAGGGATAGACCGACTGAGCTTCCCAGAGAGTCTTAGATATTACAGACTATAGAGGTGATATACCGAGTGAGCTCCCAGAGAGTCTTTGATTTTATAGACTACAGGAGGGTAGACCAATTGAACTTCCTCGGAGAGTCTTACCTTGTTTGAATCTCTTTATGAAATTTCCCAAGCAAGAGAAGGAATTGACCGAGTGATCTTCCTCATAGAGTCTGTGTTATACCTGAGGCTATAGGAGGAATTGACCGAGATAGCTTCCTCAGAGAGTCTCTAGACCTAGGGGGTCAGAGGGTTAGACCGCGTGATCTTCCTCAAGAGAGTCCCTGACAACCCTAGACTATAAGGGTAATTGACCGAGTGGACTTCCCCAGAGAGTCTCATAAATTCGTATGACTAATCTAGAGGGGCCAGGCTGAGTTCACTTCCCAGATGGTTGTGGTACTTCTTGGATAAGATAGGAGGGGATGGCTTCGAGTACTTCTCAGGGGGTTTCTGGCTTTTTAACTGTTTGTTTCACTGTTGTTGATATGTTGTGGATTGATTGCTGCTATGTATCATCCTGTTTTACTACTTACTATTACTTCCTATTGCTTTCTATTGTTGTTTGCTTCCTATTGTACATTTACCTGTCATATACTCACTGACTATTAGGCACAGATATTCGGGTGAATTCCTACTGGGATTTTATCTCACACACTATTTGGGCCAATTTTTGGGCCCAGGAAGACTATGTTGTTGTAGGTATAGAAAAGGGGAAGATCCCTTCAACTTCTGGAACATGATTGCTTGGAGCAGGAGAGCATGGGACCAAGCTTTGTCTTGCGATGATGAGGAGCTGTTTAATTTTCATTTGTACTTATTTTGGTACTGTAGTATTTTCCAGCATTGTGACTTGTTTGGATTCCTTCCTAGTTATGTATCATGCATCATTTCATATATACATATGTGCTCCAGTTGTTGATTTTGTCTTTCGTTGTTGCATTGTTATTATTACTTCCGCTATTGCATGTTTATTTTTCTTCCACTATGTACTCTGGAAATGAGGGCATAGTTTCTCCACTTTTGCACCCAAGGACCTCGCTGCTAGTTAGTAGCCTCTTGCTTTTGGAGAAATGTGCTTAAGGCCATGTGACCAACCAGGTACAGGGCACCTCTAGGTGGCTTCCGGAACCGGGATGTTACAATGTGGTATCAGAGAGATTCTTTTCACTTGAATTACTATTTGGAGATTTTAGCCCGGGATAGGATGAATTCGGTACTGGGTAATAAGTTGTGCCTGGGAGTAGCTAACCCATGTATAGGTAAAAGCCATACTACCTCGTTTATTTCAGTTTTCTGGTTTTGAGATTTTACGGTTGATACGATTTCACCTATAGTGATTCACATTCTTTGTATTGTTATTGTTTTGATATTACGGTACTATTTCTATCACAACCCGATGAGATGAGGGTATTACATCTCATTCATCATATAGGAACTTGTATAAATCACATTCCATACATTCTTGACATGCCATTTACGGTGCATTAGCGATTTCATGTTGTTGTGATAGACGTTGTGTAGATTTTGCATGATATTGTGATAGATTCTTGATAGAATCCCTCCTGCCTTTTTGGAGGGTTGTTGTATTGTACTTTTTTTAAATGAACTCCATGTTTTGATTCTTGAGGTGTTATGGGCCCTCTTGAATCGGAAAATGGTGGATCATGATCCTCTTTTCTCTTGTACATGACTGTAGGGGATGTCAAGCTTTGATTCGTGGGGATTATGGGCCCTCCCGGTTCGGAATTTGGCACCTCATTGCTTTGTTTTCTGTGTTTCTGGGCTTCTGTGCTGTTTATGAGCTACTTCCCAGAAAAACCCTAAATACACGGCATGTACTTTCTGGTTACATGCCCTGTAGTTTTTTGGTTGTGTTAGTGATTGTGTGTGACAGAACATGGTGTTGTGAAAATAACGTCAGGAGCATGCCCTGTACAGTATATACACGCCATGTAGTGTAGAGCCTTATACCTGGCTGTGTCACTAACAACACGGGTCGAGGAATCTCGAGTAGAACACACCGTGTTGTAAGGGAATACGATGCGTAGTTCTGTCCAGGTACCCGGTCATGTCACGAACAACATGGGCCGACGTGACCTTCTCTAAGACCGGTCGTGTTGCTTTTGGGACATGCTGTGTAGTCTTGCCCAGGTACCCGACCGTGTCACGAACAACATGGGTCGGCATGACCTTCTCTAAGACATGCCGTTTTGCTTTTGGAACATGTTGTGTAGTCTTTCCCAGGTACCTGGTCATGTCACGAACAACACACGACTGTGTCACTTTCTCCTATACACACCATGTTTGTTCGGAACATGCCATGTAAGGGCCATCCATGTAGACAGTCGTGCAACTAACAACACGGGCCACCGATTTAGTGTCTAGTACATGCAGTTTCCCTAAGGAACATGGCGTGTAGTCTGAGGTTAGTTTGAACCGTGTGAGCGAGCCGTGTAAGGAGACTCAGGCAGGGGAATAGTCTTCAAGTACACGTCGTGTGTTGGGTCAACATGTCGTGTAGTTTGAGGTGTTACACGAATTTTAGGGAAGGGGTACAAACCTATTTCAGTGGATTAAGAAGACGCGCCCTGTAGTTTTTATAGACACTATGTAGTCATGTTTTGTAAGCATGTGTGTTCTTCTTCTCCTATTCCTGTTTTGTGTTCTTGTTTTCTCCTTCCTTTTTTTATGATCTAAGGTATACTTTTGATCATTCAGAGCTATGCCTCCGAGACGTCCTCTGGTTTTACATCTATTGTCAAGTAGTGATCAGACACCAGATATGGCTGATATGCCAATCCTCCAGTCGAGCCCTCCTTGGCACAGGTTGTCATACCCATTGTAGGCGCTGAGGCGCAGTTCAGGGAGGTCTTTCTGAGGATGATGCAGACCTACCAGGGAGTGCCTCCTCCTGCCCATCGATGGATGAGTTGACGTGGGTTTTCCAACAGTAGCATCCTCCTAGATTTTTAGGGGATGGAGGACCCCAGGCTCCAGAGTCGTGGATAGAGGCCACACTGACCATCTTTGAGCACCTAGAGATCCCTCTAGAGAAAAGGGTATAGCTGGCTACTTATATACTATGGGACACCTCCAAGAGGTGGTGGTAGGTGATATCATGGTTAGGGTGTTAGTAGGATATGTCTTGGGATGAGTTTTGACGCACCTTCTATGACTACTTCGATCTGGAGACCCTAATGGCCGATCGAGCACGGGAGTTTATGAGTGTGAAGTAGGGTACTCTCTCTGTTATGAAGTACTCATCTCGCTTCACTAAGCTGCAGCGTTTCACACCGATCCCAACAGGTGATGAGTTGTTCCTTTCTAGGAAGCTTGGGGACGGTCTCAGGTAGGAGATTCATTCCTAGGTGAATATCTTCTAGTTGACTTCGATATCCTCCATCGTAAACCAGGTGTTGATCACTGAGTGTAATCTAAGGGATTCTGAAGTAGTGAGCCAAGGTGGTTCTTCATCCAGAGATGGTGTTCCTCCTACGGATAGTAGGAAGCATCACAGAGAGTCTTCTCAAGGAGATCGAGGTTCATGGGATGAGTCTTCTGGCATCCAGTTTGTATGCTACCAGTGCGGTAGGAGTGGGCATACTAGGCCTCAATGCCAGAGGGATCTGATGGAGTGCTGATCTTGCGGCAAGATGGGCCATCTTCAGTATTTCTTTCACATATTCTCACCTTTAGCTTCTGGTAGGGGTTCTTCTATGAACCCACGTTCTGGAGATGCTTCACTAGTTTCCCACCATTCTGGGTACTGGAGTTCTTCTGACTGTTTAGGCCAAGGTGGAGGTTGTGGTTGTGGTGGTAATTCACCAAGTCATCAGTGATAACAGAGTGAATCATCTCAGAGCGGTCAGCCAGGGGCATAGGGACGCGGTGCATGCCATTCTTTCGCCGTGGAGCAGACCTATTAGGAGCAGGATCCTGACCCTTATTTAGTTTGAGGTACGACCTTAGTAGCCTCAGTTTTATCATCAGCACTTTTCGATACTGGTTCTTCCCATAGCTTTATTTCTGTTGCTATCATGGAGAGCCTTGGGATCTGTATCTTTTCTCCGGCCACCTTGTTGACTCTTGACACACCTTTGGGAACGAGTAAATCTAGCGTACATTAGTGCAGACAGTTCCCTCTTGAGGTTGTAGGGTGTCATTTCTTATGGGACCTCTATGTCCTAGAGATGACGCGCTACGACGTCATTCATTGGATGGACTAGTTAAATCCTTTCCAGAAAATAGTTGATTGCTATCACCGTAGGGTGATATTCATATAACCAGAGGGCGGATCTTTCCATCATAGAGGCGAGTGGGATGTCCAAGCGGGTAGAGCTAGACTAGAGCATCATGTGATAGGGGGAGTTATAGCCCATATTTCTAGTCTTTATCTGGATGACCAGGGGACTTCATAGTTAGACTTTCCTCCAGTGGTGGATCATTTTAGTAATGTCTTTCCAGAATTTTTTCAGGTTTACCTCCGGAGTGTGAGGTAGACTTCTCGATTGATCTCATGCCAAGAGCGGCACCAGTGTCCATTACTCCTTATATGATGTCTACACCTGAGTTGCAGGAGCTCAAGAAGTAGTTGGAGCAGTTGCAGGAAAAGGGTTTCATCCGACCCAATATCTCCCCTTGGGGTTCACCTGTCCTGTTTGCGAAGAAGGTGGATGGAAACTTTTGTCTTTGTGTGGATTATCAGAAGCTGAACCAGTTGACTGTCAAGACCCGAAATCCATTTCCTAGGATCGATGATCTCTTCGATCATCTTTGAGGATCTCGGGTGTTATCAAAGATCGACATGAGGTCCGGTTTTCATCAGTTGCACGTTAGACCATCAGATATACCTCTGACAGCTTTCAGGAGTAGGTATGGTCTTTACGAGTATACCGTCATGTTGTTTGGTCTTACGAACTCTCTTGCAGTCATCATGTCACTGATGAACTGAGTTTTCCATCCGTAATTGGATTCCTTTTTTGTGGTCTTCATGGATGATATGATGGTGTACTCTAACACTCGACACGACCATGCCACACATCGTGAGATCTTTCTGAGTACACTGAGAGAGCATCAACTGTATGATAAACTCTCGAAGTTCCACTTTTGGATGGATTGGATTCACTTCCTGGGTCATGTTATCTCAGAGAATGGAGTGTCAGTAGACCTAGAGAAGGTGAGAGATGTAGTTTTTTGGGAGCATCCGAAGAACGTATTTTAGGTGCAGAGTTTCCTAGGGCTGGCTGGGTACTACAGACGCGTCATTCAAGACTTCTCGTGCCTAGAAACACCATTGAAAGGTCTGACCAAGAAGAGGCAAAGTTTTTTTGGTCAGATTCTTATGAGCCAGCCTTACAAGAGCTGAAAGGGAGGTTGACGTCAGCACTGATACTAGTTTTTCCAGATCCGGGAAAGGGCTAACCTATTTTCTGTGATGATTTGGGTATCGTGTTAGGTGTTGTGCTTATGTAGGGAGAAGGGGTCGTTGCTTACGGGTCTCAGAAATTGAGTCCACATGAAAGGATCTACCAGATGCACGATCTGGAGTTGTCAGTAGTTGTTCATGCCTTACACTATTGGAGACACTATCTTCTGGGAGAGCACTTTGTGGTTTTTAACAACCACATGAGTCTCAAGTATATCTTCACTCAGCACTCTGAATATGAGATAGCACAGGTGGGTAGAGTATCTTCAGTCCTTTGACTTCGAACTCGCCTATACGCTGGGAAAGGGCAATGCAGTGACTGATGCTTTGAGTTGGAGAACTCAGATTTAGGCAATTCAAGAGGCCATCAGTGAGTGGTATCTTATGGATCTATTCTCTAAGATGCATCTGGAGGTGTATGACAGGATTCAACAGACCTTTCTTTCATCTATGGTTGTTACCTATACACTTCTTGATCGGGTACGAATGAGGTAGCTATCAGATTCGGAGGCCTTAGTCCTGTGGGAGAGTGTGTCGGGAGGGGACCCTCTTCCTAGATGGAGAGTAGGCAAGGATGAGATCTTGTGTTTCCAGGGATTCGTATGGGTTCCAGCAGACATACATGAGGAGCTGATGTAGGATATCCATTCCGCAGTTTCGGCAGTTCATCCTGGAGTCACCAAGATGTATCAGGCTCTACATCTCCAGTCATGGTGGCCATGTATGAAAAGAGATGTTGCTGGTTTTTTCATGAAATGTTCTACTTTTCAGGAGGTGAAAGCCGAGCATCAGCGACCAGTAGGGCTTTTATAGCAGTTACCCATTCCGAAGTGGAAGTGGAAGGATGTTGCGATGGACTTTGTGACCGGGTTACCGAGGTCACCTCGAGGAAGTAATGTTGTTTGGGTCGTCGTCGATAGTATTATGAAGGTAGCACACTTCTTGCCGATCAAGGAGACCTTCGTTGTCGATGATATGGGATGATTGTACATCCCAGAGATTGTACATCTACATAGAGTTCCACACTTCATTGTTTCGGATAGGGATGCGTACTTTACCTCTCAGTTATGGAAGGGACTTCATAAGGCCTTGGGTATATAGGTACTTTTGAGTACAGCATACCATCCCCATACTGATGGCCAGTCCAAGAACACGATCTAAGTGCTTGAGGATATGCTCCACGCTTTCATTCTAGCCTTCGGTGGTTCTTGAGAGAATCATATACCTCTTGTGGAGTACACCTACAACAACATTTTTCAGGAGACCATTCAGAAGGCACCATACGAGGCTCTATACGGTAGGACATACCGATCGCCCTTATACTGGATGGAGGTAGGAGATGCAGCTTTTCTATGACCTCCTATTGATCAGGAGAACTTAGAGCACATAAAGTTGATTCGGAAGATGATGGCTACAGAACAGTCTCGACAGAAGTCTTATGCTGATCAGCGGAGACGACCTCTAGAGTTTGAGGTCCGAGATCAGGTTTTCCTACGTGTCACACCGAGGTTGGGACACAAGAGGATTCAGAGATAGGGTGAGATTTCACCACAGTACGTCGGGCCTTTTGAGGTTTTGGAGAGGTTTGGGCTGGTTTCCTATTGGTTTCAACTACCTTATAGGTATCGGGCTATGCACGACATCTACCACGTCTCTCAGCTCCGACGTTACTTTTCAAACTCGTCTCATGTCTTTCAGCCAGAGGAGGTTGAGCTCGAAGCGGATGCGTCGTTTGAAGAGAATCCTATCTTGATTTACAATCACAGTACAAAGGTTCTCTGAGGCCGGTCTGTTCCTCTGGTATGAGTTCTATGATAGCACGGGCGAGTACAGGATGAGACATGGGAGAGGGAGGCTGAGGTTCGATCGAAGTGGTCGGAGCTGTTCGGGGATCCTTCTTATACGCCCACCTAGGGAAATTCGGGGATGAATTTCTTTAAGGGGGATGTTTGTAAGAACCCAGATCTTCGTTTCAGGTATGCTTTTTCTTTTTCTGGAGTCTGTAATAAAAATGGTGTTTTTGGAAAATTTTGAGTACACGCCGTGTACATTCTGAGTACACGTCGTGTACTCTTCTCTGGCTAGAAACCGTGTGCTGGTCGTGCCCGGGCCACACACATGGTGTGTAGGGGTGATGTGGAGGCTGATTTTGGTTGAGTACGTAAATCCTAGTACATGCTGTGTAATCTAAAATTACACGCCGTGTACTTTTTTTCACTAAACGCACCGGGGTCATGCCTAACCGACAAAACACACCCCTTCTCTAGGTTCTTCTTCTGAGAGTGACACGTACGGCCGGATCATCCCTGAGTCCCCACCTCTCAGTTCGTTCTCCAATTCAAGCATGGTCGATTGAGTTGGAAGTACAGCGATGAGTTCTTCCTTCTTCTTGAGCCTTGTTTTCCAATTCTTCTTCTTTCTCAAGTTATCTAAGGTTGACCGTTTTGTGTGTTTTCTCCGATCTATGACATTCTAGGGGGAATTAGCCATCGTTGTTCAAATATATCAATCTCCTAGGATCGGGGTAGGTGGTTTGTGCCTTACTGTTCAAAGTCTTTGAGTTTATGTGTGAATTTCCACTGATACATGTGAACAGGGTATTGCGTGTTACCCCCTTTTTGCCTTCGTTGTTTTCCTTCCTTTCTTGTATTCTTGTGTAGAGGTAATTTGACCATGTTAAAGGATAATTGTTTGTTCTTGGATGTTGTTTCCCTTGCTTTGTTATGTTTACGACCTTTGGGTCTCTTTTTTCCTTTAGCTGTTACACATGTTTTCATGCCTCGTGGTTATAGGTTGAAGTGAAACTCATGACATGCTTGTTACCTTATAGACTGTTTAGTTAACTAGCTCTATTGGTGTACTTTGGTTATCCAAGTAGCTCTATATCTGTACTTTTTCCTTATACCATTATTATGCACTGATTGGCATGGGGCTGAGAGATCCTGGTGCTATAGACTATAAGGGATAGACCGAGTGAGCTTCCTAGAGAGTCTTAGATATTACAGACTACAGAGGGGACATACCGAGTGAGATCCCAGAGAGTCTTGGATTATATAGACTACAGGAGTGTAGACCGAGTGATCTTCCTCAGAGAGTCTTACCTTGTTTGAGTCTTGTTAAGAACCTTCCCACACTTCAAGAGGAATTGACCGAGTGAGCTTCCTCAGAGAGTCTGTGTTATACCTGAGAATATAGGTGGAATTGACCGAGATAGCTTCCTTAGAGAGTCTTTAGACCTTGGGGTTATGAGGGTTAGACCGCATGATCTTCCTCAAGAGATTCCCTGACTACCTTAGACTATAATGGGAATTGAAAGAGTGGGCTTCCCCAGAGAGTCTCATAAATTCGTATGACCAAGTCATAGGGGTCAGGCTGAGTGCACTAACCATAGGGTTGTGGTACTTCTTGGACAGGACCGGAGGGGGTGGCCGAGAGTACTTCTAATAGGTTTTCCTTCTTTTTAGCTATTTTTTCACTGCTGTTGATTTTTTGTGGATTGATTGTTGTTGTGTATCATCCTGTTTTACTGCTTACTATTATTGCCTATTTCTTGTTGTTGTTGTTTACTGCCTAATGTACTTTTACCTACCATACACTCACTGACTGTTAGGTACAGATCATCAGGTTAATGCCTACTAGGATTTTATCTCACACCCTCTTTGGTCTAGGCTTTTGGGCCCAAGCAGACTATGTTGTTGTAGGTATAGACAAGGGAAAGAACCCTTCACCTTCTGGAACTTGATTTCTTGGAGTAGGGGACCATGGGACCAAGCTTTGTCTTGCGATGCTGAGGATATGTTTACTTTTCTTTCGTAATTGTATTGGTACTTTAGTGTTTTCCAGCATTGTGACTTGTTTTGATACTTTCCTAGTTATATATCATGCATTATTTCATATATAAATATGTGCTCCAGTTGTTGATTTAGTCTTCCGTAGTTGTATTGTTATTACTGCTTCCACTATTTCATGTTTATTTTTCTTTCACTGTGTTCTCTGAGAATGAGGGAATAGGTTCCCCACTATCACACCCAAGGCCCTCGCTGCTAGTCGGAAGCTTCTGGAGTTTCAGGAAATGCGCTTGAGGCCATGTGACCAACTGGGTATGGGGCGCCTCTGGGTGGCTTCCGGAACCGGGATGTTACAAAGTAGTATCAGAGGGATTCTTTTCTCTTGATTTACTATTTGAAGACTTTATCCAGGGATAGGATGGATTCGGTACTTGGTAATAAGTTGTGCCTGGGAGTTGATAACCCGTGTACAGGGAAAATCCATACTACCTCGTTTATTGCAGTTTTCTGGTTTTGAGATTTTACGGTTGATACGATTTCACCTAGAGTGATTCACATGCTTTTTACTGTTATTGTTTTGATATTATAGTTCTATCTCTGTCGCAACCCGATGAGATAGGGGTATTCCATCTCATGCATCATATAGGAACTTATAGAAATCACATACCATGCATTCTTGCAATGCCATTTAGGGTGCATTAGTGATTGCATGCTGTTGTGATAGAAGTTGTGTAGATTATGCATGCTGTTGTGTTAGATGTTTGATAGAATCTATGCTGCCCTATTAGAGGAATTTTGTATTGTACATTGTTTAAATTAATTCCAATTTTTTATTCTTGAGGTGTTATGGGCCCTCATGAATCGGAAATTGGTGGATCATGATCCTGTTTTCTCTTGTACATGACTGTAGGGGATGACATGCTTTGATTCGCGGGGAGTATGGGCCCTCAACGATCTGAATTTGGCACTTCTTTTCTTTGTTTTCCGTGTTTTTGGGATTCTGTGTAGTTTTTGAGCTACTGCCCAGAAAAACCCAGAATACACGGTGTGTACTTTCTGGTTACACGCCGTGTAGTTTTTAGGACATGTTACTGACTGTGTGTGTATGAACACGGTGTTGTGAAAATAACGTCAGTAGAACGCCGTGTATGGTATTTACACGCCATGTAGTGTAGAGCCTTGTACCCGGCCGTGTCACTAACAACACAGGTCAGGGAATCTCGAGTATAACACACCATGTTGCAAGGGAACACGCCGTGTAGTTTTGTCCAGGTACCCGACCATGTCACGAACATCACCGGCCATCGTGACCTTCTCTAAGACATTCCGTATTGATTTTGGGACATTCCATCATGTCTTTCCTAGGTACCCGGCCATGTCACGAACAACATGGGCCGGTGTGACCTTCTCTAAGACACTCCGTGTTTATTTTGGAACATGTCGTGTAGTCTTGCCCAGGTACCCGGCCGTGTCACAAAAAACACCGGATGGTGTCACTTTCTCCTATACATTCCATGTTTGTTCGGAACACACCATTTAAGGGCCAGCCGTGTAGAAGGCCGTGTAACTAACAACATGGGCCGCTGATTCATTGTCTAGTACACGCCATGTCCCTAAGGAACACGCCATGTAGTCTGAGGTTAGTTTGAGCCATGTGAGTTAGCTGTGTAAGGATACTCAGGTTGGGAAATAGTCTTCAAGTACACGTCGTGTGTTGGGTCAACAGGCCGTGTAGTTTGAGTTATTACATGACCTGTAGGGCAGGGGTACAAACCCATGTCAGTGGCTTATGAAGACATGCCATGTAGTTTTTATACACATCGTGTAGTCGTGTTTTGTAAGATTCTGTGTTTTTCTTTCCCCTGTTCTTGTTTTGTACTCTTGTGTTCTCATTCCTTGTTTTTATGATCTTAGTAGTACTTTTGATCTTTCATAGCTATGCCACCGAGACGTCATCTCGTTGTACATCCGTCATCAGGCAGTGATCAGATGCCAGAAATGGCTGATCATGGACTTCCTGCCAATCCTCCAGTCGAGTCAGCCTTGGCACTGGCTGTCTTACCCATTGCAGGCGTCGAGGCATAGTTCAGGGAGGACTTCTTGAGGATGATGCAGACCTTCCAGAGAGCGCCGCCTCCTGCCCCGTCGATGGCTGAGTTGATGCAGGTTTTTCAGCTGCAACATCCTCATACTTTTTTAGGGGGTGGAGGACCCCAGGCTGCAGAGTCGTGGATAGAGGCCACACTGACCATCTTAGAGAACCTAGAGATCCCTCCAGATAAATGGTTAATGCTGGATACTTATATGATTCAGAACACCCCCAAGAGGTGGTGGGAGGTGATATCATGGTCAGGACGTCAGCAGGATATGTCTTGGGAGGAGTTTCGAAGAACCTTCTATGACTACTTCTATTTGGAGACCCTAAGGGCCGATCGAGCTTGCGAGTTTATGAATCTACAGCAGGGTCCTCTCTCTGTTATGGAGTACTCATCTCACTTCACTGAGCTGCAACATTTCACACTGATCCCAGCAGGTGATGAGTTGTTCCTTGCTAGGAAGTTTGAGGATAGCCTCAGGTAGGAGATCCTTTCCCAGGTGAATATCTTCCAGTTGACTTCGATATCCTCCATCGCCAACCAGGCGCTGATCACTAAGCGCAATCTGAGGGATTCTGGATCAGTGAGCCACGACGGTTCGTCATCCAGAGCTGGTGTTCCTCCTACAGACAGTAGAAGCGTCGCAGAGAGTCTTCTCGAGGAGATCGAGGTTCGCGGGATGCGTCTTCTGGATGCCAGATTGTATTCTACCAGTGTGGTAGGAGTGGGCATACTAGGCCTCAGTTTCAGAGGGATCTGATAGAGTGTCGTTCTTGCGGCAAGATGGGCCATCTTCAGCGTTTCTGTCACATCTTCTCACCTTCAGCTGGTGGTATGGGTTCATCTATGACCCCGTTTTCTGGAGGTGCTTCACCGGTTTCCCACCAGTTAGGCAACTGGAGTTCTTCTGGCCATTGAGGACGAGGTGGAGGTTGCGGCCGTGGTGGTCAGTCACTAGGTCATTAGTGATAACAGTGTGGATCAGCTCAAAGTGGTCTGCCAGGTGCACAGGGATGCGGTGTAGGCTATTAATTCATCCTGGAGCAGACCTATCAGGAGTAGGATCCCGGCCCTTCTACAGTTCGAGGTACGATCTTTGTAGCCTCAGTTTTATCTTCATCCCTATTCGATACTAGTTCTTCCCATAGCATTATCTATGTTGCTATCGTGGAGATCCTTGGGCTCTATATCTTTTCGTTGGCCGACTTCTTGAATCATGACACACCTTTGGGAACGAGGACATCTAGCGTCCGTCAGTACAGAGAGTGCCCTGTTGAGGTTATAGGGTTTCATTTATTATGGGACCTCTATATCCTAGAGATGACGAGCTATGACGTCATTCTCTGGATAGACTGGTTAATTCCTTTCCAAGCAATAGTTGATTTCTACCACCACAGGGTGAGATTCATATCACCAGAGGGTGGATCTTTCCTTCATAGAGGCGAGTGGGATGTCCAGGTGAGTAGAGATGGACCAGAGCATCATGGGATAGGGAGAGTTATAGCCCAGATTCCTAGTCTTTATCTGGATGACAAGGGGACTTCACAATTAGACTTTCCTCCAATGGTGGATCACTTCAGGGATGTCTTTCCAGAATACTTTTATTGTTTACCTCCGGAGCGTGAGGTTGAATTTTCGATTGAGGTTGTGCCCGGAGAGGCACCGGTGTCTATTCCTCCTTATAATATGGATACACCTGAGTTGCAGGAGCCCATGAAGCAGTAGGAGGAGTTACAGGCAAAGGGTTTAATCCGACCCAGTACCTCCCCTTGGGGTTCGCATGTCCTGTTTGCGAAGAAGTTAGATGATACCCTTCATCTTTGTGTGGATTATCGGAAGCTGAACCAGTTGACGGTCAAGAACCGATATCCTTTGTCGAGGATCGATGACCTCTTTGATCAGGTTTGAGGAGCCCGGGTGTTCTCCAAGATCGACTTGATGTCCGGTTATCATCAGTTGTGCATTATACCATTAGATACACCTCTGACAGCTTTCAAGAGTAGGTATGGTCTTTACGAGTATACAGTCATGCCGTTCGTTCTTACGAATGCGCCTATAGTCTTCATGGAACTGATGAACCGAGTGTTCCATCCAAACATGGACTCCTTTGTCATGGTCTTCATGGACGATATCTTAGTGTACTCTCACACTCGACCCAACCATGACACACATCTTGAGATCATTTTGAGTACACTGAGAGAGCATCAGATGTACGCTAAACACTCGAAGTTCCATTTTCAGATGGATCAGATTCACTTCCTGGGTCATGTTATCTTGCAGACAAGAGTGTCAGTAGACCTAAAGAAGGTGAGAGTTGTAGTTTCCTGGGAGCAGCCGAAGAATGTCTTTGAGGTGCGGGGTTTCCTAGGGCTAGCTAGGTACTAAAGACACTTCATTCAGGACTTCTCGTGCCTATCAGCACAGTTGATAGGTCTGACCAAGAAGGGGGTGAATTTTTTATAGTCAGATTCTTGTGAGTCAGCCTATCAGGAGCTAAAAGGTAGGTTGACGTCAGCACTAATACAAATCTTTCCAAACCCGGGAGAGAGCTACACTGTTTAATATGATACATTGGGTATGGGGCTAGGATCCATGCTTATGCAGGGAAATGGGGTCGTTGCTTATGGGTCTCGGCAGTTGAGTCAACATGAGTGGAAATACCTGACACACGATCAGGAGTTCACAGCAGTTGTTCATGCCTTACGCTTTTGGAGACACTATCATCTGGGAGAGCAGATTTTGGTTTTTACCGACCCCAAGAGACTCATGTATATCTTCACTCAGGATGATCTGAATCTCAGACATCACAGGTGGGTCAAGTATCTTCAGTCCTTTGACTTTGATCTCTCCTATACGCAGAGGAATGGAAACATTGTGGCTGATGCTTTGAGCAGTAGAAATATGATTTAGGCAGTTCAAGAGGCCAGCAGTGAGTGGAAGCTTATGGATCTATTCTCTAAGATGCATCTGGAGGTGCACGACAGACAGGGACAGACCATTATTTTATCTGTGGCTATGACCTCTACACTTATTGATTGGGTATGAATAAGGAAGGTATCAGATTCGGATGCCTTAGTCCTGTGGGAGAGTGTGTTAGGAGGGGAACCTCTTCCTGGAAGGACAGTAGGAAAGGATGAGATCTTGCGTTTCCAGGGACGCGTATGGGTGCCAACAGACATACGCGAGGAGCAGATGTGGGATTTTCATTCCTCAGTTTGGTCAGTTCATCCTGGCATCACCAATATGTATCAGGATCTTCATCGCCAGTACTGGTGGTCAGGTATGAAGGGATATGTTGCTGGTTTTGTCATGAAATGTTCTACATGTCAGCAGGTGAAAGCAGAGCATCATCGACCAGCCGAGCTTTTACTGCAGTTACCTATTACGGAGTGGAAGTGATACGATGTCACGATGGACTTCGTGACCGGGTTACCGAGGTCACCTTGGGGAAGTTATGTTGTTTGGGTCGTCGTTGACAGGCTTATGAAGGTAGAACACTTCATGCCGATCAAGGAAACCATCAGTGTTGATGGTAAGGGACGACTATACATCTGAGAGATTGTACATCTACATGGAGTTCTACACTCTATTGTTTCAGACATGGATGCGTTATTTACCTCTTGGTTCTGGAAGGGACTTCAGAAGGCCTTGGGTACATAGGTACTTTTGAGTACAACATACCATCGCAAGACTGATATCCATTCCGAGCGCACAATCTAGGTGCTTGAGGATATGATCCAAGCTTGAATTCTAGATTTCGGTTGTTCTTGGGATAATCATATACCTCTTGAAGAGTTCTCCTACAATAACAGTTTTCAGGTGACCATTTAGATGGCACCATACGAGGCTCTGTATGGTAGGCCATGTCGATCACCCTTATGCTGGCTGGAGGCGGGTGAGGCATCTTTTCTAGGACCTCGTCTTGTTCAAAAGACCTTAGAGTAAATAGAGTTGATTTGGAAGAGGATAGCTACAACACAATCATGACAGAAGTCTTTTGCTGATCAGCGGAGATGACCTCTGGAGTTCGAGGTCATAGATCAGTTTTTTCTATGTGTCGCACTGAGGATGGGACATAAGAGGATTCAGAGACAGTGTAATCATTCACCATTGTACGTTGGGATGTTTGAGGTTTTGGAGAGAGTTGGGTCGGTTGCCTATCGGTTGAAACTACCTCAGAGGTATCGGGCTATGCACGACTTCTTCCATGTCTCTCAGCTCCGATGTTACTTTTCAAACACGTCTCATTTCTTTCAACCCGAGGAGGTTGAGCTCGAATAAGATTCATCGTTTGAAGAGCATCCTATCCAGATTTTCGATCACAGTACAAGGGTTCTCTGAGGCTAGTCTGTTCCTCGGGTACGAGTGCTATGGCAGTATGGGCGAGTACAAGACGAGACTTGGGAGAGGGAGGCTGAGGTTCGATCACAGTGGATGGAGCTGTTCAAGGATCCTTCTTCTACACCCACCTAGGGAAATTCGGGGACGAATTTATCTAAGTGGGGAAGTTTGTAAGAACCCGGATCGTCGTTTCTGGAATGATTTTCCTTTTTCTAGAGTTTTTAAGAAAAATGGAGTTTCTGGAAAATTTCAAAGTACACGCCGTGTACTCACTGAGTACACACCTTGTACTCTTCTCCGGCTCAAAGTCGTGTGTTGGTCATGCCCAGGACACACACACGGTGTGTAGGGGTGACGTGGAGGCTTATTTTGGTGGAGTATGAAAAACCTAGTACACCCCATGTACTCTTAAACTACATGTCGTGTACTTTTCCTTTTTTCACTAAACGCACCGGGGTCACACCTAACAGACAAAACAAACCCCTTCCCCAGGTTCTTCATTTGATAGTGACCCGTACAGCCAGATCTTCCCCGAGTCCCGACCTCTCTGTCCGTTCTCCGATTCAAGCATGTTCGATTGCGTTGGAAGCGCAGGGGTGAGTGATTCCTTTTTCTTGAGCCTTGTTTTCCAATTCTTCTTCTTTCTCATGTTATTTAGGGTTGAACAGTTTTTGTGTTTTCTCAGATCTACAACGTTCTAGGAGGAATTAGCTATCTTGGTTCATGTATATAGATCTCCTAGGATCGAGGTAAGTGGTTTGTGCCTTACCGTTCAAAGTATCTGAGTTTTTGTGTGAATTTACACCGATACCCGTGAACGGGGTATTGCGTTTTACCCCCCTTTTGCCTTTATTGTTTTCCTACCTTGGTTTTATGCTTGTGTATAGGTAATTTGACAATGTTAGAGGATAATTTGTTGTGCTTGGACATTTTTTCCCATGCTTTGTTCTATTTACGACCTTTGGGTCTCGTTTTCTTTTGGCTGCTACACCTGTTTTCATGCCTCACGGTTATAGTTTGAAGTGAAACTCATGACATGCTTGTTTCATTGTAGACTATTTAGCTAAGTAGCTCTATAGGCATAAATTGGTTAGCCAAGTATCTATATAGGTGTACTTCGGCCATATTGAATTATTATGCATTGAATGGAACGAGGCTGAGAGAACCTGGTGCTATAGACTGTAAGGGATAGACCGAGTGAGCTTCCCAGAGAGTCTTAGATATTACAGACTACAGAGGGGATGGACCGAGTGAGCTCCTAGGGAGTCTTGGATTTTATATACTACAGGAGGGTAGACTGAGTGAGATTCCTTAGAGAGTATTACCTTGTTTGAATATCTTTAAGAACCTTCCCAGGCTAGAGGAGTAATTGAACGAGTGACATTCCTCAGAGATTCTATCGTAAACCTGAGGCTATAGGAGGAATTGATCGAGATAGCTTCATCAGAGTGTCTCTAGATATTGGGTCTAAGAGGGTTAGACTGCGTGATCTTCCTCAAGAGAGTCCCTGACTACCATATTCTATAAGGGGAATTGACCTAGTGGACATCCCCAAAGAGTCTCATAAATTCGTATGACCAAGTCAGATGGGTCAGGTTGAGTGCACTTCCCAGAGGGTTGTGGTACTTCTTAGATTGGACTGGCGGGGATGGATGCGAGTACTTCTCATAGGGTTTCCAGATTTTTAGCTTTTTGTTTCACTATTGTTGATTTTTTGTGGATTGATTGCTACTATGTATCATCCTATTTTACTGCTTACTGTTACTGCATATTCCTTGTTGTTGGTTTTTTCTTCCTATAATACTTTTACATGCCATATACTCACTGACTTTTAGGCACAGATCGTTAGGTGAATGCCTACTGGGATTTCATCTCACGCCCTGTTCGGGCCATGCTTTTGGGGCCAAGAAGACTATGTTGTTGCAGGTATAGACAAGGGAAAGCACCCTTCAACTTCTGGAACTTGATTTCTTAGAGAATGATAGCATGGGAGCATGATTTTTCTTGTGATGCTGAGGAGCTGTTTACTTTTATTTTGAACTTATTTTGGTACTGTAGTGTTTTCTAGTATTGTGACTTGTTTGGCTACTTTCCTAGTTATGTATCATGCCTCGCTTCATATATACATATGTTCTCCAGTTGTTGATTTAGTCTTCCGTTGTTGTATTGTTATTATTGCTTCCGCTATTGCATGTTTATTTTTCTTCCGCTGTGTACTCTGCCAATGAGGGCTTAGTTTCCCCACTATCACACCCAATACCCTCGCTGCTAGCCGGTAGCCTCTGGCATTTGGGGAAATGCGCTTGAAACCATGTGACCAACTGGGTACGGGGCACCTCTGGGTGGCTTCCGGAACCGGGACGTTACAGGTACCCCTACAGTCTCTCATTTTATTATAGGCACAATTTTCATATAGTTTTAAGATTAATAGTGCAAGATAAATCATCATATACATGGATTTTTAGATGATGTGGAGATTTTTCATTGGGAATAGAGGCTGAGTTTTATTTTATTTCAATTCTATTATATTTATGTTATTGGTGAAGTGGGATAGTAGTCATGTATTCCATTATACTGAGATTTTATATTCATTGTATTTTTTAGTTTATTTAATTTTATATATACTATAATGTCTTTGAAATTTTGTTTTACACCTATTATTTTCACTCTAATATATAGTTTATAGTTTTCCCATGATATCTTCATAGATTTGGGATGAAAATTACCTACCATTGTCATATGGGAGGATCGATTGATGTCTATTGGTGAACTAGCCTACAGTACTAGTCATGAGTCCCCCTAAATAGTATGTTACAAAGTTTTAATAAAATATTTTTTATTTGATTTAATATTTACGACATTGTAGATAGTATATATAGGAATATATTGGATCCCCTAATGGATATAGTTTTATTGTTTCATGAACACCTATTTTGGTTAGAATTCTATATTTCCATCTGATAAAGATTTTTTCTAATGGTTTTTATGTAATGATTGATATGATTTTCACCCCTTATGATGAACATGCTATTTTAGGTTTATGATTTAATATATACTTTTTATTAGATGGTTTTCATGAATCCAGTTACCATTAATTGTGGATTTTGGACCATATATGAAAAAATTAATATATTGTATCATTATTAGTCATGTAAAATCCACAAATATTTTTTCACATCATGTGTGTTGTCCATTTCATTTAGGATTGGATTAGCCATTTACTTTATTAGAAACATATAAAAAATAATTTTACCATATATGCACCCTATGTAATATGATATTACATTACACATATGTATGTACATCATGTTATAATTCATGGTCTTGTGGTTCTTTGGAATCCACATTGTTTACAATGCAGTTCTATGTGCATAAAAGGTGTAGTAACCCTATTAGGATGACATGTGAATTTGATTTTCTTATGATTATCCCCATGAAGATTATTATACAATCCATTTTGAAAAGTTTCAATTATATACTATTTTTTTTATTTCCCTTATGTTTTTAATAATATTATACTTATCCAAGATAGTGAATATTTTTCTCTTAACCATATATTTTATAACATCGTAGTTTATAGTTGTGTTGATTGAAGAGACCATAATAATTAAGGATGAAATCCTATCTGTCGATTTTTATTGAGAATAAAATCTATATTCATAGAAAGATTTTTATTGTGGTTCCAATTTTGAATATGTGAGGCCCTAGAGTGGATGATTTGAAAAATGTGTTTTTTACCTTTCAGATATGGGAATATGTGGAAACAATTGGGGATTTGTGATCATCAATTATACATGAACATTGTACTATGTGGGTGACCTTGTGACTTTGAGATTCAATTCATTGTTTAGTGGGAGTTAATTCTTTATACCATTAAGGGAAACAAAAGGGATGGGTTATTCCGAGTTTTTAGATACTTTGAGGAAGGCAGCATCAGTATATACTGTCTTCTAGGATGATTCATGGAATGCTATCAAGGGGTTGGGGAATATTCATGATGATGATTTTATTTTATGATAACACCCCTTGAGTTATTTGTTGTTGATGTGAGTATAATAGGGATCACTTTTTTAGGTTCCAGACCCCACTAAATTGTTTAAATTTAAGTTCATGGTTCAAGCATGTGTATAATTATTTGGTTCTGGGAATGATGAAATATTGAATGAAATAATATGGGTTTGTTGGTGATTCTAATTTTCATGGAGAATGGTCAACATTTATTGGTAATGTGGGACTCATTAAAGTTTCACTTGGGGTTCTTTGTATTGGTGGTACTTGAGAGTATGTCCATTATTAGAGGTGACCGAGGTATTATACACATTGTTTCAATGTGATGTTATTAAAACTGAAATCGATAGTGGTTGTGTGTAAGGAGAGGGATGGTCTTTTCTGATGGCATATGTGAGAATGGATGGGAGAAATGATATACACAAAATGATCCATCATTTTATGGTTGTGATAAAGGAGTTGAATAATATATAACGTATTTTGGGGAGTGAAAAATTTTCCATTTTAGGGTGTGTCACTCATTGTAATTATAATTTTGGAACATTACATGGATGATGTTACCATGAACTATGAATGTGATAAAATTAGGTTTTTTTTTGGTTCTCAAGTATGTGTTAGATGTTAACATCCAACCATTTTATTTTTTTATAGATAGTGTGTGAACCATGATTGAATGAACCTAGGATGGTAGGGTTTTATTCATGATTATACTCATGGTTAGACATTCAATATGAAATCTAGATACCAATGTGTATGTGAATCCATCATAATTTATTTTTGAGGTATGTTGTTTTTTCGAAATATGGATAAAGTGTGTGACGATGATGTGCATCAGAATAATTATTGAAATGATCAGGGTGTTACCTAAGGGTGATTCATGAGCTGATACATGATTATTGAATTGTTTCATTAGTTGGATCAATATAGTGTGACATGTTTTGTGGGGTGATCTGGTTTTATTTCTTGTTTTAGGGGGTGAATACTATGTCACAAAATGATTTCTAGGGGTAAGGAAGTTATGAATTATCTCATTACATATATTATGTGTGAAACAATAATAAAAAATGTAAAAAAATTTAGTTTTATGATGTAATGATTGTGAATTATAGAGAGATAGGTTTTTGTCTTGGATTATGAGAATGGATCCATGTTTGGGGGTTGATTGTGGAAATTTTTTGATTTATTTTGACATTTTATATTGTGAGTAGACCCATGGTTGTGACTGTACATTTTTATTTCAGTTCACTAGAGGTGGTTTGTCTAGTTATTCGTTTTGAGTTTGGGAATTATATGAGAGGAACCATGTTAAGAGTGTTCATAGTGTGGATATTAGCAGGGTATTGATCCAAAACAATTGTTTTAGGTTGAACACTCCTATAAAATAAACACATTATTTGTGATTGGTCTTAGTAGTAGGTGTTTTTTATTTTCTAGAACCGCATTTTTGAAGATGAATCAATAAATACATTATGTCTATATGGGAATTAATGATGTGGTAATCACTATCTCAGTGTTAGTGTCAGATATTGAGTAGACGATACGACTTCTAGTGTAGGGTTTTTTTTGAAGCAATATATGTTCTACAAAAAAATGGGTTTCCTTCTATAGTTGATCATAATCGGTTAATCATGAGTAAATGAACTATGATAGTGTTGTTTATTTGAGGAATGGAAAATGAATTTATAATAAATGAGAATTGTTATAGTGAGGAGTTTGTAATGTCCCATGTCAATATGTATTAAAAATTATTGATGGAATTTTTATTTTCAGATTAGTATAAGGTTTGTTTCAATGGTTAAAATATAAGATTAAGATTTTGATGGTTTGGACAATGTATAAAGGTGTTTCTGGATGAGTTTCATGGAATAAGTGATAACCTGGTGATCTAAAAGGAACGTAACTGAATGATTGAGCGTGCATAATGATTTTAGAGGATTATAAATTCATTTCATACTAAAAAAATCATATTTAAGTTATTTTAACCCCCATCCTCCCCCTCATTTTTCATGGTTCACTAGGCGCACATGGGAGTCCAATTACTATTGCTCCCCCTTGATATTATCTAGACTATTCATGGAAAATATTGTTATAGTTTGATAGATGATTCCATTTATTTGATTCATAATATACATCTTCTCCTATTATTCAATTTTTGTGATATTTTCAGAGTCGTTCCATTTCTAGGAAAATAAATATTTCACTGGAGGATGGTGAAATAACTATATTCGGACCGGTCTCCTAAGTAGTCAATCTAGGGGATGTCAAAATATTAAATTCTCTAGTTTTCACTAAATGTTTCATCAAAGGTGAACCCATATATGTATTTATATAAATGTTTTATCTAATTTTAATTAAAATTTTAATTATTTCACAATTTCATATTAAATATATTTTTTAGAGTTGTGATTGGGCTCCACTACAAGCCTCAAATAGGTTGTGAGACTTGGTTATTGTACAATATAACAGTCTGGTGTGTTTTCATAAATTAAGAAATTTTTATTTAGAAATAGTATAATTTTTTTTTAAATATATATTTACCTAATATTGGTTTTTTGGTATGTGTTAGATACTCAACATGTGGTTAGTGGCTGGTGGTGCTGAGACGGCAATGAACATTATTGTAGAATCTTGGACAGTGACATGTCTGACTGTGTAATTAAATGGAAAATATTTACTATATGGTAGTATATTCTCTATACAATATCGATGGCTTTATTCATTGTATTTATGTTCATAAGGATGTGATAAATATCTATTAGGGAAATAACCTTATTATTATCATATCAATTAAATGAATATATATTTTTTATAATTTTATATTTAATTGAAAATTGTCTGAGTTCCAAAAAAAATTTGAGAAAGTACCAGAAGACATTGACACACCATATCATGACATTCAACTATGGTAATCTTCATGTAAAATTTTAAATCATCCACTATAGAAACATGATATTTTTTTAGAGATTAAATATGATACATATTGCATGGTGTGGGAGGATCAAAATAAACTAAGAAACCATATCATGACAATCACCCATGGTAATATTATTGTAGTGAGGTTATGATTTTGAATCCACTAGTTAGAAATATAATTTTTATGTTTCATTATATGTTCAAATATGTACATGTGTATATGTATCCAATTAATATAATATTATCATTAATGAATACCATAAATCATGCAAATTGATTGAATGGTGAAAACTATGATGACATATAGTCATGGTAATGTAGTATATGTTGGTTGCTTCACAAATGATATTTCATTAATGGATAATTAGAGAAATTATTAATGACTTATTTATACTATAGAAACATTATATCTAAGAACTTTTGATGTCAATGGAACTAACCAGATAATTATTTTTATATATTGTTCAATGGGTATGTTCATATCCATAAAATTCAATGATTAAAAAAACTTGTATATAGGTTGATGACACCAATGTGAAACCATAATATATATATATATATATATATCATGATGATGATATTAAATTCCAAATTAATCAGTCATAATATGGTTCATTCCATTCCATCATTATGTAATTTATCTATAGATTCATTGGTGTGTTTTTAAATGATGAAAGTGGGCTTTAGTAATCAATTCTTATTCTCACTAAGAAAGATGAATAGAGGGTAAGAAACAAAGTGTGTCTTGAATATCAATTAAATATAATTTTTAATTTAATATTTTATGGTAATATTTTTAATTCTGTATGGTTAATATTTATTCAGTTTTGTAGCTCATGAATATTTCATCAAAAGTAATTTGAAAAAATAAATTGTTTATGTTATAATAATAAATATTTATTTTCAAGGTTTAGTGAAATTAATATCTATTATATTTATCAATGAAAATATATTTGATATTTATTTATTCATTAATTTTTAATTATTCAGGGTTTTTTGAATACTATTGTTGATAAGAGGTCTGAGTTTAATTTTATGGTTAAAATGATGCAAATGATATGCATTTCATATATTTTTATGTGATGTAAAATTCATGTGAAAAATAATAATATTTTAAATGATATTATTTTACAAGGGGTCCAATAAAAATTATAGAATTCAAATAATTCCTATGTGAAAATTAACAATCATCAAAACCTTAATTAATTTCTAATTTTATTTAATGTGCACAACAGATAGAGTGATGCGCTCTCAATCCCAGGAAATTGTAATTGATATATATAGGATGATCTCTCCTATACATACCTCATCCCATATGTAAAATGTAATTAATTTTTCAAAATTTAAGAGTATTCTTCTATGAATAACAATGAATGATTTACTTGATTGATATCGGTTCTGTTTTCACATGGAGATCCTATAACAAACATTAGATATTGTTGTGATCTTGTGAATCAACACTAGATGGATTCTACATCTGGAAACCATACTGAAATTTCTAGTACAATGATATCCAGTCTTCCAAATCATCAATGAAGAAACATTTACAAGATGAATTTATTCTAGATATTCATTTAAATTAGTTATAAATTACATATGATAATCTAACACTGTTCATTCTGGAAATTAATCAATTAAATTAATCATAATAATTCCTTGGATATAATTTGAATTGTTATATATAACTCTTTTTTTTCATTAATTAGGAATAAAATCCAAGTAATCTATTTCATAAAAGTGCCTATATTGTGCTTGAAACCAACATGTTTTATTAGAGTCTTCAAATATTAAATTTTTATTTTATTTTTATTCATTAATTGAATTGTATGTGATTGTAATTTCTTTTCATTTAAATTAATTTGTTCATAGAATATGAAAATTATTTTCTAATCCCAAACTTCATAATCATTCACATAAGTAATACATAGGTTAAATTTAAAAGATGAAAAATAAAATTATTCCATATAGAGATTTTGAGGTTTATAGTTGGATAACATAAGAGTATTTGGGATGTGCCCCAAACTACAAGACGTGTACCTTTGTATCACTTTTTATCTTATGGAAAATTCTGATCAATCTGACAAAATTGTATCACAAATCAGATAAAAGTGAATCATAATTTAGATATATATATATTAGAATAGGGTTTGAAGAACCAAATATTTTGTAATAGGAAGACATAGAATTTAATCCTCATGTATGTAGGATGGAGAAAACTTGGGTCCATGCATATTGTTTATCTTCTACAAGACATGTTGAATGAAATCCATTATACTCCATGGAAACACATAAGTTATGTGGGATAAAATATGTGGAACCTATAAAAATATATAGATGGATACACTCCCAATCTCTATGAGAGTTTCATAGAAAAATGAAAAAGATAGTACAAAACTTGTAAACTAGTACATACCCTATAGTTTGTTGAATGAAATGTTCAAAATTTAACATAGAGAGAGGATATAATTATATAATTAAAAATATTCACATGGGTTTCATGTTTCATTTTTTTGAGAGTACACATGATGACATATGATTGTTAAATAGAAATTAAATTAATTTTGGTGTCAAATTGTAAATGTATATTCTGTTTATGGTCCTCTGATATAGTATACTCTATGTGTGTAAATTACATAATATGAGGTGAAATTCATATATTTATCATGTGTAATATTTTTTATTAAATTTCATATAATTAGATATGATACACGTATATTTTTTTAATAGGGAATCCACAAGAAGAAGGTTAAATTTATTTAATTTGGAAATGTATAGGTCATTTCCACCAAGTACAAGGGTGCACATTAGTATTTTTAAATTTATTTAATTTATATTTTTTTAGAATTGTGTAATGTTACATTTAATGGATGATTGGATGGAATTAAGGTAAATTTAAATATTTCATCTAATTGATGCAGATTTATTTTAATTAAAGGGTTGTGATTTCTATCTATATTGGAAATTAATTTTTACTGCATGTTGTTTTGATGACACTAGAATTAGACTAGGTTTGTGTTTGTTATTTGTTTATTATTAATTTATTTACTTAATTTCACTAAAATGATGATCATAATGTTATCACATACTTCTTATTAAGTAATGGAATCCATGGCAATTATTTTTTTTATATAATCCTCCTTTATCTAATAAATTATATCTCCTCACATGCATGTGAGTAAATGATTATATAAGGATAAAGTTCCAATGAGAGAGGAAGCGGTCTGAGTCCGTGAGTTGAGGGAAAAAAGTTAGGGTGATACACTGAGGATGAGGTGGAATACAAGAACATGATTAAAAAATTGATTATAGTGCTTTATAGTATGTTCAAGGGTCAGTTTATCATTTCCTATAAAAACTAATAATTATATAATATCATAGTAATTACACTAGTATATTTTATTATAATGTTTCACTGTGGATTATTTATGTTTTTTGATGTTTCATGATCACATAATAAAGGAATTTAACATCAAATATGATATAATATTTTTAAAATATATTATGTATATATTTTATTATATGTAATTTATCACTTATTTAGAATCCAGTTAATTTTAAAAAGAATTTTATAATATAAAACCATTATTTTAAGGATAATGATAAAAAAACCCCTCAAATGATATATTTACTCGATATTTCCTTCCATTACTTATTTTATAGTCCAAATCATTGTTCCATGTGCTTTAATAGACCATTTTTGGATTCATTAAATTATCAGTGAACTTTTAAATGGATGTCTTGGGTTGACTTAACTTGGTTCACATATATGGTTAGCATCCCAATGAGGACATTTTTGGTTCATAGTTAATATGGAAAAATATCAATGAGTGTGGTGAATTAGTCTATTGAGTTGAAATTATGATTATGTTATAATATCAATGTTGTTAAGGATATTTCAGAATAGAAAAATTAAAAAAACATAGTATATTTTTATATTGGTTCAGATCTATATGGACCTAGTCCACTAACCAACCCTCTCACAAACATATAGTGATGGAAGGCACAATAACATAAATAATTTAATCATACAATGAATGTTTACCACCTGATTCATAACCTAATTAAAAATATTTTTTCACCAAGGGGATTAAACCCTATACTTACTTCAAATATAACAGCAAGAGGAATATTAAAAATAATTTTCCTTTTCCCACATGAAGGAAAAACCCAATGACTCACATTTTTTGAGTCACATCTTTCAATTCTAAATTTTTAAAGGGGTTGTATAACCCATTACAATTATTCACATATAAAATTTATATGAATAAGTAAAACTTCATAACTAGATCAAAAACATGATATTTTGACTATCAATATAACCATGAGCTATCTAGAATCTACTGATAAAATGAGTATAAGTCATTGGGGAGGAGTCATTTATCACTAAATAATATATCAATTATACAATTCTAGAGTATCCTCGTCACCATCATTATACTATTGGATGGTTCTGTCGAATTTATAGAGAAATTTTATTAATTAGTATAATATTTTATACATGATGAACATTGCATCTCACTTTATCATAGAGAATGATTTACACATGAACCTCTAATTAACTAATTCAGAGTTTTCAATGATTATTATATAGATAATATTCTATGTGTAAATGAGAAAAAAATATTCTCATGTAACTTCATTGATGTCATATTCTATCAATATAGAAAATATAGAATAAATTTTTACAACATTTAACACACTAATAAATAATCATAATTAATATCATAGAAATACACTAGGATTATTATCAAGAATTACTCTTTATATATCATTCGAATTGAATATGAATAACTTACTATCCAAAATTTTATTATGAATATCCATAGATAGAAAATAATAACGTGATATCACATAGTTTCTATAAAAAAAATTCAAAAATGTTCGATGGATAATAAAAATTAAATAATTAGTTTTTTAATGAACAAAAAAAATCTTTTCCATAATAAACTTGCAGGAATTTTTAATGGAATATATTACAAAATTGAGAATATTTCTTGGTTTTAGAATATCCTATTCAAATTCACATAGCTGTGGAGCCAAATCATTGTATGATAATTTCACATTTCCCGTATAATCTACTTTTGTAAATAAACCTATTGATATATATATATATATATAATCCACATAATTTAATTCTCATTTTAATTTTCTATAATGGATTTCACATATACCATGACATGTATCTGATTATAGAAATTTCTACACAACTTCATTCATCATATTTCAGTCCTAAATAATAATTTATAAATGGAAATATTTTCTTTTTGACAAGTCAAATTATATTTAAAAATTTATTTATATATCCATATAATAAATAATTAACATACATGGACATATAATGATAAATTATTTATCAAAATATAGTATAAAAATAAATCAGGCAAACTGCATTATTAAAACTTAATGTTTGTACTGATTTGTATCCTAATTGCAGACATGTTAAAAATTGATTTTTTGTTGAATGACATCAAATGAAATTTATATAATTATTATATAATTAAAAACAAACATGAATAACTTGATTTTTTTTCTTTATCTGAATATATAGTCATTACACTGATTGAAACTAATTTCAAAAAATTATTGTGTGTATTACGAATCACCTATGTAGATACTTTTTAACAACCTCGAGATTAGTTAAATGGAAACATGAAAACTATAGAAAAAATTTTAATTGATATTTTAAGTACACAAATGACATAATTACACTATATATAAATCATAATAATTATGTTACATTTTATACCCAATCAAAACATGACATTTAATGATATTTTATTCAAATAAATATTACGACATAATCAAAATTATGAAAATATTAAACAACCCCTGAATAAAATAATTTTGAAATTTAAAGGAATAAAAATAACAAAACAATTGTAATTACAAAAACATAATGTGTTTAATGTATCATTTAAACAATCTCCCACTTTTGGATAGTTTCAAAACATGTATAACTTCAGAAAACAGCTTCAGAATATTCATGTTTTCAAAGGGTAATGTTAGAAAAATTCTCTTCTATTTGATAAGATATAGATTAATCCCCTATTATTGATTTATAATATTTCATATGAATTAATATAATAATTTTTTAAAAAAAAATTGAAAATTAAATATTTAAAAACCTTTTTTAGGGATCCACATTAAAGAGAACATAATATTAAATGGTGTTTGTGAAAAATAATTAAAAGGCCTTTATAAAATATCCTTTTATGAAATCAAATTGTTTATATAGAAATTAAAAATCATATACAATCTATGGGATGTCTTAAAATAGTAATATAGTACAAAAATAGATATATAATATATTAAATATTAATATAAAAATTAGATTCTGGATGACAGAGATTTCATGAAAATTTAATAATTTCACTTTATAAACATGCAAAAAATCCCACTAAATTCATGCTAGACAAATTTTAACATGAATCATAATCATTGCATTTTCATTCATTATTTTGTTATAGTTAATAAATTATAGGGTATTAATAAAAATGGCATAATGTTGATTTTCAATAGATATTTATTCTTGGTAAATATTTTCTTTTATAACATGATTTCTATAAAAATAAAATTTTATATCAATCAGTTTTGTACATGATTTTTTTAAGGTGTTTTTGATAATGTATGTGACATAATTATTATAAAAAAGTATAAATATTACTAAAATAAAATCTAATATAATAAAGGGGTTTCTAATTCCAAAAAATATTGAGCACAATATGATGCACCCACTATATATTCAGTTTCAATATTTGATATAGAAACATAATTTTATTTCATTGAATCCTATGAATATAATGAATTCTTATGTTTATGATACATATTTAAAGTAATAACTTATATATATTTTCATCCACTAAAATTATGATCTAAAAAACTTGTGAATGATATTTTTTTAGAAGAGAAAAATAAACGATTAATCAAATATCCTTTAACGTATCTAAAAATTATCTTAACAAATCTAATGCTATATCCCTATGGTAAAATTAATATCCATGAGACCAAAAAACTGAAATCATTAAATTAGTCCTATAATTTGTTCAATATTATAAAATTCCATTAATTTCTCTATTGGATCTAACATAAACATATTTTAAAAATTTTACTTAATCTAATTTTCAATGTGAATTCATGGGATTATTTTCTCATTGAAATTGTTATAAACAAAACATATAAATATAATTATTATAATACATATTCTGATTTTCTAATTACCATAATTATATATATTAACTTTTAAACAAATCATAATTTTTAATTCCTCTATTATAATCATATCAAATTCAAAATTCATAAATTCTGATAATTTATTAAAAATATTGTAACATGAATTTTATAATATAGTTTCGTAAAAATTAATTATTAAAATGAAAATTTTATTACATATTTTCCTTATTAACAATGTAGGATAAATATTTCTTTTCTAAAAAAAATCATAAGAAAAAATTGCAACACATTATATGATGATTTATGATCTTTTCTAGATGATATAAAGGATTCACAATTTTTAAATGATGATCTAAATTATTTTCATTTTCAAAAAAAGGGGATTTTATAACATATACTTCTCAAAAAATCTATGAATTTAGAAAAAATATTTGGAAATCCATTCGAAATAATTTAAAACCCTGAAAATAATCATAATATAATAAAATCATAATTGATTTTAAAATATAAATATTTAAAATGGATTCATCAAAACAATTTCCTTATTCTTTAGAATATCCTTGATTTTTTAATCTATTTTTATTTTTAATAATATTTCCCCATTTTACCTGTTTTTTTAATGATCCCTTTTGTTCCAATAACATGATAATTATTTATTAATCCAACTAATGGGTATAGAATATTCCCAGGAATCTGATTTAATTCATATTACATATCCAAGATCCAATTATATTCATCTAAAGCCTCATTAATATTATTAGGAACAAAACCCAAAATAAAAACATGATAAAAAAATTCCATAATAGATTTTTTAGATTAAATATTCTATTCAACAATAATATTATCATAATATATAGTATGCTCTCTTATAGTTTTCCATGTCTATTTAAGAATATGTTTCTATAGTAAAGAAACATTACCCCTTCATCTAAAGAATCATTAAATTGAGGTACTCCCCCATAAATAATAAAAATATCTAAATTATTCCTCAAGATGATCAACATTGACATCTATTTTATACAAATATTTTAATCAAAGAAGTTAATTGATTGTTCAATATCTATGTAGCTTTTATTGTAAAATTTATGTGATTTACTATTTTTTAAAATATCTTAAGAAAAATAATTCATTATATTATTCATAAAATTTATCTAAATCATACTTATATTTAGAATGAATGCTTAATAAACATAGACTCTAAAATATCCAATCATAGGTATTTTACCTTTATAAAAACCATAAGGTGTATTTTTAGGTAGATTCATAAAATGATTTATTTAGTCACATAAAAATGAATTAATCATGCCATATTAGGAAAACTATTTAGGTATTTTTAAGACATTTATCATAGTTTGACCAATTTCGTTATCCGTTATAATTATTCTTCCAACAATTCCATGTTGTTGTGGTTTTAAGGGGTTGAAATATTTTGAAAATACCATTTTTATTCACAAAACAAGATAAAATATAGATTTTTGATTTCACAACCATGGTAACATATAATTGAATTAATTAATATTATTTTATCATTTTGAACCAATTTATAAAAAATTGATAAACACAGATTGATTTTACACTTTAGTGTTAAAAAAATGCATATTATCATGAAAAATCAATAATACCAATACAAAAATATCTCTTACCTCCAAAACTAGTAGGTTTTATTGGACCAAATAAAGAAAATGATTAAGATCAAGAGGACTTATAGTTTTTAAATCAATTATAAAATGGAATATAGTTTTGTGTTGTATTCCGTTCAATTAAAAGTCACAATGAATGGGTTATCCATGTCATAGAACATTTTAGTTCTTGGAAGGATTTTTCATCAACCTATAATTAGAATATCCTAAACTTATATTCCACAAATTGGTTCCCGATTATACAATGTTTATTAATTTGAAATTTTGATCATTTAATTTATAAAAAATAATTGAATATATTTTATCATTTTCTATTTTCAAAAAAAAAATTATTTTTTACATTACTATAATTCTCTTAAAATTTTTAATTTTAATAAATATTAAATCATCAAAATGTATGGAAATTTCTGGTAAATAACTTTTCTATCATTTAACATATTAATCATTAAAAATCATAACATAATTAGAATTTAATCCTTTAAACATTCCATTATAATTGAAACTAAATGTAACATTACCTTTTTTACAATAAATTAATGTTAAAAATCTTGATATATCAAAAATAACGTGTCTTTAGAATCAATTATTCATATACAAAAGATCCTTTTAAATGATCTCACTACATACATTGTATGAAACATTTATTTATGATTTTGTTCATAAGAAACTTTTGGAGAAATGGGATTAGTGTAAGAATTTTTGGGATACCATATATATTAAAAAAATTATAAATCATAATAATGTTACTTTCATAGAAATAAAATCTATATAATATAGATGATATTTTTGAAATAACAAGTAAAAAACCTCTAAAAATGATCAATCATATGAAATTTAAAATAAGTGTAATTAAATTTACCTCCATTAGTTCTTTTAAAAAATATTGTATTGTATATTTTTTTAATTATTAACATAATAAAGACCCAATATCCATCTTTCATTTCATTGAAACTAAAAAATTTATCAATTTAATGTATACATTGAAAAAAATGGATAGTTTTAACTTTAGACATGAAAATTTATTTTTGGATATCCATTATCCTTGATAATAATATAAAAATTCATTATATCATATTCATAGAATTTAGACATGAAGTCCGCCTATATATATAATTTATCAGTTTTAGTAATATAATTTTTCATATATTATTAGTTAATTATACATGTTTATGAGATCATTTTTTTCATCTTGGAAAAAAATTTACACCTCACTCACCATAAAGATATCATTATACAATCACATAAGCATATCAAATAATCTATTAGTCTTTTCAATAAAATGTTCATGTTTATAATCATGATTATGTAATTGTTAAATTCTATATTATACTTTTGAGATCCATATTATTAAAAATAATTTGAGTAAATTAATTTATTGATGATGTCATTAAGAAATAAATGAATCATCCTTTTCCTAATAAAATTCATTGTGGAAATTGAATCCAAAGTGAGATTACATTATGATTCAATAAAATTATTTTCATTATTTTGTTTCTTCTTCAAAAATATTTTCCATATTTAGTCTTGGGAAATCAATATTAATGTTCTAAATATTCCTACAATAATAAATAATTATATATTGATCATATATTGAAATGAAATTAACACTATTTCCCTCTATGTTTTATTCCATAGGTTAATATTTTTGATATCTCCATTTGTTAACCATATTTCATACATAAACTTCTTTTATATCATATAAAATATAATTTTTATCACTACTCTGTATCATAGAATAATAAAAATATATAGATCCGACTGAATTAGAATAAATTACATTCATCAATGAATTTTCGTCTTCAAAGTCTTTTTGATATCTTACTTATTTTATAATAGTGTTTTAATAAACTCATCTATAGTGTATCACGTAAATCCGTTACATTCATCTATAACAAACATTTCAGTATTCAATTTTATAGGATTTTATCAACGTATGTTTTTAATGTTAAAAATATTATCAAGAGTCTCTCTGAAATAAGTCATACCATTTACAATACAAGTAATATAATGGAATAATAGATTAAATGTAAGATGATAAATTTTTATATGGTATTTAAATATTAGATTTTTGTTTTTATTTCATAATTTTAGTTAATTGAATGTTTACCAGGTGTATGAGGAGGATCGGGGGTGTTATGGTGGTTCAATACAAGAATTTGATGAAAAAATGGTCATCTAGTGCATGTTTCACGGTTGGCACATAATTATAGGAAACCATGCATCCAAACCATGTTATCTAGGAGGATGGGTGAATGATTAAGCACAAAAATGAAAGGGGAAAAGACAAATAATATTTTAACATAAATATTCAACATAGTTTTCACACATTTTTCTAATCACTACAGGATTCCCCGGTAAGTGTGCAACTTGGAACCCTATTGGATAGAGGTTGAGGGACAATTAGCACACAGTTTTTCAAATCGTGTAGCCAAAATGTGATCCCATTTAAAAAGTGATAAACCACCATTTACCCCCCTTGATTTTATGTTCCCCAACCAATATTCATTCTCATTCATCCTCTTCCGTCCCTAGTGATGAACCAAAATGCCCAGTACCTCCCAAAGATCAATACCCTTCATTTTAGGTAGTTTTGAGTGTAGTTGGTTGAAGATTTATTCTCTAGTTAAGTCCAATGGTCCTCTTGCTTCCGTTTTTTAGATTTGGTATTCTTGGTTAGTTTTTTTCTTCTTACTCCCTAAAACCATATTTGTAAAGTATATCTTAGGATATGGCTTCAAAGGGTTCTTGAATTTGAATCTAAAGCTATGTTTATGAGAGTTCTTGAATAATTCATATGATCACATGGAATGGGGATTCATCTACATGGTTATCATAGGTATGGGTCTTGACTCCTAGAACATTGATATCTTATTTAGATGCTACATCTCCCTGTGGATGGTTATTACATTTATGGGAAAGTTTTATGGGTTCTTCAAGGCCACCCTATGACTTAATAAAGGCCATCCGATTTCCCCATGATTTTTCATCCTCTCCCAGGACATCCTCAACAACCTCATCAATAAGAGTATAAAAATGGTGACCTAATTCTTTTTAGTCAGAGCATGAGATCCTAGCCAATATCTCACCATATTTTCATGGATTATACACTCCTATTCATGAATAAAATTATAAAATTGATCATAGACCTTATGACGTTGACAGAGGAATACTCCCACAAGAGTGGACTGGTGGTTAACAATGACAAGAGCACACACTACATGTCTGACAGATGAATTAAAAGACAAATGTATATTGCCAATTCAAACCATGACATGAATAGAGGTGAATTAACCATGGAATATTTATAGGCCCCCATATCCCAAGGTAGACTCTGAATAAGATATTATTATTTACTCTCTTGTAAGATCATAGAGTTCATCCTCCTCTTGAAGAACATGTATCTCTCTTTTGGATTTTTCATTTCTCTCATTAACAGTGTCGTTCTTGCTACCATGGTTCATGATCTTTAATCCATTAATTTTTTGTAGGTTGTTATTATAATCATCGAAATGATCATGGATGGCTTCATCTGGGACCCTTCTTCTGGAGGGAAATTCCACTGGGCTTTATGGAGAAAGGTGGTGTGGCCGGTCAGGGATGGTGGTATCAATTTCTGTTGTCTCAATGAATGAATTCTCTACATGCAAGAGAAAATTTACACAGAAATCATAGAACAATGAACTATTTGTGGCATAACCACACACTCTTACAATTTGGTGACCCTTCCTCAGGGGTAATTTAGGGCTCCCTATTCTAGTCTATCATATCCCCTCACATTAAAAAACATCTACCTCATTCATGATGGCTAGTGTGGAGAAGAGATATCTTTTTATGACATCACAACTAGGATGGGGGGATAATGGGTTCCCAATCTATGCTTCTCTAACCATTTCCTTCATGGAACGAAGCTGTTACACTGAAATCATCAATAAAGTGCTGGAAAAGGAGAATCATGGAAAATTTAATCTCATTGAACAAACCTTGGATCCATACCAATGCATTTTCACTCCCTCTTCTAGTGGGTCCTTCTCCTCTTGGGACTTTAGTTGAACTCTGAGCACCCAGTAATGTTTAGATAGTTGGAACAAGACCCTTTAACTAATTTTTCTTCCCTCAAATTATAACTCATTGTCGTGGAGTATGTAAAATAGTTAAATCCTTATAGATGATAATATTAAACTCTATATAATCACTCTGGTTCCTGATTTCCTAGATTTAAAAAATATTAAGGAGTAGATTTTGTAACTTCTTTTGTTTTGGGGATACTGGGTGTGTTCTTTGTTGAGATCTCACAGAGAGTTCACGACTCTCAGCGATCATAACATGGATAACATCCCATCCATACGGATGTGGTTCCATGGATCAAGAAATTGGGGACCTGAGAAGGAGGCATGCACAAAGATCTTATATGCACGGTTATAGATTATTTTGAATGTTATGAACATGTTGAGGCATTATGGGGTCCCATCCTTCATAAAATCCATCATCATCAGAACCAAATATATTCTTTTGGATTTGTCCCATCTATCATGAAATTTTCATAAGTCTCTCTACCTATGATATCTTTTAAGGAGCTCCTAAAAATCCCATCAATATAATATAAATTTTATAGTTCAATGGGTTCAAAGGAACCCCCCTCTGGTGGGGTCAATTTAAATATATATTGATCTCGCTCCATGGGGGTCCTGCATGGTGGAGGTGTTGTTTGGGGAGAAAAGGGTTTTGTTATTATCGATATTTTCTCCCACTAGGGTTATGGATCATCCTTATAGACTAAGGAAAAGTATTTTTATTAGGTCATTAGCCTATTTCATCTGGAAAACATTGGGTTATCAGAGGTAGATACAAACTCTATGTTTTACTATAATCTCTTAAATGGAATATCTACATTCCATTAGTTAATTACATATACCATAAGAATGTGTAAGGGAGTGCCAATAAACAATACCAAACTATTGAACTTTTAGAGAGAGGGTAACCAAGTTGTGGGTTACATTGCTTCCCTTGATGTTCTTGGTCCTGAACAATTTTACTTCATAATGTAATGTCTTTGAAACAGATGGGGATGAACATGATTAGATAGAATTCCCTCTGCCTTCACCAATTTCGGACTCCGTGAGCCCTAGTGTTTGTGGTCTTTGTGTTTTTTCTCTTCTTAATAAAAACATACTCGATGATGATGGTAATTGATAAAGACATTATGATAATTCAATTATTTAATAGTTATGAAATGATAATGTCATTTTTAATTAATATATATGGTTTCTGTTTTAAATAGATAAATAAGAATGTTTACATGGTTTGGTTGGTTTGGGTTATTATAATTTAGGATCTACACATAATGGTTATGTAAGAATAATGATTTAAACCACATAACTATAACACAAAGGTTAGGGAAGGTGATTTAGGCTCTCTACGTCAAACAATATTTTTTGAGGATACCTAAACTAAGGTTCCAAGTTAGGTGTAATGTAATGGTTTGAGATATTATTTTCCATAGTGAGATAAAAAATTTACTTATTCCCCTATGTATAGTAATTGAACGACATAGGAAATATTATAAATGATGTAAATTACTATCCTATGGAACCTAGGAAGAATATGATTTAAGTGATTAATATGTATAAGGTGAATCTTCTTAACTAACGAATATCGATTTTAATTTTATTTACCTTGTCATTTATTTAGTTTTTTCATGAACTGACTATTTGGTATGGTAATTTTTTCGACACCATTGGTGGTGACCTACTGAGTTATACTCACACACTACTCAAGAAACAATTAGTTACATTGTAACATTTTGTAGTTATTTTCCTGGACATGGGATAAGGGGCTATTTTATGGATATAAATATGGATTGAGGAACAATTTTGTAGATTATTTGGTTAGTCCATATTTTTTTTCCTTCACTTTTTTCAATGTCATCATGAAATGGAATATTTTGTTATTTGGTGGTGGTTTGTACCGAATTTGGGAAATAATTGTAAATGCATGTTATGGTTTCCTATTTGTGGTTTCTATTATTTAATATGTTATCTACATTGGTATACTCTTGAAAAAAGGGTATAGTCTCCACACAATATCCATTATACTGTCACATCTAATTGGAAACATATGGTGTATATGGAGGTATTCTTGATGTAATGTGGTGACCCATCAAGAGGCCCTATTTTAGTGGAATCTGCATCTGGGACAATAAAAAGTTTTATCAAATGAGCTATTTTTATTTTATTAATTTTTACGAATGGTATAAGGGAAATTAGGAAGTTTTGGTTCTTGGAAATAATCTCACGCATAGTTGTACCTACCCATGTATGGCAGAAACCTAAAGTGCCTTTATTGGGAAAATTTTTTTCGTGATTTGTGTTGATACAGTCTAATGGTATTTCACTATTGGATTATTCACTTACTTTATGATATGACTCTTATATGATTTTCTTTCATGAAATAATGGAATGAGGTAGTTTAATCATGTATCATTATAGGAACCCAGATAGATAAGTCAAATGAATCATGATAGGTACACATGGGATTAGTTTGTGTCATAAAAAATGTAGAATTTATTTTACTTTCCCAATAAATTAGATGAGAATTATTTCTTATGACAATGATGAAATTCGGTAAAATAAGAAATAATTTTAAAGATTTTTTTAATAATTATTCATAATGATGGTTGTAAATGAGTTAAAATGATGGTTTTAAATGTTCTAATATGAATAATATTCAAAATAGGTATAATTTACATTATGATTACAGAAATGGTTTTAAAAAGTTTTACAACGAAATAATTGGGATTTTTTAAGTTAGTTTACCACATGATGGCAATAAACCGTGGTTGGAATAATTGATGGTAGTGTTTTTAATGTAATATTGTTCATTGGGATAGTGTAAGATAATCAGTGTTTTCTTGGCTAGTGGAGAGCCTTGTTTTATTTAAAATGTTGATGTTTTATATTACATTTTTTGTGATTTTAATTTGGAATTGTCAAAAAATTCCACCATGAAAACTGGTTATGGTTAAGAGTAAAGATGATATCATAGATAATAATCCTCCAAATGTATCTAAGGAAATAAAAGTTGTTCAAGGTAATAGAGGAGAGAAGAAATTCTATGACAATGTTTCTCACATTATCCAGATGATGGAATAAGGCCCATCATATGTAGTTTCATTTCTGTTTGATGTCCCTAGTGAGTTTCGGTTTTCAAACACTACAATGATTACTAGAGAGAGTGGACCCAAGTCTATATATTTCATTATAGAGTCCATCCAGAAGATTTTGGATCATTTTGGGACTCATCTAAATAATACCATCTTATTGGTAACATATATGTTATGGGAAATTGGTTAGTAATAGTGGGATATTTTGGTTCATACTCATCAGACTAATGGTATTTTAGGTAATAAATATCATAAAAATATTATATAACACTTCTTTCCTAATAAATTGAGATAGGAGAAAGCAACAAATTTTATGAGGTTAACCTAGGGTACTATTTTTGTGATGGATTATACATAATTCTTAGTGAAGTTGAAAATATTTTTCCCAACATTGGTAGGGGACGAGGCCTCTATTGAATGAAATTTTCATGATGTACATAGACATGAGATTTGGTTTGAGTTAAGAATATTCCATTTTAATAATTTTCTAGATGTTTATGATAATTCCGTTATTTTGGAAGTGAATTAGAGGGAGGGTTTAGGTGGTGTACATGTGGTTCTAGATAGATGTCCTAGTGGTACGAATTTCAAGGGAAGGGAGAATCATTTGAGAAATATTCACTATGGTGGTAGAGTGTATTATAGTCTAATGACAGGATCATCCATTTAGGGTGGTGAACATGTGTTTTTATTTTAGTGTGGTAGGTTAGAGAACATGAGAGCTCGGCACCCATGACCAACAGTTGAGCATCAATCATGAGGTAGAATTGGTCAGGTGTAGAATTTTTGTAGGAAACTTTGAAAATTAGGGACTGATAGATGACTAGGTTTGATCCATAGTTCGACCATACGATTGGTTACACAATATTTGGAAGGAACCTGGAGAATGTGTAGTCATACCAGTTGATTTGACGGGCATAATACTCTTGGGTGAGAGTATCCATATCTACATGTAATTATAGCACCATGAACATGTACTGAATCCCATGGTAAAGGGGTAGGTCATATTCATATAAATCAATGCACAATCAGAGTTGGTGAGACTAGAGGAGTGGCTATTTGAGGTAAATTTCATGTGGATTCCAAACTTTCAAGTGATTTATTTGATACATGTTCCACACACTATTTTATATCTACTCATCTTGTGATGGTGTTGGGTTTACCTATGGAAAATATGAATTATGTAATATATATCGATACACTATGAGGGTCAATAAAATAATATTAAGTGGTGTAAGGGGTGTGTGATTAATGTTGGTTGTTAACATTTAATTTGGCACTTTTTGTGCTTGAGATGTTGTGTTTTGATCTGATTTTGTGTATAGACTGGACAGTATTGTACCAATATGTTATTGATTGTTACCATAGTAGGGTAACGTTCATGTCCTTTGAGGGAGACTTGTAGATTCATCATGGTGAGTGGGGTGTCTTAGTAGTCCATGAATTGTTAGTTTTTTCAATAGTTTAGTGGACTCACATCCCATATGTATTGTCTCATCCATGACGATGTGGGGGTATAGAAAATATTTATTCCACCAATGGTGGTTCAGTTTTTAGATTTGTTTCTTGTGTACGTCTTGGGAATCCCACCCGATAGGGATGTAGAGTTCACAGTGGAGCTACATACATGAGTATATTTCGTATTCTACAAGATATAATTGGACCATAAGAAATCTAGGATCATAAATATCATTTGGTGGAATTGGATAATAAAAGTTTTATTCTATCATGTGTATCACCTTGGGGATATCTTGTGTTTTTCTCTATGAATACTGAGGGATCATTGAGGTTATGAGTCAATTATAAGAAGTTGAATCAGATAATATTTAATAACCAATAAATTATTCATCTAATTGATGACCTCTCTAACAATCTAATAGATTAATAAGTGTTCTCCATTATTTATTTTAGATTTTGTTACAACCAGCTAAATGTGAGACCTTCAGATGAAATGAGGAAATACATAAGGAGAATGGATGGGTTTTATAAGTTTTTTTGTGATGTAATTTAGGTTTACCAAGGCACTGTTGGTGTTTATAGCCACAATGAACTAAGTGATTCACCCTTTACTAGATTTTTTCCTTTTTGATGACATAATGGTGTACTCTATGATGCATTAATATCATTCCAAACATCATGAAATATTATTGAGTATGATGATAGAGAATAGACTACACACTAAGAAATCCGAAATACCTTTCGTGTTCTATATAGTGCATTTCTTGGGTGACATCATCTTGGAGGATATGTGTTAGGGGACTCAATGAAAGTGCATGTTGTGGTGTAATGGGGGTATCCCAAGAACTGTATGACATTTCATGTTTTTTAGGTCTGGTAATATATTGACAAAGGTTCATCAACGAAATCACCTAGTATGTATCACCATCGTCGACCTTGACCTAGAAAGGCATCATGTTTTAGTTGTATGAGGATTTTTATAATTATTACCTAGAGTTATAAAGGAGGTATACTAATAGAAAAATTCTCTTCTTGGCTAATAAAATTAAGGAATATAAATTGTATTGTTATATTTCATGTGTTTGTCCTGGGGCAGTGTTGATGCATAATGATTGGCTTATTTCATATGGTTCAAAACAGATGAGACATCATGGAATAAATTACACTACACATGATGTTGAGATAGCCATGATGGATAATTCTTTAATGTGTTTGAATAATTACTTTGGGAGAATGGTTCACAATGTATAAAGATAAAAAAAAACATATTTATGTCTTATCTCAGTGTGATTTGAATCTTTATCAATGAATATGGGTCGAGTACATGAGGTCATTCAACATCGAGTTAGTTACACACCAATAAAGGGAAAGAATGATGAAGATTATTTTAGTCCGAATAATAAAAATCAAGAAGTTCAAGAATATATCTCCAAGTGGAGAATGATGGAATTGTTTTCCGAGATCCATATGAAGGTGCTGAATTTTCATGGTTTGATGACGCATTCATACTAGGTAGTTGACTCCATGAATTTGAATCATTCTATGTAGAATTTTTATGAGGATATACAATGTTATAAAATAAGGGAAAGTCTTAATGGTGGTTACGAACCATTAGGTTTGACCATTGGTGATGCTGGAATTGTTTTGGTCTATGGATGTGTTTTTTTCCCTTGTGTATGCAATAAGAGGTTACACATGAGATTACATAATACAAGTGGGAAGTGCATCATGGAATGGAAAAAATGTATCATAATCTTCATAATATGTATTGGTGTCTAGAGATGAAGAAAGTGGATGCAGTTTTCATGGTGTCATGTCGTTCCTATCAGTGGGTGAAGGCTGAGCATCACTGATATGGTGATTTTCGACAACCATTTCCAATTATAGAATTGATATGGAATGAATTTAGTGGTATTTATTGATGGCTATTATGAGTACACATTGAATTAAAGATTTGATCTACTTGGTTGTTGATCAATTTTCTAGGGTGTCTCATTTATTACAAATTTAATTGACAATCACCGTAGATAAATTGGGTGAGATGTATCTTCAAGAGTAAATGTGGTTTCACATGGTTCCATGAACCATAGATTCAAATTTAGATTCATGTTCTACATCTCACATATTGAATGGATTATAGAAGCATCTAGGAAATCATTTTTTTAGTATATATTTCCACCCACAGACTGGTGGGAAGCTATACTGTATCATTCTTGTATTAATAAAAATATGAAGAACTTGTATCCTAAAATTTGGTTTACCATGGGATAATCACATTGATCTTGTTGAATTTTCATATAATTATAGGTACTAGTAAATGATTCAGATCACACTATATGATTCTCTCTATGGGTGGTCATGTAGGTCTCCTTCACGTTGGATGAATGAAGGGGAATTCGAGTCCTTAAGGCCAATTCTTATTTAGACATTATAGAAAATACAATTGATTCAAAATCATATGAAAATGGAATAGAGTATTAAGAAACCATATGTGGATAAATTCCATCAACATATTGAGTTTAATTTTGGTGATCATTTATTTCTTTGTTTGCCTCCAATTTTTGTTCAACATTGAATTCAGAAACTGGTTAAGTTGGAACCCAAGTATTTTGAGCGAATTGTGGTTGTGTAGAGGGTGTGATTGGCCGTATACTAATTAGAAATTTAATAGTGATTCCTTGGTACACATGATATTTTTCAAGTCTCAAAACATTATAAGTATCAACCTTACCCATATCATGTGATTTATGTTGATGATGATGAGCATGAGATAGATGTTTCCATCATGGAGAATACATTTCATATTGTGGATCATATAGAGAAAGTATTTTAAGGAAATATTTTTCTATTGGTTAGATTTTTATGGAATCACAAAATTTTTATGGAATAATATTAGAAAGGGAGTATTAATTTAGGGTTGAGTGGCCCAACATCATTAGAATGGATGCTCATGGATGCTTTGAATCATTGATCGGGGAAAATCCATTACATGGTATGGTGGTTGTAAGATACTAGACATCATAGAGGTAAGTAATTGATTAAATATTGGTTTAAATATACTAAATTTGGTTAATGGAATGTCGATCGAGTGATTGAGTAATCATAAGATTGGTCTTAGGGTTAATTAAATAAAAGGTATGGGAAAATGTACATGTTAGGAATTTCACATGGTTATCACACTATTAAAAGTAACCATGTATCAAAAACTTTCTAATAAGGATGAAGGGTGAACGGTTAGGAAAACCATTATTGGGAGAATCCAAAACAATAAGAACTGAGAAATTGGAATTCCCCATGGTTGAAACGTTTGTCTTCAAACCGTGTGTGATCCCTAATTAATCATGAAGCATGGAACCCTCTTGGATAGCGGCTGGCACATAGTTGCATCATGGTTTGTCAAACCATGTGTCCAAACCATGCAACACATTAAAAAGTGAGAAATTAACATTTCAAATATCATGATTATAAGTGCCTCACCCAATGTTCTTCATCATTCTTGTTCCTCTATCCTAATTGATGACCAAATACACCCGTGAACTCCCAAATATCAATATACTTCGATTTTAGGAAATTTGGTGTGTCGTTGGTTGTGGATTCAAGCTTTGAAAAGGTATCAGTATTTTCATTCTTCACATTTATAGATTAGGGATTGTGGATTTTCTTCTTCTTCTTTGGAACCCCTAAAACCTTCTTTTTGAATCATATCATATGTTGGGGATTCAAAGGATTCTTGAATATAGTTCTAAGGGTAAGATTATGAAAGTTTTCATCTATATATTCAATGTTGGTGGTCTACAAATTATACCCCAAGAACCCTGAATTCAATTTATACATGTGTGGTTGTGTTAATAGTCATAATTTTCTTGTGAATTTGTTACCATTAAATGGAATTTGTATAATTGTTAGTTAAATGTTGAATTAAAACTTTCCTAATCACTATGTTATCCATAAATATTGACTAGGTTATTTTAGGGACACCCATGGGTCGTCCTAATGTTCCTGATCATGCAAAATGGTAATTCGTAGAATATATTTTACATGTGACCAGGTAGAGCGCATGTTAAAAATGTTTTTATGTTAGTTGAGTTGAAATGGAAATATTGATAGTTGTTTCTGTACCATGTTAATTTCATAAGTGTTGTATGCATTATATTGAAATGGGTTAAATGAAATAATGTGATTGTGATAAATGACTTATAAATTATACATGGAATAAATTATTGATGTTATTGCATATAAATTGATCAACATGAAAAATAGGGTATGTCACTATTAATTGATGATTGTGTAAAATGGGTTAATGTTTGGGGATTGATGAATATGATTAATGGGAAAAGGTAAGTGTATTTTTTGAATGTGCTTAAAATGTTGAGGTATGGGAATTGAAAATCTGTCAAATGGGCTATGTAATAAAAATTTTAATTGTGTTAAGTGGTTAATTCTTGGTGTTAATTCACATAGACAATAATTATGAAATTTAAAAATTATGGGTAATGTTTATACATGGTTTATGGTATGGATTATGTGGAAAATGGATAAATAATCATGGTCACATGGATATGTAGTTGTGGGGTATTGGACTTGAGGATATGCACCCATGGATCGGGTCATAATAGGCTCTAAACCACACCTCAATAATGCATGGGATAGGGGAGGGGGTATATATTCCACCAATGGTTACATCTTCTGAGACTATATATACTGAGTCTCTAAGGAATGTGTAATTTAATGGTTTGTGACATATTTATCATTAGTGAGATAGGGAACATGATGTACTCCCATGTGGGTAGTAATTTACTAGTTTTGGTTGTTTTTGTAAATGATGTAAATTCTTTACCCATGTAATAAGTTATTAGTATGTATTATGTGATTAAATTTTTTAAAGTGAATATACATTTCTACTGATAACTGAGTTGAATTTTTTTACCTTGAAATTATGTTATTTATTCCATCCACTAATTATTTTTAATATATATTTTATAGAAATCGTTGTAGTGGCCTACTATGTAGTAGTCACAGAATAAAAAATCCCCCATTGGGCACCCAACTATATTTCATTATTGTGAGTATAGATATGGGAAAATTACATGTTCTAGATGGATTAAGTGGCAATGTAATGTGCATTGATAAGGGATATGGACATGGGCTCATGATCCATTTTTAGGATAGTTTAGTTTGTCATTATTTTTTGATTCATTAACTTTTGGAACTCTTATAATTAAACGACACGTTAATAATTTGGTTTTGGTTTGTACCCCATTTGGGAAATGATTGGAAATTCATGTTCAGAATTATTATTTATTATTTAAATAATTTAATATATTGTCTATTTTGGATTACTATGGTAATAATGGTATAGTCTCCCCACATGATCTATTATACCCTCACTACTAGTCAGCAAGCTCTAGCATATTGGGAGCCACATTTGAGGTTATTTGGAGGCCCAACTTGGGGAAATGTGCTAGTGGATTCTGGGTTGGGTAATTTACAATAGACATATATTCTTTTCTAATATTAATGTCATATATTTCATCCTTTAACATTCTATACTAATTATAATAATATCATATTCGGAATGTTCTGTAACATTATAAATTTCACAGATATCCTAGGATTATTTACATGTTGAAAAGTAACGATAAAATTTTCAATTTATTGAAAATTATAATATATTCATCACCTTTTAGATCAAAACATTCTTATCCACATCATTTCCAAAAATTTATTTAGTTTCACATTATGGGTTGTTATTTGTTTTTTTCATGATTTTCCATTAATCAATTCTCATTTTCTTCAAAACATATTCTATCACATATTTCTAATAACAATATTATATACATAATAACTCGCCAATTCTCATTGGCTTGAATGTAAAACGAGTCATTACAAGGCCTTAAGTGACATCCCCACAACGCCAAAGGATGAAAATAAATGCATAAGGGTTTCAAGTACATTTTAGGGGCGATTTAATCTTTAAGAAATAATCCCATAAAACAATCATAACCAAACATTCACTGTAGCGACCCGAAGCTAGACGTACATGGACATTACATTACTTTTGCGGAATACTTAGTACATAACAAAAACACACACACAAGGATACTAATAATTTAGTGTCTTTGGAAACTCGGAATATAATCTTCTAATCGTGGTGAAAGCTCTTCAACATCTCCCATAAATATATTCCTTTTTTTTACCTAAAATCTTTCATTATATCCTGGGGAAAAGAAAACATAAAATGGTGTGCTCAAATGCTCAGTAAGGGTAAAGAAAAGAAATATCAATCACATCATTTTCATAAGAACATAACATTTTGGAAATCTTAACCTGCAAAAGAGAGCATAATTTCATAACATGGGAAAAATCATAGTAGTGAAATGAAATCCCAATAATCATAAATTAAAACATGAAACTTTGTGGCATACACACATAATCATAGAGAATCATTTCTTATTAGTCAAGACTCATTTCCAAGACTATCTTAGTGGACAAAGTCCCTTTCTGAACCGAGTCACCCTCGTTTGAGTCCTGTTTCACTGAACCAGTATAACCTACCATTCCAGCCATGTCTATCTCATGGGATATAAAATCTTTACCCAATGAATTGGAGGTAGATATAGGTCCCACCCATCTCATAATGATACCATTCTTATGTGTGCCACAAAATCATAAATCATACATCATTACATAACCCATGTAATAAAAATGGGAATCTTAAACATCGTGACATCACAAAACAATTCATATAAGATAAATGAATTCGTAAAAATAATTCCATCACAACATAATCAAATCAATATAATTATAGGGATAAAATAAGAACCTTATATTATCATATATGGAAAATAATTTTGATAAAACACTTGAACTCCATTCTTGAGGAAAATATCCTTTATACTTCAAAAACACTTTTCCTTTCTTATCATGTCATACGATTATAAAGTAAAAGAAGTTGATTAAAAATAAACTTGAAAACATGTAAAGTAATCTTCTTGAAAATAATGTTTTAAAAATCCATTCATGCCGTATAAGTTAAAAAAACATTCTTCGTACTTTTTTCGGAAAAGTCAAAAAGTACCTCGTATGAAAAACGACAAAAGATTCCTTTCATATCGTTTTCTATAAACTCACCAAAGGGTAAAAATGGATTTAAAAAAAATTGTAGGTGGATGGAAATAATATTACATATTGAGGAAACATGGGCGTGGATGATAAAATACACCCTAGTAAATACCAAAGTATAAACAATCTCGGATAAAAATGAGATTGTGATATTTCCCTTACCTTATGTCTGATATGCATTGTACGTGTCTGAACATCCTGTATAATGATTAAAATAATTTCATTAACTTATTACAGAATCATATTAATTGTTATGATATCATATATGGTTCACTTATGACTTTATATTACCCGTTCTTTTGTAAACTCCATGTTAAAGAAGCGTTTTGGGTAAAATCATTTTATTTATCGTAGGTGTTTGGACTTGTTTTTCTTAACATTATTATTACTTATATCATGATTTAATTACTTCCAGAATAAAAAATATGATTTATATATCATATATATTCAGTATATATATATATATAATAGATAGATAAATGAAATGAAACACACCGTTCATGGAGACAGTAGTCCGTACGTACGCATGAACGCTGTTTTCCTTTCCTTATTGTCTTGAATGGAAGTAAGTAGATAAAATATACATATACATAAATCCAGTATATTTACCATGTAATATATTTCATTATTATTCATTATATATACTTTATAATCATTATGGAATGGTTAACATGGATAATGAATCTCATCGCGTCGTGCAGACGGTAGTCCGTACGTACGCACGAGCAATGATATCGTTCCCATGGTCGTGGAATTGTGTTAAAGTGTAGGTATACTATTTCAGTATCAATATCAATTTATAATAATAATATATAGTTACTCATTACACCATTATACCCATCCAATTAAGGTGGTGGTGGAAAATAGATTACACCACGGCGTGGAGACGGTATTCTGTACGTACGCACGCGCGGTGATTTCCTTTTTCCGTAGGATGGATAAAAGGTGAATTAGAGTTGTTTCATATTTATAATAACATATCAATATATAAGAAATACTGATGTTATTACTTTATCATGAAACAACTAAATAAGAAGAAGTTGAAGAATAAAGAAATTGAAAAAGATCGGTAATGGATATTACCTCTTTTTGACGCGCCTTCACTTAACCTCCACTTAATGAACTAAGGGCGGTCTTTGAAGAAGACCAGGACCTCTAGGATGATACTAGGGAAGTGGAGAAGAGATTTTTTCAGGGGATGGACGATATTGAATTCTCAAATCGGTGTGACGAGGAGAGGGAGGAGGTGCCCTTTTATAAGGGAGGAGAGGGGCACCTTAGGAAAATCTCAAAATATTATTTTATATTAAGGTCAAATTCAGTTTATAATGGTTCCAAAGGGTCTTATTTCGAATCTAAAGTGAGGATGGGTCTAAATACTCTCATCAAATAGGATTTTGACAAGTTAAGGTTATTATTTTAACCTTATCAATTAGATTTAACTCTAAGTTAAATAATTTAACTTTTACCATGTTTTTTTTTGTTTTCTTACACTATATGGTTAATAAACTTACCATAACAAGCCAGACTAACCCCAAGTTGTTTATTATTAATATATCTATCCTTATCTAAGTCATTTGGCCGAACCTTAGATTTTTAGGAATTAAATAACAATTAATAATATAATTTTTTTTTAAAACTAATTTATTCCAATTTTGACACTATATGGTACATGATTTTTATGAAATTCATAACGGAATTATATGTTCTAACCAAGTTACTTATAACAACAATAAAATGTCATATTAACCTAGAAAATTAATGTAAGTCAAAAAATGTCTCAAATTACATTTATTTGGGCATTTATAACATCAATTATGTCAATATTTCATTAATAAGACAATTACTGCATCATCTTTGTGTCATAATAAATGTTAATTATTTAATCCCTAAAAATTCTAAATAAATTCCTATGATTTATATAATTGTATTAGCTTTCTGTATACTATTCATTTTAGAAGTTTCATGAAGTTTATCACTAAATTAAAATTATTATACTTATACGATTTAAGAAAGTGACATATTGTCACATTCTTTGGTTTTATTAATAATTAAATTATATTCATGGAAAAAAGTCAATAAAATGAAACTAATCCTACCATTAGGTAATATGGGTATACTTTTAGACATCCAATAGGATTTTTACAAGTTTTAGGGTGATTTTATAATCTTATATTTACCCTTAATTACCCGATTTACCTTTAACTATAGTAAATAAAATTTACTGTAGTTACTATTCACCATGCCCAAAAATAAAAAGTAGCTTATTAACATAATTTGGACCCACTGATTCCAAATATGGAATCCATTTTTTCAAATTAAATACACAAAATATGCATAAATTAAATTAAAATTATTCCCGTTGTCGAAAGAAAACGGGTTTTTCTTTAAAACATTGCAAAAGATTGAATTGATTTAACCTACGAATTCACGGTAAAATCAATGATAATAACATAAATTATATTAAATGGTAAAAATACATTCTATTTATACTTTAAAACCATTCAATATTATAATATAACCATATAAATTATTGCGATGAAAAAAGTTGTTTTTAATTAAAATAAAGCATGTTTTTACTATTCATCTAAATGTGAAAGTTACCAGAATAATATGAAAAATTTATCCAAAGTAAATTTTTATTTCATGATTCCATAGAATAATTTTATTTTTGTCAAATTGAACTTATAAACATGTCAAAAACTAGATTTAAAGTGGGTACGCCATCAAAAGGCGGTAAAACTGCATTTTTTGAAACATTCTTATTTTACCCGAAAAAATTATTTTGTTCTTATACCTTGTTCTAGAAAATGTATAAGATGAATAATAATGTTATAAAATTAAAAATTTAGTTAATACTATTCATAAAGGATAGTTCATAATAATATTATAATAATATATCGTTGTTTAGTAAAACCCGGTATTGCGTACAACACACGCTATCGGGGAAGGTCGTGATTGCGTGTAATATAAGAAAAGTCAGGGTTGTGTGCTGTACAAGAATCCTTCATTGTTTCGTATAACATAAACCAACCATATTTCATTTATACATTGAATATATATATATATATATATACTCAATGTTGCATAGAATGACTATTATCAAAATTGTGTGTAACACGATCCAAGAATAGTGTTGCGTATACTCCAAGCTAATACGGTGTTGCGTATAGCGCAAGGTAATCTTGGTGTAGTATAAAACACAAGAAATTAATGAAATTAAAAGAATATTTTTCATAAAATCTCGAGGTGTTACATTCTACCCCCCTTAAAATGAATTTCGCCCTCGAAATTCGTCGGGGTTATAAATGGTTTACTATTCGAAAGTTTCTTTAATAGAAACCCACATCGTAAAAAGTAATACCAAAACCAATCTTTAAAAACAAAAGTATGAAACATAAATGTTACCCAAATAAACTAATCAATGGGTTTCCACATAGGTGAAAATATGGATATGGAAGAGAAATCTAACCATCATGTTCTGATGGAGAGTGGTAGAGAACATGGCTATGGAAAATCCAGCAATCACAAAACCATAAATTTATGACGATCTAAGGTACCATCTAATTCATCAGATATAAGAGCACTAAGACAACATTTTTGGTTTTCAAGATCATTTCCCTAAAGTTGATGAAATTGGAATTAGAAGAAATACTTTCGTGATTTTGGTATAGTCTCACCGTTGGTCGTTCTTTAGACAATTTCCACTTCATCTCTTAAAGAAATGAAGTTGAATTTGCAATTCGTGATGTGTTAGCAGATCATGTGATAGAATGATCGGTCATTCCATCTGTCTCAAAAAAAGGTTAGAAAAGTTATCAAAAAAAATACATAAGTCCATCTATAGTGAGATTAATCATATATGGTTCCTAAAATGGACTTATTCTTCATATATCATACTGCTTAATATAATAAAACTAGTTTCTACTAAATAGGGACTTCCTGTAGGCCAGTGGTAGGTGAAAAAGGCCAGTCGCACTTCGGTTGTGGGTTTGATTCCCACAGCCTTGTCCGATGTGATGGGTTGTCGCCCATCCTGCAGGTTTTCCTTTTTCTAAAACTACATTACTATAAAATCCAATCAGTAATATCGAAAAAAGTTCTATCCTTAAATAATACTTCGCATATGTCCAACATAATCCTTTCCAATATTAAGGCTTCTCTAAAATACTTCGGTCCAAGCTCATAGTATAAAGAAAATGATTACTTGAAATGTCATCAGTCAAGCATGTGAATACCATCATTTATCCCCCATATATATATATTGTTGGTCACATTCCAATCATGTGAATATCTTAATCATGTATTCTCTTGAAAAAATGAATACCCATTGAACCATAGTGAAAACATGAATGTAGTTAAAAGTTAACACTTTCCACATACCAAAATCCTCAAAATTCTATATACTCAAACCATGACATCACTTAGTCCTTATATCAATCATGATCTCATGAATACTATTAAACATTTCATTTTCTTGTTTTCCCTTCATTATGCGCATATCATCTTATTTCAAAAAATATCTCAATCACTTTGAATACCACATTAGACCAATACATAAATTTTCCAATACTCCATGATACAACATTATTTTGGAATCCCATTACATAAACACTTAATTATTCCACCACATCGTTGTCATATTCAACATCACCAATAGTGATCGCATGTGACTTCCCTTTGTACTTTGCCTTAAGCGGTTGCTCATGTCGATCAACACTAACCCTTGGATTAGGGCATTTATTAGCATAATGCCCCATTTCCTTGCACTTGAAGCATTGAAGTGTTGGTGGCGCGTTATCTGCAGTCTTTGCTTTATTCACATCATTAGAAACCCTTTTTCCATTACTTCGACACTCAGCTGCTCGATGACCTTATTTTCCACACTTAAAACATTTTCTAGTCCCTTTAAGACAATCTCCACCATGCTTCTTTCCACACTTTGTGCATAAGAAAACATTCATCTTCTTTTCACCATTATTATGAGATTTCTCCTTGAACTCCATCTTTCGTTTCTTGTCAAAACCATGAGATGGATATGTAACACCAACTTACATTTATACCTTGATAGAACAACTCACAATTTCTTCATAGCTACTGAAGTCTCTTATAGCTAATGCCCTTCGAAGACTTGGTTTTAAGCCACTGAAAAATCGATCAACATTACGTTCAAGTTGGATGATAATGCCAGATGCATACCTTGCAAGTCTTGTAAAATTCGCTTCGTATATACCAACAGATTTATCATCCTTCTGCTTCAGCTCAAGAAACTCATTTTCCATCTTTGTTCGAAGAATACGAGGGAATTACTTACTGAAAAACAAGTTCATGAACTCGTCCCATTCCATGGACTCGATTTCATCTCTTGGCCTCGTATTTTTGATAAGGTTCCACCATTGATCAGCTTCACCTTCCAAACGATATACTGCTAAGATGACTTTATCTTTTTCATAACATTGAAGAACTGAAAATATCTTTTCAGTGGTACTGATCCATTGTTCAGGAACAAGTGGATCAGAAGACCCATTGAAAGAAGGTGGACGTTGCCTCATGAAGGACTCAATAGAATGTTGTTCCCTTCTCTTCTCATTTGGAAGTCCAGAATGATTCATAGCTTGTGTAAGTATAGCAATAAGATTTTTCACTCCATCTCCCATAACACTTGTTTGTTCAGGAGGACCATCATTGCATTGTCCATTACAGTGATCAACACGGTTCCTTCGGGTTCCAGCCATCGTCTAAAACCCAAAAAGAATAGTGTGAGAGGAAAAATAATGCTAGGGAAAACAACATAGTAATGGGGGAGTACCCTTAATATCTAACATCTTAGGTTAAATTCTAAGATCGTTACCGTAGTTCTAGGACTATATCCTATATGTATACTTATCCTTATGGACATCCCTAGACATACCTTAGAAATATCTCTAGGGATCTCACTAACGTTCTCACATCCTAGTTTCCAAAGGTTGACTAAACCTTGCCACTGATACCAACTGTAGAGACCCGATGCATGACGTATATGGAAATTACATTACTTTTGCAGAATACTTAGTACATAACAAAAACACACACACAAGGATTGTAATAGTTTAGTGTCTTTGGAAACTCGGAATATAATCTTCTAATCGTGGTGAAAGCTCTTCAACATCTCCCATAAAGATATTCCTTTTTTTACCTAAAACCTTTCTTTATATCCTTGGGAAAAGAAAACATAAAAGGGTGAGCTCAAATGCTCAGTAAGGGTAAATAAAAGAAATATCAATCACATCATTTTCATAAGAACATAACATTTTGGAAATCTTAACCAGCAAAAGAGATCATAATTTCATAACATGGGATAAATCATGGTAGTGAAATGAAATCCCAATAATGATAACTTAAAACATGAAACTTTGTGTCATACACACATAATCATAGAGAATAATTTCTTATTAGTCAAGACTCATTGCCAAGACTATCTTAGTGGACAAAGTCCCTTTCTGAACCGAGTCACCCCCATTTCAGTCATGTTTCACTGAACCAGTATAACTTACCATTCCATCCATGTCTATCTCATGAGATATAAAATCATTACCCAATGCATTGGAGGGAGATATAGGTCCCACCCATCTCATAATGATACCATTCTTATGTGTTCCACAAAATCATAAATCATACATCATTACATAACCCATCTAATAAAAATGGGAATCTTAAACATTGTGACATCACAAAACAATTCATATAAGATAAATGAATTCGTAAAAATAATTCCATCACAACATAATCAAATCAATATAATTATAGGGATAAAATCAGAACCCTATATTATCATATATGGAAAATAATTTTGATAAAACACTTGAACTCCATTATTGTGGAAAATATCCTTTCTACTTCAAAAACACTTTTCATTTCTTAAAATGTCATAAAATTATAAAGTAAAATATGTTGATAAAAAATAAACTTTAAAACTTGTAAAGGAATCTTCTTTGAAATAATTTTTTAAAATTCCATTCATGTCGTATAAGTTAAAAAAACATTCTTCGTACTTTTGTCGGAAAGGTCAAAAAGTACCTCATATGAAAAACAACAAAAGATTCATTTCATATATTTTACTATAAACTCACCAAAGGGTAAAAATGGATTTAAAATAAATTGTAGGTGGATGGAAATAATATTAGATATTGAGGAAACATGGATGTGGATGATAAAATACACCCCAGAAAATACCAAAGTACAAACAATCTCGGATAAAAATGAGATTGTGATATTTCCCTTACCTTATGTCTGATATGCTTTGTACGTATCCGAAACTCCTGTATAATGATTTAAATAATGTCATTAACTTATTACAGAATCATATTCATTGTTATGATATCATATATGGTTCACTTATGACTTTATATTACCCGTTCTTTTGTAAATTCGATGTTAAAGAAGCGTTTTTGGTAAAATCGTTTCATTTATCGTAGGTGTTTGGACTTGTTGTTCAAGACATTATTATTAATAATATCATGATTTAATTACTTCTAGAATATATAATATGATTTATATATCATATATATTTAGTATATATATATATCATAGATAGATTAATTAAATGAAACACACCGTTCATGGAGACGGTAGTCCGTACGTACGCATGAACGCTGTTTTCCTTTCCTTATTGTCTTGAATGGAAGTAAGTAGATGAAATATATATATATAAATCCATTAGATTTACCATGTCATATATTTCATTATTATTCATTATATATACTTTATAATCATTCTGGAATGGCAAACTTGGATAATAAATCTAATCACGTCGTGGAGACGGTAGTCCGTACGTACGCACGAGCGATGATATCGTTCCCATGGTCGTGGAATTGTGTTGAAGTGTATTTATAATATTTCAGTATCAATATAACTTTATAATAATCATATATAGTTACTCATTACACCATTATACCCATCCAATTATGGTGGTGGCAGAAAATAGATTACACCACGGTGTGGAGACGGTATTCCGTACGTACGCATGCGCGGTGATTTCCTTTTTCCGTAGGATGGATAGAAGGTTAATTAGAGTTTTTTCATATTTATAATAACATATCAGTATATAATAAATACTGATGTCATTACATTATCATGAAACAACTAAATAAGAAGAAGTTGAAGAAGAATGAAATTGAAAAAGATCGGTAATGGATATTACCTCTTTTGACGCGCCTTCACTTAACCTCCACTTAAAGAACTAAGGATGGTCTTTGAAGAAGACCAGGACCTCTAGGCTGATACTAGGGAAGTGGATAAGAGATTTTGGAAGGGGTTGGCCGAGCTTGAATGCTCAAATTTGTGTGAGGAGGAGAGGGAGGAGGTGCCCTTTTATAAGGGAGGAGAGGGGCACCTTAGGAAAATATCAAAATATTATTTTATATTAAGGTCAAATTCGGTTTATAATGGTTCCCAAGGGTCTTATTTAGAATATAAAGTGGTTATGGGTCGAAATAATTTCATCCAATAGGATTTAGACAAGGTTAGGTTATTATTTTAACCTTATCAATTAGATTTAACTCTAAGTTAAATAATTTATCTTTTACCGTGTCTTTTTGTTTTCTTACACTATATGGTTAATAAAATTGCCATAAAAAATCAAAAGAACCCCAAGTTATTTATTATTAATATATCTATCATTATCTAAGTCATTTGGCCGAACCTTAGATTTTTAGGAATTAAATAACAATTAATAATATAATATTTGTTTTGAGAACTAATTTATGTCAATTTTGACACTATTTGGTACATGATTTTTATGAAATTCATAACAGAATGATAAGTTCGAACCAAGTTACTTATATCCACAATAACATGTCATACTAACCTATAAAATTAATGTAAGTCATAAAAAGTCCCAAATTACATTTATTTTGTCATTTATAACATCAATTATGTCAATATTTCATTAATAAGACAATTACTGCATCATCTTTGTGTCATAATAAATGTTAATTATTTAATCCCTAAAAATTCTAAATAAATTATTATGATGTAGATAATTGTATTATCGTTCTGTAGATTATTCATGTTCTATGTTTCATAAAGTTTATCACTAAATTAAAATTATTATACTTATAAGCTTTAAGAAAGTGACATGTTGTCACATTCTTTGGTTTTAATAATACTTAAATTATTTTCATGGACAAAAGTCCATAAAATGAATATAATCCGACCCTTAGGTTATATTGGTCTACTCTTAGCCATAAAATAGGATTTTTAAAAGTGTTAGGGTAATTTTATAATCTTATATTTACCCTTAATTACCCGATTTACCTTTAACTATAGTAAATAATATTTACCGTAGTTACTATTCACAATGCCCAAAAATAAAAAGTAGCTTATTAACATAATTTGGACCCACTGATTCCAAATATGGAATCCATTTTTCCAAATTCAATACACAAAAGATGCAGAAATTAAATTAAAATTAATCTCGTTGTCGAAAGAAAACAGGTTTTTCTTTAAAACATTGCAAAAGATTGAATTGATTTAACCTACGAATTCAAGGTAAAATCAATGCTAATGACATACATTATATTAAATGGTAAAAATATATTCTTTTTATACTTTATAACAATTCAATATTATAATATAACCATATAAATTATTGTGATGAAAAAAGTTGTTTTTAATTAAAATATAGCGTGTTTTTACTATTCATCCAAATATGAAAGTTACCAGAATAATATGAAAAATTTATCCAAAGTAAATTATTATTTCATGATTCTATAGAGGAATTTTATTTTGTCAAATTGAACTTATAAGCATGTCAAAAACTAGATTTAAAGTGGGTGCGCCAACAAAAGGCGGTAAAACTGCATTTTTTGAAACATAATTATTTTACCCAAAAAATTTATTTTGTTCTTATACCATGTTCTAGAAAATGTGTAAGATGAATAATAAAGTTATAAAATTAAAAATTTAGTTAATACTATTCATAACGGATAGTTCATAATAATATTATAATAATATATCGTTGTTTAGTAAAACCCGGTATTGCGTATAACACACGCTATCGAGGAAGGTCGCGATTACGTGTAATGCAAGCCAAGTCAGGGTTGCGTGTTGCGCAAGAATCCTTCGTTGTTTCGTATAACATAAACCAACCATAGTTTATTTATACATTGAATATATATATATATATACTCAATTTTGTGTAGAATAACTATTATCAAAATTGTGTGTAACACGATCCAAGAATAGTGTTGCGTATACTGCAAGCTAATACGGTGTTGCGTATAGCGCAAGGTAATCTTGGTGTAGCATAAAACACAAGACATTAATGAAATTAAAAGAATATTTTTCATAAAATCTCGGGGTGTTACATTCACTATATGATGCATGAACAAAAAAAGACCAATAAACAACCTCATTTATATCAAACCACATCATTGTACACAACAGTAGAAGACAAACCCAAGACACTCAAAAGACAGTATAACTTCGGGCTCCACAAGATCCAAGCTCCACAACATCTCCCATGCATCACCACAAGCGACATTCATTATGATTCTATATCTTTACCTGTGTCCCGAAAAACGATATCTGTAAAAGCACAAACGTGACAAAGTAGGGGTGAGTATAAAACTCTGTAGATTTTCCCCCAATGACTTCCATACACATGCCACTAGGATAGAAGAGTTAGAAACAATTATATAAAAATATTTTATATAAATTTTTTTCTCAAAAGCAGTTTATATCTCAATATAAAAAACTTCCAAAACGATTCATAACCAAATGAATCCAAGAGAAATAGAAACCAATATTCTGATAAGATATTTTCTAGAAAAATAACCAAACAAGCTTTCGAACCATTTCACAAACATCCCTTTTTGGCATACCTAACCATTTCACAAACCCGTGAAATCAACCATGCATGATTCGTTATGATAGTTCCATACACATGAGCAGTATCTTGTTGATAAACCATGTCATCATAAGGTAATTATTTCCCATGTACCATTACACATTTTCCACCGAGCACATGGTCATATTTCAACCAAGACTCGTACAAGTAGTTACCATGTTCCATTAAACATTTGGCACTGAGCACAATGTCCTATTTCAACCAAGCCTCATACATGAAATATGAACACACACCACATATTCCCATAAATCAATCCAAAGCCTCCCTTTCAATAAAACACCTTTTATTTAAAACCATTTCTGTCAAAACCAAGTGTGTTAAATCGATTCAAACCATTTCAATAAAACTCCCTTTTTATTGAAAACCAAATCCATCAAAGTCATTTCAATCTCAAACCATTTAAATAAAACACCATTTTTATTGAAAACCCATTTTTCATCAAACCATTTACAATTTCAGTAAATCCATAATTCAAAATCAACATTTTAAATTCAAGATCCCAAATCACTTTTTCCAACATTTCACCAAGATTTTACAATTTCAACAAAACCATAAATAATCACTAATGAAGTTTTATTCCATGATTTTCACAATCAAAACCATTCAAATAAGACAATTTGAATCTAATACAATCAATTCTAACATGAGGAGTCGAGACTAAATCCACCAACATTAAAAGTTTTGAAGAAAACCCCAACTAATGAAGAACACACAAGTTAGTCGGGTTGATTCTCCAAGAACCCACCTTAGATTTCTTCTCCTAACACAACCAAGGAAAAAAATCATCATACTACACACTTAGATCTACCCATAACGGGCATAGATCTAATAAACCGAGAGAAGAAGAGAAGTAGATCTTAGAATATCTATGAAAAAATTCAAGAACGATCAAATACCTCAAGAAACCGGCTTCAATTCAGTAAGAGAAGCCTTAGGATCCCCTCTAGAATGATGGGAGAACCCTCCTTGAACATAAGAGAACCAAAATCCTGAGTTGGGGATGATTATGATCTTTAACAAGATATTTAAAAGAAAAACATGTGAGATCCATAATTTTTGGATCTCATTTAATTGGATGTATGGTTTTCTCGCACGGTTAGACAAACCATGCACTAACCGTGTGTTAGCCACAGCCTCGGAAGACCCTCCTTGCACGGGAAGGCCGCATGGTTAGATGAACCGTGCGCTGCCCGTACGAAAGCTACTGCCTCCAAGACCAACTACGTACAGTTTTTCCGCATGGTTTTGATAAACTGTTCGTCGTCCGAGTGACTTCCCCTTTGCCTCAAAACATCATTAAAAGTTCTCCTGACTCTCCCATTCCTCACCCTTAACTTCAAAACCATGAAAAACAACAATTAAGTGTTACATACCAAAAACTGAGGGTACTAAATTCTCCCCACCATTGGCCATTCCATCCTCGTAAAGTAGAAAACCTTCAACCAACACAAAGAGTTCCTGCCACTACTCCTTCATTTCTTTCTCATATTCCCAAGTCCTTTCTGAATATGACCACGGTGCCATAAAACCCACAGTAGACCGATTCCTTTTCCCACAAGACTTTATCTTTCCTATCCAAAATCCATACCGGGATAGGTATCAAAGAAGCATCCATCTCTAGGTCAACGTGATCACATATAATCACATGGTTAGGATGAGGCCGATACTTTTTCAACTAAGATACATAGAACACACTACGCACTGAACTGAACCGTGGTGGTAATGCCAACCAATATGCCACCACTCCAACCCATTCTAGTATCTCAAAAGGGTCAATTTATCTAGGAGATAACTTTCCCTGGTTCCCGAAATGACGATGTCCAAGCCTTGGAGATATCATCAAAAAGGTATGATCACCCATGATGAACGACAACTATCTTTAATGGTGATCTGCATAAGATTTCTGGTGACTCTGAGTCGTCTCCATCCTATTTCTAATCAACTAAATCTTCTCCATTGTTTCTTGGACAAGGCTCGACCCAACTTCTGATGTTTTACCCGTTTCCACCCAGCATTGTAGAGAATATCAAGGATGCCCATACAATGTCTCAAACAGAGACATGTGAATAGAGGTTTGATGGTTGTTATGGTATGGGAATTCCACTAAGGACATATACTCCTCCCATGAGCCACCCAAATCTATTACACAAGCACGCAACATGTCTTCCAGCTTTTGTATCATCTGATGGATTTCCCATCCATCTGCGGTTGATACACCGTGTTGATAGTCAATTGAGTTCCAAGGGATTACTGTAATGATTTTCAGAAAATGAGATGTGAACCTCAGATCTCTATCTGAGACTATAGACACTAGTACATTGTGCCTCTTTAACACTTCTCAGAGATAGATTTTTGAAATATCTTCCACCGTATGAGTTTCATGAATAGGGATGAAATGGGCTGACTTAGTTAGATGATACACTATCACCCAATTGGCATCGTGTTTCTGGACCGTTCTTGGAAGAACTGTAACAAAATCCATAGCTATCTGATCCCATTTCCACACTAGGATAGGTAAGGACTGTAACATACCAGCGGGTCTCTGATGATCTACTTTAACCTGCTGACAGCTTAAGCACTGCGAGACAAACTCCACCTCCTTTCTTTTCATGCCACTCCACTATAACTATGCCATCAACGCCTTATACATATTCTATGTACCCGGATGTACATTCCATCTAGAATGGTGGTATTCGTGAAGAAGTTGTTCCTAAAAACCCATAGGTACAACCATCCAATATCTGAAACACAAAACTGAATTCGCATCAATTTTCTAGCCATCAATGGTCTCCCCACCATTGAGTATTAAACACATTACTAGACATTCTACATTAAATGATTGTGCTTCATTGATCATCTTTACTAAATCAAGAACACACATATCTTTAATGAAAACTAAAACATCACCTTAGTATTCACATTCCACATGCATGTCGGCTAAAACCGACTTCAAATTCCATTCATTTGAAGCTTCTTTCACTAACTGAGCATATGACTTTATACTCAATGCATCGGCCACTGAATTTCCTTTCCCGGGTATGTAGATAAATTCAAAGTCAAACATTTGGAGACACTCCATCCACCTCTTTTGCCTCAGATTCAAATCTCACTGTGAGAAGATTTGATTCATGATTTTGTGATCTATGAACATAGTAAATTTATAACCAAAGATATAATGTCACCAAGTTTTCAATGCATGGACGACTGCAGAAGACTACAAATCATGTGTTGGGTAATTCTTCTCATGCATCCACAATTTTCATTAGCCATATGCAACCCCATGATTCTCTTTAATGAGGACACACCCCAACCCTGACAATTTTCTATACAACCTTTGATTTCTCAAGATCCCCTGCACTATTTCCATGTGTTTCTCATGCTCCACCCTTGTCTTTGAATACGCCAGATTATCATCTACAAATACTAACAAACATGAATCCAGATATCTCTGAAATATCTGATTTATCAATGCCATGAACACACTGGCGCATTTGTTCGACCAAAGGGAATAACCACATATTCATGATGGCCATTTCTACTTCAGAATGCTATTTTAGGAATATCGTCCTTCCTCACCTGAAATTGATGATATCCTGAACTCAGTTCGTTCTTGGAGATCCACTAGTCTCCCCTCAAATGGTCGATGAGATCATCAATTCAGGGAAGTGGATATTTTTTCTTCATCATAACATGCTTAAGTCTATGATAATCAACACAGAGATTCAAAGTTCCATCTGCCTTTTTCACAACAACATTGGCGCTGCCCACGAATATGTGATGGGATGGATAAAGTCTTTGTTTTCTAACTCTTCCAACTATACTTTCAGTTCTCATAATTCAGTAGGCGCTATCCGGTAAGATGGAATTGAGCTAGGATTGGACCCCGGAAGGAGATCATTCGTAAACTCCACTTCTCTTATGGGAGGTAACCTAGAGAATTTCTCGGGAAAAACATCCATGAACCGATCAACATTGCTAGAATAGCATTATTCTCAATACCCATTACCAATTATGATGACAAAACCGCCAAAATATATGATAACATTCCCACTCTTGGGGCCAACAAATGCGTTGCACCCTGCCTTTCATGCATCTCTCCTATGAAGAGATGTATAACACCATCGTGTGTTGTAAAAGCCATTGTTCATGCATTACAATTGATGTGGGCTTTAAACACCCCCAGCCAATCCATTCCCAGGATTACATCATAATCATCCAACTCAAGAACAGATAAAATCCCCATTAGCTCAACCTCGCCCACAACAATACAACATGCTCTACACAAGAAGGCTCGACAATCTCTTCAACTTAGAGAAGTTTGATGTTCCAAAACTGAAGGAATCATTTATACCCTTAATCCCAGCAACTAAACCACAAGTGAAACACTAAAAAAGTGTGAAGCACCCATATCAAACAGCAGTTGTATCAACTTCGAATTTAAAAGAATAGTACTTCGCACTGTGGATGGTCCCCTATGACCATCCACCAGAACCTGCTCGACTCCAAACAACACCTTAGTTGCCTCACTCTACTCTTTATTGTTCTAATTTCGGATTTTTTGTCATACTCCCACCCTGGGAATAAGTATCCCTCCTCTGCATGAACCTAGCATTAGTGTGCCTACTATTCCACATGGGTACCACCATGCTTCCTCCATGTGATACTCCAAATAGATCTCGCTCATCCACCGATGCTCGATTCACCATCTCCGTGTAATCACTGATACACAAAACTGTTATTTTGAATGGTTATCTTCCCTTATCCACAATTAATATATATTTTCCTTGAACGACGTGCTACCTGCCACCTCTGGTGCAAACCGCACTAAGCTCATAAACTTAACTGCATACTTCGTCACCGACATATGCTCTTGCTTTAGTCTTGGATCGTTCCCTCTTGGACTACCAACTACCACCACTGTAGTGAAATATTCTCTAGCTTAAACATTTCTATCTTTACTTTCAGTTTTACTGATGTCCCCAAGAATTCGTAAATTCTGTTCATTCTGGACAGCCACATCTCTGCCATTTCTGGGCTAGATCACCCCTAAATATGGGTGGATCATGCTTTTGGAACTGAGCTGCATAATCAACATGCTTTAGTTCAACCCCTCTATTCACACTTCCCACAGCTTGGAAGGCCTGCACTATAATCTGGAATAACTGCTGGTTCACCTGGGGCTCGGTGGTACCACGTTTTCATCGGCCATTTCTGGTTGGTCTCTATGACACCTACCCGGTATCTATAAACAAAACCATGAACCATGAGTCTCACTTTCGTAGACATCAAGAATTCCCATTTAAAATCGCATTATACAACACAATCACAATGAGGCTTTCCACCTTTCCACATTTTCTATTTTCTAAAAAGACAATGAAATTCGTCAATCTCACACTCTAGAAATTGTTGGATTAACATTTCAAATTCTATCACATCAACTACCACAACATTGTTTTTTAAAAAACATCCTTTTCCATGTTCTACCATTTTTGAAAACATTCAACATACTTTTTGAAAATAAACCCATTTTCAAAATACACCACATACCTGGTTTTCAAAATCTTTCATTTGAAAACAATTTCTGCATTTTTTAAAAATTCATACCTTGCAAAGAATCCATACTCATTCCTCAATGAGATATTCAATCCTAGTGGGATGTTATTAGAATACAATGCATGTCATGCTCCTCTCATTGGATAAACCCATGAAAATGATATTTACAACATTGTTGATGTGTAACCAAAACACTTATGTACCCATGTAACACCCCGACCCCAGTTACCCAGAGTCGGTGCATTACTTCGTAACATTAGCATGATCACAAAAGATCAATTCTCGAAAGACCGATTAGTTTAGTAGCCTTGGAAAAACTAGATATATTCATAAATTTTACAATACATCATAAAGTGAAAAACTATAATAACATAGTCTCCATTTTCAACAGTCATATCCCCTTCAGACTATCCCTGCAGGTCAATCCTAAAATACTTCTTCACATCCTGGAAAAATGAAAACATTGAAAGGGGTGAGCTAAAATTCTCAGTAAGGATAAAAATATAGAGGAATATTTTATAAATAAAAATAACATTTAAGGAAATGTCTAACTAAAACAAATTCCATTTAAACATGAACTATAGCATAATATGGAAAAAGTAAAATTAAATAATGCCATTTACTTATTCACATGGATATTATACTGGTCGAATAATCACATGAAATATCAATAAGCACTTTCATAACGATGGAATTCATAATGCTAGACTATCATAACCACATAGCCAAGGCCTCGTGCCAAGACCACAAATAATATTTTGTCAAGGCCTCGTGCCAAGACACTAGTTTGTCTCATGAGACCTACTGATGCATCGAGGAGCTATAGCGGGCTCCACCCGTCACTTATTAAGTCCAATGCATTCCTCTTATGAATAGGATTAAACATATCATAAACCATAACATAATCGTATCACATAAAACATGCCTAAAGGCAACATGACACATTGATATAATAAAAACATTATCAAAACCATTTTCAATACCAAAATAAAAGAAAATTAAAACTTTGTATTTATTTTTCATTTAAAAAAAGTCATGGCTTGTAGAGGAAGCCGAAACCCAAAAAATAGACATGGCGGCGGAGAAGTCGTTGTCGCCACATACGTACGACAAGAAAAACATTCCTTTTTTTCATTTAGTAAAACACTTCTTATAAAAAGATTGTTTTTGAATAAAATTAAAATTCAAAGGGGTTTATACAACGTATAAAGGAATGTTCTGTATAAAACCAAATATGCCTCAATGAAAGGAGATTGAGATGAAGTCCCAAAAAAAAGATCATTTTTTAAATAAAATAGATCTATTATGTGTATTCACTATAGTTACACATAAAGAAAGTAAAAATACAAGATAGGACATAATAATATCATGACAAAATTTGAAAGTAGGAGATTAACCCAAAGAATGGAAATTGGGTTAAGAAGTTCCCTTACCTCGTGTCCGACTTGACTCGACCACTCTTTAACATCCTGAATAATAAACTAGAGTTAATATATACTTGCTTAAGAACATTTTTCAAGTTCATTATCCCTTTTTATATCACTTATTACATTGTTATGAAAATTTTGTAATTATTTATGTTAATAACAGTCGTATTGTCGATCTTTGGTACTTGAGTCAAAAATATACTTTTTATAATTACAAGTTGTTCATGTGGTGAAATATCCATTATATCCATAATTATATTCATGATTTAGATATCATATATAACATATATATCCATTATATATATGCATTTATAATATTACATAACATTTAGAGGTAAGAAATGAAATGCACCGTTCATGGAGACGGTAAGTTGTACGTACGCATGAACGCTACTTTCATTTCTATTTCATATTTTTATGGAATGAAACATAATTTTATAAAGATATAATATAATTCCAGTATAAAATAATGTATAATACCATTTACTCCATCATTTATACATCCCACATATGGTATTAACGATTCAAATCACTTTGAGGGGGCGGTAGTTCGCACTTCCTAAAATGAAAATATCATGTTTACCCATAATGGAAACCATAAAGGTATGCCATAACTGAGAAATACATAAGCTTATGTAAAACATAAACATATTATATATCACATATAAATATAGTTACATCTTAATGGCCACCTTTGAAGGTGTTATATGAGTGTTGAACAATAATCGTTTCGTGAGGCAGAAATTCGCCATCAACAGAAATAGTATGTTCTTTAACCATTAGATGTAGGTGTGTGTAAGTATAGATAAAATCCTTATTATAAAAACATCCTAGTATATTTAATATACTGGTTTTGTTACAAAATAAAATAATAAAAAGTGTTTAGGGTGTTGGAGAAGCAAAATAAAACAAAACAACATTAGGGAAGACATTACCTTAATATTGGGTAACTCTTTTTTGATTTGAGCCAAAGGCTTACTTGGGAAGACTTCTGCCCAAAGTGAGGCTTCTAGGAGTAAGGGAGGGAAGTTTGGAGAGTATTTGGGCAGATTTTGGCCGAGACAAATGGCTTTGACGGTGTGAATAAAGTGGTAGTTGTGGGGGCCTTTTATAAGAGGAGAGGAGGGGAACTCTTGGAAAGTCATGAAATGTCACTTTATAATATAATGATTTTCGGATTTTAAAGGTCCCACACATATATATTTATAGTATAAGGTGATAAGGGTTCGAAATATACTCATACAATAGGTTTTGACTAGTGTAATTCTTATATTTTAAATTATATTTTCATTTTATTTAAATCGTTAATTAATGAGGTAATCGTTGCATCATCATGGTGTCATAAATAATTTAATTTATTTATTGTCTAAAAATTATAAAACAAATATCATGATGTAGGAAATATTTTTATATTTCTATTAAATATTTACAGTCAAAACTATGACTTGTATATCCCCATTTAAAAATTGTTTTAGTAAAAAAATTCATGTTTGTGACATTTTTATTTTAACATTAAATAAAATGTTTTTAATGTCATTTTCCTACCAAAGTGGCTCCATGGGGTTCCCAAGTTTACCCATGGATTTTATTGGTGGTCCATGACTCATCAAATATGGGTAGGACAAGTGTAAAGGTCATTTCATATTTTCGCAATACCATTTTTACCTTAAATTTCACTAATTACCTTTAATCGCGATTAATTAAACATAAAAGTTACTATTCACCAAAAATTATTTTAATCCCATTGAACCATATTTTACTTCCTAATGACTACCATTTATGTCGGATTTTTGAAAATCAAATCACAGAAGTGGTAACGTTTCATTTAAACGAAAAATCAGTTTTTTAACTACCACTTAGTGGTTTCACTATTCATCAAAAATTGAATTTTTTCAGAAGAATGCCAAAATTTCACCGTAAGCTATAATTGATATTAAGAATTCAAAAATGATTTCTATTTTATGAAATTCCAAACATATAATTTTCATTAATTAATTTTATAATTAATTTCTGATGTCACAACAAATAGCGTGTTTTTAAGAAACAATATATATCAAAAGATTAACAATTGTTTATGTCCAATTTCCAAGTGAAATTAATTCTAATGAACACCATTGGATAAAATGGTAAAAATATATTCAAATGATACATTAAAAACACTAAATAGTATAATTTATCACTATAAATTATTTTGATTAAAAAAGTTATTTTTAAGTATTTTTCACTATTCATAGAAAATTGGATGTTCTCAGAAAATTTAAAAAAATTCAACTTAGGATAATTTTGATATTCCGAATACAAAAATGAAGTCCATTTTGAAATATAAAATGATTATTATTTTAAAAATATTGTATTTCTATTCATAACGGATACTTTGATTAGACGTGGTGTGTTAGTATCTCAAACTTGCGTACAATGCAAGCTATTGCATTATTGAAAGAGAAGCGTATTGTGAAAGCTCGGGGTGTTACATTATCCCCTCCTACAATAAATTTCATACTAGCAATTTGATATTTTTCTTTGAAAATAAAAGGATGAAAATAGAAAATACCTTTGTAGAAAACCCACATCGGAAATAAGGTTAATAAACGTTTTCCTTAATAAGAGGGAAAGGGAAATGAAAAAGTCACCACAAAATTATGATCTCGATAAGGAGAACATTGGTGGAAATTAGAGACATATAATTGGAGGTAAAACGTAAGTATTTGTAGGGAGTTATTGAGGTCATCAATCACAAACAAGTGTAAAATTGAGGGCCTCAAAGCCTTCAATCTATGATGATTTAAAATATTATCAGTTCAACAAGACATAAGGTATTAGGATAACACATTTTTTGTTTTAATATCCCATTACTAAAGTTTAAGAATTAATTTATTCATAGAATAAGAGATAGGTATATATATATTTATTCTTGACAAGTAGAGTTTCAACCTTCAACTAATTTCTACCACAAACTCATCTTTCACTCAAAAAGATAATAGAACTTAAAAATATTATATTTATCCTAATCGTACAAGGTTCAAAATATTAACACATAACATTTATATTAGGAAAACTATTTTTTAATAACCAGGGACTTCCTGTAGGCTAGTGGTAGGTAATAAATGTCTGTCGCACTATGGTTGTCGGTTCGATTCCTACAGCTTTCTCCAACGCGACGGGTTATGCCCCAACCTGCAGGTTGTCCTTTTCCTAAAACTATAGTATTATAATACTCCAAAAATAATCTTCAGAAATGTTTCAACCATATACAATACTATCCAATGATCAACTTAATCCATTCCAACTTTTACAGTTATCTAAAATACTTTTTTCCAACTCATAGTCCAAATTTTATAAGGAAGGTAAACAGAATGAAGATCCTTTTTCCACGTAATAACATGTGAACACCTTCATCCTGTATTCTTTTAAAACACTACAACAGACTGAATTACCATAAATCATTATTGATTACATTCATGATCCCTTATTCCTTATAGAATACTAGATATACCCCTTCTATCCAAAAATGTATACAAATCATTAATCTGTTTCAAGGAAGTTAAGAATATCCAATATAATTTATCCAAATCAATCATGTATTATTCCAAAATCACTATCTCGGTATCAGAACCATATTATGGTTTATCTTTCTCTCAACTATATATTTTCCAAAAATTTAACATACTTTGGAGTCACTTTTCATGGCTCCACACAATCTCAAGTCCTTGATGAAATAGTACTGCAGTACAATCCTTATATACTCCATAATTATTATAACCAATACATCATTGATACAACACTGAAATGTCAAAATTATTTAATAACAACAGAAGAACTCTAATCATTCATCCTCATTTGTGGTAGTATCATACCTTGATTATTATCCAATAACATCATTTGGGGCATACTCTAATGATTTGGACATTGGTTTGCGTTGTGTCCCCAATCCTTGCAGATGAAGCATAGTACATTTGAAAACTTTTTCTTACCCTTGCAGCCACGCACTTGGTGTCCTTTTTCTCCACACTTATAAAAAACTCTCATTCCTTTCAAGCAAGTTTCAAGGTGTTTCTTCCCAAAGTTGTCACATATTGGAAAAATTTTCTTTTCCCTCGTCCCGTTATCCATCATTCTCTCTTCCATCCTTTTCTTCTCTTTCATCCCTTCAAATTCATAAGACTCAAAGAATTATCTACTTATCTTATTGACACATGATACTATTTATTCATATGTTGAGAACACATGGGAGACTATTTCCCTTCTAAATGTTGGCTTAATACCGTGAAATATATGATCCTTCTTACTCTTTGTATCATACATATTGATGGAGTTCACATTCCTTCTACTGGGCGCCATTTCTATACAATGGCATAAACTAGGTTAGTTTAGGAATCTAAATACATAATAACAAACATTCAAAACACTTAACATAAATTGAACTATTTATGGATATACTCCATAATCATAAAAAAAAATTCTTTTAGAAAGTATATACTCATAAACCCTTCATAATGGTTTGTAAAAAATGAGAATTATCCTAAGCATATCCCCCGGGAGTGTCGTAACCAAGAGTGCAGCAAGGCCCGTTGTCGTGCACCAGTTCATGTTTGAGTCTAGCTCAAAGCGGTGTTTTCAAGTTTTACCCCTAGGTACATCTGTGCCAGAGCCGCCTCTACCTGCTCGTATCCAGACAGGGATGTATTACTCAGAAAACTCACAAAATCTCTATAATACCAAAATTCTAGGAGGTTCTTCTATACTAATCCTCAAAGTCTATCTTTGGGCTATGTGCTCTAATCAGAGTTTATCTAAATCTAGCTTCCAAGGTTAGTACTAACCTCCCTCTGATACCAACTATAACACCCCGACCCCAGTTACCCAGAGTCGGTGCATTACTTCGTAACATTGGCATGATCACAAAAGATAAAGTCTTGAAAGACCGATTAGTTTAGTAGCCTTGGAAACACTAGATACATTCATAAATGTTACAATACATCATAAAGTGAAAAACTACAATAACATAGTCTCCATTTTCAACAGTCATATCCCCTTTAGACTATCCCTGCAAGTCAATCCTAAAATACTTCTTCACATCCTGGAAAAATTAAAACATTGAAAGGGGTGAGCTCAAATGATCAGTAAGGATAAAAATATAGCAGAATATTTCATAACATTTAAGGCAATGTATAACTAAAACAAAAGCCTTTTAAACTTGAACTTTAGCATAATATGGAAAAAGTAAAATGAAATAATGTCATTTACTTATTCACATAGATATTCTACTGGTCAAATAATAACATGCAATATCAATAACCACTTCCATAATGATGGAATGCATAATGCTAGACTATCATAAACACATAGCCAAGGCCTCGTTCCAAGACCACAAATAAGATTTTGTCAAGGCCTCGTGCCAAGACACTAGTTTGTCTCATGAGACCTGTCGATGCATCGAGGATCTATAGCGGGCTCCACCCATCACTTAGTAAGTCCAATGCATTCCTCATATGAATAGGTTTAAACATATCATAAACCATCACATAATCGTATCACATAAAACATGCCTAAAGGAAACAAGACACCTTGATATAATAAAAACATTATCAAAACCATTTTCAATACCAAAATAAAAAAAATTAAAACTTGGTATTTATTTTTCATTTAAAAAAAATTTATGGCTTGTAGAGGAAGCCGAAACCCAATTAATGGCGATGGCGGCAGAGAAGTCGTTGTCTCCACATACGTACGATAAGAAAAACATTTCTTTTTGTCGTTTATTAAAACACTTCATATAAAAATATTCCTTTTGAATAAACTTAAAATTCAAAGGGGTTTATACACCGAATAAAGGAAAGTTGTGTATAAAACCAAATCTGCCACAATGAAAGGAGATTGAGATGAAGTCCATCAGAAAGATCATTTTTTTTAAATAAAATAGATCTATTATGTGTATTCACTATAAGTACACATAATGAAATTAAAAATACAAGATCGTACATAATAATATCATGACATAATTTGAAAGTAGGAGATTAACCCAAAGAATGGAAATTGGGTTAAGAAGTTCCCCTACCTCGTGTCCGACTTGACTCGACCGCTCTTTAACCTCCTGAATAATAAACTATAGTTAATCTCTACTTGCTTAAGAACCTTTTTCAAGTTCATTATCCCTTTTTATATCACTTATTACAATGTTACGAAAATTATGTAAATATTTATGTTAATAACAGTCGTTTTTTCGATCTTTGGTACTTGAGTCAAAAATATACTTTTTATAATTACAAGTTGTTCATGTGGTGAAATATCCATTATATCCATAATTATATTAATGATTTAGATATCATATATAACATATATATCCATTATATATATGCATTTGTAGTATTATATAACATTCAGAGGTTTGAAATGAAATGCACCATTCATGGAGACGGTAAGCCGTAAGTACACATGAACGCTACTTTCATTTCTATTACATATTTTAATGGAATGACACATAATGATATAAACATATAATATAATTCCATTATAATATAATTTATAATACCATTTACTCCATCCTTTATACATCCCACATATGGTATTAACGATTCAAATTACTTTGAGGGGGCGGTAGTCCGCACTTCCTAAAATGAAAATATCGTGTTAACCCATAATGGAAACCATAAAGGTTTTCCATAAATTAAAAATAAAGAAGCTTAAGTAAAACATAAACATATTATATATCATATATAAATATAGTGACATCTTAATGGCCACCTTTGAAGGTGTTATATGAGTTTTGAACAATCATCATTTCGTGAGGCAGAAATTCGCCATCCACAGAAACAGTATGTTTTTAACCATTAGATGTAGGTGTGTGTAAGTGTAGATCGAATCCTTATTATAAAAACATCCTAGTATATTGAAGATACTGTTTTCGTTACAATAGAAAAGAATAAAAAGAGTTTAGGGTGTTGGAGAAGCAAAATAAAACAAAACAACATTAGGGAAGACATTAACTTAAAATCGGGTAACTCTTTTTTGATTTTATCCAAAGGCTTCCTTGGAAAGACTTATGCCCAAAGTGAGGCTTCTAGGAGAAAGGGAGGAAAGTTGGGAGAGTATTTGGGTAGATTTTGGCAGAGAAAAATGGCTATGATGGTGTGAATAAGGTGGTAGTGGTGGGGGCCTTTTATAAGAGGAGAGGAGGGGCACTCTTGGAAAGTCATGAAATGTTACTTTGTTATATAATTTGTTTCGGATTTTAAAGGTCCCACACTAATATATTTCTAGGATAAGGTGATAAGGGTTCAAAATATACTCATCCAATATGTTTTTGACAAGTTTAACTCTTAGATTTTACATTATCTTTTCATTTTATTTAAATCGTTAATTAATGAGGTAATCGCTTCATCATCATGGTGTCATAAATAATTTATTTTATTTAATGTATAAAAATTATAAAAAAAATTTAATGATGTAGAAAATCTTTTTATCTTTCTAATTAATATTTATAGTCAAAACTGTGACTTGTATAACCCCATTTAAAAATTGTTTTAGTGAAACAACTCATGTTTGTGACATTTTTATTTTAACATTAAATAAAAAGTTTTTAATGTCATTTTCCTACCAAAGTGGCTCCATGGGGTCCCAAAGTTGACCCATGGATTGTCTTGGTCGGCCATTAATCATACAATATGGGTAAGACAAGTGTAAAGGTCATTTCAAATTTTTATAATATCATTTTTACCTTAAATTTCACTAATTACCTTTAATCGCGATTAATTAAACTTAAAAGTTACTATTCACCAAAAATTATTTTAATCCCATTGAACCACATTTTACATCCTAATGACAACCATGTATGTCGGATTTTTGAAAATCAAATCACAGAAGTGGTAATGTTTCATTTAAACGAAAAATCAGTTTTTTAACTACCACTTAGTGGTTTCACTATTCATCAAAAATTGAAGTTTTTCAGAAGAATGCCAAAATTTCACCGTAAGCTATAATTGATATTCCGAATTCAAAAATGATATCTATTTTATGAAATTCCAAACATTTAATTTTCATTAATTAATTTTATAATTAATTCCCGTTGTCACAACAAATAGCGTGTTTTTAAGAAACAATATATATCAAAAGATAGACAATTGTTTATGTCCAATTTCAAAGTGAAATTAATTCTAATGAACACCATTGGATAAAATGGTAAAAATATATTATAATTATACATTAAAACCACTCAATAGTATAATTTATCACTATAAATTATTTTGACTAAAAAGTTTTTTTTAAGTATTTTTCACTATTCATAGAAAATTGGATGTTCTCAGAAAATTACAAAAAATTCAACTTAGGATAATTTCGATATTCCGAATACAAAAATGAAGTCCATTTTGAAATATAAAATTTCTATAATTTTAAAAGGTGTGTATTACTATTCATAACGGCTACTTTGATTAATCGTGGTGTGTTATAATCTCGAACTTGCGTACAATGCAAGCTATTGCATTATTGAAAGAGAAGCGTATCGTGAAAGCTCGGGGTGTTACAACCCAACACCCTGGAAACATGAATTTCATCCTAAATGGGTTAGCTACGTCCTTTTATTCTATAAAGTCCATGTTTTGACAATCCTACTCCAATCTAAGATTTCAACCCAAGGAATAGACAATAAGGAATTTCAACTGCAAGACTAGATCACTGATTACTAATTGTTAGGAAAGGACCGAATAAGCTGATACCATTTGTAATGACCCACCAATTCTCATTGTATTTAATGTACAACGAGTCATTACTAGGCCTTATACGATATCCCCAAGGTGCCAAAGGCTGGCAATAAATGCCGAAGGATTTCAAGTACAAGTGGGGTACGATTTACCCTTTATGAAATGAACCCATTAACCACTCATAACCAAAAATTCACTATATGATGCATGAACAAAAGAAATACCAATAAACATCCTCATTTACATCAAACCACATCAAAGTACACAACAGCGGAAGACCAACCCAGGACTCTCAAAAGAAACTACAACTTCGTGCTCCACAATCTCCCAGCTCCACAACATCTCCCAAGCATCACCACAATCCACTAGAAATAAGATGCTTTACCATTACCTATGTCCCAGAATACAAAATCTGCAAAAGTACAAACGTGCGAAATCATGGGTGAATATAAAACCCACTAGGTTTTCCCCAATGACACCCCTACTCACGCCACCAGAATAGAAGAGTTAGAAACAATTATATAAAAAAGATTATATAAAACATTATCTCAAAAGTAGTTTATAACTAAATATAAACAAGTTCCAAAACAATTCATAACTAAAATCATCAAATAGGAATAGTAACCAATTTTTACAACGAGTTATTTTTCATGAAAAATAACCAAACAGGCTTTCGAACCATTTCACAAACATCCTTTTTTTGGCATACCCAACCATTTCACTAACCCATGAAATAAACCATGCATTATTTTTTATGATAGTTACATACTCATGAGTGGTCTCTCATCAATATAAAAATTCATCAAAAGGTAATTATTTCCCATGTGCCATTACACCTTTGGCACCGAGCGCATGATCATATTTCAACCAAGCCTCGTACAAGTAATTACAATGTTCCATTAAATGTTTGGCACTGAGAACAAGGTCCTATTTCAACCAAGCCTCATATATGAAATATGAACACACATCTCATATTCCCATCAATCATGCCAAAACCACCCTTTCAATAAAAAACCTTTTATTGAAAACCATTTCTTTCAAAACAAAGTGTGTTCAACTGATTCAAACAATTTCAATAAAACTCACTTTTTATTGAAAACCAAATCCATCAAAGTCATTTCAATCTCAAACCATTTCAATAAAACACTGAATTTATTGAAAACAAATTTTTCATCAAATAATCTAAAATTTCTGAAAATCCTTAATTTAAAATCAACATTTTAAATTCAAGAAGCCAAATCACTTTGCACAATAATTCCCCAAGATTTCACAATTTTAACAAAAACATAAATCATCACTAAAGAAGATTTATTCCATGATTTTCAAAATAAAAACCATTCAAATAGACGAATTTTAATCTAATACAATAAATTCTAACATGTGGGGTCAAGAGTGTAGCCACCTACCTCAAAGGTTTTGATGAAAACCCCAACAAACGAAGAACGCACAAGAAAGCTGGGTTGATTCTACAAGAACCCACCTTAGATCTCTTCTCATAACAAAACCAAGACAGAAAATCATATTATTTAGAATCCAAACACTTTGATCTACCCATAGCAGGTGTATATCGAAGAAACCAAGATAAGAGGAGAAGTATATCTACATAGATCTAAGAAACCATTCAAGAATGATAACATTCCTCCAAAACCAGCTTCGATGTGCCAAGAGAAGCCTTCGGATCCACACTGGAATGATGGGAGAAACCTCTTTGACATTAAGAGAACTAAAATCCTCAGTTAAGGAATCTTATGAGATTTTAAAAGGTATTTAGAGGAAAAAACACGTGAGAAACACAATTTTAGGATCTCTTTTATGTGGTTGCACGGTTTGCTCGCACGGTTACACAAACCGCGCGTTAGCCACTGCCTTGGCAGACCCTCCATGCCCGATTTGGCCACACTATTAGACAAATGGTGCACCACCCATGCATAAGATAATGTCTCCAAGACAAACTATGAATGGTTTTTTCGCACAGTTTAGATAAACCGTATGATGTTCGTACGACTTCCCCTTTTTCTCAAAATGTAATTCAATGTTCTCCCGACTCTCCCTTTCCTCGCCCTTAACTTTAAAACCAAGATAAAAATCACGTAAGGGATACATACCAGAAACCGATGGTACTACAATATACCATTAAAATAAGGTAGTTTGATTAATCCATTCACAATTCAAACATTCACCATCCATATTAAATAGACAATTTTCTATTGTAGGTTATGTCATGATGTGGTTAGAAAAGAATTATAAAAATATAAGCTAGGGAAAAAACTGTAGTTTCAATTTCTAGGTTGTAGTTATGATGGAATATTATACAAGAGGGGAGTGAATAATCCTTCTAAAATTAATTTAAACATATTTCATAATTTTAGAGTTATTATGTTTTATAAATTAAAAATAAAGGAAAAAAACATGAAAATTTTATATTTGTTTAAATCTAAATTATCATAGACTACATGTTTTCCCACTAATAAACTAGTAGTGGTGACACCCACTACAACATGTATAATGTAATTTGAAAATTATTTTTTCCCATATAGAGTCACAAACCTATTAAAAAAATTCCACTAAATGATAAAACCTGATATGGCTCACATTTTATCCCATGCAGGAATAAACCAGAAAGTCTATTTTTTCACCTAGAGGTACACCCAAAGTCTTGCTATTTTTTTTAGTCATAACAATTAAATAATTCTTTAATGGGTACTATATAAAATTAAAATTATATACATTAAAAATGAATTAAGTCAATTAGTAATAGAGAACCACTTTGAACGTATAATAGTATGAGTGTCAAGATAGAATATAACTCCATATATGTAAAGGATAAAATGATTTTATTACCCCTAAGAGATGAAGTATATCAATAATGAATATATCACATTTATTTTTTAGTAGAATCCTCAACCTAATCATTATCTCTATCAGATATTTGGTCACCTAAATATAGAGAGTTTCTTTATACACTACATCTTTCTAATTTGGGGATAATTTAATCAAACATTATGATAAAGGAAGTGTTTTTCATGAATCATGAATGAACTACTTCAGAGTTCTCCCAGCATATTACAAAAATAATAATCCATGTCTAAATGAGACATAATATTCCCATGAATCATTACTAAAATATATTACAATGAGTACAATCTATACAATGGAACTCATTAAAACATTTAATAAACCATTAATTAATAAAAATAAATGTCCATCAAATTTTCTCTAATAACAATCATGACTGAATCATCATATTTAATTCAATTGTAATTTGAATATCTCATGTTTAAAAATTTATCGTTAACATAAATACATTTTAGAACACAATAGTATATCATTTAATTATTCATGAAATAATTTCTAAATTCCTCTCATGGAATCAAAATATTTTATATATAATTTTACAAATAAAATCCCAAAATTTATATGTAAGAAAATTTAAAAAATGATTTTTTAATGTTTAAGTAAAAAAATTATTTACTTGTTCTATAATATCTTGTAGAAATTTACATATCCACAAAGAAAAATCCATTTAAGGGAATTTCATGTAGCCTTTTTTCTATATATATGTGAATTGACCATTCAAATCCATGTATATGATTGAAGAACTTGGTTCACATATTCGAATTCATTATCTAATTTAAAATATCAAATTAAATAATTATTTTGATACATTGATTCATTTAATTATGGACCTAAGTCATATCATCTAAATATAAATCATTGACTTTGGTTTAGTTTTATTAAATTTAATAAAATTTAGACACATTCATCAATAATCAATAATAACTATAAATGGACTTATATTGATAAATTTATCATTAAAATATTATTTAAAAATAATTATAGAAAGACGCAAAATTCATAATGAAATCATGTAGTGATTCATATCCTAATTTCAGACATGAGAACTATAGATTCAATGTTTAATGTCTCATAATGAAATGTATCTAGGGTTGATATATTTCCAAATTAAAAACAATCAATTATTTTGGTGTTATGCAGCTCATGATATGTTTTAAGTATAAATGGTACCAGATATGGGAAAAATGGCTGCGTGGATTAAAAATCGACTATGTTGACCCACATTTGTCTATGTGGTTAATAATGGGAGGGTTATTTGGTAATAGTAAAATATTCTATATTATATTTCATGTTCATAAATGACTATTTTATCATAGTAGTATTCATTAAACAAGTATTAACTGTTATCACAAATCAAAAAATGAACATCAATTATATTTTAAGAAATGAAATGATATTATATAATATAGATTAAACATTTTTTAATGAATGAATAATTCAAACTACTAATAAATTTACCAGAAAAACAATAAATAAAACTTTGTAATTATTAAAACATATTTTTTCAATCATTCACAAAATAAAAATGGTATAACATAGATTCAAGGGTTTATGAATTCATTATCCATGATTTTAGGACTGGAGAGCCCACTCAAAAGATCACGGATATGTGTATTAATATTATTTTCTTATTATGCCTTCCTAAAACACTTTAATTATGCTTTTGGGTCCCTATATGGTTTATGAGAATGGGATATGGGTCCTTACCACAAGAGTATCTATAAAATTTGATATAATAAAAATATTGGTGAGAAATATTAGGTTTCAAAAAATAAAGAGAGATTAATAAAATTTAATTTTAATTTATTAATCTGATTTGAGGATAAAGGATGTAATAATTATTTTATTTCAATTTTGTAGTATTGGAAACCCATCTGATGTTGACAATATCATTATAATCCATAGTAGATAAAGATGACCACATAAACAGTACAAATTCTTATGAATGGTATAACCACTTACTCCTTATACTATTCCATGATTGAATATAATAAACTATTGAAACCTTATAAATTGAGTCACATTCGAAATAAACTAGTAAGGAAGATTTATATCTCATCCTGGAACATGTGGATGACATAATGGTTTTCTATTATTCCGTCCTATCCTCCATATGTAGTAGGATTCTAATGAAATTTAATGATAATGATGCATTTAGAATCATATGTCACCTTCATGATCATTATAAATAGAATGAGAAAAAATAGATATGATTGATCTTTGATGCATTGTACACATGCAATCCCATAGGGTCTATTCTAGTTGTTCAACATATAGACATTATTTTTGGCTCCATATAATAATTAAATTATATTGTGTATAAGATCTCTGATGATCTGCGTATAGAACTCTGTTTATCCTCTTTACCAAATTCCTTCTCTAGTATCAATTTGAATTATAATAGGAGAAATAAATATAATACTCTTTCAAAAAATATTATTTTTATTACCCAATAACAAAAAGGAATTTGGAATGAAAACCCCATATCCATTATGGTGAATAAGAAAATTATAAAAAATAAGAAACGATCTAAATACTCATTCCTATCATAAGAAACTATATCACCATTCATTTATGAAGAATAATATTCAACAATAATCATATAAGTAGAACATGGTATTTGTTTCAGGTGGATGGAATCTACAATATAAGAGGAACTCCACCTGGACATAGAATAATATGGAAGCTTAAGTTATATTTCTTATTGATTGTAATATTTCCACAAAAATATTTTTTATAAGATAATGTATTCAGTTCTCATATATATATATATATCAAAATATAAAAACCATGATGAATTTATAAGGATTATATAGGTGATTTGGAACTACATCCTAAAAATAGTGTGAGTATTGATGCTCTTAACACGAGAGACTGCTAACTGACTTTTCTATAATCAATGTTTTTAGTTTTAATGAATTTTTATTATATTATTATTGTTACTAAGAACATTAACACTAATTTATTTTTAGAAATTAAAGGAATATTTTCAACATTGGAAATAAGGGTTGGAACATTAATAATAATATCATATGGTATGGTATGGAAAAAGTGAATAAATTTATTTATGATTTAATTTTTGAAAAAAAATATTCAACATTAATATGAAATTAATTTTACACATATCAAGTCATAACATGTTGAGGAATAACTGTATTATTTATGTAAAGGATATACTTTTGGTAGAAACATATACAGATCGTCTCTTATTAAATTTCATGCATAAAAACATGAAATTTGGTATTCATTTTCATAAAAGAAGATGAAAAAAATAGTAACTAAGTTTTCCTAGTGAAAGGTCCACAAGGATTCTTGAATTGGAAGAATCTGATGTCTATGGAATACTTCATGTAGAAAATATAGTTTTCTTATAATATTTTATGATTTTACTGAGGACATGAGTTGGTACAACTATATCTACATGATGAGATATATGACATAATCCATTGAGAATGTCATAATGTTATGGAATGAAGTTAAAAACTATATTAGTATAAATATAATGAAACATCAAAACATTAAGGTAGTGAATATCCAAACAAATAGATTTTTGAAAATATTTGGCAGTGTGATATTTTTCCACAACACATTAATCATTCTATCGAATTATTTAATTGTGATACTAAATAGTAGAACCATACTATAAATGAGTTGGTAAATTCAATGGTATATTATTAATGAATTTGGTATTAATTTTGATAACATTAATTAAACATGAAAACATACATACAAATATAAGCACCACTTAAAGAGTATATTTGTATTATCATTGAGTTGTAGAGTGGAAAAAACTCATTTCACCACATAGTCATGAATGATGTTATGAGATGCTTACAAAGGCTATTTAAAGAAACAAGAATTATATTTATATAAATATTGACTTCTGATGATGTTTTGGCTCAGGAAACACAAGATTTTGTATAAGAACATATTCCATAGATCCCCATCTAAAAATATATTACTAAAACAAAAGTACCACATTAGACATCTATTTTAGTTATAGAATCTAAAAGATATCATTTTGTAGTCCCAACATTTGGTGAAACCTTATTTTTTTGACAATAATGAAACTATCCTATGTAGAAGAATATTGGCACTAAAAGGATACACAATAGAAAACAAATAAGAATTCCATCATGGATTCCATGAATGAAAACATTTTGTTAGTTTTTTCAACCCTCTCAGAGATGTAATTTCCATTGGGTGAAAATGATTATTCAAGAGAAAAATAGAAATGAATGTTGTGTTTAGTACCAACAAAATGTGGTTTGTCTTTATGGATCATAGAAAGTATTCATAGACTCAATAACATGAAACATTTATCTATTTTAAAATTTGTAATTCATTATAATTATACTTATTATAGTTTCTTCATATAACAATGGTATTTAGAAAATGGATTGCATAGAATCTTCATAAAAAGAGATGCTTTTGGAATTTGTGTATATAAAATTACTAGTAGGGTTTGTGAATCTATGAAATTAAAATGGTGTATTGAAATTAAATAGAACCATTATTGGATTATAGAAACAATATAGGTCCTATATAATTTTTTCAGTTAGGATATAATATAATATTCTTTAAATATTAATGATTGTGGTAGATGTGTTAAAAAGAGTATTTGTTGGAGTATAATCAATTTTAGTAGTATATGATGATGACATATTACTAAATGTAAATGATATACCAACCGTATATTTTTTTTAAAAAAATGGTTGATGATCTGCTTCTCCATGAAGGACATAGGTGAAGCAACCTACATTCTACATATCAAGATGACGCAATGTAAATCAAAGAGGCTTCCTAATCAAACTAAAAACAAATGTATTGGTCAGAAAATAAATATATTTAACATTGAACAATCCAAGAGGTGATTGGTTCCAATGATAAATGGTATAAAAATTTATGTGAACATGATTCCCCATACAAAAAATTCAAATAGATAATATAATAATGATCTAATACGCATATGTGATAGGATCAATAATGAATTACATTTTATTCGTGAGTATTGATGAGGGAATTCTTTTAAAATTATTAGATGTTATCAAGCTTATCTATGTGAATAACATTGTACTACTATTAAGGATTTCATGAAGAATATAAGGGATACCAATGATATATTAAGGATATATTTTGATTATGACAAGTAATTTTCAAGGAATTATAAATATGCTATATTTTAGATAGATTTTAATGATCAATAGTCACAGTTGGTATATGTTGTTTAATATCAATGGAGGATATTTGTGTTAAGAGAGTTAAAAGAATTTAGTTATCTATAAATTTGTTTAGAGTCTGATTATATGGATTCTTATAATGTATACAAGGAATAAGATTAGATATATTTCTTTTTTCATGATAATAAAGTGAATCCTAACAGTCAAGATTGTATAATAGTTTATTATCACAACACAACAGTGTTGGATCTCATCACATAGACAAGGTCACATGAAAAGAAATTGTGTATAATATAAAAGATTTATATCATGATGTATTTTTATAAAATATTTGAAGTTTTAGTCAGAACTGTATCCATGGAGGAATGTTTGGTGGACCCCATGATGATTTAAATATCTCAGAAGAGGAATGATAATCATGTGAGAGAATGTGGACTGAAGATTTTTAATAGTTGTCTCTATTGCTTTTGAGATTATATTAGAGCCACTGATCAAGAACTAGATTCAATGATCATGGTTATTTAATTTATTTATTTCTGTGATTATTAATGACTTTTATTATCACATCATAGTTATTCTTCTATATGACCTAGTACATTTAAATTTCCTTAGACTATATTTCACTATATGTTGTGATACGATCCACACAATAATGAGAACTCATATATTTTACAAGAAATATATTGAATACATATTTCATATCTAGTGGATATATTTTGATGTGACATAACTTATAATGTCTATTAGGGTTATGTGGATATAATACGTTGTTTTACCAAATCATTTTTTTCAACATTGCAAAACTATATGAATACAAGTTATGAGAACATGCCTCATAGTAGTAACCACTATTTATGTGTCATTATATGTTCCTATCTGTAGATTTTTTAATGATCCATATAGTTTAATATTAAAATTAATGAATACCTTAAGTCATGTACTATTCGGTGTCGATAAAAATTTTGGTGACAGAAGGAAATAGTAAAGTATAATATATTGGGAATGTCATGAGTTATATTTAAATAGTGGATAAAGAGAGAAATTATTTATCCATTATATGTTTTAATGGAATTTGGCATATGTAGACTGTTTATGAAAATAAAACATTCAAAAAATACCTATATTCTTGGTGTACTATATGAATGATCATTTTTATAAATTTGATGTAAGAGACATAAAGTAATTATATTGATGACATCCATATGCAACCTAATTGATTAATGTATTTTTTCATTGATATCATATCAATTTGATAAAATTTGATAAATGATCTAATAAAAGAGGATATACATGAATATTTGGACTAGTTGGAGTGAATTTTGAATAACCACACACCACATGACATGTGTACATGGAATCTCATATTCTTGTATTCATGATGGATAAGATGAGGGTGGGGTGTCCAATAATATCTTTTGTTAGAAAGTGGGACCGGAAAAATATAAATCATCAAGTCCAAAATTCATGTATGAAATATTCATGTTTTTGTAACATATATACATCTATAAAAGGATAATCACCAATTCAATAGGTGGGTGTGAAATACATATGTAAATGAGAGTTCACTCAATGTAACCATCTACACACCATGCGGTCTACTGTAAATTGGTTTTCTAACATTGAAAAATAGATAAGAATTAATTCATAAATAAATCTATTAACAAGTGTTTAATGTTTCACTTATTTTATAGTACAAACTAGATCATTGAATTATTAATTATATTTTCAATTAATCATAATATTAAATTGAAAATTTATATATATTGTGTATGGTTATTTATTATAGTTTACTTTCTTTGCTTTAAGAATCTCGCATGATGTTTAATTCAATTGTATCTTGTGTTTTTTTATATTACACTCAATATAATTATTGAAAATAAATTTATATTGTATTTAGGGAAATTCAAACTAAAAAGGATTATTCTTGGTATTTTTCAAAATTTCATATTGTTTTACCAAGTAAAATTGTGAAATCTAGTAGTTTTAAATAAACTATAGTAATTTAATTTTTTAAAATTATGTATGATGCTATATATTTTATTCGTGGATGGAATTATCATATAAAGAATTATTTTGATCAATTCATGATTTTTCTTCATAATATAAGAATTAGTCGATTTAATAGAAAACAAGAATGAAAATATCTTTTTTATTTGGGCGGTTTGGTTTATCATGAGATTACAACAAGCTTGTGTATGTGATTCGATTCATTTAAATTTATTTTTTTATTTATTTTAAAATTATGGCCTATTTTTCATCCTTTCCACCTAATTATATATTTAAATTCATGAAATTAATTTTTTTTAATCCCCATATATATAATACATTGGATCCCTTCAACTAATTTTGAGTAAATAATATAGTAAGGATGGAGTTTCCATGAGATATAATACGGTCATAGTCTTAGAGTCGATGTGAAACCAAACAGGGTGATATATTAGAGATGCGGATAAATACTGCATCACGAACCAATATATGGTTCAAGGTGGTTGAAAATGAGGTTAAGGTTAAATTTTTATTTAGATATATATTAACCATTAAAGAATTTCGTGATCACGACACTTATATTTTATTTTTTCAGTTTCTTAATTACTTGTCTATATTTTTTTATTTTATCCTATCACAATAAAATATATAAATGATCAAAAATGATTGAAAAAAGTAATAATTGTTAATGTGAAAATTTTATAATTCATTGTTATTCACTTAAGTAAATTCCACATAATATTAACAACAGAAGTGATATGGTAAAACTAGCCTTTTATGCATAAGAATATTAATACCTTAACTATAATATGACATTTTTATGGCCTTTATATAATTAATTTAGACTTGAAATCACTGTTAAAAGTTCTTCACATGCTCATGTCAGGGTGATTGAATTTATCATGATCATTTAGATTGATTTTTTTTGTTTCAGATTAAATGATTCACATAAAAGGTTTTCTTCCCATGTAAGTCATGGTGTAACTAATATGTAACCAATATTTTAGGATTGGGGCGTCTACTCAAAAGATCTCATATCTGGAAGTTAATGTTAGTAGAGAGTTAGGCATTCCTATAAATAATTAATTAAATTTTCAAGTCCAGATCATTGTTATGAGAAGGTGAGTATTGATCATTTACCGAATAATATCTATAAGATAGTGTACTTCTAAACTAATGGTGAGATATATTTGTTTTTGAGAATTTTAATTTACATTAAAAAAATTTATTACTAATTTTTAATATGATTTGGTAACCAAGGAAGTTAAAATTAATTATTATTAATTTTTTATAAATGGAATCCATATGAGTTCGATCATATCATAGTGATCCATTCTATTATGGATAACATTCTCACCATCACGAATTCTCAAGAATGGTATATGAATTTATAAGTTATTCTAGTATATAAATGAAAAATATACATTCCTGAAATCCCACTCCTAGATTAACTTTCATAATAAGATAATGAATAATGATCTATCTCTCTACCTATAATATGTGGTTGATGCAATGGATTTAAATTATTTCATAAAATCAACCTTGTCATATAATCTTATAATGAAATATGATTATATGGATGCAAATATAATTATATCTCACATTTGGAATCTTTATTAGGAGATAGTGAGACAAGATATATATGGTATCTATATTGTATTATTCATGTTATTGCATGGAGTGTTAATAACAACTTGAAATCATGTATTCCTATTGTTTGGCTACATAGAATGTAGTTATGTCTTAGTGATTAAATTTGTCTAATTATTTATTTTTATATCTAACTTTTTCCTCATTATCTAAAACAATATCCTTTATCATTAATAATAATAATATGATAAATATATAAGAGAAAAAAAATAAAAACTTCTTAGGCATATTCCATATGTTTATAATTTCATGGGGGGTGAAAACCCAATGAACATTATGGTGCATAAGAATAAGAATGAAAAAGAATATTCTCTAAAGAATAATTCAATGTTCAAGCCTCTGGATCGCCATCCATAAAATAGGAGTAAGTTCAAATGACATGAGATATAAAACAATGTTTGTTTTATATAGAAAAAAAATAAACTCGAAGAGAATATACCCCTATGAAAATAAGAAAGGGGATGATTCTAAGGGATTTGTCATCAGGTGTAATATTTCCCTATTTACATGATAGGTCATAGATAATTTATGTAATGATCACAATTGTATCTAAATATTTGAACTATGTACAATTCATATGGTTTATAGTGAATTGGAGGATCTACATGCTTTCAATGGGGTTAGGCTGGATACTCTACCCATTAAACAATATTATATGACATTTTCAATAGAAAATAATTTTCTTAATGAGTTGATAAAATTTTCCTAATATTACTAATAAATAATATATTTTTATTATTTATACATTGATGGATTTATTTCATCATTGGAAGTATGACATTCTAGTTTTATAAATGTATCATATGTTTTTGTAATCCATAGTTTAATAGTGGTATTTATGTGCTACATTATGAATATCAAATATTCATAATTAATATAAAAATAAATTAACAAGACTCACATCACACCTAGTTGTAACATCATTGTCTTGGTCAAGTAAATGAGAAGTGTTTAATGTAGCACTAACATGATGGTTACTTATAAATTTTTTGTATAAAACACATGATATTTGTCATTATTTGTTATAATGAAAGAGGGAAACCCCTCCATATGGTGGTCAAGGTGAATGTCATGAACCAACCAGGGTCGACCCTGAACTGATCACCTGATCCAGCCTGCGACATGGCCTGGGGGGGGGGGGGGAATTCCCAATCCCCACGGGCTAGAAACTAGTTCAGGGAATCAAAACTAAATCGGTGGGTACGATTTGTCGCATAAAAGAAAGAAAAATATATTAATAAAAACTAAACAAATAAGAATAAAACTAGCAGTGGAATGAAAATGAGATTGCACATATATCTATGTGACCTCATGGTCACCTCTAATGACTAAGATCCTACATCGCACAGATTGGTCAAACAAGAACCCGAACCAAATAGCTGATCCTGCATCTAAAACGATAGGATATGCCTGAGAATTATAATGGTCAGTAGGTATTCTAAAATAAATTTATTCTCAGAATCCATGCATTTTGAAATTCCAAAACATCCAATTAATACTAGTTTCAACTACAATTGTAAAAATAATGTTTTCATATTTACACTGCATTTTGAAAACAAAAAATCACAATTCTATTACCCTTTCAATTTAAAAACAAGGAAAAGAAAACAAAAGAGTGTCTCACACAAACTTTTTCGAAATAACTACTTTTAATTCCAATTTAAAACCAACCATACACATAAATGTTTTCCATGAAAACACCAAAACCAAGTTCAAGGGTATGGTTCCACACACAACAAGTGAAATGGTACAAATAGTACTCTTTCCAAAGGATCTTGGAAAACCTAGGAACTCGGAGGAAGACTAGATTGTACTATACATGTGACTCATCCTGAAGGCATGCGTACTCTCGATGACATCATAACGCCCTAACTCTCTATGTTTCCCAACCTGGCCTAACTGAGGGGCCTAATCCACTAGAAGAGCAAAGTCCGTACTAAGGGCCACTAGCTGGTGCGTAATCTAAACTAGTGTAGTAATCATTCTTATTAAACCCCCTTTCTATGCAAAGTGTTCATGATATGTTCAAAAGGAGGTGTGCCAAACATTCCAACTATAAGCCATATATATATATATATATATCACCAAGCACACAACACAATCCGGAACAACCCCAACCACCCCAAGATTAGTCTCATGCAACAAAATAAATATTCTTAAGAGGAGGCCCATACTAAAGATCCTATTGTCTCGTGATTATTCAATGAATAAAGAGACCTAACCAATGAGGGGGTCTTCTAACAACCTTTTAAAAGTTTCCAAATGAGCCTTTAGGTTTACCTCATTAAACCATTTACTAAAACATTTAGAAATGTTTCCAAAACATTAATAAACATCATTACTTACAAACATGGTCAAACAGAACAAAACATGGCAATATCCTATCATGAAAACATGCATTTACTAAAACATGAATATAAAAAAACATGCCAAAAAACATTTATGAAACATTTTCAAAACAACGTTAAACACAAAAACATTTCTCAAACCAAATGGTCAATCCTCAAATAACCAATTTAAACCATGTTTTCCAAAACATATAAAGAAAAACAACCAGCATAATAGTCATTCCAAAAAAATAAAACAGTTTGTTAAAAAACATATTAAAAAATTAGAAAAATTACAAAAACTAGAAAATAATGTGACAAACTACTTTTTACAATCCCAACAAACATGAAAACACTAGAGATGGTTTTCCAATTATTTTTCAAATATGTTAATATATTAATAGAATTTATTAAAAATAAGAAAAAATTAAATTGACTTGTTTTAAAAAGAAAAAATGAGGATTCCCTTACCTCCAGGAAGAACCTGGTCATGTCAAACACTTTAGAACTTGATGAAAAATCTGTCGAACACTCGTAACCAGACCGCACCCACACGCACATACCTATATATATATAAATATGTCCGTAATCAAATTCACGTATTCCCCATTCCATGAGGTAATATGTACTTGGAGAACATATATATATTATATATATAGATAGCTTAGGTGTATGCATGCACGATCTCGGTTTCTGACCATAAATTCACTATAACAACAAAAGATACCCAAAATTAAGGCGACAAAGACCAATGCATGACCAAAAGTACTAGGGAATCAAAAAAACCAAAAGCAAACGTCTTAACAAACAATAAAATGATTCCAAAAGAACCAATACCCAAAACACACCCCAAGATATCCAACAATACTATTTAAAAGAATATGACAATTATTCAAGACCAAAAAGTGAGGCATTTACAAGCGTATAAAACAACGAAAAAAACTAATTGCGATCATTCAAACCAACATGAAATCACTACTAAAAATTAAATAAGTATGCAATAAAAGTGTGAAAGGTGTTTTAGAAATTAAATAACAACACACATGCACCATATAAATTGAAATTGGGAGTAAATGGCATGAAGCGACGACCTCAACACGTTTGAGAGAGACAAAACCACAACAGGTGGAAGAGATACTCTCCGCGGACCAATTACAAACACTAGACACAAAACAAGATGCACAAAAACATCCCAATGATTTTAGAATTTGGTTAAAATGAAGAGAAAATAACCAACATAAATAAATGAGGTTATACCAAATTTTTGATGCATTGAGACAGAGAAACTGCCAGGTGAAGGGCCTCGCGCTGAAGCTAGTAGGCTAAGAGGAGGGGAGTGGGCCATTGCCAGTGGGTTGAGCCAAGCAAAAGGTGGTTAAAGGGGCTCTGACACCGGTTGGATAGGGAAGGGGGCGACCTCGTGCTGGCTGGACAAGTAGTGCTGAGGTCACGCAATAGGCTAGGCTTGCACATTGGGGGAGTGGCCGGAGGGGCGGCAGCTAGACGACGTAGGAGGGGGGTGAAAATCGAACGGTGCAGGGGAGAAAATTGCGAGATGGGTGGATGTGTGCAAGGAACTAGGAAAAATAACATGGGTGGCGGGCTTCGCGTAGGGAAGAGTAGAAGTGATGAGAGGTAGGTTCATGTGGGGAGGAGGAGCTGGTGTGGTTGGCTTCGTGCATGGAAGAAGGAGGAATGGAGGCGGGGGTCCTCGTGTACAAATCGGAGAACGAATACAGGGTGGGGGGCTCTATCAGGTAGAATAGGATTTCTCTATTTTTTTCATTTCATTTTATAAAAAAAACAAGGATAATAATAATATTAATATTAATAATCATAGTATTATTATTATTATTAAAAAATTATGTATTTATTTCATTTTATTTAACCCATTTTTAATATATTTTATTTTAAATCTAATAGTATAATTTATTCTTAAAACTAGGTAACTCCATGGTCGGTGCACGATTACCCGCACCCGGATACACGATTGAGTATGTCATGCTCAACCCGAGTCACCCGACACTACCCACTTATAATGATGATCCACATGCTCATCACACGACATAAAAAAACATGCAAGTCATGCACCATAACCCAATGCACTTGGGCATCCATGCGAGATGATCGTTCAATAGTGAAAAGAGCTTCCAAAATATTAAAACTTGACATGCCTGCTACCAAAAATGAATATAATAATTAAAACAATTAAAAATAAAAAATCTACCAGGTCGTGGTGTGAAAATTCTGCCCACCATAGAGAATTTCATCCCCTAAAAAGTCTAAAAGGCCAAATATAGCCAGGAACTGAATCCATGCCCGAACACAGCCAAAAGAAACAATGAGTTTTTGGGTGACAATTTACTCCACAAATCACACCCGAGAAACCAAGAATAAGCCACACTCAAAACATGGGAAAAACTCAATGGGTTCTCCATACCACAAGGACTAGAACCATACATTCCCAACTAGTATACTGAGAAATTGGGATATATTAATTATCCAAAAAATCAAAAAACACTAGAGGAAAACCCACAGAGGAATCCGAACTAAGAAGGGGCCCATAAACAGCACCCATTAGTTTCACCAAATATTTCCCTAACAAACACAAATGTGACCATACTAAAAAGTAGAACATGTCGGTTTATTCATGGGACCAATACCTCTTTGATAAATCTGAGTGACTTAGAAACCATAGTAAGAGTAGATAAGGTTTCTTGAATTGTTGTAAAAGAATATAATCACACCACTACAACAAGAATGAACTTACAATGACAACAACAAGAATAGGACAAGGGAAATTCAGATATTTCACTCTTCAATGCTGAAAACATGATCCAGAATGAAGTTCCACACACCCTCACCAAATCCTGACTGTGCGCAAGCTTCACCCAGAAACCTGGGGCTGGGGCTCTGATGGCCGAAGCATCTTATGCCTCCCAGTCAGGTTCTAGAATCCCCCTACCATAACTTCTTCCTCGAACAAAACATTATTCAGATCATTTCCCATTTAGCCAAACTGTCACCCAAAACCAGGACAACGAAGGGATGATTCAAGATGTCTTAGGATGCTCAAACTGGAAACACTAGTGGCACGCAAGGTAAAAGTCTGACAAAACGTAAGCCAACACTAGTGAAAAAAATCCTTCAAAAACAGGTTCCTCTAGTACACCATTCTCACCAGATGGGGAAACCTCACAAAAACTGACCACACCCCAAATCCTATTGAACATGAGGTACAAAAACCTCCACTAGTCCAAAACTAGACCGTCACACAACCCGATACGACACGAACCTTAACGACCATGGGAGTTCCCAATAACCTAAAGGCCCACCCTAATTATCCAAACCACACATTTTCCTCTAATGGACATTGAATACCCTGATATATAGGCCACACATGAAAAGTTACAAAAACTAAGCATGACTCATTGGAAACCGTAGCAACCTTTCTGGCCAGTATACTCAGGACAACACGAAAAACATAAATACGATTAGAATCAAGACAAAGCTCAATCAAAGAAACAACCCAAGAAAAGGGAAACATTAACATAATCCAAACATATACAAAAAAACCAAAAAATTACTTTTCCAAACATTTCTATATCTTTTAAATTTTTAAAAATCACTAATGGCACCTTATGAACAATCACATATACATCCATCCAATCCCTCTTACATCATCTACGGACAAGTTCTACCACAAAATATCTTCACATATTCATGCACACGTGACCCTATATATAGAAAATAATTGTTCAAACATCTATTTCCCTTATCAAGACCAGGAACACCAAAATTTTTCAAATCGAAACACTTACTCTTTAAAACACACTTCACTAATTTCAAAACAATTTATAAGAAACACATTTACATTTCAAAACCAATTTCAATTTTGATAAAAACATACATCAACAAAGATTAAAATGAAACACAGCCCATAAAATCCCACTAGAATGAGGAAATAGTACATATTCCAGACCCGGTGGCATGGTGGTGAGCCATGCCCCATGTAAGGCATTGAACAAAGAGGACCTCGAATCCGTAGTTTGGACACCACAGGGGTCTCTACCCCATGTGAGGCCACAACATGAGCCGATTCACCTCCATTGTTATCCCTAAATCCAAAACAACCCATGAAAAAAGAATCAAAACCTGGATTACCCCTGGTAACCTAGGTCTCATCATGAGCAGTGGTGATCAGGCACCGACCCGTAACCTTCCTCCTAAACCCTAACAATAATTTTATTCTTCTACCTAAAATCTGAAATAAAAATGGGCCACTATGATACCATTTCTTCATGAACTAACCCGGGTCGACCCTAAACAGATCACCCGAGCTGGCTCATGACATGGCCCGAGGGGCGTTCCCAATCCCCATGGGTTGGAAACTAGTGTCAGGCATTAAAACTAAATATATGGGAATTATTTTTCCCATAAAATATGGACAAAAAAATTAATAAAAACTAATCAAAGAATAAGAAAACTAGCAGTGACTAGAAAACGAGACTGCACATACCTTCATGTGACCTCTTGGTCACCTCCAACCACTAACAGCATGCCACACACAGACATGAGAAACAATAACCTGAACCAAAAAGCTGACCCTGCATCTAAAAAGATATGATAGGCGTGAGTATTAAAATTCTTAATAGGGATGCCAGAAAAAATGAACCACAGAATCCATGTATTTTCCAATTCCAAAACAGCACATTAATAGTAGTTTTATCTAAAGTTATAAAAATTAGGTTTTCATATTTACACTGCATTTTGGAAACTAACAATCACAATTCCATTGCCCTTATAATTTAAAAACAAGGAAATGAAAACAAAATGGGTGCTCAAACAATCTTTTCCAAAACAGTTATGATAAAGTTCATTTAAAAAAACATACACACAAAAATTTTCCATGAAAACACTAAAACCAAGTTCAATGTTATGATTCTACCAAAATCAAGGGAAATGGTAATAATAGTACTCGTACCAAAGGATCATGGAAAACCTAGGAACTCAGAGAATGACCAGAACCTTCTATACATGTGACTCATCCTAAAGGCATGCCTACCCTCGATGACATCATAATGCACTAATGCTCGGTGTTGTCCTATTTGTCCATACTAAGGGTCCTAATCCCCTACCATATCAACGTTTGTACTAAGGACCACTAGCTAGTGTGTAATCTAAAATATTGTTGCAATCATTCTTAGTAAACCCCCTTGCTATGCTGAGTTTTAATGTTATGTTCACAAGTAGGTGTACCACACATTCAAACAATAATACATATATATATCTATGTCATGAATCATGCAACACAATCTGGAACCACCCCAACCTCCTCAAGATTAGTCTCATGCCACAAAATAAATATTCTAAATAGGAGGCCCATACCAAGGACCCTCTTGTATCATGATCAATTGATGAAGCAAGAGAGAAAACCAAATAGGGGTTTTTCATCAAACCATTTCAAATCCTACAAACGGGTCTTTAGCTTTACCTCATTAAACCATTTACCAAAACATTTTTAAATGCTTCCAATATAGTAATAAACATCATTTATTACAAACATGGTTAGACAAACCACCCCATGACAATATCCATTCATGAAAATATGCATTTACCAAAATATGAATTTAGAAAAACATGCAAAAAGGATAAACATTTACGAACCATTTTCAAAACAACATTAAACACCAAAAGATGTCCTGAACCAAATGGTCAATACTTAATGAACCCATTAAAACCCATGTTTTCCAAAACACTTAAAGCAACCCAAACAGTTTAGTAGTCCTTTTTTTAAAAAATCAAACAGTTTGTTAAAAATTATATTAACAAATCAGAAAAATTATGACAAATGGAAAATAATGTAACAAAATACTTTTAACAAGCCCAAATGGTCAAACCTTAAAGAACCCATTAAAACCCATGTTTTCCAAAACACTTAAAGCAACCCAAACAGTTTATTTGTAATTCCATAAACATATCAAACAGTTCGTTAAAAATTATATTAACCAATCAGAAAAATTACACAAACTAGAAAATAATGTAACAAACTACTTTTAACAATCCCGAAAAACTTGAAAACACTATAGTTGGTTGACCAATTATTTTTCAAAGATGATAATCTAGAAAAATAATTAATTATAAACATGTAAGGATTAAATGAACTTATTTTGGAAAGGGAAAATGTGAATTCACATACCTCAAGGAAGATCCATGTCATGTTGAACACTTTGGAACTTGACGAAAAAGGTGAGGACCACTCGTAACCAGCCCGCACTCGCACGCACATACTTATATATATACACATATATCCATAGTCCAATGCATGTATTCCCCGCGCTATGAGGGAATACCTACTTGGAGTACATATATATATATATATTATATATATATATATACCTTAGGTGTATGTGTGTGCATCCTCAATCGTTGACCATAAATTCACTATAATAACAAAAGATGCCCAAAATTAAATCGGAAAAGACCAACACATGGCCAAAAGTGCTAGGGACTCACATAAACCAAATGCACGTGTATTAACATACAATAAAATTCTACCAAAGGAATTATACACCAAACACTTGCCAAGATATCCAACAATACCATTAAAAAGAAGATGAAAATTATTCAAGACCAAAATCTGAGGCATTTACATGTACATAAAAGAACGACATAAAAAACTAATCTTGATCAATTCAACCTACACTAAATCACTAAAAAAAATAAACTATGTATGCAATAAAAATGTGAAACATGTTTTAGAAATTAAATAACAACACACAAGCACAACATGAATAGATATTGGGAGTAAAGGGCATGAAACGCCTACCTCGACACATAGGAGAGTGACAAAACCACAACAAAGTGAATAGAATCACTCTGTAGGACAATTAAAAACCCTTTACACCAAACAAGATGCACGAGCACAACCCAAATATTTTAGAATTTCATTAAAATGAAGATAAAATACCCAAAATAAAGAAATGAGGTTATACCAAAATTTCGTCGTGCTAGGACAGGGAAACCACCACGTGAAGTGGCTCTCACTGGAGCATGTTTTCTAGGAGGAGGGGAGTGGGCTCTACTAGTGGGTCACGCCAAGGAGAAGTGGGTAGAGGTGGATCTTACACCAGATAGATAGGGATGGTGGGTGGCATCATACTAGGTGGATAGGGGGTGCTGAGGTAGCGCAACAGGGTAGGGTCACGCGTCGGTGGCAGAGGCCGAACAACGCTTAAGGAGGGAAAAAATCGAACAATCCTTGGGAGAAAACTGGGAGATGGGTGGATGCGCATGAGGAACCAGGAAGATGAATGGGGGTGATGAGCTTCGTGTGTGGAAGTAGAAAAATGATGAGAGGCAGCTTTGTGACGGGAGGAGGAGCTGGGGAGACTGGCTTCATGTAGGGATGAAGGAGGACTGAAGGTGGGGGTCCTGGGGTACAAATAGAAGAACTAATAGGGGGAAGAGGTGGATTCGCCGGGTAGAATAGTGTTTCACCATTTTTTTCATTTCATCATATAAAAAAATAATATTAATCCTAAGGATGATAATAATAATAATAATAATAACAACAACAAGAATAATAATAATCATATTATTATTATTGTTATTATCAAAAAATTATTTATTTATATCATTTTATTTAACCCATTCATAGTTTATTTTAATTTAAATAGAATAGTATTATTTATTCTAAATACTAGGTAACCCTACAGTCCATGCATGACTACACACACTCAGATGCATGGTTGAGTATGTCGTGATCAACCGTGTCACCTGACACTACCCTATTACAGTGATAAGCCACATGCTTATCACACAACTTAAAAAACATGTGCATGTTACGCACCACAACTTAATGCACCTAGGCATCCATGTGGGCTGACTGCGCAATAGTGAAAAGTGCTTCCAAAATTTTAAAACATTACCCGACTGCTACCAAAATTTAAAATAATAATTAAAACAATAAAAAATAATAAATCAACAAATTCAGGTTTTCATAGTCAAATAGAAGTAGATATTATATAACTCAATCACACTAATGTGTACAATCCAATTAATATTGAATCTAGAAGTGTATTTTCATATTTTATGATTTCTTCTGAATACTTTAGTAGAAAACACTAAAAATAGTTGTATAGGTATAGGTATGAATCCTTTGAAATGTTTAATGAGTTCAGGAATGATGTTGAGGATATTATTCACATAATGATAAAGAAAGTCTGATTCAATAGAGGTTATGAAAATCATAACTAAGAGTTTATTGGAATTCTATTAGAGTATGTGAATTTTACTCAACTCACCCCTCCACATATGAAATAATTGAATGGTGTTAGTGAAAGGATGAATCATGCCTTATTATTTATTTTGAATTCAATAATGAGTATATTAATTTAAAATAAAAATGTTTAAAATAATACTTGAACTAACTAAAGATGAAAATAGTATTCCCAATGACTTATGGAGTTAAATGAAATTTTTTTTTTCAAATACTCTCATATGGGTGTGTTAGGTTTTTGTTTTGTCTAGATAAAACAATAAGTTATTACCTTGATTCATGAAGGTTATATTTATAACTTACTATAATAGGGGTATAATAATAATTTGATACATTATATAAAGGTGTAGTGGTTTCTATGAAATCAATATTCCATAAGGGGAAACACATCCTCCAGAAGGATAATGGTAGATTGAATGACTTCGATGAAATTAATTTTAATGGTACAAAATTGTTGGTACAATAATATATTTCATATGGTATCATGGATTTAGTTATTCCTATTATTAAGTTACTATATTGAATCACTATAGAGTTTAGGGGAGAAAATAGATATGATTTACTAGTAACATATATTGGTGTTTAATTAGTGAATGGTAATAATTACCCTCTATGATACAATGAATAAGTTGGGATCCTATAATCATTAAAAAATTAAATGAGTCCCGTGATGGATTCTCTGTACAAAAAAACATATGAGGGATTTTTTTAATCTTCTGGTATAAAAAAAGACCATTGGGTTTATATGTATTCAATAAAAACAAGGAAATTTAAGATCAATTAAATAAAAATAAATAATGACTACTCACTAATGGGATTAAATAACATTAATGAATTTATTATAAATCCACCTCTTATCCAATTTATATTTTCAAATCATTCATAATTATGTATTCTAAAATCATTCCATGACTATGACTCTTGTAATTTTGATGTGAAAAAAGAATTCCATAATGGGAACCATTTGAAATATGTGTACATGACACACCCAGAAGTGTTTATATCTCTATAATTCTATAAAAATTATTCATGTTTTAGAGAACCATTTATGGATAAATAAAATCATCTAGTTCATCGAAGTTATGGTTTAGTGAAGCTATAACATAATTTGGTTTCATTATCATTGAATGTGTGACATGTGTTTATTGTGTTTTTATTAAATTATAATCAATCTTATAAAAGTATATGTTGATGAAATATTAATAATTATAAATTTGATACCATCATTACATATAGTTAAGGAATTATTTAAAAAGTGATTCTTAATTAAAAAACTAGACTAAGCATTCTACATTATATGGGTCATGATCAAGCCTCATAGATAAAAAAGGATCCCGGGACTTTGTCAATGTACATACATTGGCCCAATACACAAAAGGTTAAATATAAAAAATTCCATGAGGTGATATTATCTAGTATAATATTGTTCCAAACATTCCTAGAAGAGGTTTCATTAAACCTAACAGGATTGTGAGAGAATGAGTATGGTCTCATTTTCTTAGTTGATACGATCAGTCAGTTAAATTATGTTATTTATAAGGAATGATATTTACTATGATTTAAGAATTGTATGAATATATCCAGATTACCAGGTGAATAAAAGTGTATTTCTATTTAAGTTATCGATAAGTACGTAAAGTGAACTAAATATATGTTAATGATGTATGGATTACACGAGGAGTAATCTATAAGTGGACATTCAGTTTCTCACTTTGAAATAGATAAAAATGATCTAAATTCATAGTAATGATATGTATTTTTATCAAAATAGGTGACGTGAGCTGAAAGAGTTCAAAGAAGATAGTTGTCGTTAATTATACTAACGAGTCAAATTATATTGAATAGTATGTTTCTGTTAAAGAATTAATTTAGATTCACTACATTATTTGATATCATTATGTAATGTATAAATCCAATATCATATCTTAGTTTACTATGATAACACTGTACATGTTTCTATATCTAATGATCTAAGGAAACCTCAAATGGTTAATTCATTTAATTCATATGTTTGAAACCCTGAGATATTTTTCCCACGGGGTATTTCTTTCAGTGAGACGAGTATCCATTGAGGGAAATTTGTGGACAACATGACAAAGGCTCTATCTTTGTATAGGCATCAGAATAATGTGAGAGATACTGGAATGTTGTTTTTTAAGAGTTCCCTTTAGTTAAATTTGGTGTATATTGAATTTAGTTACCTCTACTTACATCAATGTACTTAATGATTATATGAATGAATTTTCTTTATTATATATGATGTTTCTTATCAAATCAAGATGATTTATTTGCATGGCATAATATGTGATAATTTCTTACGAATATGTATTTAATGGAAATATCATAGAAGTTCCCTACTATAATGATATCCTGATGGTTCTATGATAGTATTCTAGAAAAAATAATCTATAAATAGGGTATGTTTTCTAAAATACATGTATCATATAATATATAATGGAAAAGAGTCTCATAAGACATTAATATATATTTGGATAGTGTTCACTCATGGTAATGTAATATCATGGTATTCTTGGAGAACTATACTTCGTTAAATTTTGTTTAAATCTATAAATAATATTTAATTGGATGCTTACTAGGATATAAATGGAGTAATAAGATGTTCCTATGGGTATAGTCACGAATTTAAGGAAAATTGGGCCATATTGTTCACATTTCATTACTCTGAACAGGGTTAGAGGAAACCATGTGAGGTGGAATGCCAAATAAAATAGCAATTAACAAAGGAAATCCAAAAACATTATGCATCTTTTTCTACTTGTGTAGGCCTCTATAGGAAAACATGTATCTTAACCCCTTTAGGATAGTGGTAGGGACATGGTTTGCACACCGTTTGGAAAACTATGTAACCAAACCATGTGCCCCATTAAAAAGTTAGAATTTACGAAATTACCGATTCATATTTTAAGTTCCTCAATTTATTTTCTCCCCATATCTTCCCCCTCCTACCTAGTGATAAACCTAGCATCCAAACTATTCCCAAGGATTGATCATCTTTTTTTATTTTCCATTTGGAGTGTTTTCGCTTTTAGATCAAGGCTAAAAAAATTTCATGATCTTCTTGATTAATTTTTTTTGGATTATGGAATGTAGATATTTTATACTTTTTCTATATAAAAATATTTATCTTCTTCAGCTATATCATATGTTACGTATTAAAATGGTTATTTAATTTTGATCTAATTCTATCCTTTTTGGTGTATTCATCTTGAGATTTTAGGTCGGTGGTGGGAAAATTATATACCATAGTTTTGTTGTAGAGTTGTGCATGTTTGGATTTGAAATTTACTTCCTCTTGTCATTAATTTGTTTCTGTGGGTATGATACGGGGAATTGGTTAGATAAATGATGAATTAGACACCTCATAATTTCTATGGGATGTGTTGAGGATTATATGACTGGTTTAGGACCATGAATGGGGTGTTCCATAATCATTGATCATGGAAAATTATCATGTTAAGAATACATCAAATTTTCGATATAATAAATCCCCTGAAAAATATGTTAAACTATTGGTTTAAGTTATAAAGAGACCATAATAGTAGTTGTGTATAGTTTTTGGATTTGAAACAAGTGATCATTTGGAATGAAATTAGAAAGGGTTAAATAGATTCATTTGAATATGTCAAATAGATCGTGCATTTTTAATAAAAATGAGTAAATAAAACAATTAGTATAAATTGAATACTATGAAAAATGGGTTAATGCATGAAAATTTAGGAATATATAAAATGGAATTACGTATAAAAATATTTCATAATGATATATTGGTTATGGTGTAAAAAGGGATATGATTTAATTGGGGATGGCTAAGTAAATGATAAATGTGTTACTGAGTTATTAATTGATGATGATTTATATGTTGTATGAAATGTGAATTTTAAATGTTATGTGTGTTGGTATTTAATTTTTTGATCTGGTTTATGTGGTAAATGTATATATAAGAATTTTCATTATTTATGGTGGTGTGAGATAAATAACCGAGTCTCCTCCCAGATGTTGGTTCAGACTGAGACTCTAAACCTCACCCTTGAATACATGAGTTATAAAGTCAATCTAATGCTCTTGGCCCCTAATAGTAAAATTGTATGAGACTACATGGACTCAGGCTCTAAGGTAAGTGTGTTATGATTATTTATGAATTTTTTATCCCCTGTGAGATAGTGATGTTGATTATTCTCTTATGCAAGATAATTGAACAACATAGGCCGCTGTGTAAATGAATTACGTGAATAACCCATGGCATATGTGATGAAAAATTTTTATTAATAATGATAGTAGAAATGTTGAAATGTAAATAATAGTGGAATTGGTTAATGTAAATATTGATCTCTGATAGAACATAAGTGGTATTTTGTTTTCCTTCTAATTTATGTCATACCTACGTGAACATTCTCATTAGACTAGAGATTCTGTAGACTCCATTCGTGGTGGATAATTAAGTTGTACTCACACCCTACTCATGCCGCCATTTGGTAACCAAGTAGATATCATGTTGGAACTTCAGAAAAAAGTGAAAAGGAACTTTGGTAAGGGGTTGAGTTGGGAATGGGATGATCATGAAGGTGGGATCTATACATGGTGTCAGGACATATTTCTGGATTTATCTCTTTCTCCATTGTTTGGGTTTTTCTTCACACTTGAACTATTCACATAAGAAGTTATATTTATCTATAGGATGTTTTTTATATACTATTTGGGAAATGTTTTGTAATACATGTTTCTTTTTTGAGTTTATTTTTCACTTATATCTTATGTTATCTTTTGTGTATTACTCTGGAAAAAAGGGTATAATCTCCCCATGTGATCAATTAGACCCTTGCAAGTACATGGAAACCTCTGGTGTACGAGGAGGTGTGTTGACATAAATTGGTGACCCTAATAGGGGAACCAATTTAGTGGGTCCTCGGTATGGGATGATACAAAATTTTATCAAATAAGGTTATATTATGTGGTATTTATTTTTGGGGATGATAGATAGGATATTAGTGAGCGTACTGTCCTGGAAATGAGATCATTATTAAGAGTGGCTAATCCTTGTATGAGGGATAAACCATGTACCCAAGGTGGTAATTTCTGTTCATAGGAAGTTTTGATATCGTTGAATGATATTTCACCATTGTGTGATTAACATGTTTTGTAATTTTCCTATTTAATGATATTTATACCATGGAAGGAATGGGATGAGGTTATGAATTCATGCATCATTTTATGATCCTAGTGATATAGGTGGAAAGCCTCATGATAGGAACACATGATATGGGTGTATTAGACATAAAATGTATGATGCATTTTATATTATTAAAAATTTTAAGAAAACGGTGTCTAATAAGATGATGAGAATGGATAAAATAGAAATAATTTTAAATAATGGTAATTGAATTTTTCATAACAAAGATTCATAAATGTGTTAAAATGTTAGTTGTCAATTGTTTTTAAATGGGAAATGTTTTAAAAAATGATTGATTTAGGTTTTGAGAGTGGGAATGGATTAAAAAAATTCAAATGGGGGACTTATAATTAGGTATAGTTGGTTAACTAATGTTATCCATAAGCCACAGTGGGTATGGGAAAATTTATTGTTCATGATATGACATGGTCTAATGGGACAGTGCATGTGAAATGGGTTGATAATGGATAATGGATACCTCTTTTATGTAATTTTGAATGTTTTTTGTTTTGTGAAATGTTTTTTTCCTAGTTCTGTAAGAAGATTTCAACCTTGAAATTGTATTAAAGGTGGAAGTTAAGATGATGTATCTGATAATTGTCTTCCAATGGTGTAGAAAGGTATATTTTTTAATCATGGTAATAGGGGTGAAAATAATTTCAATGAAAACATTTCTCATTTTATAAGGATGATGGAACATGACCTACAGAGGTTTGTGACAAGTATGTTGGAGAAAACTAGGTATTTACAACAACAACACCATATAACTATTACTAGATAGGGTGACCAAGATGAATCTATGTTATGGATAGAGTCCATATATATGATCCATGATGACCTATAGACTCCTCCTTATAAGAGATTCAATCTGGTGGATTATATGCCACGGGGTAACGAAATTTGATTTTGGTGAATTATGGTTTATACCCAGTAAAATAATGGTATGATATGGTTTTATTTTAAGGAAATGTTTCTACAATACAGATATTTGGAGACTTTGATACATGAGATGTTGTATTGTTTATGTGGTTGACTAAGATGTCTATGTCAGGGATAGATTAATCTTGTTATTTCATCAAATTTCAACATTTTGGTCCATATATGGTGGAGGATGAGGCGGGTATAGTGTGAAGTTTCCATGATGTACATAGAAATGGGATTAAGTACCTAGTAAATTTATTTTGTTTAATGTGGATTAAAGATGTGCTAGATCATGCCCTTATTTTAGAGGGAAATATCAAGGAAGATTTTTGTGGTGGATGTGTAACCCAAGTTGGTGACCACGTGGAATAACATCTGATAAAAGGAAGTGAAATTTTTATAATTTATACTATTATGGTCTTAGATAGATTATTTATTAGAGAGAAACCACCTCTCTATATTGTGATTGTGTTTTCTACTAACAATGTTTCAGGTCAAGACAGCTGATCCATTAGTGCCCCTGAAAAATGAATGAGTGTCGATCATGAGACCGAATGATGCATGTGGAGAGGTTCTATGGGAACCCTAAACTAGTGGGTTACGAGGGAGGTATAAGACTAGTTCAGATAACATTCATGGGTTAGTTACCTCATATTAGGCATGCAGTTCCAGTTCAACCGACTATACTGGTAGAGATGGGGGCCACTGTCTTCTTGGATAGGAGCATCCATAAAATTCGAATAGTATTTTACAAGGAACTCAGACTAGATCCTAGAATATATGGGTCAGTCATCGTCGTGTATTCCATTCTACACATGGACGTGGTGAGGTTAGACCGACCACAGTTTGAGGTATGATTCATGTAGCTTTCATGCTTTCAAATGTTTTGATTGATAAATATACATCACCTAATTTTATCTTTGATAAGATCAGATGTGTGTTTTTTATAGAGTTGGAGTATATGTGTGAATTTATACCAATTGATAAATCATTATGGGTGGTAGAAAAAATATCATGTGATGTAAGGAATGTGTGCTTGATGTAACACCCATATTTTTTCTGAAATATTTTCCATAAATAGTTTTTTTCATAAATATATTTCATTGCTTGAAATCATGAGTTTAAAAGAACCATGAGACACCCATGGTTTAAAATGACCATTATAACCTAGCAGTTATTTTATCATGAATAAATAAATATAACATATGAAAATGTATAGTGAATTCTTCGGCTACCAATTATTTATGAAAAATATAAACCAATTAAATGGAATGTAATTGATTTCATTTCATATAAATTTAGTGAATAATAATTAGTAAAGGAAAGTAATGAAATATTTAGGTTATATATTTTATAAAATATTTTTTATATTTTTCTGATAGATATTTTAGTCATTAGGTTTGAATATACCCTATTTGATGTATAAAAACCTATATTTATCAAAAGGGTAATTTGACTTCTTTTTAATGGAAAACCAATTTTGAATTAAAATTTTATCACATTAATAATTTCTATATATAAAAATAAAATTTTTCTATGGAATTATATATAATAATTGACTTGTAATTAGTTTTTTATATTATTATGATAATATTCATGTTTTGATGAACCGTAAAAATACATGAAATTTTAAGTGAAAAAAATTTATTCATCATGGTAATTTATTTTCTAAAATTATATTATTTAATAATTTCAATGTACAAATATAATAAATTGTTATCATTAAATATAAATCTGGTCACTAGAATTAATTTTACTTTGAATTTAGAGATAAAAACATGTCAATCTTTTGAAATATTTTTATCTTTTAAAAGATGTTTTCTCATTCCTAGAAAGATATTAATTTTAATTTCATTCCATCACCATAAATGATTTGAATTTGGAAAAATGGATTCCATATCTGGAATCGGACGGTCCCAATTATTTAAATATTTTTGTTTTTTTGGAAATATGAATAGTATGTTTAGTAATTTTTTATTAATACGATAATAGGGTAAATCGGCTAAATAAGTGTAAAAAGAATATTATAAATTTACCCGAACAATTGTCTTAATATCATTGGATGACTATGTTTTTGGTTAAATCATTTTTGGGTCTAAATGGTATCCTTTGGAAGCCATTTAGATGAGATCAGGTCATTTAATTTATTTTATTTAATGAAAAGTTAAGTGTGTCCTTCTAAAATTTTAATAACTATATCATTTTTAATATAACGTTATACAAAATATAAATTTTATTAAAAATAATACTTTTAAATATTAATTTTTTTTCTTCATCATGGTAATATAATTTTTTAGTAAATAAATATTTACTTTAAATTCTAATATATTGGAAATGAAGAAATTATTCAATAGACTACAAATTAATAAAATATTAATTATTAAAATGATAATAACAATTAAAAGACTCAAAACATGACCAAATATTATTGTCTATGTATATATCATCCATTATCATACAAGGGTCGAGTTATTGACCATGTGGATCCATATAGAAAAGATTATGACACAGTTAATATATTATATAAAGTGTTGATAATGTTTTCACAATCATACATTAATAAATATAAAACTTAATATTTTTTATTTTCTTGAATATATAATCAATTATTAGTATTATTATAAAATCAATTGAAATTATTTTTATCTTGTTATTTTATTTTTAATTTTTATTCAAAAAAAAGTATATCAAGTATTCACATAAAACTAATGTTGTAATTATATTACTAATGGAGATATAAAATATATATTAAAATACATATTATTTTGGATAATTAATATATCCAATGAATTTTCTAGAAGAATATAATCTCATAAGAATATAATAAAATATTTTTATGAAGATAACTTGTTATCAAAGAATTTTAAAAACTCAATGAAATGATTTGTAAAAAAATTGACACTATTCATTTTTTATCAAAATTATGTTTCATTAAATTATAAAAAAATCATAAAACATTTTTCTAAATATTGAATAAATTATTTATGGAAAGGAATGTGATAATGTATTTAAATTTGGTATAATGTACATCAAATAAGTAAATATATCACCTTTTAATCTTAAAATATTTTTTTATCATAGTTAAAAATAAAATAGAATAACTATGTGTTAATAAAAATGTTAAGGATTAAATTGATAGAAAAGTTGTCTAAAATTTATTGTTTTATGAAATTAAAAACTTTTATCTTCTAATATTCTATATGTTATCATTTTGGATTTTTTTTGTATGTGGTTTGGTTTTATTATAAATTAATATTTTTGGAGGTTCCCTAAGTGCCCTTCACCAAAATTATAAAAGTTAACCTCCTACCTCACTGCTTGAATTCATTTTCAACCTTCAATATCATCCAGATGACCACAATTTTCTTTCTGAACTTCCCTAGTCACATTATAGAGGTTTTGGTCATCTCCAATGACAAACACTAGTGACATAAGAGGTGATCTAGAGGGAGATTGTCGAGGAAGAGGTAATCTCTTCTACCGATTCTTTTAAAGTTCATTCTTTTAATACTTCCACATCTTGAGTTCATTCCATTATAATGTAATAACTCTAATATAACTCATATGAAAAAATTTTATTATTATTATTGATCAACCTTATTGCATCTTCTATCCATCCTACGAAAAATGAAATCACTACTTGTGTGTACGTATGGCTAACAGTCTCCACGTCGTGGTGTAATATGATTTAAACCACAATCTTACATGGATGGATATAATTGTGGAAATAATAATTACATTTTATTATGATGTCACAATTGTATAACGTAATACCATCCAAATCCATAACATTTTTAAATAATGGGAATTATATCATCGCTCATGCGCACGTACAACCTACCACATCAACGATGTGATGTGACTCATTATACCGGATACCAATTAAATAATAATTTTATAAATTTATATAATGAATATATATGGTATATACTTTGTTAATATCATTTTAATGATATAACTGTGTTTTTATAAGGAGAAAAATAACTTATTCCATAAAATAAGCATTGGAAAACAAATCCATTAATACCTGAATAACGAGTAATAATGAAATTATATTAAAAATGGATGATAAAATGATCAAATTTTATATAATGAAAATGAAAATGATTCCTGAATAAGTCAATGAAATAAATTAAATCATCATGTAGGTGTTCTGGATATAAAAAATTTATTTTTGACCTAATTTAAGGGATGATTTTTCAATCTCTTTCTTTTAAGAGATTATTTATGAATAAGTATATAATGTAGTATATTTATAATCAATTGCCATGTTACATAAATATGTATTCCAAAAAAATTTATCTATCATTCAAAGAAATAAACTCAATTTTATGTATTGATGAATCATTATTAAATGATATTAAATGAAACTTTTTTCTATTGAATGTGAACTACTTTTTTACATTCCAACAAATTTACAAGAATAATTTTTTAATTTAACTTATACAACATGAAAAAATATATCATTTTTCATAACACCTTAAATCCAAGAAGATTCCTTCATAATATTTCATTTATATTTTCAATTAAATTAAATTATTTTATAATTTCTTGACACATTGGAAAAAGAAAATGGTTTTAAAGAAGAAAGGATATTTTCTTTAAGAATTCATTTCATGTTTTATATCAAAATTATATTCCATCTAATATGAGATTATTTAATGAGGTTATGTTTTATGTATAATAACCAAATTATTCATATTTTTTTTGTGTTTATGGTGGAATTATATTTAGGAAATATTTTTTTTACATGGATTCTGTTGTTGTGTAATGATGTTAAATGAAACCCATTTTATTCCCCAGGTAATTATAAATGAATTTCTTTGTAGAACACGTATAAATGATTTGATTAGGTTATTGTTGGGACCTAAATCTCCCTCTAATTCATTGATTAGTGATTTGTATCCCATGTGATAAATATGTCTAAAATGGGAAATGATCTCGGTTTAATAATACATGGCTAGAATGAGGAGTGAAATAGATTAATTAATGGACTTTGTTCTCTATTATGGTCGTATAAATGAGACTTGACTAATATTAATTGATTTTCTATGCTTAACTATATGAAAAAAATTGTATTTTGTAGGACTTTGGGGACTGTGTTCATTAATTCTTATGAGATTTTATGATTTATCCCATGAAAAGATATCATGATCATTTATATGCAAGATATGATTTTATATTTGTTATGTTCTTATATAATATTTTTATGATATGAATGATATCTCCCTTGTTTTACCATACTAAGAATCTATGATCACCCTTTTATATGGTTACCTTTCCTAGGTCATGAATCTAGGTCTTAGGTATGACATGTCAAAAAGGGGTATAGTTATGAAGAAATAAGTGGGTGAAAATTTAGATGTCTTATGAAAATGTTTTTTACGATTATCGTTTTCTATATACATTAATCACATACATTCCTAGTATGGATCTGTTATTGTTTTATGAATATTATTCAATTTTGTAGTAATATCCATGTATGTATAGTATGTTCTCTTGTATTAGGAATTATGTCACTGGTATAGAAAACTATTGGAAACTAGGATGAGGAAACATTAGTAGGAACCATTAGGATATGTTGATATATAGGTTAAAATCCAAGTGTTTTAGAAATTATGTTTAATAACCTATGATAAATTCTAATGTTCCCTAAAGTGAACTTTTATTATCCACTATGTGGTTTCCCATTATGGTTATTGTTTCTTACACTACTCTTTTTGGTTTTAGTCAATGTGTACAACCTAAATGAACCACATTATTGATTAATGTGAGGGTAAGTGCAATGATTTACCTCATGAAAAACCAAATCTTATGGTTGTGGTAATGTAAAATATGATATCTATGATCACACAACATTATATATTTTTATATCATGCAAGAAATACAATCACACAATGGAGGGAATAACATTATATTGAGTCCTTCATGTGGTATTATCCACCATTTTTATCGGGCCTTCTGAGCCACTAGTGGCTAAACAATGGATCAGTACCATTGAAAAGTAATTTTCAGTTCTCCAATGTTTATATCATGATAAAATCATCTTAGTAGTCTATCATTCAGAAGGTAATGTTGATCAATGGTGGAAATTTATCAAGAATATTAGGCAAAGATATTAAATTGAACCCATAGAATGGGATGAATTCATGAATATATATTTTGACAAGTAAATTAATAATATTCTTTGAAAAAATATGTAAAAAGTGTTCCTTCAGCTTAATAAATGGATGATGAATTCATTGGTACATAAAAAGTAAATTTTACTAGACTATCAGGATTTGGTTTTGGAATTATTATCCAACCAGATAGTATAATTGGTCGATTGTGTAGGGGTTTTAAAACCAAATCTCAAAAAGGAATTTTCCATAAGAGACATCAGTATAAATGAGGAATTGATCAATTTTCTATTCATATTTAGATAGATATTGAAGTAACCCATCTATCATATGGGTTTGATAATAATAGAAAAATTAAATTCAAGGTAAAGCATAAAGAGAATACTAAAAATAAGATGATTTTTCCCTTATGTTCAATGGGTGGAAATAATCAAGGAGTAAATTTTATTAAAGTGACTATAAATTGTTTTACATGTCGGAGAGAAGTTTATTGGGCAGTTGAATGTTGATGTGATGGAAAAAATATGTCAAATGATAGCCATAGAGAAAGGACTACATATAATTAACTGCATACACTTCAATGCTAAAAGTGAATGGAAATGGGGAATTTTTCTAACCAATTCCATAAACAAAGGATTATTGATGATGATCAGTATTAACAAACAATTAAGGATAATGAAAGAGGAAATTGACATGTGATCATTGTTAATGATGTGAAATGATATAATGAAGTGGTGAAAGGTACTCTTACCGTCAACTCTAAAGAAGAAAATATTTTATTTAATTCTAGAACATCCACATATTTATTTCTGATGAATTTTATAGGTTTATCATCATATTACATCAATAATTATATGTTGAGTTATCTATAAAAAATCCTAACGGAAAAACGATCAAATAAATAGATTATACTTCCTCTAAATTTGATGTCTGTAAAATTACATCCTAAAAATATTTTCATCCTTATATTATTGTAATTTTATACTATTGATGGAAAGGATTATCTTTCTATATATGTTTCCCATATCAATTTCCATGGAAGGGGTGTCAAATTTATAATTTTGAAGCAATAAATAATCGTCTATCAATACAGGGATGAGTATGACCATCCAGTGGAAATTTTATCCATTTTTTAGATATTGATTCCTACAAATGAAGGTTATCTATCTAAATTTCTTGGGGATAATCTCACCATTAAGAATATAAAAATTGTACAAGAATTAGCTGATGTATCTTCAAATGAATTTATAGGACTTCTCCCAAATTGTGCTGTTGAGTTTTCAATAGAAATCATATTAGGGGACATTCAAATTTCAATAACACCTTTTTTAATTTCCCCAATTGAGTTTTATGAATTGAGAAAGAAACCCAAATAGAATCTTGAAAATTTATTCATACACCCTAGTGCATTTCCTTGGGGTGAATCTGTTCTATTTGTTAAAAATATAGATAGATCAATGAGACTTTTCATTGATTATATATATCTTAACATGATAATTATTATGAAAAATTAGCATATTCCCTGCATTGATTACATATTCAACCAACTACATGGAGCTCAATAAATTTCTATGATTGAACTTTCTTCAGGATATTATCAATTAATAGTCAATAATGATTATATAACAAATATGACATTCCATATAAGGTATGGACACTCTAAATTTATAGTGATGCCATTTCCTCTTACTAATTTCCCCAATATCATCATGGATGTATTGAATAGAGTCCTTAGAGACAATATTGATAATATTTTGGTAGTCCGTATCTACAATATTATGGTTTATTCAATGATAAAGTAAGAACATAAAGATTACTTGATAATTGTACTAAAGACCCTAATAAAGGATATGAATTATGAAAAAATTTCCATGCGTGAATTTTGGATTAAGAATGTTTCATTTTTAGGATACGTAATCTAAATAGAGGGGATAAATGTGGATCTAGAAAAAATAATGTTCTTGAATTTGGGACAAGACCAACAACTGTAACTGAGAACCCTTGATTTATCAGTTTGATAGATATTATTGATGTTTTGTGAAATATTTTTCATTCCTATCCAATCCACTAACAATGTTGAATAAAAAATGAGTTAAGTTCACGTGGAAAGAGGAATATCATTATAATTTAAAATAGATAAAAATATTGTTAGCCAATGCACTTATGCTCAAAATTTCTTTTAGTGGAGAATGGTTTCTGATCTATAGTGATGAATCCATGAAGGTTTTGGGATGTGTTCTCATGGAAAAAGATATTGAGATAACATATTACTAGATATAATTTAAAATCAATGAGAAAATATACCCAACTCATGATTTGGAGTTATCCATGGTAGTCATTACATTAATGATTTAGTTAATTATCTTTATGATGAATGATGTTATATTTATAATATTCTTAAAAGTTTAAAATATATTTTCACACAAAAGGAGATGAATATGCCAAAAATAATAGTGTTGGATATGATTAAATATTATGACTACTCAAAACATTTAGACCATGGGAATGCAAAAAAGGTGGTAGATTCAATAAGATGAAAACACAATTCTATTTAATCTATGATGTGGATAAAAAAAGATCTAATATTTATGTATATTTCAAGGATGGATCTTGAAATTTTAATGTAAGGGTAGAAATAATATCTTCCTCAAATAAATATTCATCTATCAATAAAACTGAGGATTATGGACGTTTAGAAGGATGATATATAGTAGATAAAGAAGCCGATAAATGTTCCAAAATTAAACCTTGATTATGATGGGATAAAAAGTTTGAGGAACTATGCTTGTATTCCCCACATACCAGAATTAATGAATGAGTTGTTGGATGAGGATAATTTTTCTTAATTCTTTATTACTCTTGGAAGCACAAAGATGTACATGTACCTAAAAGAGTATTTATAGTGGAAAACAATGAAAAATGATATTTCAAATTAAGTCCCTCAATGATTGGTTTCACAAATAGTAAAGGTTGAGAGGTAAAAGCCTAAGAGGTTGTTCCAACCATTAACAATACCATAATGGAAAAATAACAACATCACTATAGAATTTGACATTATACTACCCAAAATATTTAAATTCCTTGATTCTATATGGGTTATATTTGATAACCTAACAAATTTGGAACACTTCATTTCTATTATAGAGTATTTCTCTCTTGATCAGATTTATAGGATATATATGTGTGTGTGTGTGTGTTTAAAGGAAGTCGTAATATTTCATTATATACAACTTTCGATTAAATAAAATTAGGATCTATGGTTTACATCAATGTTTTTGGTGAAGTCTTCAGTAGTCTCTAATCACATAGTTATGTTTTAGCACTTCTTATCATCTTCATAAAGACGGTCAGTCTGAGATGACAAATCAAAATCTAGAAGACATATTTGGATATTTCCCTATGGATTTAAAAGGTGGTTGGGATCAACACTTGATTTTGGAGGAATTTTTATACAACAATAGATTTCACTCTAGTATTCAAATGAATCGATAATAAGGCCTCTATGTCAAGAAGTGACGAACTCCAACTTATAGAGATTAAGTTGGCGAAAGTAAGTAACTAAACTTGGTCATGATGATGAAAATTTAGAGATGTTCATATCTATAAACAACATGTAATATGATCTCATATTCAATATAAATTTTATTTAGAAAACCAAAGAAAAATACTTATAATTTGAAGTGGGAGAAAATACGCTTCTAAAAATAACAACATTGAAGAGTGTAATGAGATTTGGAAAAAAGGAAAGTTGATCCCTAGGTATAGCAGTTGTTTATAAATTCTTGATTATGATGGGAAGTTATGTTATCGATTAGAACTACCACCGAATTTCTCTTATGTTTTGGATGTGTTCTAGATATCTCACCTAATAGAGTACATATGATACGTGTATATCATTTATATATTTTAGTGTATTTTAATGATATGATTTGGAATATAATTTATTATTATTTAAATAATTAGTACCATTTATAATTTTTTTAGTTTTTATTTATGAAAAAATTAATTTTGAAAGGAATGAGAAGCGTAATGTTTTGGAGCGAAAAGTGGATTCACGTTGTGAGCATAGTAAATCAAAGTAATCATATTTTATTGAGAATGAAGTGAATCTAGAAAACTGGAACAACATGATTACATGGCCTATAATTTATTTACACATTGTGAATTCATCAGGAGATGAAGAAACTAGAACAAGTAGTGATAAAAGTATTCATGATGTGAAAACCAATTACGTGTTGTGAGTCCTAATTTCCTAAAAAGAAAGGGGTCAATAGTCAAAATCATTGATGATATTCATGTCAGATACGCATGTATTCTAACAAATAGTGGCATACTCATATCATCATGACATGATGTGTAATCCCATTACACATCATGAAAAAGGTCTGCAGATCCCTTAAAAAGCCTATAAATAGAGGATCTACTTATTTCTATGAGGAATTTGGATTTTAAATCAAGCATGGAGATAGAAGCTACATTGCATAGGGCCATCACTGAGTCCTCTGTATTTTCATTATGCGTTTATTTAATTTTCTCCATAACTATAATCCTATCATCCTTAGGATGAGGGGTTAATCCTTCCAAGTGCTAGGGGGTGTAATCAAAGAGGGAAGGTGTGTTGGATTTAATTTTTTTTAACAATTCTTGTGTTTGTTTAGTGAAATTTAGTATTCATCTTCCAATCCCTTTCATTTTTTATCATGATCATTTATAACTTAATTAGAAATTAACAATAAAATTACACAAAATAAAACCCTAAATAAGGTCTGATCATTTAAAAATTGTAGTAAATTAGGTTTAAAACTTGTATCGAGATAAATTTGATTTGTCAACACCCTAAATTACTAGATGAAAGGAAATAGGGTATTTTTGCATTGGGGAGGGGTTAATAGGAAAATTATATCTACCTTGTATTGATTCAAACATCAATTTGGAATTAATAATTTCTTTATTAAATCCAACTTCACCTAAACCCTTAAATAACAAAACACTGATGTTCTTTCAATATCTGATTCAAAACCAATCAATCATCACATCTTCTCTTTCTTATTTAATTTCATAAAATTGTTTCTAACACACCAATCCAATTTTTCACCATTTATTTATTCAATAAATAATAAAACACCTATTTTAACTTATTTCATAAAAGTTAAAATGAAATAATTTAAAAAACATAACTAAAATAATTCACTGTCTCTATGGGTTCGACCTCAAACATTTCTATTGCTACATTCTAATTAATTTAGTAGAATAGTTTTTTAAGCATTGTTCCATAGAGAAATAAAAATCAATATAAGTCTATTAAAATACTTGATCCTTCACATGCCCTAAACATAGATGTCATACCACTAGAGAAAGATCATTATTATGAAGAACAACTGATAGTGATTCAGGGTCATAACAAAAAAGTTCTACGAAACAAGACTACTACCACGATTAATGTTTTATGACGGAACCACCAATTTGAGGATGCTGCATAGGAACAAGAGGATGTGATGAGGTTGAGGTATAATCATATTCTTTTATCAAAGTGAAGAATTGTGAGGGAGAAATTGAATTTATTTTGGGTATAATGTAACACTAAGATGTTTTTATGAAATATTTTCTTTAAAAAATTTAATTATTCAACCTCTTTCACTACATAAAATCATGTGTTTAAACAAATTATTAGACACCCTTAGTATATAATGACAAGTATAACCTAGATGTTATGGTATCAAGTGTAAATATAACTAAAATATTCAAATATATGTTTAATTATTTTAATACAATTATTTATGAATAAAATAAACTAATTAAATGAAAAAGAAATATTTTTATTTTTGTAATAATAAATTAAGTGAATCTTATTTAGTAAATGAAATTAATGGTATATTTTTGTTAGATATTTAATAAAATATTTTTTATATTTATCCAGATTATATTTTAGTCATAGGTTATGAATAAACCCTATTTGATATATTAAAACCTATATTTTTCGAAAGGGTAATTTTACCTCCTTTTATTGGCGAACCGTGTTTAAATAAAATTTTTGAAAAAATTACTAATTTTTATATGACAAAATAAACATATTATTTGAATGTGGGATATTATAATTTAATTTTTATGAATTTTTTTTATTTTTTTGATAACTGTGATGTTTTGAGGAATCGTAATAATATACTAAAATTTTATTGGAAAAACTTTTTTCATCCGAATAATTTATATTGTTAAATTATATTATTTAATGTATTTAAACTATAAATAGAATATATTTTTATCATTTAATATAATTTACATCATTTTCTTTAATATTACATTTCTTTTATAAATAAAAATAATTCAATCTTTTTCAATATTTTGACTTTTCAAATAGGTTATCAAATCCCAACAATGATTTTTTTAAATTTACTAACTGAAACTTCTTTTTTTTATTCCATAGAATGGATTACATATTTGGAATCATAATTTCCAAATTTTTTATTTTTTAATATTTTGGAAATAGGATTTGTAACATTGCCATTTTTTATTAATATAATAAAAGATTAAAATAGGAAATTTAATGAAAAATATAATAATATAAATTTACCCTAAAACATTAAATAATAACACTGGATTAGTGTATTTTGAACTAAATCATTGTTGGGTCAAAATTGTTTCCTTTGAAAGCCACTTACATGATATTATTAGATTTAATTTATTTAATTTAAATTAATGTTAAATAAGTCATACTCAAATTTTAATAACAATATCATTTTTAATATAATTTTATTTAGAACATAAATTTGATTATAAATAATCTTTGGAAATATAATTATTTTTTAAATATCATGGTAAATTATTTTTAATTTCTAGGAAATAAATATTTAACTTAAAGTCTAAAACATTGATAATGGAGATATTACTTGATTAATGAGAAATTAAAAAATAAATTTTTATTAAAATGATAATAACCATTATAAGACCCGTATACTAGACCAAAACTTATTGGCTAATTATATCAAAACCATTATCATTCAAGGGTCATGTTATTGAAAATTTGGAGCCATGCATAAATGATTTTGTCAGTTATAATATTTTACTTAAAGTGATGTAAAAGTTTTCACATTCATGTTTCAATAAATATAACATTTTTAATGATGGATTTTCAGAATTTATATTTGACTAAAAGTATTCTTCTAGAATATATATGATATATTTTCATCTTTGTATTTTATTTTATATATTTATTCAACAAATAATTATATTAAACAATTACACAAAACTGATGTAATGATTATATTATTAATGGAGATAACAAATAAGTATTAAAATAAATATAATTTTAGATAAATAATATTTACAATTATTTTTCTATATTATGTTGAAATCTTAGTAGTATTAAAAAAAATTGAAGGTAACTTGTTATCTTAATATTTTTAAAAATCATTTAATTGAATAGTGTAAAAAATAAAATTATAGATGGTTTATCAAAATAATATTTTATTAAATTATTTAAAAATAAAGAAACATTTTTTAAAATATATAATAATTAGGATATGGTCTAAAATTGTCTAAATTTTTTATTTATGGTGTAATGTACATCAAATAAGTAAATATTTCACCGTTTTAATATTGAAATATTGGTTACATTAGTTAAAAATTAAATAGAATAAATAAGTGTTAATTAAAATGTTATGATTTAAATTAACACAAAACTTTTCAAAAACTTATTGGATGATGATATTACAACCTTATCTTAACTAATATTTTAAATTAGTTGATTTTGAATGTTTTTGATGTGTTTTTTATTTTATTATAATTTTTTTTTGTATTCTATAGCATCCCCACATCTCAATTATAAACTAACACTTCCCCCCCCCCCCCTCACTAATTCAGTTTAATTTTAACCTTAAAACATAGCCATCCCCAATTTATTTCCCTTCTAAACGACCCTAGTCACATTCTTACAGTATTTGTACATAGTGCATAAAGAGGTGGTCTTGAGGGAGCTCGCTAAATCAGAGGTAATCTCTTTTACTAATTCTTTCAAAATTATTTATTATTATACATCATCATCGTGATTTTTTTCTATTTTTAAAGTAATAAATCACATATAAATTATATGATAAGATGTTATTATGATAATTTTGCAATAATATTTCACCTTTTATCCATCCTATGAAAAATAAAATCACCTCACATGTGTACGTACGACTTATCATCTCCATGTCGTGGTGTAATATATTTTTCACCACTATATTAATTATATGAGTATAAGGTTGTGAATAATAAATATATATGATTATTATAACACGTTTCTTGAAAAATAATGACATCCAAAAACAAACCATTTCACAATTATTGGATTGATATCGTTCATCATGTGTACGTACGTCATTCTATATCAACTTTTTGAAGTGATTCAATCTACTTGATATCTGTTAAAGAATGATTATATAAATGTATAGAATGAATAAATATGTTATATATTATGTATTATTGTTTTATAATGATATAAATATCACCTAATTAAATGATCCAAATACTATTAAACAAAACAAGCATACAAAAAACTAAGCCATTAGTTTGAAAATAAAGAGTAATAATGTTATGTTTTTATCCAACAGATGAGAATATACTCATATATGATATCATAAAAATGAATATGATTCTAAAATATGTTAATGAAATTATTCAAATCATTATACAGGATGTTATGATATATTAAATGGATATCAATCCTTTTACAGGGAATACTTTGTAATCACATTATTATCCAATATTGTTTATATTTAAGTATTTATTAGCATACAATTATCATCAATGTCCATGTTTTCATAACAGGTATTCTAAAATATTATATCTATCCACCAATAATTTTTTAATGTCATTTTTACCCATTATTGATTGATTTTTAATCATTATGAAGGGAATGTTTTTTATTTTTAAATATGAGAAACTTTTTGACTTTTGGAAAAAACAACTAGAAGAATGTTTTCAGTTAACATATACGACATGAAGAGATTTTTATGTTGTCATAACATTGTAAATACATGAAGATTCCTTTAAAATATTTAGATTATATTTTCAAATAAAATATTTTCATTTAATATGACACGGAATTTTGAGAAAATCTACAGTTTTTGAAGAATAAATGATATTTTCCTTAAGAATTTATTTAAAGTGTTCTATTCGAATTATTTTCCATCTAAAATAGAATTATTTAATAGGTTTATGTTTTATTTATATTATCCCATTTGTACCAATTATTTTATTGTTTTTATTATGGAAATATATTTATTAAATTCATTTGTATTACTTGGATTATTTTATAGTGGAATGATTTTTAATGAATCCCATTTTATTTATTATGTTATAATGAATTATATATGTTTCTTGGAAGACATAAGAATGATTTAATTATTAGATGTATGGGATGTATATATCACTCCAATAAATTTGGTTAATTATTTATATCTCATGATATAGATAGGGATGGAATGGGGAATGCTATTGGTTCTGAAATACAGGGTTGGAACGATGTGTGAACTCTATTCAGTAATGAACTTTTTCTGCTACAATGGTTTTGGAAATTCACCTTGAATAATATGAAATTATTTCCCTTGTTTTGTGTATGAAACTAAATTTTATGTCATATGTTTTGACTTTCAAGATTTCGTGCATTGATTCTTATGAAGCATTATGATTTATCAGATGACATGATGGAATAATCATTCCAATATAGGATAAGATTTTAAAATTGTTTGTTCCAATTTCATATGATTATGATATGATTGATATCTACCTTTTTCATCTTACTGATCATATGATATCAAATATTTATATGTTTCATTTCTCTAGGTCATGATGGTGTGTGTTAGGTAAGATATGTCAAAATTGCTCTAGTTATGAATAAATAAGTGGGATACAATTAGATGTCTTATAAACATATTGTTTATGTTTACTAGTTTTATAATAAACTAAACATATACTATCTTGGAGCAAGTTTTTAATGTTATATAAATAATATAATTCAATTTTTAAGTAATAACTATTACTGTAATGTATGGGCTATTGTACATGAGTATGGTGGGTACCATTTCTTATGTGAATTTTTTATTCATGACATTTTAGGTTTTGATCTGAATTATTTTGTGGCCAAGATAGTGATATTCTAGGCCTATATTGATTTTTAGTGTTGTAGGGTAACATTCACATTTCATGGGGGAGAAACATATGTCCATATTCATAAATGGGATGTTTGGGAAGGCCGTATAATTCTATTGGATTTGTAGTTGGGTGAAATCATAGCCCATGTTGATTATCTTATGTTTGAGGATGGGTATTATAGTAGACTATCTTCCCTCCTGGGGTGGATATGTTCCATGATGTGTTTTTTAGGATCTCTCAAGGATTACACTAAAGATATGTTAAGATCACTATAGAATTACTTGTACGAGTTGAACATATTTCCATTCCTCTATGTAGAATGGAGCGAGATGAACACCATTAGATTAACGCTCAGTTTGATGAATTTGAGAACAATGAGACTATTCTTTTTTTACGTCAATTAAGGGACCTCTAGTGTTGTTTTCCAAAAATTATAATGGGACATTGAAATTGTATGTCTATTATAAGAATATGAATCAGATTATGGTTAAGAATAGATATCATATTCATTGAGTATATACACTTTTTTACCAGCTATAAGGTGGTTTAATGTACTCCTAGATTTATTTGAAATTGGGATATCACCAGATAAGGGTGATGACTTCCGATTTACTTCAGACTACTATCATGATAATTTATGGGTTATATTAGTTTTTTGTTATGTATTTTCGATTGACCAATGCACCGACATATTTATGGCTATAATGAATTTAATTTTTCACCCACATCTAGCTTAGTTTTTAATTTTTTTTTCAATTAGATATAGGTGTACTTGAAGACCCATGAAAAATATTCCAAACTTATTGACGTCTTCCGAAGTAAATTGAGAGAGAATATTCTATATTCCAAGATATCCAAATGTCATTTCTTGATCAAAATGGTCAATTAAATTATCGAAGAAAATTTAGAGGAAAGAGTTTAAGTGGTCCTTCATAATGTGGATGCATATGTCTATTGGGGAAGCCTATGATTATCTATGATATTAAGATATATTTTGGTTCTAGATGCATATTACTGATGGATTAACCAATTCTTTTCCAAATTTGAAGAAAAAATTTCTGGATTTACAAAGAATATTGTCATTTTTTAAGGGTGTGAAGCATGTGAGAATTATTTACAATTGTTATATAAGTAGTTAGAGACCCCACCGATTTTGATCTTATCCATGATAGGTATGTCGTATACCCTATTTTTTGATGCTTCTAGTGTTGGACTTGGGGCATTGTTGATGAAAGAATATTAGGTTGTGGCTTATGGTTCCTGAAAATTGGGGCCTACAAAATCCTATTTCTTAAAAAATTATCTTCAATTGGATACGGTATTCTCGATTTCAAGTGTTGGAGGCACTACATGTTGGGGTAACTGTTTACAGTGTATATTGATCATAAAAGCCGGATTTACACCTTCTCCAAGTGTTATTTGAATATGTGGTATTTAATATGTGTTGAGTACAAGGACACTTTTGGTATTGATTTAGTTTAAACATCTGGAAAGAAAAAAATTGGTTCATATTCATTGAGACAAAGGATTCAAAATTGGGCAGTTATAGAATCATGTTTCGAGTGGAATATTTTTTCATTGTTTAGTGAGATGCATCTTCAGGTGCATGATTTCAAAGGGAAGACAACCCTTACATCCTTTGAATTTGATTCCACTATTTTTATATGTATTATGTAATGTAAGTATAAGGATTCAGAATGCTTGGTTTTGATGGATGGTCTCAAATGTGGGGAGTTACCTTCTAATTGGAATATTGGGGATGATGGGATAAGTTATATTTGTGGTCGGGTGGTTGTTCTAGTGGGTATGTGAGAAGAAACAATTTTATTTTTTCTTGAATTAAACTGGTTAGTTAATCCTACTATGACCAAAATACATCATGATCATTGTAAGTAGTATTTGGGGATAGTGATGATGAATGAGGTTACAGGTTTTTTGTTGCGGAAACATACCTGTATGTGGGTAAATTCTAAGAATATGTGGCCAGGTGGTTTGTTCCATCAATTAACTATTAATAATTTGAAATTGTGTGACATGAAGATGTATTTAATTTTGGGGAATATTTGGACACCATATAATATTGATTAGATCATGGTTGTTGTGGATCATTTGACTAAAGTGGCTCATTTCATTCAAATTTGAGAGACTTTCACAATAAATCACACGGTGAGTTATTTGTTCGAGAGGTATTGTGATTTTATAAGGAGACATAATCTATAGTTTTGATTCAGGATATATGTTTTCCTCTATTGTATTTTTTTAGATTACTTGTGTTTCTTGTTACCCATGTATTTTTTTGTATGGATTTTCACCCACAAATAGATGAAAAAATGGAGCATACTATTTACGTACTTCAGGGAATGTTGACAGAATATTCCCTAGAAAATGGTAGATCATGTTAAATGTAACTAGAATTTTTCCTATTTTTCGACAATAATATCTATCACGATACGATTCTGAAGGACCCATATAAGTCACTCTTTGGTAGAACATTTAAATATCTATTGTGTTGGATGGAAGTTGGAGAATCGGAATTGTTGGGACCAAGTCTCATGTAAGAGACATTAGAAACATTTCTGTTAATATGGAAGAGTATGATGAGAGATAAAGTTATGAATACATCGTAATAAAATTATAAAAAGTGACCTCTTGAGTTTTTTGTGGAAGATCATGTGTTTCTTCGAGTGTCTCATAGGTTTGGTAACCATCAGATTTGTATGTAGGGTAAGATGAAACCCAGGTTCATGTGGCTATTTGAGATTGTAGAGAGGATCAAGATGGTAGATACTTATTGAATCTCCCAAAGTAGTATAGTGGTATGCATGATGTCTTTCATGTTTCCCATCATTGACAATATCTTTATTAACCATATCAAGTGATTTATGTTCAAGATATTGATCTTGAGGAATATGCGTCGTTTGAGGATCATCTAGTTCATGATGTGGATTGTAGTGAGAAAGAATTTTTTGGAAGTACTGTGATATTAGTTTGAGTTTTTTGGAAGTTTTTTAATGATCATAAATAAACATGGGTAATATATTCACATATATTGGCTCAGTGTCCCAATATCTCTACTTTGGAAGCATAGTGATGCTTTGATGTGTGGGTGGAGGATGATTTATTATATGGTGGGGATGTTTTAAGTTCCCTAATTTCTGAGAGGAACAACATTGTTAAAATTTTGGTTTAAATATATATTTTTTGTATAATGGTATGATTACCATGTAATTACTAATGATCAAGGGTTTTATAGGGGATTGAGACACTATGGAATTGAAAATTGGTCCATCATGTGCATGTAGCACGGTTTCTGCATGTTTAGATGAAACCATGCGAGGGGTGAGGAAAAACGGTGGAACCTTGGATATAGGTATTCTTAATTATTGGTGCATGGTTTTTCAAAACATGAATGCATCACAAGGTAAAAATGAATCATAAAAACTATTAGATAGTGGGAGGGAATGGTTATTGCATGGTACAGAAAACTATGCATGAAAACTTTTCCCCCATTTAAAATTGATAATTTACCCAATTTCACAATCTTGATTTTATGTTCCTAACAAATATTTCTCCACATTTCGTCCTCCTACATCCCTAGTGAAAAATCAAGGTTCCCTAATAATCCCAATAGTGGTTATCCTTTGTTTCTATGCCATTTGTATTGTTGTTGGTTATAGATCGAAGCTCCAAGTATGTTTAATGATCCTATTGCATCAATTTTCTGGATTAGGTCTTCTAAAAATGTTTTTCCTCTTATAAATCCCTCAATCACTCTATTTTTGGTGGATAATAGGTTGGGTCATCAAAGGGTTCTTGAATATGGATCTAAATCTAGGATTAAAGGTTCCTTCATCTTCATATTTGGGGTAGGTGGTCTAAAGTTTATATCCCATAGTTTTTTGTACATTTGTGCATGTGTGGTTGTGATATTTCCTTCATCTTATCATGAATTTGATTCCATGGGAATTATTTTGTAATGTGGTAGGATACATGATGAACTGATCCTCTCATGATCCCCATGGGATGCATTGAGGATTATTTAAATGGTTTATGGCCACCCATGGGGTGCACCAATATTCCCAAATATCGAAAATTGCAATGTTAAGCATATAACCTGTTTTTGTTGTAATTGAGTATGTGAAAATTTTGTTCAAATTTTGTTTTGAGTTATAAAGAGAATCCAATGGTAGTTAATTATAGTTTTTTGGTAATTATAGAAGAGATCGTTTGATATGATATGATAAATAATTAAATAGATTAATGTGATAGTTTGAAATGGATGCTGAATTTTTAATGAAAATGCATAAATAGAATAGGTTATATGAATGAGAGAATGTGTCAAATGTGTTAATTAATGAGATTTTATGAATATGATAAATGGTATAATTTTCAACAAGTTTTTATAAAAAAATTAATTGTGAAATCAAAATATGAAAAGAGTTAATTTGGGTGGTTCTATGTAAATGATTAATGTTATAATGGGTTAGGGATTAAAGATGATTTCTATGTTTTATGAAATATTAACTATAATTTTTATGTTTATTGGTTGTGTTTGGAATGTTATAAGTTTTATGTTGTAAATGTATATATAATCATGTTAACATGACATTTTAGTGATAGATAAATTAATGATCCCCATACCATGGGTAGAGCTGAACTGAGGCTCTAATCCCCACCCATGAATGCATGGGTTAGGGAGTCCGAATAATTCTATAGGACCGTTACGACTGTATTGGATGAGTCTACATAGAATGAGACTTCACAGTAGGTGTGTTATAATTATTTATGAAATTTATATCCCTAGTGAGAGAGAGAGAGAAATTAACTAATTCCCTTAGACAAGATAATTGACTATCATAGGACATTGAGTAAATGATGTAAATTTCTAACCCGTGGAACATGTGTGATAAAAGAATCTCTTAATGATAATTTTATAAATTATGAAATGGAAATAATGATGGAATTGGTTTATGTAAATATTGTTATCAAATTTCTCTATTTTGGTATCTTTTACCTTTTCATTTATTTCGTAACTAAATGATCTATATTTTTATATTATCATTTTTTAGACACCATTTATAGTCGCCTATTTAGTTGTACTCGGACCATACTCAGTCCGCGACTGGATACACGAGTTGATTTTATGGTTGCATGTAAAGAAAAAAGAAAAGGACATATTATGTAGGGTTAATTTGGACATGGGATGAGCATGGAGGTGGGATCCATACTTATAGTCAGGACACTTGTAGTGATTCTGCTGTTTTATTTAGTTTGGGTTTCATTCACTTTGGAATAGTTTTCATAACATTACATATTTTTTTCTTGTTTGGGGTCCATACACTGTTTGTTAAATGGTTAGTAATTCATATTTATATATTTAGTTTATTGATTCCCATATTTCATATTTCATATATTGTGGCTTACTCTGGTAAAAAGGCTATAGTCTCCCCACATGATGAATTTGACCCTAAATGATATTCAGAAACCATGAGAATATGGAGAGGCATGCCTGAGGTCATGTGATGACACAGATCTGGGAACCTATTTAATGTGTCCAATTAGAGTGATGTTATAAGTAATATCAATAAATAGAGGTTACGATAATTAATCTAGAAGTAGTAAATACTCCATTTATGTTTTATTGTTTTTTCACATCTACTGATATGTGTATTTCTCATTTTACATTAATATTATAATTAATTATTATTATTAAAAACTTATATTGATGTATTAAAAAATATATATGACATCATAAACTTGTGGTGATGAATGATACATTGGGGGAGGCACGAATTATATTACATTAATTTATAATGAGAGATATTATTTATCCATTTTCTATATTAACAAAATTTTATATCTCATCATATTTTATGGGAATGGAACTTCAACTATAAATTTATGGCCATGGTGTATGGTAGGAAGATGGCGTATGAAAGAAATAAATTAAGATATATAAAGATTATATGTTAATATAAATAGAATTAAACATTCATGATTATATATAACATGGAAAAGTGATTATAAAACACATTAATCATTTATTGGTGGTTGTATGTCATCGTGAAATTAACTACCTTTTTGAAGGGTTTCCCAGATATTTTCTAGATTAAAACCTTGAAATTTAGGTGGATCTTCCAGTTTTCACAATGGGAGAGGACTATAGGGTCACAAAAAATGCGTATTTGAAATCTAAATTTTATTTAATGTTTAATTTACCAAGATTGAATAAAAATTACCGATGCTTTATGGTTTAAAATTAAATACAGTATTGTTAATCACTATGATTTTATCACATGGTATTTTAATGAAGAAGTGAGTTATATAATAATAAAAATATTAATTATATATATATATTAGTAAGTTTTGGTGAATATAGTATTTAATGAAAAATAATTTGGTGATATTTTTTTATTTAAAAATAGTTTTTTTTAATGTTTCTTCAATGTTGAGGATTATAAGTGGTATGAGCTTAATGGTGTTGTTGGAATAATTAAATGATAATTATTCTTATATTCTTATGTTATGGACATGTTAAGATAATAATGATAATATTTTTATTTCTACTATTAAAAAAGGAATCATTTACGAATTATAAAATTGGAAAGGGTTTAATGTATAAATTTATAACCTTAAACCTTCTATAATAAATATCTAATTATATCACTATCCATAAAAAAAAATTTGTGCACAATGGGAAGAGAGATATCATTTAATTTAATAGAAAGAGTTCTAAATATACAGAGTTTTATTTTTAGTCCTCCTACCATAATCAATAGAGAGTGTATCAATACAAGTTCTTGTGATATAATTGTCTTTATAATATAGTAATATATTTATTATCATTCATTACACACAATACTGAGTTTAAATAAAATTTGATATGAATATTATTATATAGAAAGTGTTATTATATCCTATCCATTAAAATTATATTTGTTAATTGGAATAACCATAATATAGAAAAAAATTAATGTTTTTTATTATATATATTAATCAATAAATATGTAATATATTTATAGTAAAATCATTTTATGCTTCGAAAATTAATTTTGTTTTAAAACGGTTTTAAAATATTCTTATAGAAAAATATTATAATAATTTGAAAACAAATTTAAGAAAAATTATTGGATGAAATGTATATGATTTTTTAAATCCAGCTATTAATATAATTTAAGGTTGAAATTTTTTGATTATTTTAAAATTATTGATGTTATAGTGTATTTTGAAAAATAGTGATTTTCACTGGAAAATGTGTTTTAATATCATGAATTAAAAGGATGATTTTTTTTAAAATGGTTAAAAATTAATATATGTTCATTTATATTATTAATAGTCAAATTTATTTCATTTTAATTTATTTTATTCTTTATTTCGGTAAAAGAAACATTTTATACTTAAGAAGATGTTTTTTTGAAAAATTAATTTTCATTTTGTTTTTATGGATTAATTTTAAATTAAATTCTAACAAATCTCATATTTTTAATTAATAATTTTTTCCCATATTTAAAATCATCAATATTTAAACAATTTTATAGATAAAACTATTTTTGTTTCATTATGAATACCAAACATAATTAATTTTTTCACATCAGTTAAAGAGGTAAAATTTGGTTAAAAACATTGGGTAAATCTATAAAAACTCTATAAATCATTTAATTGTCCTATTTAATGGTTTTTGTTTAATAGAATATTTGTTTATGGAGTTTATTATTGTTTTTTGGACAATTTTTTTGAAATTGGGAACCCAAAGATGACTTTTCTCGATGTTATTTTTTATTTAAACTAATTACTATTTTTGTGTATTTTCATTTAATGGAATTATAGCAATATTAAATTAAGTTTTTCATTGATAAAAATTTCTAAAAACTATTGATTTTTATTTATTTGACAATAAAAATTATTATAACCCATTTATTACAATATTTTTCGGTAAACTAATTCTTACGAAAGAATATCATATTTTCCTTAATGTTATTTTCATGTGGTTATTATTATTGTATGAAAATGAGTTTATTTACAATATATAAATTAAACCTGATAAAATAGAATGTAAAATTTAAAAAAAATTAAAAATTATGAAAAAAATTCACTTTTCAATTTTTTTTATAAAGGTATGTTATTGTGGTATAAGGTGTAGTAATCATGGTTAAGTTCAAACTGTTCTTAAAGTTGTTAAACAATGATATTATCCTTAAAATGTTCCAAGAACGTGTCCAAATGTTATTAGTTGAGTTTACATAGACATTATGACTTCTAATTAATGATTTTATTATTGCATTATTAATCTTTAAATGATTAATATATGTAATATATATTAATACTTTATGTAATAACATGTCTTTCCTTCCCTCCCTTTTAAATGGATTTCACAGCTCCACTCTTTTCCATACATACATAGCATTATATATTGTCAAATAACATTTATAATAACCTATTTTCTGTATTCTAAACATCCTATATCTTATTTAATTTGAGTAATACATCCATTTCATGGAATAAGGTGTATGCTAAAATAGGCTTCTCAAAAAAATTTATAACTCTTAACTAAGTAATTTCAACATTATTTTTTGTTCTACCACCTACAAATCTGTGTTATGTTTCAAAAAAAATTATTAATGAAAAATATAAATAAATGTTATATTGATTATGTTACAACCATTTTCCTCCATATTTTCCATGAAATGGGATACGAAACTACTTTTCATGGATAAGTTTGGACTACCACCTCCATTTAGAAATATAATTTATATTTTATAACCATCATTAATGATTGATTATTATGATATATTTAATGTTTATATATGAAATTAATGATATTTTTTTTATTGAATGATATAGTCGTATTTATGTTTCTTTCATTTTTTTTCACTTTTAAATGAAAACAACTTTAATATGTACATATAACCTACCATCACCCTGAATGATGTAATTAATTTTTCTATATATAACTTATATGGATGATTTTAAATATTTATATAATGATTAATTTTTTATCATGATTAAAATTATGTATACTATTGATCCACGATCACTGTATAATGACCGAAAAAATAGTATAGAAACCCTCATGAAAAAAGAAAAAAATAACCACAAAAACATGATATTAATAAATTATTATTAAAAATTGGCTCTTTAAATTTTATAGGTGGATAATATGTATAATTATAAGTACAAAAAAGACAAATTTAATTAATTATAATAAATTCAAATTTATTAAACAAGATGTTAGAGATATTTCGAATCAAGTTGGACTTGAGGTAAAAGGTTTTTATCACATTTTTATTTCTATAAGATAGATTCCATATTTAAAATTTTTTCTTTATGTTGTATATACCAACTTGTAATGTGTTTTTTTGACACTTATCATGAAATTAATGGCAATATAAATATCCATATAAGTTTCCCTTATTTTGTTGTTTTTATTCAAAATATTCCATATTAGTAAGATATTTTAGTTTCAATATCATTTTAATTGTGATTGTTTATGACTGAATTTCCATTGAAGGAAATTATATTTTCCATCTTTAATAAACAAATTTAATATTTTATCCAATTTTTATCCATTATATTTTCATGTAAATGAACACATTTACTCTCATTGGTACATAAAATATTTTAAATAAATATAGATTTTATTTCATCTTTGGATGAGAATAATTTATATCCATGAACATATTTTCATTTAAATATTTTTATGAATGTTTTTATTTATCTCCTATAATATTTTTAATTTTATTTTTTCCCATCTGATATATTTTTAAAAATTCAATAAAAATAATATTATTTTTATTTTCGAGAAAATATACATTTACGATGTTACCAGAAATGTGAATGAATTTTTTGTATTAACATACACAACATAAACTATATTTCCAACCATCATGATAGATATAATCATTGAATGATACTCTACCAGTTTCTATGAATATTAAAAATGAAAATATATTATGTAACAGTTGGGAATTTTAATGATTTTAAATATTTGATTTTCAATGGAAAGGTTTATTTTTCTCATGAAATGTTACATTTGATATTCTAATGGAAGTTTTCATTTACGATAAAATCCTTTGATGTAATAAATGATTTACTGAGGATATTATCCTATGATATAATATTTATTCATTCATTATATGGTTTATTATTTTAATATTTCTATTTTTATGAAACCAATTTAATTTCCATAGGAAATGATATGATGAAATGATTAAATTTTTATGAAACATATTTCCCTTCTACAGGTAATGATATACGATGAATGATTTATGATCATCTACAAAAAAATAAAATATTATTATATAATATGTGTTCCTATAATTATTAATCGTTCCAAATCAATTAGTAATCATGGATTTATCAAATGATAATAAGGAAGGTAATGTAGAGTGTACCAAGTTTAGAAATTCCAACATTCACTATGACAGTCTTTGGAGTAAACCTTAAAGATGATATGATCAAAAAAGTAGTATTCCCAATCCACAATAGTCTATTATAAGTGATCCTTTAATAAGGAAATTATTTTGTAGTATTGTTTTTATTCCATAAAATTATCTCCTATGATGATGTTATGATCATATTCCTCATTTTCATTAATTCATTTATTATTATTATCTTATGAACTGCCTTTCTTTATTCCCTAATTCTATATTATATTCAATTATATATTCGGTATGGATTTTCGAAAAACCATTCCCATTATATTATACATTTAGTCACAGGTTATTCTAAATTAATAATTGATATCTCCATTTTTTATCCTTACTGAGTATATTAGATCACTCATTCTTCTTTTTCCCATCCACTAGTTATGATGAAATGTTTTAAGTAGGGTGTATCAATAAAGAATAAAATGTGGTAATATCACTGTGGAGATATTGAAGATAATCCATTAAATAATTTGATTTTTTATCTATTATAATAATTAATTGAACATTTATGGTCCTTAGGTGTTTATTGTAATAATATATTGAACATTCATCTATTATGTTACAATATCTATGCATGAAAATTAGGGGTCTCCATAATAGATACTATAGGAAGGTTTGGTAACGCATTATGGATTACTGTTGGAGAAATTTTGTGAAAACTGTAGGGGTAAATTTAAATATATAATAATACCCTAATGAGTGGGTAAGGTATATATTGTGTGGTATTCCTTACAATACACCTAATATCTATACTATCAGTGGAAGTGGTTTAAATAAATATGAATATATGGGTAATAATAATAAAAAGAGTTTTTTGAGTATATACAGACCACTATTATCATGAATGGTGATTGTTTCATTAATGCACATATGGTTTGACACTTCTAGGGTATATTATTTGGTTAATTCAAATTTCATTTACCAAAAATTATGAAATATGTTTATTGGTGATGACAATGAATTACCTTGGATAAACTGATGGTGACATAGATTAAAATGAAGTTCTAATGATTTGGACAACCTATAAATGATTTTTTCATGACTATGTGGTATCCAAATATGATTATTATTTCTAAAACTATTCAATCTAGATATAGTGAATGATTTAAAGATGACGAAACAATGTTAATTCTAAATTCAATTGAAAGTGAAACAATTTTCTTCTTAAGAAGACACATGTTTTGGGAGACTGAATGAAAAATATTATTGTATGGTTTACAATATATTATCATGGTATGAATCACTATAATCTTAAAAATGAGCTGAGGAGGGAACATCAACCTACATTATAAGGTCTACTGACCAACTATTAAATGAGAAATTTATTGACAGATCTAAAAATATTTTTTTATTCTCTAATGATAAAATAATTAAATAGGTATTTTAAATATTTATCATTTTTTAGGTGTAATGGATCAATGGTTGAATCAAACTAATAACAGAAGGAAACATGGGTAATTTGGATCCATTGAGTGGGACGTAGTTTAAATGAATATTTTCTAATAATTACATACCACATATTATTATTATATATATATATATATTTTTGATAAAATTGTAAGTTTCAATTATGATATTATTTTTCAACCTGAATATAACAGTGATAGAATCATTAGTTACTCAAAACTAGGCCTCAAAAGAATGTTATCGAGAAGCGTCTTCAGTAGAATTGAACAAATTGTTTGACATTCTACCAAGGCAGAAATAGAGATTGGATTTGAAAATAAATATCATGGGTTTTATATAGAAACATGGATATAACTAAAATTAATATTAATAATAACCATATAGAGAATATGATGGGATTTTATTAACAATTGATGTGTGTAATGAAACTTAGAAGAACAATCTTAAGGGGACTTTTAAGTATGTTATGAATGAAAAGGATGTTCATCAGGTAATCAAATTTCCAATTTCTGGGAAGATAATGTAATAAAATGATGGAGATAATGACATAAAAAATGAACCAACCACAGTCTTATGATTCAGCTAGAAAGATTATAGAAATTATTCCAACCAACAATCAAAAATAAATTTTATTGATGATGATCAATGTTAGTAATCTCTTAACCCCAAACGCAATGTTAAATGTCATGTGATTTCTATTTCCAATGTATGGTATAATAGAGAAGTGTTGAAAGGTAAATTTACCAACCATTGTAGATCTAATAATTTATTATTTGATTATGGATCTACCCATTATTTTAAATCAGAATAATTTAATAAGGATATCATAATATCACCCAATGATTAAATATTTATGTATCTATCAGAACTCTTATTGGTATGATTATCATATCTCAAATAATGGTTTCTTCTCTAATGGATCATTTTAGGAATGTAATTCTTTCAAATCATTTGATTTTCCCTCTACTATAATTTCATGCTAATTTAGGCATCGATTGGATTTTTTTATATGAATATGACATCAATTTATATGAAAGGGAAGTCAAATTTTACATTTTACAGTCAACTTATTTTTTTTAATGCTTGGGTCTGAAACCACGTTTTTATTATTAAAGTAAATCTAAGTCCACTTTTGACTGGTTAGAGGGAGACCCATTACATTTCCTGAAGTCCAAGTGGGCATGTATCCGATTACATGGCCCATATGCCCAAATTTTTGGCCCAAGGCCCATTCTGTGAATAGTACTTCTACAGCACCCCATCTTCTATAGTACCCCTGATGCTACAGTGTATGTCACCGCTACAATGATTAATACCGCTACAGTGTCTGCCATTCTATAGTTCCTCGGCTGCTACAATACTGCTACAGTAACCACCACCCAATGGGGTTTGAAACACCATTTTTCATGTAGGATTACAGGGTGCTTAACACTAAGCCAAACCCGTACAACATTTATAACCAACTTATGATGACTTATTAGTCATATAAATAATATTATCATCCAAACAAAGTAAAATTCATTGTATGGGTAATGATTCATATTTTTAAGGGGTGTTTATGTAATATGGTTGGGGAGGAACAAAACATTAGTGATATAGATCTTATAAAAAATGAAAAATATGTATTTTTGAAAGAGTATCCTAGTCATCTTATGAGTTGTGAAGTAGAGTTTTCATTATAAATCATACATGATGCTACCACTATCTCATGTACTAGATATATAATTTAAAAAATTTGTTTTCAGGAATTAATGAATCATGTTCAGGGGATACTTATAAGAGATTCATTTCCACTTGTGAATCGTCATTGGGTGAACATTTTATTTTATATTTGAAGAAAAATTGATCACTGTAATTACTCAGATATTATAATGAACTAAACATTATCACAATCATGAATAATTATACTTTGACTCATATTTATGATATGATAAATCAATTATGAGAAGAAAATGTTTTTTCAGTGATGGATATTTGATGTACATACAATAAGTTTGGCGTTAAAAGTAATAAAATAGCCAAGAAACTCATTTATTTGAGGCATGAACGCTATGAATTTTTATTGATACCATTTTTTTACAAATTCCACTAATATATTCATGTATTTAATGACTATATTAATTAGATATTACCTTGATCGGTTTTCGTATATATTCCATGATAATAGAAGACTATGACATTCTCGTGAGTATTTTGGTGATTAAATTATTGACGGGGAAGATGTATGAAAAAATTTACTACTGTGAATTTTTGCAGAATAATGATTCTATTTTGGTTTAAATAAACTCATGTGAGGGTATATTATTTTATTGATGAAATATATAAGTTAAAAAATGTTGTCCTATACTAATCATTATGACTGAAATCCATTGATTTCTTAGTTTAGATTGGTATTATCATTTCATTTTAAATAATTTTTCATTGTTTTCTAGAACACTTAATAAGATTATTTTTAAGGGAGATTTGTTTCTTTAAACAGATAAATATGAGAAAAAATCAACGATCAGATTAGTTTTTTTTTCAGTATGCCTATGCTTACACTACCATGTTGTGGAGAAGGGTTTGTAATATTTAGTGATGTATTTAATAATGGAGTGGGATGTTTCCTTATGAATACTGATTTGGTAATATATTTTGAATAAAAAAATATTAATGGTTCATAATAAAAATTACACATCTCAATAAATATAGTTAACTATGGTAATTTTTAAATTAAAGATATTGTGGAATTACCTTCATAGAAAATGGTTTGATATTGAATCCCACAAAATAAATTTATCTATATATTCAATTAGAAAATGTTGATTAAGCACTATATAATTTGCAAAGGGTTGATTAACAATTAAGAATTTTCAATAGAATATCACACTGAGAATGTTAATAGTGTAAAAGATTCATCGAATAAAAATGATCATGTTATATTGTATATTATTAGGATCCCATAATATATAGTGTATATGAAATTTTCAATGAAGGTTATTGAAATATTAAAGAAATGATAGAAATCTTATGATTCTAAAATGTGTTTTTAGAAAACAATTTAGTTAAACATTAATTTGTTGAAAAAGTAGGATATTGTTCTGAAAAAGAATGTGATAAACAATATTGAGTTAGCATAACATTTCTGGAAATTAAAAGATTCAAGGACCATGTATTTGAAACATATATACCTTATTTAAAGAATTTTATTATTGTTGAAAATAATATTTTAGCATTTTCTAATTATCTATGAATTCCAAAAATTATAGAGATCCGAAAGAGTATTTATGGTGGGAAACATGAAGAGATACGTAATAGTGTTTATATCTTGTTTCATGGTATGTTAAAAAGTTATGGATGAGATAAGTAATACCATAAATTTTTTTAAAACCATTACTCATACCAGAATACAAGTATAAAAACATCACTATGGATTTTTTTTTGATAGGTTACCAAAAATAAATAATCGTGATGATATTATTTTTTATTGTTGATCAACATAGATAGTCATCACACATCATTTAAATGGGATAATAGTGATACTATTTTTTTATGGTTGATCACCATAGAGAGTCACCACACATCATTTAAGTGATAAAAGATTTATATCATGATCAATTCCCATAAATAGATATTATGGTAGTTGTTAGGTTTAATGGATTAACACAATCTATCATATCTAATTGAGATTTTAGGATTACATCATTGTTATGATGAATTATTCAGCTTGATTTGGATTATTTTTTATTTTGGTACATTTTATAATCCCTATATAGATGGTCAGTCTAAGATAACCAAAAAAACATATAAATATTCAGAGTTCATGACTTTTGTAGTTTAAATTTAGTTGAGATCAAAACCTTTCTATAGTCAATTTCTCTTTCCCAAATAGCATTGACAGTGAAATTACATTGAATACTTATAAATCACTATATATAAATATATCTGTGTATAAAACCAATTTTTTTGGATGAATTTATTGAAATTATTCTATAACAAGATTATGATGCAGAGGAAATTGTGAAGAATGTATTATTCATTCAGTGGAATATTACTGTAGCTCAGACAAAATGGAAAAGTTTTACCTGGAATTGTAGAAGAAATTTTTAATTATATATTTAGGATAATCTATTGATATGAATTTCCCCATTTAATATGATTATACAATTAAAATATAATTAAATTATGAGTGATAATTATGTTGGCCCATTCATGTTTATTTATCTAGTTGGTATGGTATCTTAACTTTTAGAACATCCACCTAACCTCTCAATCTCAGGATTTGTTCTATGTATCCCTATTGAGGGAATACATGCAGAACATGTACTGAATTATATGGACATATCACTAGACCATAATCATTTCTATAATGAAAATATAGTGTACATCTTGGATCATATAGATAATAACTATCGAAAAACACTACTCACATGGTTAATGTTATCGGTAGGATAAAAATATTCGAAGAAGCAACATAGGAACCTGGGGAGGTGATAAAAATGTGATAACCTATTTTTGGTATTAGATTAACTGAATTTAAATGGTGATATTAATTTTAGTGCGGGTTTATTATGAAACCCATGGATATTTTGATTTTTTAAACATCAATTTATTTATTTTTATTCATAACCACTCTTTAAACGGAACATCGACATAAATATAAATATTACTATTTGAATGTGAAGTCTATGACCTAGATGTTATGTTTTTTAGAATGAATAAGAATAAATAGATTAAAAATAAGTTATATAAATTTTTTATATAACATAAATTCATTGATAATTAAGTACTTAATATTTAGAGAAATAACTTTATGCTTCAAAATTATAGTTTCTCAAAAAAAAGTTATTATTAATTTTTATTAGAAAATATTATAATTTATTTTGTCTAAATTTTAAAATTTTATTGTATCAAAAGGAAATAATTTTCAATATAAGAATAATAAAATATAATTATTTTATTTTTTGTGATTATTTTTAAATGTTTGATATTATTTTGAATACTAAAAAATATTTAATTAATTTAAAATTATATTTTTTTTAAAGATTCTACAATGTTACATTTTTTAGAATGGTTTTAAATTAATATTAGTTCATTTATATTATCAATTATCTAATTAAGTTCATTTTAATTATTATTATTATTCTTTATGTAGGTATAATAAAACATTACACATATGTGTTTTTTCCAGTAAAACATTAGTTCTCCAAGTTAGTCTATTTAAATTTTAAAATATATTCTAAAAATATTGTGAATTTAGTTTTATAAGATTGAACAAATATTTTTAGTAAAAATAATTAATAATATGAAATTGGATCAACTAAATTGTTTCATTTTCAATAGTAACTGTAGTTAATATTTGTCACCATAGTAATGTAAGTAAAATTCGGTTTAACAGAAGACTAATGATTTGGATTCACTATAAATCATGAATTAATCATATTAGATTGGGGTTTTTCAACACAATATATATTTATGTTGTTATTTAATTTCTTTATAATATTATTTTTAATATCTAAACCCAAGCGGGATATTTTTGAAATAAAAGTTTTATTTTAGTAAAATTGATAACTTTTTTTGATTTGTTTCATTTCATGTAATTTATAGTGGATGTCATTAATTTTGGTATTTATTCAATATTATATGAAAATTAAATTATTAAAAATTAATTGATTAAGTTCCTTAAAAACAATTTAATAACTGATTTCAAATTAATATATTTTTACACATAAATTTAGTATTTTTATAATTGTTTTTTATTTTATTTTGTGTTTTTATTTAAGAAGTAATTTATTTCACATATATAAATTGAAAATAATTAAATAGAAGATGAATTTTTAATTTCATTTTAAAATTTAGTATAGAAACTAGTTTTTAATTTTTGTTATAAATTATGTTATCATGGTGAAAATGTATGTTTTCGTGGTTGTGGTTAAATTGAGTTTAAAGAGTTTTAACAATGATATTTTTTAAAAATATTTCCAAAACAATAAAACATGTGATTTGTTGAGATGAAATTGATATTATCACATAGTTTAATTTAATTTTGTAACATTTTATGACACTTTACTTGATTATGATATATGTATTGTTCAATATTTTATACAGTTCAAAATGTTTCCTTTTAACTCCTTCACCTATCTTATCTTATAAACCCTTAATGAGACCATAAGATAGTAAAATAGAAAACAGAAATACCCTATTATCATCCTCACTCATGTCATAGATCTTATGTTATCTCCAAAAGACCACACGTTCAATGATTAATGTGTATATCAACTGATGATTAATAACCAAAATGTATAACTCTTAATTGAGTACCATCAATTTTATTTCTTCTCGTACCACCTAAAAATATATTGGATTATAAGAAAAGTAAAAACAGTATATTTAATATAGTAAATTTCATTTTTTATATATCAACCATTATCCATCCACTTTTCTACCAAATGGGATAGAAAATTATTTCTTGTGCATTCATGTGTTATACCACATACACATAGTAATGTAATTAATTTTCCCTCACCATAATTAATTATATATTATTATTATTTATTTAATATATATATATTTTTTATTTATATTATTATTATTATAACATAAAAACATTCATGTGAACATACAATATTCCGTCTTTATAAATAATGTAAATCATTTTTCTATCATGAAAAAATTATTGAATATTATAGATATATAAAATATATATATATTAATTTTATATAATAATTAAAATTATAGACATTTGAGAAAAAAATCAATGTCTATGGGGAAAACAATTGAACTGAATCTATCATGAAAATGGATTTTTTATCAACTGAAAAAGATGATATTAATAATTTATTTATAATAAATTAGTATTGATATTTAATAAGAGGATAATATATGATATTATATTTATGTTCATTATTCTGTTATTTAATTATATTAAATTTAAATTTTTTATATAAGAGGTCAGAGTACTTTTGAAGTAGTTCTAACTCGAGGTAATATATTTTCATTGCATTTTTATTTTTATGAGACACAAGCCATATTAAACACTTTTTTGTTTTATATAGTGTATATACTAAACTAGAATGTATTTTATTATTATTTTATTGAATATTTTTGGGATATTCATATTAATATGTGGTTAATTATTCATGAGGATTTGATTCAATAATTTAGAAGGTTGTAATTAGTATATATGTTTCAATCTTATTTTAATGTATACTTTTTATGAATGAATTTTTATTGATTGAAATTATATGATAAATTTTAGATAGAACCATTTCATTTTATTCACTTTTTTATATCCAAGTAATTTTGATGTAGAAGTTAAATTTTCCTCTCTATTGTAATTAGAATGGTTGATTATTTCAAATAAAAAATATATTTTCCCACTTTGGTCAATATTATTTTTCTATTATGTAACTTTTTTTAAAAGAATTTCATAAATGTATTTAAAACTATAATATGATTATATAAATACATTTTTTATTATATTAATTATTATAAAAGGTCTTAAAGGTAATATTATATTCAATTTCTGAACATGTTACATATGAATGTTTATTGAAAATGTGAATGGAATTTTTGTTTTAATGAAAAATGCATGAACTAAATTTCTCATTAGCCTAACCACTCAATGTTTTGAATCAAACATCCAAAATTAAATGTTATATTTACAATAAATGTGTGCTACATAATATTCAAAAATATTATTCGTTTCAAATCTTTTAATTAAAATGAAAACGGTGTTTTTTCAAGAAATATTAAAATTAATGATTTAAATGAATTTTATATTTAAGATAAAATTATTTGATGGGACTAACAATTTTATTGACATATAATCAAATGATACCATTATTATCCTTTATTGTGACGGTTTATGTTTATTATTATGTGATATTTAATAATATATTTAATTTTTCAAAAGATACTTATGTTGAAATTTTGAAATATTTATGAAAAAAATTCACTTCCACTTTTCATTATATATGATGAATGATTTATGATCTTATTGAACACAAATGAATGTATAATTATTAGTTGGTGAGTGGAGAAATTATTTAGAAAACCAATTCAATGCATAAATAAACATATCTCCAGAGATAACCAAAAATAAATTGTGTACTGAACTCATTTCGGTAAGGGGATCTATCTATTATGATAATTTAAGGGGTGATCCATGACTAAGGAAAATATGGAATGGGAAGTGAAACCAATCCACCATGAAAATTATAGAACTATTATCTAACAAAGGAAAAGAGTTTATATTCTTATATGCTCTCCATAGACTTTTGTATGATTCCCACGATATTCTCTCGTGGACCGCGTTCATTATTTCCTTTATGATTCATGTCTTATGAATAGTGAATCTGTATTACACTATTAAGGATTACGATCTATGATATATTGTGTACGAATTTACAAGTTCAATAAACATGTTCTCATACCCTTAATGTCATTTTATTAATAAGTGATTATCAATATATCCGTTTCTTAGCCTCACTAACAACTGAAAACAACTTTTATTATGATTCTATTCACCATCAAATGAAAAAAAAAATTTATGTTGTGTTTTTCATAGAATAGTTATACAAGGGATGATTTTTGTGATTATTTTTAATATCATACAAGAAATAAAAATATTTTGTAACATGTATCTATACATAATATCCCTTTTTTGTTCACAAAAATGAATTTGAAAAATATATTTAATAATAATCTATGCAGGTGTAATATATATGTAACAAAATTAGGGTTTTTATAGATTTAATTTCATGAATTCATGATCTTCAATGATAACTCTACTATAATCTACTGAGAATGATGAGTGTGACTGGGTTCAATCATGCGGGAACCTGGTGACTCTAATACAATCTTTAGATATTTTGGTTCATATATAGATTACATAATGAGGGATTTTGAAATTGGATCCGAAAATTAAATGATAGTACTATGAGAATGTCTCCATCGAATAATCAACAATGTATGAATGAGAAGTTCTTTTCATATTATATCTTCTTATAATATGATTATAAATTTCATTTTACTATCCTTCTCTTTTGGTTTCAATGATTAATCATTCATGTAATCTAGAAATTATATTTTTCATGACATAATTGATGATGTATATTTCAAATTATTCAAAAATTAAGACTAAAATCATATGTGGATAATCAATATGGGTTATTTAGTATCAACCATAACCTATATTTTTATGGTTGTCACAATATTATAAAAAATTTAGATACACCCATAAATTGGACTAAGAAAGTAGGGTTGATCGTGTTCAAGGTATATAAGATCAATATTAGATAATTTATAAAAACAATTACTCAGTATTTTATTTATTAATTATTATAATGTTACATGTACATGTCCCTAAATTCATCATATATAAAATTACCACATTTTAGGTTCCCTTATGTGATAAGTACTCACATTTTGATCAGTCTTCCATAGCAATTAGGCACCTGATAATACAGTCATTATATTGGTGTTCAAAATATGGAAATAGGACCGAGATTGAGTGAGTAGGTTTATTGATTTTGTATATGGAAAATGGGATGATTTGATGATTGGCATTCAGATTATATCATTATTGTTATTTTAATTCTTTTTTATTATGTTTATATGATCCTCCTAGTGCTTGATTAGTATTGTATGTCCGAATTTCATCACATTATATTTACTAACATGTCTTGTGTCTTTTTTATTTTCCAGACCATGATGTGTATAATTTTTGGTTATTTATTTATGATTTTCCCCTTAATGTAGGGGTGTAGTATCCTCATGGTCCATCTACAGATCCCTACTACTGGATGGAATCCCCTTTTGTATGAGGAGTCATTACTGATGTCTCTAAGAAAAATACACTAGAATACTAGTTGAGTGAACTCCAAAATAGGATGATACATTCTATTTATTCCTATATTAATTCTTCACATTACGATTTCAAATCATTTTCCAAATGAATCATCACATACAATCCACGAAAAAGGTATTTTTTCCAACAAAACCCAAGGATATAGAATGAATTTACCAATTGATATGGTTTCCAATTGAAGACTAGTATTGTTTAAGAATTTTAAATGAATAACAATAATATTCCATGCCTTACTATTTCCACTATAATTGAAAAAATATGATGTACTATATGAATGTTCAAACAATATTTTGAACATTTAAAATCAGAAATTATGATTTCATTTACCATACCACATGATATTCATTATATATATATATTAACATTAATGAATCCTAGTCCATAAAAACCATTAGGTGAATACTGATTATTTATACTGAGAAAAGTCGTAGGATTTTAGAATCAATCATATTTTGGTCAGTGGGAAAACTGATGATTCTTTTATTTTTTTTATCTTGTAATTAGTTGATTTTACCATCTATTTTAGCATAGATATGTTGTGATATTGTATTTATAAACCAAAAGTTAGGGTTTTATGTTTTTTTCAATGTGATAAACATTAATATATTTTCTTTTCCTTTAATTTTTTTTGAATGTTTTTAGTTTTGATAATGATTAGAAACCATCACCGATAATGGAGCTAACATATTCATTCTAAAATTTATCATTGATCATTTTCAACACTATTTAATTTTAAATACATCATAATAGATTATCAGTTTTAACATGTGTAATTATATAACTATGATGTTTTATTTAATCTTTTGATTATGTTTTCTTACTAAGGTAGTAATTTTTTAATAATTTCTATAGTTGATGTTAGAATAATAATTTAAAAATAATATATGATAGAAATAAAAACAAAAATGATAGGTTTATATACATTAGAAAATTAATATAAATATCTCTAAAAATCTATAACAATATTTATAGATCTGCAATATTATTTTCATATATATTAATTATATGTATCTTCTATAATTTCTATAATCCATATATCTGTATATATAATTCAATTCAAAAAAATATCATTATTCCAAGAGTTTGAATATGAATATATTCTTATTAATATGATATATTAATTCATTCCACTATGACTAAATCATTAAATTCTATCATGTTTATGCTCTCAATTTATTAACCAAAAAATTAAATTATAATTTTGATGGAAAACTGTTATACGTTGAATAAAAAAATTTAATAGAGCAAAAAAATCCTAGAATTTTAAAAAAAAAAGTAAAATACATAAATAATTGAAGTAATAATATGGTTAAAATTCATATATGTGAACAATTATTGTTATTAAATTTTATATCTAATTATAAATCCAGATGAAATACAATAATAGTATTATAAAATGATATAAAATTAAATTATACTAGTGAAAATGTAGCTTTAATCACTACTTGAAATAATTATTTTGGGAGTTAAAAAACATTAACACTCACAAAAACTCTAACAACCTAATCCACCTTAAATATTTTAATCACAGAGGTATTCATAAAAAATTAACTATTTATAAAGTCGGTTCGCTGGACCAAACTAAATAAAAATTTTCAATTACCATATCATATATGGAGGGAGTTATGTTTTATGTAATCTTACTATGAATATAAGGATATTTATGCCTCAAAAATTTATAGTCTAATGTCATCAAATTATTTCTCGTGTCAATAATTTATAGTTTTATTGAGGATATAATGAGAACCGTGAGATAATAAGACATTCCTCATAATCATATATCTTATGGTCTAGATACATCATTCTACCTAAACACATATAATGTCTTATTATGAAATATTTTAGGATCATTAACTATTATACTTATTCTCTTTATGTTCTCATATGGTGATATCAATTATATAAGATCATGATTAAAGAACTGAAAATAGGAAAAACTCACATTTCAAGTGTAATTGGGTGTTCCTACCTATAAACATGTTTATTAGTCTATTGAATTCAGATTATCATCATCATTTTCCATTTGATCACAATATTTGATTCAGGGAATATTCATGAAATTTATGTCATTGTGAGGTATCATTTGTGGGATTCTCCAATGGTATTATGGAATTGGATGAATGATCAATAAATATTTTTTCATTTCAGAATTGAGGAAGTGTTATCTAAGGACTAATCTATCTGGATTGTAATACTTACATTAATCCTTTTCCATTATAGTTGAATATAAATCCACATAGATAAATGAAATAATTAAAATATAAGATTGGATTCTGATAAAATATGTGCATCCAATTATATGATATATAATGATATAATTATATTATATTCCACAATGTGTCTATATATGATGGTTTTAATTTTTATCACTAATCATTATCTCAATAAGTTCTTTAATTAATTTCCATATTCCACTATCTCTTGATGAATAATATTAACTTCTATCAATATAATGGCCTAGAGGATCACAACCAATTGAATATTCATTACATCACCATATTCTGGTGAAAAGGTGTGTTAAACGTGATGGGCCCCACGATAGGGTCTAAGAGTTTTCCATGTATTATCAATCACCAAAAAATAAATAAATTTATTATTATTCGATGTAGAATAAGAATGATGAATTTATTTATGAAAACTAATTACATGGGTTTTAGGAATACATTGAAAATCATTATACAAATGAATAATATTTTAATATACAAGTTTATTTTAGTATTGATGGAATTAGAAGTTTAAATAATGAATTATATTTGTCACTTATTATATTTAATATATATTAAATTTATTTGATAAAAATATATATAACATTTTAGTGCCTTTATTTCATCATAACGTGACATTTACTCCTTATTTAGTGGGTCATTTATTTCTTAGGTCTGAGGATCCTTTTTAGGGTATTTCAGCATCCACTATATAAATAGAGAATACATATTTACCAAGAACTATTAATTAAAAAATAAGGAGTTGTTATCTCTCATATATACTGCATTCTATAGAGAGAAATACATCATCCAAGAAACTGGTCCAGGAATTCCTTCACATATCATTGGAACATAGTCGATGTCATAGTCCGATATATAGTAAATCTAAAAATCTCATTGATAACTCATAAAATTCAATGACTAGTATACAAATAGACACTTAAAGCATGTATTGATGATTCTGTGTGGTTTGATCTAATATTATTCAACAATAGTTTCCAAACAAAAGTGAATGTCAAACACACATCAATATGAATGAAAAAATCGTTATTGTATATTTTTTACAGTGATAATTAATGTGAGATCCTTGGACCTCTACCAAGGCTCAGATAAATATAGAAGATGAATTTTCATTTCTATGTTGTTGAAATTTTTTAATTACAAATCCTAATGGCTTCTACAAATCACCCCAGTATAATGAATTTGTATTATGGTGAACACATGAATTTCATGAGTGAATAAACCCTCATTTATGATGATATATATTTAGATATTTACATAGGTCCTAATGATTCCAACCATACTTCTCCCATATATCGAATTTAAATATCATAAAACTCTATAAAAATGAATTAGATCAAAAAAATTTATTAATAAGATTTATTTGGAAGAATGTATATTTTATTTTTATGATTTTTTTTATTTTTGAAAGCCATAAGGAATCTCGAAGATCCACTTTTTTAGCCAATGATTCTTCTTGTTTCTAATCACAAAAATTCTATATTAGGATGATCATTTCTTCTACATAGTAATTGTATAATTAAAAGGTAAATCCTAAATTTTTATACTTTTTAATTTCATATATTTAGAAAAAAATTGCAATTAATGTTTTATTTAACAAAGTTTTCGACATGAAATGTTGATGTCAAAAAAATCATTTTTTGTCTTTGTTTTATCTTCTATAGGAGTCAATTTTTATTATTAAAAACATATTATAAAAAATGATGTGTATTACCCATGGACCATCAACTATATCCTACTCAAGCACTATAGAAATTTAATTTTGGTCTATACAAATATAAAATAAAATTTCAAAGAAATAAAATTATTTCATTTATAATTAATATAATATGTAAAATTATATAAAAATATTTTTTAAATTTAAAATTTTAATTGAAATTTTAATTTATTTCTTGAGAGTTCATGATAATTGACCGACTATTCATGTTATATTTTATTTATTTAATTATTATTAAAATAATTATTGACATTTGAAATATTTAATTATGTTTTTCTATAGAGTGTACATAGTTTTTTTATTTTAATATGTCAAGGGCCTATATATCTATATGATTTATTTTTAAATGTATATTGCACCTCTTGATATTCCCAAATCATTGTACTAGTATATTTATAAAATTTACAATGATAATTTAAGACAAGGAACAAACAAAGATGTGGTAGTATCGTAGATGAGAATTGAAAACACCAAACCAGGGGTGAGGAATGAGATGTGTGAAGATAAAAATCATGTATTACAAACCCAACATTATGATTTTTCCATTGATTTCAAATGGATAAAAATTTATATTATCAGGAATATTCATGTAACTTATTTCTATTATTTTGTTTTTACTATTTTATGTATGTTCACAATTAATATGGGAAGTGGTAAAATAATGAATAGAAAGTTGCGCAATGACAAGATAATTTTATTTCTAATAATTTATGTTAATTTCTGATCATTATAACATAGTATAAATATATGTAATAGAAATATATTACATTCCTGAATAGTATTAAAATATTAAAAAAATAATGTCATGAACATATTCTGTCACTCAAATTTGAAAAATATATGGAGTATGTGGCCCTCGGTAGCTCTGGATTTAGGTGCCTTCTATAACCAGGGAGCACTTATTTGAGTGATGAGTTTAGATAAATAAATATGATAGAAAAAAAATTACAAATCCACATTTCGACCATTTTATAGGAAATGCATTGATGGAATCAGTATTATTATTCATAGAAGGTGGGGAATCGCTCAATATATCTACGAAATATGAGTTAATGTGGATGGTTACACTAGTTACCACATTAAAACTCAATGATTAGTATTTTAAATGATTCTAGTAGACTATGTTGTGAGTTTAAAAAGAGAATTTTCACTAGAATATTCATGTGAAATAATATTATAGGCCCATTAGTAATGAATACTAGAGTGAAATGAAATAGTCAAAGGAATTTGATGATTAAATTATTCAATAATTTCTTGTAAATATTCACAATAAGTTTTTTCAAATTCAACACTTCACTACTATAGAAAATTATATATAATACCACAATTAAACTATGATAAATTTTTTAAAAATTCAATGTTCTTACAAGTTCATGTTTCTAGTGAATAGAACAGGTACAACTAAATTATACTAAAAATAGACGATTTATACTGTTGTCATTCCCACTACCTATTTAGACACCTCATTAATGAATGGTGGGAAAACCATATAAGTGAATTATATATGAATAAATTTATGTACACATAATAATTTGATCATATATTTTCTGATGTGAGTCATGTATACAACATTATTACACGAATGTTTGCTCATATTGTTTCATCTCCAAGAAGCTTGTTGGATGAATGTGAAGTGACATATGTATGGTTGATGATTTCAGTAGTATTGTTTAAATATGAATGGTGTATCATGATCTTTCAATACATTCCATTATGATATATTTATCAGAAATTTACTATAGTTTCTTTAAGTATTACAGAAAGTTTAGTATAAAGAAATGTTGAAATACCATTTAGTTAATGGTTGTACATGTAAATAAGAATGTAAATAATGTGTGATATTTTTTATGGTGAAAAAGTTGGAAGTAAAGGATTAATGGACAATGTAAAGTGCGACCCAAATAACACTTCCACAAAGTCCTTCAATTAAAATATAAAAGGCATTATTTAAGAGGATATTTTCTTCACATATCATGAGATAAATCTATGTATTTTTTAATTTAATGAATTTAATAGAAGAATAACTAGTGACTTATTCATCCAGTATACTCATAAATTATAGTGGATTTTTATTTCATTTATATTGAATATTAAATACAATATTACTATCACTTTTGTGTGTTGAAATACATGAAACTAGTGTGTACTAAAATGTTACATGATAAATGTTTAGTTCTCCAAGTGGCTAGGATAGTATGGTTAATATTTCCGTGTTGATAAGTATAGAACATCCAATTTCAATTATTACTGATTCTAGTTGAAATTATTTTTTGAATAAAAATAACATTTATCTCATTAGTACATTGAAAAAATGGAAACATTATTCCATTATTATAATGAATATTTTTTTCCTTTTACAATGAACTGATTTTTCAGTAAAGCATGAATAATTCGAAATACATAATTTAATTATCTAATCCCCAGTTATTTCATGAAAAATAATTTAAATATTAATTTTTTTGTTAAAATGGTAAAACTAGTATGGTAGTTAAACCCCTTAGAGTTAATGACAATAGTTATTATAAATATATATAGTTATAGACATATGATCCTTTCGAAATAAATACTATAAAAAAATAAAATATAAATTAGTTCATCTAGAGAGCATGAACAATTCTATTTTAAAGCTAGTGGTACATATTCTACATTTTATTTCATTAATATTTTTTGGATTTTTAATGTCATGTATAATATATGGGTATTTAATAGATATGAGGCTCTTCAGGATTGTTTTGTTTTTAATGTCAAAACTGAAAAATTATTATTTTTTATATATGGTGGAGTAATTCCTAAATGAACATTTCCTTCTATGAATAAATGTCATGATGTTGCTAAGAATGTTCTATAATGTGTCTTACATGTTAACGTTGATTAGTAAAATTTCTCATCAGTAATTTTGAACAACACATTTTCATATAATCATCAGATTCATGTTATATGAAAAAGGTGTATGAATATTGGATCTTATTTTCATTTTAGATACATCAATTTTCATGAAATGCATCATAAATGACTGAGATATATTGTAACTATATGGAAACTATAAGACATTTTGATATCATATGAGTTATAGTACATATAAATCCATCATATCATGATAAAATTTGTCTTTCCTGAATTATTTATGATAAGGATATTAATAAACATGATCCAAGTAAAACACAATGTCCATCTAAAGTAATTATAGTAATTTTTATAATTATATTATATAACTCCCTATTATAGAAATTTTACGGTCAATTGAAGGATTATTTTTCAATAAATGGGAGAGCATCTCAATTTGATATTGTGAACTAAATATTTACCTCGCATTATTCATTTCCAATGTTTCTCAATAGTTGGAGTAGGAAAACCTTCTCCAATATATAATATAAGAAACAAATTTCTAGAGACACATACTGCATATAAAGAGTAAAACCATGTTAATTATTTTTGATTCACTATGTATATTGACAAACAAATAAATGATAATAAGAGTTATTATGACTCATAAGAAAATGTAAAAAAATATAAAAATGTAAAGATCAATTAATATTCACAAATGGTTTCCATGTTTTGTTGTACAAATCATAAAATTTTTAATACTGCGTTTTGTATTCAGGTGATATTATAAATGGGTGGTACAAGTTTGGTTCTAGTATGGATAAAAATTTCATACAGTATTTTAATTACTAGGTCCATTGGAATTTTACATACCCTACCTACTTCTTGTTTCCATTTTTTGTAGATGGATCTCAAGTACACCACTCATGGACTGTTTTTACATGACACACCTAAAAACTAGTTATATGATCCACCATATTTCAATAAATAGAGAAATATATTTTAATATAGTTTTGGATTGATGTAGGCAACATGGTCATAGGATATTCACTATTAATGAATTTTATTCAATTTTTATATATGAGGTTTTTTATAGAGACATAGATTTTCAAAAAGAATAAATTTGATAACATCTAGAAAAAAAAATGCTCTTATAGTTAGTTAAGACAATAATGAAACTAACTATACATTGATAAAATTAATATAAGAATGATTTTTATAGGGAAAAATAACTATGGAGTTAGATATAATGGTATATTAGACCTACTCAATCATACATATAGTGAAAATTTGTTGATGAAATACAAGTTGGAATAATTCAAGAGAGGTGTCTTATGAGTCTTACATCGAATAAATCTCAAAAAAAAAATAAGAGAATGGGGTATATAAGAAATTATTGTGCTGATTATAATTCCATTATATCCAGATATGGATCTATCACACAAGAAATGTTATTTAAAATCTATGATATTGGATATATATATATATATATATATATTTGTTCAAATTTATTAGGAGAACGATATTTTAAGAAGCCATATATATCTAATTTTTCACGAGGATGTTAAAAATATATTTGAAATTAACCTGGAGATGAAGGGATACAAGTTTTGATGGTATAAAAACTATATTTATATTGGATTGAGATGATATAATATAATAGTTAGGATAAGGTAATTATAAATATAGGCTCATTCAATCCAATGGTTTCTATATATACAAATACTGAGTGTGTTGAAACTTCTAAAGAAGATAAGGGAATAATTCAGTGTACATATCCATTTGTTCCAATTCATCATATTCCAGTAAGAGAAATTATATCAGGTTTAGAATGCAAAAAATTCACATATATATATATATATACTCAGGGTTTATAACACTTCAAGATTCTTAATCACTAATTTTAGGTCACATATTACGGAATAGCTATATAGTGGAGACATGTAAGGCCCATGAATAAATATATAACGAAGAAGAAACAAGATATTATCATTTAGAAAATTAAAATAATAGTATTAATGTTATCTATGGTGCATGTGGGAGTATTGTAATAGTTGTTTACCTAGACATAAATAAATATTTCTCTTCAATTAACATATTATGTATAAAGAGAGTTATGCACGATGTACTCATTACGTGATAGTGTTGATATATATTAATTAAAATGTCATATGGTAATTTCCATAGATTTATTATTTAATAAATTTTTATAGAAGTTCCCAGGATATAATTAGAACATTGAGATATAGAGAAATTAATAATAATAAAAATTATTATGTTTAAGATACATCATTCTTATTCAAAAAGGTGATGTATAACTCTAAGGTGATGGTGTCTAATTATCATTGATAATTTTCCACATGAATATCATGCATTATGATCTTGAGTAGATGATATTAAGTGGATATTCCTTCCAATAAAAATACAAAATGTTAGAGGTTACATTAGTTATTCCTATATATGAATATGTGTATTTGTATCTCGACACATGATCTGTATTAATGTATTTTATATAATTTCTTATATTGATGTAATGAAAAACTTGAAAATGAATTTGTGGGAAGGTTTATTCGATTGGGTTCAACATTGGTAGCATATAATTGGTTGAATGATTAATATTGAATATTTTTCATCTCATTTGAGGGAGCGATATGACTAGAAAAGTTGATAATGATGTCAGTACTATAATAAATTCATGTCCATGGTGATACCTGGTAACTTCTTCTAGTTATATAAATATAAAAATTGATGGAATGATTAAAAAATCATTTCAACCCACATTTTTAGATATCATGATATAAATAGATTATATTTGCATTATGTATTCATTTGATGATAAGTGATTATATAACTAATCCTTATCACATTATGGGTCTTCATGGGTTTTAAGACTCTGATAATCATCTATGAAGAGTAATCGCTATTATTGAGATAATTTCCTACAGGATCACACAAGATAAAATATTGAGGAATCTTCCAAATTCATGTAAATATGTTTATATAAAATGGTGGGCCGCACCACAGGATCCGAGAGTTTCCCAAATATTATCAATCATTGATTAATAAAATAATTTATTAGTGTTAAATTATTAAATAATTGAGTTGAATTTATTTATTAATTGTATTAATAAGGATTTAACATAATTCATAAATATATATTATACAATTAAATATTATTTTAATATTCAATTATTGTTCAATATTTTTGTAATTTCGTGTTGATTTAATTAATCATGTTTATCTGAAAATATATAAACAATATATTTCCTATTGGTGATAAAAATATAAATTACAATACGACAAAATTACATTATCATAACATGTAATTTACTTCTTTTTTACTAGTCATTTTATTTATTGGGGTTGGGGATACCTTTTAGGGTTTTTCAGAATCCAGTATATTTTCATTGATGATCTATTTTCCACAAAACATTAATTTAGATTAATAGATTTATTTTTTATCCTCCTTTATTCATTACAATGATATAAATAAAATTTTTGTGAAATTCATTAAATAATTTTTTCATAGGTCATAGGAACATATTTGAGTTGGTCATTATTATGTAAAATGAATCAATGAAGATATATTCAATGTGTAACACCCCATGGTTTTATGGTATGTATCTTTTAAAAGTTAGCATCATCAATATTTAACACATCGTGCATCATTGAGTTTAAAATATTAAAATACTCTTAAGTATGAACATATAATAGTAATTTAACTATTAGGAATATTTATAAGACCAAAAAAATAGAAACTTCAATAATTAATGTATAAATAAAATGTAGGTTTCTGGTGAATTAAAATATATTATATTTATATCATGGATGAAGTAAATAAATGTTTTTGAATGGTTCAATTATGTGTTTGTATTTTTGTGAAGAAAAAATTTTAATTTATAATTTAGTTTTAAATTTATTGAGTTCAAATATTTTTTTTCATAAAATATTTTCATTAATTAATATTTTCTTATCTTATGATTACAAGATAATCTTATGGGGCCTTAATTTATTTTTGAATGTGTTATAAAATCTGTTTTAATTTGGAATTCATTATTTTTTGAATAAATGATTATTTTAGTAATTTTTTTTCATAATTATTTAATTATATTCGTAATATATAGTCCATTTTGAATTCAAAACATTAAAATATTGTTAGGGTGGTTTTTTAGTATTTTTTTAAAATTCATGATTTTTTTAATAGTGAAATATTGTAATTTATGTTATATATTCAGTATTAGTTCAATACATCATTTAATGAGACAATTATAATGTATTTAATATAATATAGAAATATTAATATATATTTAATATATTTATTCTAGGGGGTAAAACCCATTCATAGTCTCAATGAATAATAATAAACAATTTATTGAAATAATAAAAAAACACCCTTTACCTCCCCTATAAATATCTACCCCCACCCCTTCTACTCAAACATCCAAAGACTTAAAAATTTATTATGTTATGAATATTTATTCTCCCAAAAATCTACCCCTTGTTGAGTTTATCTTTTTCTAACAAGAATATAACTTCAAATTCTTTTAAGGAGGTTCTCAATGAGGCGACACTTAAGAGGTAAAACCTTCAGTGTCTCTCTCCCTCTCAGTTACTATTATTTTCATATCATTCTCTCACCTACCCTATCCAAAGTGAAATGTTAAATCCATTAAATTTTATATATTTTAATTTAAATATTATAATTCAAAGACGCCAATCTATTCTCTTTTCTACACCTATTTTATTCTAAAAATAAATACATCATTTGTGACATGTCGATTTACTGCATTCATTGATGTTAATATTTTATTTATCTATTTTTCATTATAGGATAGTCATAAAACCATTTTTATGGTTAATCCATTCATTAATATATATAATAAAAATTATTTAATGTTCTAAAAAAATATTATATACATAATATTAATTTCGGATACAAAAATTTTTTTTGATGATAGGAATAATGACAAAATAATATAAATGGTTATTATTAATGTGGAATTTAACGAGTCAACTTCATATATGGAATATAATGATATATAAGACTATAAAATCACCTGTATTTTCATTAATTACATATAATATCAATTGTAGATTACTATTTCTATTCTACACATCCTTTTTAGCCTGTTGACTGGTGACCTAATAATGAAAACTAAGGAATTGAACACACTCAAATGACGAAATTGAATTTATAACACTTAAAAAGGACATATATGAACATAATAAATATATAATAAAAAATAAATTTTTAATAGGTTATTAATTAAATTATAGGGGAATCCAATTTTATTATCCGATACATTTTGTGAAAGTGAAGAACAAGTTCTGACATAATGTAAGGGATTCTCACTTATCCTAAATCTTCTTTCTAGTTATGCATTATCTCTCTTTAACCCAATATACTTTCTCATTATTTTTTATAGTTATTCTAAATTATGTGTATATCTCCTAAACTCATTTTTCCATATCGTTTAATATTTCATTGACTTGGAAATATAGTCTTTATAAGGATCCCTTGTCAATTTATCGTGATAAGAATGCCCGATTAGAGGGAACAACCCAATTTGTTATCCATTTTTATGTATACAACATAATATGTTGAAATACGTTTTTTAAAAAATTACATTTTTTATCATGGAAAAATATCTTATCACATTTTTTGTATTATATAAACACTTACCCATTTTTCCTCTTTAAATACGCTTTATTTTTTCCCTTAAACAACACAAATGTGGCCTACTTCAAATGATTCATAAAATACTTTATTTAAATGTTTTCACAATATATAGAATCATTTATACACAAAGGTAATTTATTTTTACATACCTTTTATGTTATTGGATATTCATTATATTATATGATTTTATGTGAAATGAAAAATAATTTTCTAAAGAAATTTTCATTCCATTATTTAAAAAGGGAGTTTATATCAGGGATTCTTAAATGGGTTTGTTTGAGTATTTTCATTTAATCTAGAACCCTCCATGTAATAGTAAACATTATTGAAATTGACCTCATCTATTACCATATAGAGTATTTTATTGAATGGATTACGATTATTATGACTATGGATGTATAACTTTATTCTATTCTCCATATATTTTGGATGTTTTGTGACTATTTTTATTATTTAGGGATTGTGAATAACATTGAAAAACCTAGTTTCAATATGAATTTATATATTGATTATCTTTCAACAAATTCATATTATTAATTCAATGGACATAGTCTGTGATTGGTGGGGTCCACTATAACACATCAATTAATCTATATTTCTCATGAGACAAACCAAATTGTGATTTGGCTATGGCTTTACCCATTTATTATAATATGATTTGTCTAAGGCCTCTATGGTATCTTCCAGATGTCCAGTATTATGCATTATATCATTTTTATATTAAAAATTTATAATCCATTTTATTATTTGGCTTGTAGAGTATCCACAGTTATGTTGCATTATCATATTATTATTTATATGTCTTTATTAAACAATATTTTTTTCCATCCAAATTATTCTAAAGATGATGTTTCAATTGAACGTGTTTTAGTCATCATCCCTTGTATAGTGGTTTTTTAATAGCTTCAACTGTATTTCTTATATATACTGAGTGTATGACCTCACCCCTTTATTAGGTGTTATTTTTTAATTGAATGAAAATATGTATATTATGACTGATTTTTTGGGACAATCTAGGAGGTTTTTATTGTTATAATGGAGTTTATATTTTCTTACTATTTCCTGTTGTAACGTGAAACTCATATTTTTATTCATTTTTTCATGTCTACTAAAATATTGTTCTTTTTGGAATGCTATCACATGTTCAAATTACCAATATAAAAAATAAGACAGCTGGTTCATGATACTGGGGTTGAGATATTTATACATGGAATCAAAGAAAATTTAGTAAAAACCTAGGAAACAATATTTAGAAAACATATATTTGGGGAAAATATGAAGAGACACATTGATGATAATAAGAGATGAATATCTTGGAATTTTGGTATTATTATGATTATTTGAGTATTCCTAATAATGCAACCCTATCTAGATACGAGTAAAGGACATGGTTCTAGTATTGATGTTCCTAGGGGTAACATCTCAGACATGGTGTGTTGGTCCTAACACAATGTAAATTTAAATATGAAAATGGTATGTTATGCGCACCTCGTTTTACACTCCCAAGAGATATTATTAAGATAAATAACATTTTCATTATAAACCATTATGAATGATTAAAAATTAAACATGTATATAAATAAACTGTTGTTATAATAATTAAATTAGCTATGAATTAATTTCAAATTTAGTTTAATTTTTTTTGTCATTTGATTTATCAATTATGATTACTAGCCTATTTTAGTGTAATCCAATGTATTGAAATGATTCTGTGTCGAATTAATGGAAACATTGTCAATGCATGTATTCCATGTATGGATTTCCCACCAATTCAGTAAAAGGTTGTTGGAGAGGAGATGCAACTGGATCTAAGAAACTTATAAGTATTATTGGACAACTCACCAATGCAATTAGAAATAAACTTACTCACATAAAGTTGCTCAATCCACAATGTGTTGTAACAATGTTTGACCACATCATGTGACAACATCCTCTCTTATTCTATGGGACCACAAATCCAATTATACCTGATCAATGGATAAGTTCCTTATAGAAGATATTTATCACTTTTGGATGTAATGGATGGGAGAATTTTATCTTGGTAATTTATCATCTATCACGATATACTAATTAATAGTGTTCATTAATTCAATTAAAAATGGAGGAGGAATAAATTTTATACATGGAATTGAAGGATTTTTAAAAAATATCCCTTCATAAAATATTTTCCTTAGGAATAAAGGGAAAATATGTAGAAACAATTCATTATTCTATGAAAAAAAGTGGATGAAAAAGTTTCCTTGTATGAAGAAATATCTTCATGGTTATCATGTAATTCTATAGATTTTGTATTAAATTAAAATATCACATTTGATCAATTATTTGATTTGTTAGAACCATTCCTCCAAAGGTAACTAATCTCACAAAATGTTTCATCAGATGAAGATGTAGTATCATGTCCTATGAAGATAGAGATATGAATTATTATGTATTTTGAATTAATGTGAAATCAATAGATAAAGAGGATGGAAGAAAAAATAAATGATAAAAGGTATAATATAAAAGGGAATCTTACAATGTGTATGACTTATGGATGTAATCATTACAATTCCAACATAGAAGGAAAATGAGTTTTCTTCATGTTTTGTGAGAAATTCATGATCATGAATATAATTTAATAAATGAAGAAACCAATTTTCAATGGTACATTTGTAGGTATATTCGACCCAATAAAAATTATTTTTCAAATAATCGAGGAAACTATCCAAAGAAAAGGCCATGAGGGTTAGGATAATCTCATTAAATCAAATAACTAGAGTTTTAGTTCCTAATGATTCTGTTTCAGGAAGATTAATACTATCTTTAATTATAAAAAATTACCTATTAGATTCTGGATCATAATTCACTTCTACATCTACCTATTTATCAATAAAAAATATTAACATCATTTTTTATTTAATAATGGAGTTGTTAGTCAAAACTCATAGGGCATCGTTACAAAAAATGTTTCAATTGGTCCCCTCTTTGTCACATAAACATGCTTTATTTTATGACCTTATCATCTTATCTTTGTTTTACATTGAAATAATCTTTTATATTGATTGGATATCAAAATCGAATGAAAATTTTTATTTCAAGCGGATGTAAATTATGATTTCTAAGGTAGATATAGAATCCTATATATTTATAGAAAATTCCTTATCATATGATTCATATATTGATCCACCCCCAGTATCTCTACTGAATGAAATTATTAGTGTGGATGAGAAAACATAATATATGGGTGAGTGAATAAATCTTCAAATTCAGTATGTATTTTACAAGAATAAATTGATGTTTTTCAAGATGATTTACCTAGAAATTATCTAGAGTAGAAAGTTGATTTTTAAAATCATTTAATTCCAAATACAAGTGAAATAACAAGGACCCCTAATAAAATAGACACTTTGGAATTAGTATAGATAATGAATCAACTAGAGGAGTTGAGTAATAAGGGACTTATTATCCATAGTGTTTCTCCTTAGAGATCCCATGTCCTCTTTGTTATGAAAAATATTGATCTATGAGGTTGTGCCTTGATTATAAAAAATTCAATGATATTACAATAATGAATAAGTATCATCTTCCTAGAATTGATGATTTTTTTCCTGAACATCAAATAGAATAATATTTTTCGATGATTGAAATTCTTTTTGGATACAATTAATTTCTAGTAAATTATGAAGATATTCTAAATAGTATATTTTGAACCTAGTATGGATATTATGATTTTACAAAACTTTTATTGGGACTTAAAAATATCCTTTATTAAATATCTAATTAACTGGGTGATCATGTAATATTATTATGATTTTGTTATTTTATTTACTATTATTGTACTTATGGAATATATCAATATATATTCCAGAATCAATGAGGACTCCAGGAACCAATTTTGGGTTTTTCTAGGTACCCTTAAATGAAAATGATTATATGGGATTTTTAGGAAGAGTGAATTATATCTTTAAACAATTTCATTTCATGTCCATATTTTCATTAAAGATGTAATCTCAGTTGATCCTCTGAAAAAAGGTAGTTCATGAATTTCCTACACTAAAGAATATAACATAGTTAGGTAGTTTCATTTGTTTATCATGTTACTATCATTATTTCATTTATAATTCTATCTGATTAACTAACTTGTGAACCAAGAATACTCATATGGTGGTTATGTTTATTTCAACAAAGTAATGTGAATAAATAATTGAATAATTGAATAGGAGATTACTGAATGCTCTGATCATGTCACTATAATTGAAAAATGTTAAATTTTTTATTTATAGATATTCAAAAATAAAGGATGTGATTATGTCCTTATACATAATAATAGATTTATTTCTATGAATCGTGGAATTAAATGAATAATAAACAAAACCATCAAAATCATGGTCTTGTGTGAGTAGTCATGATCATTTCTATGATGATAAGAAGACACTATTTCTCATGAGAAAGACATGGCTGGAATGATCATAGCATTGGGTAAAGACTTATTTCTCATGATAAAGACATGATAAGAAGACACTATTTCTTCTTCGATTGATGTTTGTGCGAAATTCCTTCCTGGAAATCGTATGATCCTTCCCATAATGGAATTTTATGTTATTATTTTCATGTATTTTTTTTCTTTATATGGATCTCATATCAATTTCCAAATAAGGGAAGTCACATTTCATATTCCAGATCAATATATGATTATCTATCGATGAAAAGCTTAATATAAACTTCTAGTAGAAATTTTTCTCATCATATGGGTCTTGATTCCAATAAATGAATGTTAATTATCTCAAATGGTTGGTGAGAAAATAATGATTAAGAATATACCCATTGTACGGGAGTTTAATGATGTATTTTCGGAAGAATTTTCAGGTCTTCCATCAAAACGTAAAGTTCAGTTTTCAATAGAACTCATTCTGGGTTCTATGTGTATTTCAAAGACACCTTATATAATAGCCCCAATTTAGTTGTAGGAATTGAAGATGCAACTCCAAGGGACTATTGATAATATATTCATACACTCTAGTGTGTCTCCTTATGGAGCACCTATTCTATTTGTTAAGAAGAAAGATGGATCAATGGGACTCTACATTGATTATTGAAAACTTAACAAGATCACTCTCAGGAAAAAATATCATCTCCCAAACATTGATAACTTATTTGAAAAAATACGCAATTCTCAATACATTTCAAGTATTTATCTTCATTCAGGATATCATCAATTATGTGTTGAAAATGAGGTTATAAAAATGATGGAATTCCATTCAATTTATGGAAACTATGAATTTATAGTGAAACATTTTGGTCCTAATAATTCCCCGTCTATATTCATGGATATAATGAATAGAGTATTTATAGACTATCTTGATCAGTTTTTGGTAGTCTTTATAGATGATATTATTGTATACACAATGATCATGGAGGAACATGAATATCACATGATATTTGTATTGAAAACCCGGAAAAAGGAGAATCGTTATGCCAAATTTTCCAAGTTTGAATTTCATTTTCAAAAAGATTCATTTTTGGGTCAAATAATCTCAGGAGATCAGACATCTGTGCATCCAGCAAAAACATAGATTATCGAAGGATGGTTCAGACCAGCCCAAATAACTAATATATGTGGTTTTATTTGTTTGGCTGGATATTATCGATATTTTTTGAAATATTTTTCACAATTTTCGAATCTAATATCCAAGTTGAATTGAATGTTTGTTAAGTTTGTTTGGATGAGGGAATGTGAATATAATTTCAAAGAGCTTAAAATAAGGTTATACAGTGCACATGGGCTCATACTTCCTTATTGTGGAGAAAGGTTTATGATATACATTGATGCATCCAAGAAGGGGTTGGGGTGTGTTCTCAAGAAAAATTATATGGTGATAGCTTATGCCTCACAACCATTTAAATCCATGAGAAAAATTAGACAAAACTTGATTTGGAGTTACATACTGTAATATTTTCTTTAAAAATATAGACGTATTATCATTATGGTGAATGGTGTGATATTTATACTAATGATAAAATTTAAATATATATTTTCACAAAAATGTTGCTGAATATGCACCAAATAATACGGTTGGAATTGATTGAACATTATGAATGATCAATACATTGTAACCATGGGAATGTGAACAATGTGAAAAATGCTTTGAGTCGAATAAAACATGCTTGTTTATCTATGACGAGGATCACAAATGATCCAATATTTATGTTTTTACAAAGGATGGATATTGATATTTTAGGAACCATATTTTTATTCCTCCCATAAGAGAATTAAATAATGAATTATTGGAAGAGGATCCTAGTTCATTATTCTTTATTCACCATGGAAGCACGAAGATGTATAGGGGCCAAAATGATTACTTATGGTGGGATGGAATGAAAAGAGATGTCGCTGAATGTGTATCTTGAAGCTTGGGTTTTCAGAAAGTTAAGGCCGAACGATAGAAGTTTAAGGAAATGTTACAATAATTACCCATACCGGAATGGAAATGGGAATCCATCACTATGGTATTTATCATTGGAATTCCCAAAACATCCAAAGGAAATAAATCTATCAAGGTTATAGATGATCATCTTACGAAGTTGGCATACTTCATTTTTATTAGAGAGGATTTCAATCTTGATCATATTTCCAGGATATTTTTGAAGGAAGTGGTGAGATTTCCTGGAGTACCTATTTACATTATATTTGATCAAGATCCAAGGTTTACCTCAATGTTATGGTGAAGTCTTCACCATGCTCTGGATACAAAGTTATGTTTTATCGATGTTTATCATCCTTAGGTATACGGTCAATCTGAGATGAAAATTCAAACTCTTGAAGACATGTTGGGAGATTTCTCTATGGATTTGAAAGGTTGTTGTGATCAACACCTACCATTGGTGTAATTTTCTTATAACAATAGCTTTCACTCTAGTATTCATATGGCTTCTTATGAAGTCCTCTATGGAAAAAAGTGATGATCTTCAACATGTTGGGATGAAGTTAGAGAAAGAAAGTAATTAGGACCTAATCTTGATGATGAAATGTCATAAGGGTTATATTTACTTAACAACATATACAAGTAGCTCCGAGTCGACAAACAAGTTATACTAAAAACTGAAGAAAATACCTAGAGTTTGAATTGTGTGATAAGGTTTTTTATGAATATCCCCCTAGAAAAAAGTAATGATATTTGGTAAAAAGGGAAAGATAAGACCTTGGTATATTAGTCCTTTTGAAATTTTGGATTGTATTGGGAAGGTTTCTAATCTATTGATGCTTACTTAAAATATCTGTCATGTTCATGATGTGTTCCATGTATCTCTCTTGATAATGTACATATATGATCCTTCACATATACTAAGCTCAAAATTCATACTGCTAGAGTAAGATTTTTCTTATGAAGAACAATCAATAGTGATTCTGGATCGTAGTGAAAAAGTTATATGAAACAAGAACACTCACTCGATTAAAATTGTATGGAGGAACCATAAATTTCAAAAAGATACATGTGAACTTGAGGATATGATGAAGGAGAAGTATCCTAATCTATTTTTTTCCATGTGACAAATTTAGAGGGAGAAATTAAATTTAAGGGGTGTAGAATGTGACACCCATAGGTTTTTATGAAATATATAAATAATTTTTTCACTTCAGTATCTTTATTTTCACGCAATATTGAGTTTAAACAAACTTTGATATTCCCTTAATATAAAATTATAGCTATATCCTAGCTATTAGGTTAATGGGAATAATTATAAATAATTTATGAAAATGCATTATAAATATATAAATCAATTAGATATTTTTATTTTATAGTGAATTACTTTTAGTAAGGAAATTAATTAGATATATATGTGTTATATACTAAATTAAATATTTTTTTATTCATTTAATGGATATTTTAGTCATAGGTTATGAATAAAACCTTATTTGGTGTATTTTTTTTTAAAGGTTAGTTTTACACCATTTAATGGAAACCCCATTTTAAATTAAGACATTTACACATTAATGTTTTCTATCTTTCAACATAAACATGTTATTTTTAAGAAGGGTATGAAAAATTACATTGGATAAATTTTTGATATTTTTCTGACAACGTTCATATTTTGATGAATATTATAAATACCCTAACTATTAATTAAAAATAATTTTGTTCATTGAGATAATTTATATGGTTAAATTATAATATTGATTTTTTTTAAATTATATATAGAATATATTTTTACCATTTAATATAATTTTTTTCATTATCATAAAATTTACAATGAATTCATAGGTAAAAACACTTAAATATTTTGTAATGTTTTAACTTTTAAAACTCATTTTCTCAAGAATGGGATTATTTTTAAATAAATTACTGAAACTTTTTTTTTTAATTTTTAAAAATTGATCCTATATTCTAAATAATAAGGTCTAAATTATGTTAATAGGATATTGTATTTTTGGGATTAATGAATATTAACTTTCGTAATTATTATTATTTCCATGGTTAAAGGTGAATCAGGTAATTAAAGATAAAAATAATATTATAAAGTTACCTTAACATCTATAAAAATCTTATTAGATGATTAAATTTGACCCTTGTAATCTATTTTTCTAAATGCAATCACTTTATTGGAACATACCATTGAAAATGACATGAATGTAATAAAAACTAATGAAATGGATAAAGTGTCACAATTTATTTTTATATATGTGTATTAATTTTAATATATGGATAACTAGGAGATAAAATAAACTATATATAGTCTCTAAAAATCTAAAATAATTACCCACATCATTAAATATTTATTTATAATTTTTAGAGTTTAAATAATTACCATTAATGATGACACAATGGTGATGTAGAAATTATTTTATTAATAGAAATATCAAATAAATGGTTTCAACAATGTTAAAAGAAATCTCATATTAACTAATTAATGTTTCCATGAATTTTCTATGTGACTATAATATTATAGGAGTGTATTTTTTATTTTATTTTTCTTAATTTATCTTCTGTTTTAGTTTTATTCAACGCTAATAAATTAATACTATCAATATTGACACTATTTATATTTTATAAACATAACATTTTTCTTAAAATTATTTATAAATAATAAAAATATTTAAAAATTACAAAGTGATAATTATAAGGTCTTAAATATCATAATGTATCTGTTTATGGTCAATTAACACCACATAAGTAAATATTCAATACATTAAATATTTAGAATGTTGTTACAAAAATTGATCATTAATAGAATAACTGAGGGACAATTAAAACTATAAGGTTTAAATTTACATAATAAGTATAAAAAAATCTATTGGATTATGATATTACAACCCTATATCATATCATCTTATAATTAGGTATATTTTGAGTCTTTTGGGTAGGGTTTTATTTTGTTATAAATTATTATTTTTGAAAGTTTCCTAAAGTACCCCTCTCCTCTCTTATAAAATGGATCATCCTCCATATCCAATTCACTCCATTTGTATCCTTAATTCTCGTCCAAACACAGACCATTACTACTATAAACTTACCTAGTAACATTATGGAGGTTCTGGTCTCCTCAATGGAATATATATAGTGCCCTAAGAGGAAATCCAAAGGAGGCACGTCGAGGAAGAGGTAATCTCTTCTACCGAATAATTCAAGTATCTTTATTTTTCTAATTACTCTTAATTAGTTGTTTAATTATATAATAATATCTTCAATGTAACTCATATACTGATATTTTATTATAAATATGGAACAACCTGATTTCACCTTCTATCCATCCTACGAAAAAATGAAATCATCGTGAATGTGTACGTACCGTTTACCGTCTCCACTCCATGGTGTAATATGTTTTTCACCACCATCATACTTTGATGGGTATAATGGTGTAAAAAATACCTATATATTAATAATATAAAAGTATACTAATTATATAATACTATACACCATCCACTTAAATACCATTCAGAATTTAGGTGAATGATATCGTCGCTCGTGGGTACGTACAGCTTACCCACTCCACTGTGCGATATGATTCATTCTACATGATCATCATTAAACCATGATTATATAAATAATTTAATGAATAAAAATTATATATATTATACTAATACCATGCTTAAAATAATATAAATATAACCTAAAAATAGGAACAAGAACTTATCCGACAAAACATACGTAAGAACGTAAAGCAGTAAATACCTGAATAACGAGTAACAATGAACGGTTACTAACAAACGCTGAAAATATGATCATAAATGTTATCATAAAAATTATTATGAGTCTAGAATAAATTCATAACATTATTTAAATTTTTATAAAAGAGTTGTGTATACATAAAAATCAAAACATATCTAAGTTAAAGGATAACTTTTTCAATATCGGATTATCTGAGATTGCTTATACATAAGTATCTACCGTGGTTATATTTTTCAACCATATCCATGTTTTATAAAAATATTTTAATAAAATTTTTACTATTATTTCATGTATTTTTAGTTCCATTTTTACTCTTTGTTGACATTTATTGCATGGTATGGAAGGAATATTTCTACTGTTTACCAAACATGGTACTTTTTTACTTTTTAGGAAAAAGTACAAGTAGAATGTTTTTTTAACTTATACAGCATGAATGTGTTTTTATGAATTCATAGAGAATTATTTCCATGAATATTCCTTTATATGTTTTCACGTTTTTTTTAATTTACTTATTTAATTTTATAATTTCACACCATATTGAGAAGATAAAATGTTTTTGAAAAAAGACATATTTTCCTCAAGAACTAAGTTCTAGTGTTTTATCAAAAATATTTTCCATCTATGATGATATAGGCTTATGTTTCTATCCCTATTATTACATTTATTTTATTACTGATGGAATTATTTTAACTTAGTCATTTTATCTATTATGGATTATTTTATGATGGTATAATGTTTAAGAATACCATTTTATTACATGGGTTATGCTATGATGTATAATTTATGTTTTTGTAAAAAACATAATAATTGTTTCATTTTGATATGGGTGGGACCTATATCACCCTTAAATGAATTGGTTAATGATTTATATCTCATGACATAGACTAGGCTGGAACGGAAAGTTAATCTGGTTCGGTGATACATGACAAGAACGAGGAGTGAACTCAGTTTAGTAATGGACTTTGTCCGCTATGATGGTCTTGTCAACGAGCCATGAAGAATGTGAAATGATTTTCTAGGCATATGTGTGTATTACCCCAATATTCTTGTCTTATGTTATTATTATTGGGATTACATTGCACTTCTATGATTTACCCCATGACATGATATTGTGATTTCTTGTATAAGATAAGATTTTCAAATGTCATGTACTTCTGAATATGATATGATTGATATTTACTTAGTTTACCCTTATTGAGCTTATGAGCTCACCCTTTTGTATTTTTATTTTCCCCATTTCTGGAAGAAGGGTATTAAATATGGTATTCTAAGGAGTTTAGTTATGATGAAATATATGAGAGACAATATAGATGTTTTATAAACCGGTTGATTATGATTCCTAGTTTCTCAAGATAATATACTTATATGGTCATGTCATGATTTTGTTATATGTTGTAATAAATATAACTGAATTCTGAAGTAATATTAATATTTGTAATGTATGGGCATTTATAGTTTGTATTAGAGGAAAGGTATAGTTAACCATTAGAAACTAGGATGTGAAATCTGTATTAAGAACCCTACGGATATGTATAAGTATAGGATACAATCCTAGTGTTTTAAAAATGGCCATGAATAAAATACGATAAAACCTAAAGGGTCCTAATTTAAAATTTCATACTTGATTATGTGGTTTTCCTATTATAATTAGTGTTCCTCACACTATTCTTCTTTGTTTTATTAAATAGATGAAACCCAAAGGAACTGTGTTAATACAGAATGTGATGGGACATGGAATGATTTTCCCTCTGAGAAACCAAATGTTATGGGAGCTGGAATGAAAAATCTTGGACCCATGTTCACACAGATTTCTCATGAGACGAATCATACCGAACATCCAAAAGATCAATGGATGGAGAAACACTTTTTTGAATCATTCATGAGGTAGTGTCCCCCTTCATTCAATAGGTTTTCTGGTCCATTGGTGTTAGAAAAATGGATCAGTACCACTGAAAAGATATTTTCAGTCCGAAAATGTAATAAACATGATAAATGTTTCTTAGTAGTATATGTTTTAGAAGCTGAAGTTTATCAATGGTGGAATATTATCAATAATACAAGGTAAATAGATGGAATTGACTCCATGTAATGGGAAGAGCTCAAGAATTTTTTTTCAATAAGTACTTCCCTCGTATTCTTCAAACAAAGATGTAGAATGAGTTTCTTTATGTGAAGCAAAAGGATAATGAATCTATTGGTACATTCAAAGAAAATTTTACAAGACTTGAATATTACACTTCTGTAATTATTATTCAACCTGAGAGTAAGATCAATAGATTCTTTTGTGGCTTAAAACCATGTCTCCGAAGGCCATTAGACATAAGGGACATCATTAGCTACGAATAAATTGTTCGATGTGCTCTCTAGGTTGATATGGAGATTGGAGTTACCCATCAGTCATATGGATTTGATATGAATAGTAAAATGGATTAAAAGGAAAATATAAAGACCACACTGAAATGAAGATGAGTTTTCCCTTATTCATAATGTGTGTAAAGAAACATGTAGGGAAGTGTCTTAAAGGGACAAATAAATTTTTTAAGTGTAGAAAAGAAGGTCATCAGGAAATTGAATTCCGAAGTGATGAGAAAAAGATATCTAATGATGAGAATAAAGAAAATGATACGCAGAATGCACCACCTACACTTGAATGTTACAAGTGTAGGGACATAGATCATTATTCCAATCAATTCCCTAATCCTTACATTATTGATGATGATCGACCTCGACAAACTCTTAGGACAAAGAAAACGGAATGTCCCATGCAATTACTATCAGCGACATGGAGTACAACACTGATATGGTGAAAGGTACAAATACCATCCAATCTAAAGTATAAAATGATTTATTTGATTCTGTATCCACCCACTCATTTATTTCTGAATAATTTTCTAATGGTATCGTCATATTACCTCAACAATTAGATGTTGAGTAAGCTGTGACAACTCTTAATGGCACAACAGTCGCTTAAAACATTTACAATTATTCTCCAATTGATGTTTGTGGGAATGTTCTTCCTCCAAATCTTGTTATCCTTCCTACAGTGTAATTTTATGTGATTCTTGGCATGTATTGGATTTATTTATATGGAGCTCATATCAATTCCCAAAGAAGGGAATTCACATTTCTTATTCAAGATCAACCTATGATCATCTACTAATTCAAGGATGAATATAACCTTTTGGCATAAATTTCTTCCATATTATTGGTCTTGATTACAATAAATTATTGAAATATATCTCAAAAGGTTGGTGAAAAACTCAAAATTAAGAATACACCCATTATATGATAGTTTTATGATGTCTTTCCAAAATAATTTCTAGGTCTTCCACCAAAACATGAAGTTGAGTTTTCAATAGAACTCATACTGGGTTCTATTCCTATTTCAAAGGCACCTTATAGAATTTTCCCAATTGAGTTCCAGGAATTGAAGAAGGAACTCCCAGAGAATATCGATAAGGGATTCATACACCCTAGTTCGTAACCTAGGGAGTAAATGTTCTCTTTTTTATGAATAAAGATGGATCAATGAGACTCTGCATTGATTATCGAGAACATAACATGATCAGTATCAATAAAAAATATCCTCTCCCACGCATTGAAAACATATTTGACCAACTACATGGATCTCAATACTTTTCCAAGATTTATATTCATTCTAGATATCATTAATTAAGGGTAAAAAATGAGGATATACCAAAGATGACATTCAATACAAGGTATGGACACTCTGAATTTATAGTGATTCTTTTTGTTCTTACTAATTCCCCTAATATATTCATGGATCTAATGAATAGAGACTTTAGATACTATCTTTACATGCTTATGGTAGTCTTTATCGATGAAATTCTTTCCTATTCAAAGTGTAATGAAGAACATCAAGATCACTTGATAATTGTAATGAAGACCCCAAGAAAGGAGGAGCTTTATTCCAAATTTACCAAGTACGTATTTTGGCTACAAAAAAGATTCATTTTGGGGTTACAAAGTCTCAAGTGAGGGGATATTTGTGGATCCAGCAAAAACAGAGGTTATTGAAGAATGGTTGAGACCAACAGTAGTAACTATGATCCGACGTTTTCTTGGTTTCACTAGATATTATCGTCATTTTGTGAATGATATTTCACGATTATCTAATTCACTAACCAATTTGACTATGAAAGGAGTTATTTTCGTTTGGATGGAGGAATTTGAAGAGAATTACAAACAGATAAAAATAAGGTTATCCAGTGCACCTGTTCTCATACTACCTTATAGAGGAGAAAGGTTTGTGATGTATAGTTATGAATCCAAGAAGATGTTGGGTGTGTTTTCATTAAAAATGATATGGTGATAGCTTTTGCCTCACGACAGTTGAAAATCCCTTTTAAAAATTACACAACTTATGATTTGGAGTTACTTGTGGTAGTCTTTGCATTAAAAATTTTGAATCGTTATCATTATGGTGAAATGTGTGATATTTATAATGATCATAAAAGTTTAATGTATATTTTCACACAAAAGGAGATGAATAGAACCAATGAATATGGTTGGAGTTGATTAAATATTACGACTACTGAATTCATTATCACCCTGGGAAACCGAACAAGGTGGAAGATGCTTTGAGTCAAAAAGACCATGCTAGCTTATCCATGATGACGATCACAAAATATCCAATATGTATGAATGTACAAAGGATATATCTTGACATTTTAATGGAAGGGGGGAAATAATATCTTTCTTAATTGGATATTCAACCATCTATACATATGATGAATAAAGTGGCATAGAATTGAGAAGTAGATTTACAAAAGAAGGTGAGAAATGTTCCTAAATTCAACCTTGATTGTGATGAAATAATAAGGTTCAAGAACTGGATTTTTATTCCTCCCATAAAAGATTTAAAGAAGGAATTATTGGTTGAGGCTCATAGTTCTTCATTGTCTATTCAACCGAGAAGCATGATGATATACAGGGACATGAAAAAGTACTTTTGGTGGGATGGTAGGAAAATAGATGTCACTGAATATGTCTCTCAAAGCATGGTATGTCACCAAGTTAATGCTAAAAGTTAGAAGTTGAAGGGGACGTTACAACCATTACCAGTACCAGAATGGAAATGGGAAAAAACACTATAGAATTTGTCATCGGACATCCAAAAAAATCCAAAGAAAATAATTCTATCTGGGTTATACTTTATCATCTTACAATGTCATCACACATCATTTCTATTATAGAGGATTTCTCTCTTGATCAGCATTCCAAGATATATGTGATAGAAGTTGTAAGATTTCATGGACTAACACTTCCCATTATATCTAATCAGGATCTAAGATTTAACTCGATGTTCTGGCAAAGTCTTCACCATGCTCTAGATAAAGAGTTAAGTTTCAGCACCGTTTATCATCCTCAGACAGATGGTTAGTCTGAGAGGACAATTCAGACTCTTGAAGGCATTTTGAGAGCATGCTCTATGGATTTAAAAGGAATTTGGGATAGACACCAACCACTGGTGGAATTTTCTTATAACAATAGATTTATCTCCAGTATTCAGATGACTCCTTGTGAAGACCTCTATGGAAAGAAGTGTAGAACTCCAACTTGCTGGGATGAAGTTGGGGAAGGAAATCTATTTGGACCTAATCTTGTTGATCAAATGGTAGAACAAGTCAGATCCATTCAACAAAATATAAGATCATATTAGAGTCGAAAAAAAAGTTATGCTGACAACTGAATTAAATACCTATAGTTCTATGTGGGTGATAAGATGTTCTTACGAATATCTACCTAGAATAAAGTAGTGAGATTTGGAAAGAAGGACAAGATGAGCCCTAGGTATAGAGGTCATTTTAAAATTTTGGATCATGTTGGGAAGGTAGTTTACTGTTTGGATCTTCCACCGAATCTCTATCACGTTCAGTATGTGTGTAAAGAACCGTAAATTCCAAGGAAACTTTTTTCTTAATTTTTTTTGAATTTTACAAGAACGCAGTTTCTGACGGCACCTGATTCTGAGGCCCGGTGTTCCCGGAATCATTTTATGAAGTTTGGCTCGGTTACTTTCAGTGAACGGACGAGCGGGTTTTTCTAACTTTTGAACCGGTGCTCAGAATCGAATTCTGAGGGCACAGATGGAATCGCAGCGCCGGTAATTGCTTAGAAACTCATGTCCCGGAGTTGCGTTTGCTCGGATGTGGTTTTTAATTTTTGGTCATAAGGTTAAGAAATAAAATAAATTGTACGACAAACTTTATTTTATTTCACTTAAGCCGCTTGGAAGCCACTTGAATCCACTTAAAGCAGCTTAAGCTTAGTTGTTGCGGATATGGTGCTATCCAAAAATATCCTACCCTCTTGGTAGGAAATTTTTGAGGTGGGACCCGCACAAGCCTCACCGTTTCTTTTCCGCTAAGTAAAGCACCCACGAAAACCCATCATTATGAAAGTCAACTGATACGTTTTCTTAATTTCTTAACGCACCAATTAATTGGGCGGTTTTCTTCGTTGAATTAATTGGGCGGTTTATTTCGTTGAATTAATTCTACGAATTATTGGGTCATTACTTATCTCTTTATTCGTTTCTTAACCGGTTTGAAATCCATTGGCATAGTAATAAAATAAGACCAACGCCAAATCTTGAGAATTACACGTCGGGAGACCTTTGACAGAATTCTTGTGCCTTAACCCTTCTTCGCGAAGAACGCGAAGAACACGAAGAACACGAAGAACGCCGGCCTCCGACGAAGAACGCCAAAACCACGAAAATCGACGACGCGACACCGTGTGCCACGACGCTGACGTTTTCTCTTCTGCGATGTTCCTTCCCCCGCAATGAAATCTTCAATCATCTGTTGGAGGTAAGAGATTTCGGGTTCCTTTTAGAAATCCTTTGTGGTTTTTATCAACGCACGGATTTAATTATTATTAATTAAATCTTTTTGTTCTTGAACATTGGAGTTCGACGACACGACGCCCTTCCGCGACGACGCGATTCCCTTCCGCGATGCGACGATCGCCTCCTTCCGCGACGATCAAATCCACGAAGAACGCGCGTGCGATGACTTGACGAGGTAGGGATTTTATTTTGGAATACCTTTATATTCCCGTGAACGTTTCTTTAAAATTAAAGAACCAGTTTCATCTGAACAATTTTAATTTATTAAAATTGTTGTTTCATGTGTTGAATAATTCTCCTGTTGATATTATCTAACGCGGAGGGTGCGGGCCAAACGAACACGGCCCGACAACCCTCCGCAGATTGTTTATTTATGTGTGGATCGACGGGCGATGACAAACGAGGCCGTAAGGTGATTTTGAGGCCTTCGCAGTGAAGGTCGGGTCCCGGGAGGACCATAGGCGAAGACGGCAGGAGAAACGGACCACCGGAGCGCGTCCGGTGGTCCGCGGAAGGCGGTGGCGGTGCGCCGCCGGAATGGAGGCGGTCGGCGGTGCGCCACCGGCCTCAATCAGCGGTGAAGGGCGGGGGAGCCGCACACCCCGCCCGCGGTGTCCGCTCGGCCGCGCTGGCCGAGCCGCGGCCGGCCGGTCGGTCCAGACCGAACCGGACTGCGCCAGGCCGGGCCGGGCCCAGCCGGGTTGGACCCGGGTCGGGTCGACCCGGGTCGGCCCGGGCCCAGACCCCCGTTTTCGGACCACTTTCGGTAAAATGCCTGTAAAATGAGCTACGGGCCTCCAAATGACTCTCCGTCAGCGGAAACACAATCCTTGGATCGAGACGGTCGTTTCGGTATATCGCACTCAAGGTTTTGGATTACTTTGGTTTCGGCCGGGTTGGTTCATCCACGAAACCAACCGGGCCCTCAGAGCGGAAACACTCATATCTTGAGTTCCGGACGTTCGATTGACGTTCCGTCGACTTTGATTGATTCCTCTAAGTGAGACAGATCTTTTGGCTTACTTCGCTCGAGGTTTTGATGCCGTCGGAGTGCGGTCGGGTTGGTTCGTTCATGAAACCAACCGGTCCCCTGGAACGAAAAAGCCAATAACTTCCAGACCGGGCATCTGATTGTCGCGCCGTCTATTGCATTGCATTCCTGTTGACGATACGGAACTTTTGGCATCCTCTTCCCATGTTTTGGATGCAGTTGGTTTATATCCGGGTTGGATTGTGCCCGAAATCCAACCGGGCCCCTAGAACGGAGAAAGATGGTATCATTCAGACCAGACGTCCGTTTGACGAACCGTTAGCGGCGTTGGTGATCACGTTGAGAAATGGTCCCTATGAGTATACCCTATGAGTGTTCGGGGTATAGTTGAGTTGTGGCCGGATTGGTTCGCACATGAAACCAACCGGGCCCCTGGGACGAAAAGGCTAATAACTCACAGACCGGGCGTCCGATTGACGCGCCATCTGTTGCGTTGAGACCCCTATGATGAGGGGGTCCTTTGAGATACTTCTTCGTGGGAATTTGTGATACTTGGAGTATCGACTATTAGCTCGTGGAGTGGACCCTCCCGGAGACGAGCATGCGGAGTACGGAGACCGTGTAGCAGGCTGAGACCTGACGACTGCTTGACCGACTCGACTTGGAGTGAGTCGACTAGCCCAGTGGACGGAGCGCCCGGTAGTTGGCCGCAGACCCGTGGTAATCGATAGGAGGAGTACCTCTGTAGGCTATTGGGGGGAGCGCCTGGTCTTTGGCGACAGACCCATAGCGGACGGAGCGCCCGGTAGTTGGCCGCAGACCCGCGGTACTCGACAGGAGGAGTACCTCCGTAGTCTTAGATTAGTGAGCAGTACCTTGGAGTCGTGACAGGACCACTATACACTCCAGAGACGGAGCTTTTCAGCAGTTACGGTTTCGATAATGAAAATCCTGGTTTGAGATGAGACTTTTGACCTTTGTGTTTACCTCATGATTGAGATGGGTCACTTGATAACTTAGGTATATGTATGGGCATATACCTGGGGAGTGGTTATCCGTTGATTTCACAATCCTTGTGTTTCCTCATGATTGAGATGGGTTACTTGATAACTTAGGTATATGTATGGGCATATATCTATGTAGAGGTTATCTGTTGAGATCTTCTTGTGGTTATCCTTGTTATTTTAGTGAGACCTTGAGGGTCTCGGGGTCCCTACTGAGTATCGTTATACTCACCCCTGCACGGGCTACGCCCGCACCTCGTTGTGTTGGTTGCAGACGACGGGCAGTGCTGACGGAGGCCGAGTGTTCGAGGATTGGTCGGTACCCAGAGGTGGACTACACGATGAGACGACACACAGAGGAGGTTGACGGATGAGAGCATGGAGGAGGCTATCTGTACCTACCCTTCAGGTAGGATCCGAGGAGGACGATCCAGGAGTTGCTTCCTTCTTCCAGCTGTTTGTCTTTTTGCTGTTGTACCTTGTTCAGTTGTAGTTGTACTTTCTTTTGGGTTTGTATTCTGGCCCATTTACTTTTCAGCATTTCTTTTGTACTTAGTGTTTTGCTTCCGCTTGTACTATGTGGTGCTTGTTTTCTTTTATAAAAGCAATGTCTCCCTAGTTATTGGGATTTACGCCTTTGGTGCTAGTCGCCATCCCCTGGCCTATGGAAGGCGGGTTTGGGGTAGTCACGGCACGGGCCCCGAGGACGGGTTGTGACAAATTGGTATCAGAGGAGTTCGGTTCTACCGCAGTACTTATAACTATGATGTTTCTTTCTGTGAAGAAATAGTGTTAAGAGTACCGAGTTTGTTTTTCAGTTCAGGGAGTCCAGTGTTGGTGCAGGCGGCCGACGTATCCATACACCAAGACCCTGACAACTGATTTCCGACTTTGTGCACGAAAACACTGATTGCGTGTGTGTTTTCTAGAAGTTTTATTTAAATATCAGATCAAACCAGGTCATCTCACCAGGTATAATCTTTTGACCGTGTCACGTTGTTTCTTTCAGGATACCTCCCCGTGGACGACCAGCTAGAGCCCCGAGAGTGGTATGTACTGACAGCCCGCCGAGCGACGAGGCCTCAGTACAGGGCCCTATCCCAGTTGAGGCAATAGCGGAGGCACCAGCGGTACTACTACCCGTTGGGCCACCGATGCCACCAGCCCCAGCAGCAGAGGATGCACGTCGCTTGAGCGCACTGCATGAGTTCCAGCGACAGAGGCCACCCAGGTTTCAGGGAGAGACAGACCCGCAGGCGGCTGAGGATTGGCTGGAGGCTGTGGTGAGAGTCTTCATGCTAGTGGGGACGCCAACAGATTTCATGGTGATCCTAGCTTCCAGCCTTCTTCAGGCAGCAGCAGGCAGATGGTGGATCCTGATGCTTCAAGTTCATGACGGGGCGACACCTCTATAGGCAGACTTCGAGAGCATGCTCCGGGCAGAGTTTGTACCAGCCACCCTTCGAGCGGTGCGTATACAGGAGATACTTCAGTTGCGGCATGGCAGCATGTTAGTGGCGCAGTACTCAGTGAGATTCATAGACCTCTCGTGCTACTCCACAGATATGGTACGAGACCCGTTCTTCAGGGCCCGAACCTTCGAGCAGGGGCTCAGGCGGCAGATCAGAGCTTTGGTTGTATCGCACAACATTCCGACGCAGATAGGAGTGTTGGAGCGATCCCTCTTATTGGAGAGTTTCCTTGCTAAGAAGTCTCCAACAGCAGGACCCACCACTAGCCAGCATGCGGCAGAGTCTTCTTTAGCGTGCAGTAGACAGATGACACAGGGGTCCAAGAGGACCAGACCTACAGGTGGTTGACCGCGTGACTCAGGGTCGGTAGTGCTAGGCACCAAGGGAAGTGATAGAGCCAGTCCTACCATGAAGTGTTACTCCTGCGGCGGAATTGGTCACATGGCATGTGACTGTCCGACCCACCATGTAGATGACCAGAAGTTAAATGAAGAACCTCCGAGGCAGAGGCAGATGTTCGATTAGGGCGGACCGCAAGGAGCAGCCAGCCATGCCAGAGGAGCTGGACGTGCAACTGGAGGTGGACGACGCTTCGGGATGTTGCCACCACCACCAGGAGGCCCACCCCGACTGCAGGGGACAGGAGGACATGGGAGAGCTCAGCTTCAGGCAGCTGAGGCCTATGGTCAGGGAGCTCCGGAAGCAGATGTACAGGAGCGGGACTAGCTTTCGACCTGGAGGCTATTGATCCTGTTGCTTCTGGTTTTGTTGATGTTTGTCTATAGTTGCTTTGTGTATTGTACTATGAGCTGCAATAATAAAAAGACACTTATCTTTTTTTGCTTTCCTGTTCTTTTTGTTTGGTTGATACTGAGTGGTCCCGGTTAAACTGTTGACTTGACCCTCACTTTCGAGATTTCTACTGGAGGAGACCCAGTGACCTCACACTGATGCCGACAGTGTGACTCGACCCTTGGAGGCGAGAGTGACAGTTGGATCTCTTGGTAGTTACGTCGAGGCCTTACGACGTCATCCATGGCATGAATGCATCATTCATGTCAGGATTGACTGTATTAGGCAACGAATGTGGTTCATCCAGGGGATGAGACCGAGTTTCTCTTATCGGAAAAGAAGAAATCCTAGCAACTCTTGTGAGACTAAAGGAGTTCCAGGTCATCCAAGAGCGGATGAAGACTGCACAGAGCAGTAAGAAATAGGAAACCAGTTCCAGTATTAGAGACTCAGGCGTGTTAAATGTTTCAAGAAGTGTAATCTTTAAGGATAGATGAGTCTGTGAAGCAGCAGACGTGGAGGCAGAGCTAGGAGACCAGTATGAGGTGGTGTACATCTTAACATGCTACATCCACCCGCCTTAGTTATCCCCGCCAGGCTCAGGGAGATGGAGGGCGGTGGAAGAGCGCGGCTGCGTGCGGTCATGGAATGTGACCCAATGGCTCTAGAAATGATTCAAGGGACAGTCTGTGACCACTACTAGCTGCTATAGTAATGGACGTCGATATGAATCATTCCTTGATTTCACAAATCTTGTTCCAAGACCTAGAGTTTACGGTAAGCCGTGGACTTGACCCTCACGTCTGGAGATACATTGGGAGGAGACTCGATAATCACACTTACGCCGACGGTGTGGTCAGATCCTCGAGGCGAGAGTTTCGGTTGGAATCTTTTGGTGGCAGCGTCGAGGCCTTATGAAGTTGGTTTGAGTATGGATTGGGAAATCACAGTTCATACAAAAATTGACAGTATTAGGCAAAAAGGTTGTAGTTTAACTGCGACATCGGGATGGTTTTTCCTTGGTCGGTGAAAAAGGAAACCACAGGCAGTGCAGGGTAACTCTTGCACAAGAGGGTGTGACTGATCACTCTTGAGTCGGTCAACCTTACCCTCGTAGCAGCAGTCATTTTGTGTTTCAGTTCTAACAGAAAATGGAGACCTCTGGAGTTCGAGGATGATGACCACGTCTTCTTACGAGTCTCTCCTCGACGAGATTTACGGAGATGTGGCCATGGAGGCAAGTTATCTCCGTGGTTCAACGGACCTTTATAGGTCCTCAGCTGGGTAGGTGAGGTGGTTTACTGCTTGACCCATCCACCTTAGTTGCACTAGGTGCACGATGTTTTCCAGGTATCTCAACTGAGGAGATACATGCTCGACCCTTCACATATCATCGACCATGAGGAGTAGGACAATGGCGATGGGGTTACTTCCATGGAGGTTCTAGTGGGGATCAAGGAACGACAGGAGCGAATCCTACGGGGACGATCGATTCCTCTGGTGCACTTTATTTGGTAGCACGGGAACCTCCAGGTGAGCACATGGGAGCGGAAGGCTCAGATGCGTGCTCAGTACTGCCTTTGTATCCCTAAGTTTATGGTAAAGCTTTACAGGGACGTAAAGCTATGTGGTGGGAGTAATTTAAAGACCCGTAAATTCCAAGGAATTTTTTTTCTTAATTTACTTTGGAATTTTACAAGAACTCAGTTTCTGACGGCACCTGATTCCGAGGCCCGGTGTGCCCAGAATCATTTTTCGAAGTTTGGCTCGGGTACGTTCAGTGAACAGACGAGCGGGTTTTTCTAACATTGGAATCGGTGCTCGGAATAAAATTCCGAGGGCACCGATGGAATCGTAGTGCCTGTAATTTCTTAGAAACGCCTCTCCCGGAGTTTCGTTTGCTCGGGTGTGGTTTTTAATTTTTGTGCTTAAGGTTAATAAATAAAATAAATTGTACGACAAACTTTATTTTATTTCACTTATGCCGCTTGGAAGCCACTTGAAGCCACTTAAAGCAGCTTAAGCTGAGTTGTTGCGGATAGGGTGCTATCCAAAAATATCCTACCCTCTTGGTAGGATATTTGTGAGGTGGGACCCGCACGAGCCCCACCCTTTCTTTTCCGCTAAGTAACGCACCTGCGAAAACCCGTCATTATGAAAGTCAACTGACGCGTTTTCTTAATTTCTTAACGCACCAATTAATTGGGAGGTTTTCTTTGTTGAATTAATTGGGCGGTTTATTTCGTTGAATTAATTCTACGAATTATTGGGTCGTTACTTATCTCTTTATTCATTTCTTAACCGGTTTGAAATCCATTACCGTAGTAACAAAATAAGACCAACGGCACATCTTGAGGATTACACGTTGGGAGACCTTTGACAAAATTCTTATTCCTTCACCCTTCATCGCGAAGAACGCGAAGAACGCGAAGAATGCCGACCTCTAACAAAGAACGACAAAACCGCGGAAATCGACGACGCGAAACTGTGTGCCGCGACGCCGACGTTTCCTCTTCTGCGGCGTTCCTTCCTCCGCAGTGAAATCTTCAATCATCTGTTGGAGGTAAGAGATTTCGGGTTCCTATTAGAACTCCTTTGTGGTTTTTATCAACGCATGGATTTAATTATTATTGACTAAATCTTTTTGTTCTTGAACCTCAGAGTTCGACGACGCGACGCCCTTCCGTGACGGGACGTTCGCCTCCTTCCGCGGTGATCAAATCCGTGAAGAACGGGCGTGCGACGACTTGACGAGGTAGGTATTTTATTTTGGAATACCTTTATATTCCCGTGAATGTTTCTTTAAAATTAAAGAACCAGTTTCATCTGAACAATTTTAATTTATTAAAATTTTTGTTTCATGTGTTGAATAATTCTCCCGTTGATATTATCTAACGCGGAGGGTGCGGGCCAAACGAACACAGCCCGACAACCCTAAGCAGATTGTTTATTGATGTGTGGATCGACGAGCAACGACAAACGAGGCCGCAAGGAGATTTTGAGGCCTCCGCAGTGAAGTTCGGGTCCCGGGAGGACCATATGCGAAGACGGCAGGAGAAACAGACCACCGGAGCGCGTCCGGTGGTCTGCAGAAGGCGGCGGCGGCGCACCGCTGGAATGGAGGCGGGCGGCGGTTCGTCACCGGCCTCAATCAGCGGCGAAGGGCGGGGGAGCCGCGCACCCCACCCGCGGTGTCCGCTCGGCCGCGCTGGCTGAGCCGCAGCCGGCCGGTCGGGCCGGACCGAACCGGACCGCACCGGGCCGGGCCGGGTCGGCCCGGGCCCCGACCCCCGTTTTCGGACCACTTTCGGTCAAATACCTATAACATGAGCTACGGGCCTCCAAACAAATCGCCGTCAGTGGAAATTCGATCCTTGGATCGATTCGGTCGTTTCGGTATATCTCACTCAAGAATTCGGATTACTTTGGGTTTGGCCGGGTTGGTTCATCCACGAAACCAACCGGGCCTTCGGAGCGGAAACGCTCATATCTTGAGTTCCGGACGTCCGATTGACATGTCGTCGACTTTGATGGATTCATCTAAGTGAGACGGATCTTTTGGCTTACTCTGCTCGAGGTTTGGATGCTGTCGCAGTGCGGTCGGGTTGGTTCTCTCACGAAACCAACCGGGCCCCTGGAACAAAAAATCCAATAACATCCAGACCGGGCGTCCGATTGACGCGCCATCTGTTGCGTTGCGTTCCTGTTGATGATACGGATCTTTTGGCATCCTCCGCCCGAGTTTTGAATGCAGTTGGGTTATAGCCGGGTTAGACTGTGCCCGAAATCCAACCGGGCCCCTGGAACGGAGAAAGTTGGTATCATTCAGACCAGACGTCCGTTTGACGAACCGTCAGCAGCGTTGGTGATCACATTGTGAAACGGTCCCTATGAGTATACCCTATGAGTGTTCGGGGTATAGTTGAGTTACGGCCGGATTGGTTCGCATATGAAACCAACCGGGCCCGTGGAACGAAAAGGATAATAACTCACAGACCGGGCGTCCGATTGATGCTTCGTCTGTTGCGTTGAGACCCCTATGATGAGGCAGTCCTTTGAGATACTTTTTCGTGGGACTTTGTGATACATGGAGTATCGACCAGTAGCTCGTAGAGCGGACCCTCTCGGAGACGAGCATGCGGAGTACGGAGACCGTGTAGCCGGCTGAGACCTGACGACTGCTTGACCGACTCGACTTGGAGTGAGTCGACTAGCCCAGTGGATGGAGCGCCCGGTATTTGGCGACAGACCCACGGAAGATGGAGCGCCCGGTAGTTGGTCGTAGACCCGCGGTACTTGATAGGAGGAGTACCTCTGTAGGCTATTGGGGGGAGCGCCCGGTATTTGGCGACAGACCCACAGTGGACGGAGTGCCCGGTAGTTGACCACAGACCCACATTACTCGATAGGAGGAGAACCTTAGCAGTCTTAGGTTAGTGAGCAGTACCTCGGAGTCGTGACAGGACCACTATACACTCCAGATACGGAGCTCTTTAGCAGTTACGGTTTCGATAATGAAAATCCTGTTTTGAGCTGAGACTTTTGACCTTTGTGTTTACCTCATGATTGAGATGGGTCACTTGATAACTTAGGTATCTGTATGGGCATATACCTGGGGAGTGGTTATCCGTTGATTTCACAATCCTTGTGATTCCTCATGATTGAGATGGGTTACTTGATAACTTAGGTATATGTATGAGCATATATCTAAGTAGAGGTTATCTGTTCAGATCTTCTTGTGGTTATCCTTGTTGGATTAGTGAGACCTTGAGGGTCTCAGGGTCCCTACTGAGTATCGTTATACTCACCCATGCAGTGGCTATGCCCGCACCTCTTTGTGTTGGTTGCAGATGACGGGCAGTGCTGACGGAGGCCGAGTGTTCGAGGACTGGTCGGTACCCAGAGGTGGACTACACGACGAGTCAGTACCCGGAGGTGGACTACACGACGAGTCAGTACCCGGAGGTGGACTACACGACGAGACGACACACAGAAGAGGTTTATGGATGAGAGCGTGGAGGAGGCTATCTGTACCTACCCTTCAGGTAGGATCCGAGGAGGACGATCCAGGAGCTGCTTCCTTCTTCCAGCTGTTTGTCTTTTTGGTGTTTTACCTTGTTCAGTTGTAGTTGTACTTTCTTTTGGGTTTGTATTCTGGCCCATTTACTTTTCATAATTTCTTTTGTACTTAGTGTTTTGCTTCCTCTTGTACTCTGTGGTGCTTGTTTTCTTTTATAATGGCAATGCCTTCCCAGTTATCGGGATTTATGCCTTTGGTGCTAGTTGCCAGCCCCTGGCCTATGGAAGGTGGGCTTGGGGTAGTCACGTCACGGGCCCCGAGGACGGGTCGTGACAATGTTTTCCATGTATCTCTCCTGGGAAAGTACATAACTGGTCCTTCACATATACTAAGCTCAGAAATTGTACCACTAAAACATGATCTTTCTTATGAAGAACAAACGATAGAGATTCAATATCGTAGAGAAAACGATCTATGAAATAGGACCACTCTCTTGGTTAAATATTTATGGAGGAACCACCAATTTTAATAAGCTAAATGGGAACTTAAGGATTTGATTAAGGATAGGTAACCTCATAAGTTTGTTTGCAAGTGAAGAATTTTGAGGGAAAATTCAAATTAAGGGGGGTAGAATGTAATGACCCAATGTTTTTGTGAAATATTTAAATAATTTTTAATCATCAGAAGCATTATTTTCATGTAATAGTGAGTTTAAACAAACATTGAGATTCACTTAATATAATATTATTGTTATAGCCTAGCTGTTAGGTTAGCAGGAAATAATTATAACTTACTTATGAAAATGCAGTATGAAAAATATAAATCTATTTTATATTTGTATTATTGAGTGAAATACATTTTTTAGTGAAATTAATAATATATATTAGGTATATACTTAATAAAATATTATTTATATTCATTCAATAGATATTCTAGTCATAGAAGATGAATAAAACCCTATTTGATGTATTTTTGTAAAAAAAGTTGATTTTACATCATTGAATCGTGAAGCCATTTCAAATTAATACATTGATACATTAATGATTTATATATAACAACATATACATGTTGTTTTGAAGTGGGTTATAAAAATTTACATTGGATAAATTTTTGACATTTTTCTAATAACATTCATATTTTGATGAATAGTAAAAATATGCTAAATTTTAATTAAATATATTTTTTCGCTGTAAAAATTTATAATTAAATTATAATATTTAATAATTTAAAAGTATAAATGGAATATATTTTTACCTTTTAATATAATTTATGTCATTATCATTAATTTTACATTGAAATCATAGGTAAAAACATTTCAATCTTTTGTAATTTTTTATCTTTTAAAATCTATTTTCTCAACAATGGGATTAATTGTAAAATAATTACTAAAAAATTTGTGTTTTGAATTTTGAAAAAATGGATTACATATTTGGAATCATTAGGTCCAAATTATGTTAACAAGGTACTTTTAGTTTTGGGATTTATGAATAGTAACTTTGGTAATTATTTTTATTATCGTGGTTAATGGTGAATCTGGTAATTAAGGGTAAACTAATACTATAAAATTATCTTAACACCTGTAAAATTCCTATTGTATGACTAAATTAGACCTTATCATCTATTTTCCAAACTGGAATCAATATATTTCCACTTACCTATGAAAATGACATGAATATAATAAAAACTAATGAAATGGAAAAACTGTCAAAATCTATTTTTACATAAGTGTATTAATTTTAATATATAGATAGATAAGAGATAAAATAGAATATATATAGTCTATGTAAAGTTGAAATAATTACCAACATCATATATTTTAATTTTTAATTTTTAGAGATTAAATAATTAACATTAATGATGAAACAATAGTGACGCTAAAATTAATTTATTAATAGAAATATCAAATAAATGGTCTAAAAATGATAAATGAAATATCATATGAACAAATTAATATTATCCTTGAATTTTCTATTTTACTATGACATGTTAGGAGTGTATTTAATATTTTCTCGAATTTATCTTCTGTTTGAAGTTTATTTATTGTCTAATAAATGAATAATGTAAAAATTGACAGTATTGATATTTTATAAACACAACATATTATTAAATTATTTAAAAATATATATATATAAAATATAAATTGATCATTATAAGGTCTAAATTAACATTAATTATCCATTTATGGTCAATTAACACCACATATGTATATATTCATTTCTATTAAATATTTAGAATGTTATTACCATAATTAATGTTAATGGAATAACTAAGGGTCAATTAAAACGATATGGTTTAAATTACAAAATAAGTAGTCCAAAATTTATTAGTTTATGATATTGAAACCCTATCTCATATAATATTTCAATTAGGGACTATTTGCGGTTTTTTAGGTTGGTTTTGATTTCATTGTAAATTAATATTTTTGAGAGTTTTTTAAAGTGCACCTCTCCTCTCTTATAAAAGAGAACCTCCTACCTATCCTCTTCACTCCATTTAGAGCCTTCACGCTCTTCCAAACCCTTCCCATTACTATTATAAAATTCTCTAGTTTCATTTTAGAGGTGCAGGTCCTCTCAAAAAACCAACCTTAGTTTGCTAACTGGAAATCCAATGGAGGCACGTCGAGGAAGAGGTAATCTCTTCTATCGATTCTTTCAAGTTTCTTTTTTTCATCTAATTCCACATCCTTAGTTCTTTAATTATAGAATAATATCTTTTGTATCTATAATATAATTATATGTTATTATAAATATGAAACCACCCTATTTCACCATATATCCATCCTACGAAAAAACGAAATCCCCGTGCGTGCGTACGTACGACTTACCATCTCCACATCGTGGTGTAATATGTTTTTCACTACCGCCATCATTGGATGTTTATAATTGTGTAAATAATATCTATATATTAATAATATAACATTATAAAAATTTTGAGATACAATACACTATCCACTTCAATACCATTCAACAATTATGGGAAGGATAATGACGCTAGTGCGTACGTATAACTTACAATCTCCATGGTACGATGCGATTTGTTCTACATGATATCAATTAAAAAATGATTGTATAAATGAATTTAATTAATAAATATTATATATATGTTTCTATTACCATGATTTAAATGATATAAATATAACCTACAAAGATAAAAACGAACTTATCTGACAAAACATACGTAAGAACATAAAGTAGTCAATACTCGAATAACGAGTAACATTGAAATGTTACTAACAAATAGATACAATTATGATCATAAATGTTATAATAAAAACAATTATGATTCTATAATAAATACTTAACATTATTTAAATCATTATTCAGTAGGTTTCGATACATACAAATCATATCAGACCAATGGTAAAGGATATCTTTTCCGGTCTCATTTTATCAGAGATTGCTTATACGTCAGTATTTACTGGGGTTATATTTATCCTCCATGTCCATATTTTCTAAAAATGCTTTCATAATGTATTTACTATGATTACATGTATTTTTAATGTAATTGTACTCTTTTTTGACCTTTACCACATGGTTTGGAAGGAATGTTTCTTTTTTCTACCATAAAATATATTTTTTAACTTTTCCTGCAAAAGTACGAGGAGAATTTTTTTTATCTTATATGGAATGAAAGTATTTTTGATCTTTCATAGAGCATTGTTTAAATGAAGATTACTTTACATTTTTTCATTTTTATTTTCATTTAACTTATTTTCCTTTAAAATTTCACGAAATATTGAGAAAAGAACATGTTTTTTAAGAAGAAAGGAAATTTTCCTCAAGAACTTTGTTCAAGCGTTTTATTAAAATTATTTTCCATCTAAGATGATATAGAGCTATATTTATATCCTTACTATTAATTTTATTTTATTACATTATGATTGAATTATTTTCATTAAGTCCTTTTATCTTATATTTGTTGTGTTATGATGGCATGATGTTTTAGAATTTCATTTTATTACATGGGTTATGCTATGATGTATAAAATATGTTTTTGTGGATCACATAAAAATAATTTAATTATGGGATTTTTGGGACCTATATCTCCCTCTATTTCATTGTGTAAAGATTTATATCTCATGAGATAGACAGGGCTAGAATGACATGTTCATCCGGTTCAGTGATATTGGACTTGAACAAAGAGTGAAATTGGTTCAAAAATGGAATTTCTCCACTATAATGGTCTTTGAAATGAGCCATGGATAATACAAAATGATTTTCTATTCCTATGTGTGTATTACACAATGTTTCGTGTCTTATTTTATGATTATTGGGATTACAATTCACATCTATGATTTATCCCATGACATGATAATATGATCTCTTATGCAGAATAATATTTTCTAATGTTATGTTCTTATGTATATTATATATTTGATATTTCTTTTTGTTTACCCTTAATGATATTTTAAGCTCACCCTTTTGTATGTTTCTTTTCCACAGGTCAGGAAGAAGGGTGTTAAATATGATATTCCAAAAACGATTCTAGTTATAATAATATAAACGGGAGAGAATGTAGATGTTTTATGTACCAGTTTTTATGTTTCCCAGTTTCTAAAGACACTATACCTGTACGATCCTGCCATGGTTTTGTTATATGTTTTAATAAATATACTTCAATTCTGATGTAATAAAAATTTATTTAAAGTATGGGTTTTTATAGAAACCCAGCTAAATCACATTGAAAAAAGTGAATCTCACTTATCCACTAAGTGTGTATACTAAATTCATAGCCTCCCCATGGATAATAATAACTATGTATTATATACGAGAGAGTATTTAATATAATAGTAAAAGATCATGGCTTCCTAACTCCCGTTTCACCACTAGATTTTCACTATTACCCATCATTTCACATACTGATCAATCTTTCTACAAATGTAAGCCACCCCAAAAACACGTGAGAACGAAATCCCACCATGCACCCCATGCCTCAATTCATCACATCATCCAATAATCATATCCATATATAATAATAATTTATTTTCTAGAATCTAACATATATTTCATAATATGTATCATACATCCAGTATTATAGATCTAGTCATTATAGCTTATACCCTTAGTATGTACCTTAATCCATCACATCCTAAAACTATCATACCTATAATAATACTTTAGATACCATATTAGGTAATTCATATGTGTGAAAACAATAAAATCCATCATAGACCACTGCATATAAATATTGGAAATAAACCCTCTATTTGAACCAGCACTTCTGACTATCGACATATGATATCGGTCTGAGAGGGGGTACTCTACTATACATCATCATATAGGGAATTTGGGAAAATAATATCCCAATGTATACTATGTGTTATCCTCCCTAATCGATATCGAAGACATAGCTTATAATGTAACATAACAATAATTGAATAATATATCTCACCATGACACATGATTAGGGACAAGCCTTAGATTCAACTATACCTTACGCTGCTCGGACTCTCAACTTCCAATGTTAAGACCATATATACTATAAGAACATAGTAATATAAAATTTATATATTAATTACTACATTTCAATAAAAAATCCACCTCACATTAATTAATTTTTTATCCATTAATTAAACATTCAAATTATTCCATATTACATTACATCATTCATCATTGTAATGTATATTCCCACCAAGCATAATCCATACTAATTCCATAGTTTAACAATATTAAAATGTTTTAGCATTGTCAATCCATCATCAATAAAGCCCTTGGATTGAAAATTTATTTATTACCTATTAGTCACCTTCTATAAACTATGTACTTTAGAAAAAACATCATAATATACCACCATTAAGAAACATTAAACCATGCACTTCCAGTGCACTCAAAAAGTAGTGAATAAAATCTAGATAAAAAATAAATCCTACCACCAACCATTAGATATATTAAAAGAAACGATATCAGATCCCAACAACACATCAACAAGTAAGTTAGTCTTTATCATTTTCAATAATCTCTTGCGTCATCACTAATAAAAAATCATATAATGATGCATCTCACCATCACAAGTGTCAACTGTTGCCACATCATTTTTTCGTCCCTTCTATAACATCCCTGAAGATCTACCTAGTTAAAAATTTAATTATGATAAAATATATATGTGTTATTTTTCAAAAATAATATGAATTTTTAAATTATTGAATCATTCTATAATGAAATTTTAAATTTCCATCTCACATGTAATGATATTTTTTGAGAAAATAATGTTTTTAAGAAATAAGACATGATATTATGTTAATAAGGTTTTTATAAACATTACAATGTTTTAAAATAATATTTTATTTTAAATATATTTATATGATTAATTTTTCATAACAAATCAAAATTTTATTTAATAGGATTACAAATATATTATTGAAAATTATTTTAGAAATCTGTTTTCAAATAATGATTACAAAAACTAAAAAAATGATATAATTTATTTCAATGTTAGTTATTATTATATTAGGGGATAATAATTTATATATTTACTTAAATTGATTTATAATAATTTAAACATAAATTAAATTCCATAAACATTGATTTTGTTAAAGCTAGTTTTTTTAAAATAAAATTATATATAATTTAATTATATAAATGTTATTAAAATTATATTTTAATTAATGATAAAATAATAAAATTATATATAATAAATAATTTAAAATATAAAATCATGTTTTGGGGTGTTTGTTCATGTTGAGGAAAGGTATACTGTGCTTGTACAAGAGAGAGGAAGCTGAGGCCATTTCAAGTTGGAGCTGGTGGGTGAGGGTTGCCGGGGAGGGGAGATCATCTCCATGATGAAGATGTGGAGTGCTCATATAGAGGCCATGTGTGGAGTCTAGTTTAATAGATTATTATGATCCACTATAAAACTATAGTATGATTCATTCTACAGGAGTACGTATGAAACCCTTATGTAAATAAGTTTGACTGACTTTGATGTTAGAGTTCCATTTCGGAGTATCGGTGATAGAGATCCAAGAAGATAGAGTACTGTTTGTAAGAGAGGAAGATGGACTAATTATTCATCTTCAAGTTGGTGTCTTCAATATTTTTTTTGGGTGTCCAATTTTTATTCTCGTTTTAACTATGATGTTGTCATTTCATTGGTATTCTCCATCCACTTTTTCCCTCCACTATTATCCATTGATTTTTTTATTTTACATTGGATTATAAATGAAGACATTGTTATTTTGTTCTGTAGATGTTATTTTGATTTTCCCTATTGTAATTTTAAGTAGATCATGGAAATGCTTTGTGTCAAATTGTGATAATTTTTCATTGTTGTCTGTATATACACAACGATAATGCCCCAAAATCTTGCAGGACTATGTGTTTTTGTGTCTCTCTAAAATTGTATGGTCTTCATGTTTATCCTATAATAATTATTTTTTAATTGAACAAATATTAGAGTATAATGCTAAAAATGTAATACTTTTATGTGAAAATGAGAATTGGAAAAACCATTTTTTTTAAAAAAAAGAAAGAGGGGATTATGTTGTATTTTTAATAATCTATAATGGATAATTACTCATATAAAATCATTTGCTTTTGTAAAATTTTATATATTCAAATTTCCGTGTTCAATTTTAAGGAAATGTTTTAATTTATTTTTATACCTATTCAATTTATGTTCACTTTATGGTTCGAAAGAGGATGATGTTCTTCAAAAAAATTAATTATTTTCCTAAATTATTATTTATATGTGTGATTTTAAAACCTATATTTTGGTATATATGTAAATAAATTTATTTCATGTTTATCAACAATGAAATATTTTTAAATATTATTCTTCCAATTAATATTTATATAAGTTTTATATTATTTTCATTTTCATATCATGTTTTCCAACATCAAAATTAGTAGAGGATTATATTCACTATCATCAGAATTATGTTTAGATGTTAAAAAGTTTTGATTAAAGGGAGTATATTTTTATTGAAAATTTTTATTATAATTATTTTAGATTGAAAAATATATTTCAAATCATTTCAATTTTTCATGTTATTTTTAGTAATCAAGATCTTGTATTATTATAGAATTTATGTAAAATATGGTTCAATTGATATTATTATTATTCAATTTATAATAAATGGGTTTATAAGGTATATATATATCAAAAATTATGTTGAATATGATTTCATGACATATCTACTAACTATGATATTTTATTTAATTTTTTATGAAAATATAGGTTATGAATATAAAAATTGTAAAATTGAATCATGTCATATGTATGACATTCCTGAATCATTATTATGGCCATACTTCAATGATTGTACATTACATTTCATAAATTATTATAAATAAATATATATGTATTTATGTGTAATAATGTGCATGGAATAAACATTTTCATTTATCATAACTTCCTAAAAAATGGATTTTATGAGATTATGAATGAAATTGATGTTATTTTACATTACATGTAAATAAGTGAAGTCTAAGTATAAAATTATTTGGTTTTGAAATGTATAACAAGTGATTTTCAATGATGGTTTATATTTATACATTTATAAATAAATAAATGTCTACATGTATTTAATTCTTGTTTATTTTTTATAAAACAAAATGCCATTGGAAATATATATATATATATAAGCGAGGAAAGATGAAAAGTTTTTTGGATACTATTTAGTCTTTGAAATTATAAACATGATATAGAGAAAGAAGTGAAACCTTCCCCCAGTAATGATCATTGGCCCATAAAATCATAAATGTTGCAAGTGCACATAGGGTTTAGATTTTAGAAGATTTCATAATATTTTCCCAGAAAATCATTGTCTTATATATAAATCTTTTTCAAAGTCTGCATATTTTCAATTTTTTGTAATAGTTTAAAAAGTTATTTTGTACATTATTATTCATAAATCCTTTTAGAAATTTATTTACTAGGAAATTATGCTCACCCTATGTTTGTTATTTTTTATATAGGTATTGTTGAAATTAATTTTGATGTGGGTTTCACTGAGGGAGTGGCTCAAGTTATGTCTATTCATTTAATTTATATTGTACAATATTAGTTTTTTTGAATATGTCTAATTATCCAAAATCTATTCTAGTAAAAGATTCACTAATATATATAATTATGAGTGATTTTTTTGTTTCTCTTTATAAAATAATTAATAAATATTTATATGTGTTGATCCTAGAAGAGAGGGTTGGGGTTGTTATAACTACCCAAATCACATCAGCCAACCCTGAATCTACCATCCTCAACTCTTAACACATCTATGAGTCCTCTTTATATCAAATCATCCATCCTAAGATCAACTATCTGATAGAATCATTACAAAAATATTACCTACATAATATCACAAAAATATCCTGAAACAATCAAGCATATCCAACTATGTAATATAGGTATTATGAAAAGGCATTTGGACTTTAACATCAAATGAGATCTCGTGATTACAAACAAGAAAATTGACCATCCCAGAAAATTGGGAAACTCAAGCCCAAACAATTATATTTATCAAAAAATGGTTCTTAATCCATATAAAATTTACATATTAAATATAAAAATGTTCCCTCTATGGGCCACATAAAGAATCAGTATATGAAAAGATAGTAAATTAACTGATCAACTAATTTTAACACGCTTTTATGAATCCATCCATTATCATTCAACATGATATTTTAATTATTATCAAAATTAATAATAATTATTCAAATTATTTATCATTTCCATTAATCACATGGATGATAAATTTTAATTATACATGAATACTCTCTTCAATAAGCTTATCATAAAATTACAAAAAACAATAGATTCTAATATGACTATTATTTATTATCTTAAGACAATTAATTATCAATAATACATGGCTTTATTTCATTATTAATTTCAATATTCTATTACATTCATAAAAAATTTGCAAACAATTAATAGAATATATGTCACACTATCTAGGAAATCAAGGGGAATTCCATTATTATGGTACAATGAAATTTCAACATCATCATATGATCTCATACAATTTATTTATTCTAGTTTAAAAATTTTTAGGTGAATTCCATTTCCATCCAAATGAATATCCATTATCAATTTAACATTCTATGTTAATATAATAAGATAATTAATGAATCCCCTACCTCAAATTCATTAATCTTATTTGAATGAGATCATACCAATGTTGAGTATCATGATCTACTCTCTCACAAAAAGCTACATCTATACAAGGTTTGAAAAGCAGAACCACACAAAAAACACCCAATAAAAACACATTTGAGACATGGTACATTATCCCTCAATGCTTAATAAAAATGATAAGTGGAAAAGGATACCAAACAAGAAGTAAAAAAAATGATAGAGTTATAACCCACATTAGATCACCATTGATCACCATTTATCAAAGGTGGATGGCTAATGATTGATCCCCATTGAAGGAATCCCCAAAATTTTATGAAGTAGGGAACCTAATTTCAGGATTCATGAGATAGATAAAATGGCCATAGGGTTGGGAAAATACATTAAATGCTACTTGATGGTATAAATTTTCAACAGAGGGGATTTATATGGAATGAAATTCATACACGTCATATAATCAAAGTGTTTTGGATATTGCTGAAAAATTTACAACCATAATCCATCAAAACCTGAAATTAATTAACATTATAACACACTCCGAGAACCATCCATAACAATTTTGTAACTTCACATACACAACATTAAAACCCCTTAGATATTATGTATTCTCAGAGCTTATAGATTTTAGGATCTATATCCCTTATGAAATCTATACGGCTATTTCAGGCTCAAAAATATATAGTATCATGTAACGTTTTGTAAAACACATATTTGGGCCTTTAAATTAGATACCTCTCAATAAATTCTCATCCATGAAAATGAAAAACCAATTTGAGAGAGGAAAAAAACGGGTCATCAGAACAACACCCTGTGAGATACCATTTAATGACATCTCCATCTGAGGAGATCAAAAACATCACTAAGGGGAAACAAGAATAAAACCATTAAACAATGACAACCAGATCCTAAACACTATCCTAAAGGATATACAACTAAAAAGAGAAAAGATACCAAAAGGAACCAAATAATATCATGTCACAAACCAAAAGATTCTCAATCACAATAGATTAATATTTTAAGAGAAGGGAAAAACATCAAACAACTCAAGGTACCATGTGAACATCTCTGACTCATATTCCAGTGTACACTACTAAATAACATAGTATTGAAAAATATCCAAGAGAATATCCCACCTATTAAAAACCTTCTCTTGGATATCATGGATCTCCAAAGTCCTCTCCTTGAATTATGCATCACCATCAACATAAATCCCTATGAAATCAATGATTTGAGAGTCCTAAGGAGGATAATGATTGAGTTGTGACACCTAGAATTCAATCCCTATCCAATCGATGATATGAGAGTCCTAATGAGGATAATTCTTGAGTTTTGAAACATGGAAAACATCTTGTATTTGTATGTTTTATGGGGGAAGTGATGCCTGATAATCCAAAACCCCATCACAAACCAATATATCGAAATTCCCAAAAACATAAGGATAAATAATCCTCACATATAAAAAAATAACTAAATAAGATGAGGATTCACCTTCAAGACCACATGATCTTTAACATATAAAAAATATATATCTAATTCTATGATCAATATTGTATTTTTTTCAATAACATGCACTATTTTCATCATCATGATAATTACATTAACCATCATTTCCATTTTCTATACAAGTTTTAGGACAAGATATATTTCTTCTCCAACCGCAGTCCTCCACAATGGGGAAAGGAAATTTCATACTTAAGAGTTTTAAAATGTTCCATAATAGCAATGGAGTGGAAAAAATAATATTAAGAAAAATAGACAAAGGGAAGTTTCCTCATATGTGGAACTCAAAAGTTAAATACATTAGTTTAACACATTTCATCATTAGTTTGAATGGTATGATCTATTTCGAAATATGATTCCGTATTAAAATTTGTTACAAGGAATAGATGATTACAAAAATCATGAATGATTCCTCTCCATTAATTGGTGGTAAAAGAAAATACTGATAAAAATTATCATCCTCAAGAATTAGTGGATTCACACCACCACCTAAAGGTACACCTCAATAAAACATCTACTATATTTGACATCATGATCCCTTTAAAGGGTAATAACCTAGAAAAATCAACCAATTTCACCCATATAACATAATAGACTCAGTATGAATGAGGTAAACCATAAAATAAGTCAATAGATAAATCCCCACACTTCCATTGGGGAACATAAAATGGCTGGATAAAAACACCTAGAACACAGTGATTAAAAATCACATTTTCTAAGGCCAAAAATAGAGAAACAAACTCTAAATCTTCACGCATCCACCCAGGCCACCAAAGCATACCTAAAAAATCATGGTATATCCTTTTCACTCAAGGATGTACCAAGAATGGTGAACTATGTAACTCAAGGAGAAACATCTCATTCATCATTAACAGAAGTAAAATCATTCCTCTATACAACACCCATTATTTTCCATTCAGAGACCATCCATCAAGGGAATCTCCAAAAACAACTGGGTATCTCCCAAATTCTACCTCAAAATCCCCCAATTGGGACTCTACCTGAAACTACACCAATGGTGACTAAACTATCATCTAGTAAAGAAAAAATATATCCCCAACCACTTTCATAAAAATATTAATCCCAATGAAATATTCCATCACTCATTAATAATTCTTTAATTCATAGAACACATCAATATGTGACTCCCTTCTTCTCACATGTACTACAACATTTCCAAAGCTCAAAGCTCATGAAATCTCAAGGACACGATCCATTATGAATTTTATCCACCAATGAAAAAACAATTTTATGACACACTATTATAATATGTAATGTGTTCCCTTATGTTTAATAAAAACCACAATTCAATCGTTGATTAGGTAATGTATCCAAATCATAAATGAAAAAAACAAGATCTACTAACAAAATATCATCGGTGGAAAAGTTGTATTCTCCGGGATGTAACTGATGATAACCAAAAGAAAAGTTCAATTACTATAAAATTAGAATATAGACCAAGTTAAGATGAAATTTGTTACATAAAACCTCAAATGAAACTCCTTATGATGGAAAACAATGGACTAGATCATTGACCAGCATCTTCTTTAGGTACAAAATGGATCTATGACACTTGTCATTCTATAAGAACATCTTATCCTTCTAGGTAATGATTTTCATAGGATTTGAAAATGAAGTAAAATTTGATATGAACCTCATGGAATAGACTACAACATAATGAAAAAATTGAAACAATTCCATTGTATTGGGGGTAGAACAATATTTGAAAACATTTATCATAGAAGGATACAGATCTACACCCTTCATGGAAATAAAATTCCCCATGAAACTGAATACACAATCCCATAACTCACAGTTTGAAAAAATCATTACAATATGAAAATGAAGAAGAACATCCAAAATGGATACAAATGATTGTTATGATCCACCTTTGTTGGATAATCACAAGTATTTCATTGATTAAAACCACCAAAAACTTATTTTGGGACTCTCTGAACAGATTGTTGATCAACCACATGAACATAGCTAGAGAATTCATCATAATGAACATCATCACAACAAGCTCATAATTTACATTAAAAATAAAAAAAATATGCCTTCTAAATATCCCCATCACTCACAAAAAGGTTGTGATATCCCCACTAAAAATATATTTTTTAGAACCAAATAATTCCCTTTAGTTATTTTAATAAATCCCTAATCCAAAAAAAGGATATAATTTCTTCATAATATCTTGTTTCAAGAGATTATAATTTATAAAAATCCACAAACTACCATCTACCTTCTTCATGAAAAAAACTAGTGCACCCCAAGATGGCATGGTAAACTAAAAAACCACACATTAACAGAAAATCGATTATACTCAAAGATCTTGTAACTCAAAAGAAACCATCGTATTCAATGACATCGATATAGAAGAAAAACCATGTTTAATCTCAATCCCAAACATAATATCTCATTGATGGGGTAATTCTACATTAACAATTGGAATGATTTATGGGTACTCCTGAATAGCCCTAGGATACTCTAACTTATGAACCTCTAATGAGGTCATCATTAACTCAACCATCATTGATGAAAAATATGGAATATTTCTCTAACCTATATGATGGTACCAATAAACATCAATTATCACTAGTTCTCCATCAGCTTTATAAAACAAAAACCAAAACAATGAAACAATCCATGATACAATTAAATAAATAAAACATGTCCATGAAAATAATGTTTTCATATGGTGGAATCCATAAACATGGAAAATCTTCCTAATTTTGGTTCCACCACTAATGTATGTCATAGTATCATTATTTAACATAATAGATAGTGTTATTTACATATTCTGTTGTTAATTTGATGGTAATTAGATGTCAGTATATCATTCTTCCCCAAAGAATGGATAGAAGAACATTATATAATAGAGAGCATCACTATTGAATCAAAAAAATCATGTACCCACATAGTAAACAATAAAAGAGTACCTTGAATGACATACGGATATCCTGGTACTGGAAATGAGAAATCATAAATTTCGACACAACCTGAATTATATACTCTTTAACCCTACTGATGACTAACTCAATAGATTCAATCTTTTATATGACGATGAGTAGTCTCTCTCGAATTTTCCATGGTTCTTTATATCCCCTTTGTTAATCCTGGGATGTGGAACCCTACTATTGTTCCATCCTCAAAAACATATTCAATGTAATAACAAGAATAATTATAATTGACACACACTTACTATTGGACTTTGTGGCCTAGATCAAACTACTTTTTAATTTATTAATTAATAAATTTTTTATCACCTATTGATTTTTCTTCTGTGTGACAATGCATGTGATAATTTCCTAATGATAGATGGTTCATTAAAGGGTCATAACAAATCCCTACTATGATGAGAACCTAGAATTTCCATAAAACTGTTCTTGAATATATATTCTATGGATGGATGATGTTATTTTCGGGACACAAATAATACAAGAAATTAGGTGTGATGACTCATAAAACCATGAGTCACATTCTCATGGTTTGCTCCCTTGGTATAATCCATGAGAATATTATGAGAACGAGACCTATCAGTAGGAAATCCACAATTCATAGTGTCATTGGATGTTCCTTTCTGCAGACGTGTGTATTTGTCCTTAGACATTTTGATTAATATTAATGGGTATTACAACTCATGCATTTAGATGTATTGATGAAAACTATGATGACACACCGTTCGTAGTGAGGTAGGATATGTTGGGTGCGTCACGAGTAACACCGCATTAATAGATAATGCAAGAAAGGATTTTTCCCTTCTGTTCCATAATGGAAATAGATGTCTCAGGACCATTGATAGAATTGATATAACCTAAATAAATCCATAGCCATAGTAAGGTATGGGCGAGTTCAATTTTGGGAAGTCATAGAAAGAATAATCGAGCACATGAGTTGATGTCACTAGCATGCAACCCACTTTATTAAAGATATCGAGACAAATAGAATATATTACACGGTAAGATTTTATTGGAGGTGACACATCATTGTGGCGTTAACTTCTTTCTGTATGGTTTCCTTGGTGTGTTTCTAGACAATACCCTTGGACTTTAGGCAGGTTCCACCTAATGCCACTGAGAAAGAGGCCTAGAGGGTCACTCACTAAGTGTATCCAACAATCTCAGTTAAATATTAATTTAACAAGTTGAATAAAGATTATTCCCAATTGTGGACTAATAATTATTCAAGGATTCCTAGTCACATTTTTTCCAACACTAGTTATTCGATAGAATATATTATGGGAGAATTAACATATTTATTAACGATTAATGAAGTGATATTTATTTTATAAATAAATAGCCATTATTCATAGTCTAATAAATGTGGTGGATGAAATAAAGAAAAATGTAAAAATAAAAGTACCCACCGTGTATATTAATATATACCCTCCGTGTAGTAATTTTTTTCTAGGAATTTTTGGGTAATAATATAATTTTTTAATTAAATAAAATTAGGTGTAATTCTCTAGGCAAATGTCAGGTAATAATAATAGTCAACTGTTATTATTAGACATGGGGTATTACTATGAATTAAATGAAATGAATTAATTATTTCGTGTAGTTAATACAATTTTTATTCTATTTAATTAAATATCCCAATTATATATTTCTCACTATCCTAGACATTTTGGTGTGGTTGTGGAAAATGGATTTGGAAAAGCTCTCAATCCAAGAGTGAATTCATTTTCCACCAAGAACACTCTCATGCTACAAGAGAGAGATCCACCTACACCGGATCAAGGAAATCGATCGCGGACATCACAAGCGAAGTCTCTTCCGCGCTAGCACCCGGAGATCCCTTCAGTGACATCCAGAGACACGTGGAGCATGTGTGGATCAATGATACAGGAATCCTACACTTGGATTCTATGATGCAATGACGGATAACATCGGATCGTGATCAGAAACATATACAATGAAATAATTCCATCAAGGTAATTATTTTCAATTAATTAAATTAATTATAACCAACATATGATGATCCTCTTTGTGGTTCCGGGGCTCCCCACTTTTTTTTTGTTCTTCATTCTATTCTGATGATCCAGTGTTTTATTATCATGATGGATCTCAGATTGATAATTGTTATTGCTAAAATTAAAGTTGGGTACACACACCAACGCACCTCCACTGCACCCAGAACGTACAAGTGGTATCAGAGGGGTCATATCATTGATTATAATTATTTAGTTTTTTTGTTGATGATTTAAGAATTTAATAATTTAATTGATCTAACTCAAAATTAATCATTCAGTAAATCTGAATTTCGATATTTGTTCCTCCTCTCTCATTTCACGTTCACCATACAAAAAAATCTTCTCATTTTGATTAAAATTAAATATAGGATCTCATACAGAGGTTCCAAAAATTCCTGATCGTGTATTTTAGGTTCAATTCATCTATCTGGTCCACCAAATCATGTAGAGTATTGGAGTATACCTAAATCATAAATGACACCGTGTGTTGAACAGGAACAGGTGGCACATGGTTTCACGATTACACATCGTGTGGTCCATATAACACAACGTGTAGTCCCTTCAGGATGGGTTGGACCATGTACCTCATACACAGCTTACCGAACTGGAAACTATGTAACGTGGAAACTAAAATGCGTGTGTCCCACTGAACTCGCCTTGTACTCCAAAAAGTTTTGAAGTACATCAACACACCTTGTCCCTGGGCGTGTACTTCAGATGGATGGTGAACAAAAGTACACACTGTGTAGTCTGAACTACATGTTGTGTACTCATCAAAATTACACGGATTTATTAAAATTTATTATTATATTATACAAACCCTTGAGACGTGTACCATAGTGCAGGCATAAAGTTGAGTCACAACACATTATAGGTGTTTTATATATATTATTTTAATTTAACAATCTATGTAATGTTCATTTTACTTATTGGGTAGTTATGAGTGGGAATTAACTAGGTTTCCTCCAAGGTACAAGTTACGTACAATGATAATTTTAAATTAATTTATTTGTATAAAATAATAATGGATGAGAATCTCAAGGAAATTTAGAAAAAGGGTTTAAGAGAAAATGATTGATTATTTAAAGATAATTAACTAATTCACGCATGATATATCATAAACAATAACTATTAAATAATTGAATTCTAGTTTTATTTTTTCTTAAATATCGTTTCATGAATGGATGATAACGAGCTAGACCAAGAACTTTGTACGTGAATGGTTTCATTTAATTAATTTCTTTAAATTAAATTTGTTGTCCTATGAGCCTCCTTCACATTAATATGTAGGGCATGCATGCCCAAGGTTTCTTTTATGTAAAAACACATTTTTACGCCTCACCTGCGTGTGAGATAAATGCATATGTAATGGATGGATATCCCATGCTAGTGGAGGCAACTCAAGTCAAGAGCCATGGTGAAACCAATCCAATGAAATACAAAGGTAGACTGGTGTAAAGCTGTAAACACGAACCCAGAAGGTTCAAGGTGTTTCTCCCATAGTTCTTGGGTTATTTTATCAACCTCTAGATAAACTTACCAATATAAAGGCTCATTATCATACCATTTATTTTATTTTTGTCAGTTTCATGGTTTATTTATTTTCGATGTGTTGTCACAATCCCACAATTAATGAATTAAAAAAGCATGCAAGAAGGAACTAAAATAATGACCTACTTATATGTAAATATTATCTTATACATGGTTAATTACTTAAGTATATACCACTTAATATTAAAAATCATGTATTCAAAGATAATAAATTAATAATTTTAATATAAGGATAAAATCCCTCAAATAAATTTTACGTCTGTATATCCTTCCATAATTTTGGTTAGAATCGATCCATAGTTCAATGTGCTTGACCAACCCTAGTTGGGGTGATTTCAATTGTCGGGGAATTCTAAATCAAGGTTTTGGGTTGACATAACTTGGTTCTCGTCAATGGTTGACTCCCATAGTAGGACTTTGTGTGAACAAGAGGCAAAGGATGAGGAAATCCAAAATAAAAGGATTTCAGGATTGGGGAGTCCACCTAGCATATCAGGGAAGTACGAGTTAATGAAGTTGGCATTTGGAATGCCTACCTAAAACCCTTAATGTTTCTTGACCTACCTTAGTTGGGTTAATGCGAAGGGAAATATGGAACCTTTCCCCTAGAATATTCAAGAAACATAATATTCCAAAATCAATGGTGAGGGTTATTGGATCTCGATAAAATATTGGGAGAATAATAAGTATTAATTAATTTATTTGTCACAGTTTTATAATAAAGTAATAAACATTTTCTCCTCTTAATTTGTAGAAACAAAAAGAAAATTGACTTCAAAAATATCATTGTAAACCATACTCGAGAAGGAAATACTTCTCACAAACACTAATTTCCAAGAGAGGCAGAGGCGTTTATGTGTCATCCTTCACCACGAGAGGAAATTGTATGTGCTAGAAGAGCATGTTCCAATTGCGACTAGGAAAGAGGCCAGTGATGAGGAAATATCTCTCTACATGAAACATATGGATTATTCCACAAATTTCCAATGTTTCATGCTATCTTTCATGTCTAATGAGCTATTGAGGAAACATGGAAACATTGACACGTATGGCATGATGTCTTACCTTAAGAATCTATACTAAGTGAAGGCTAGACAAGAGAGATATGATATCTCCAATGTAACACCCGAGACTTTTATGGGAAATATTTTGTTTTTAAATAATCAAAGGAATCTTTCACTACACACAACACTAGATTGGCTTGCTTTACACGCAATCGCGACCTTCCCCGATAGCTTGCGTCGTACGCAATACCGAGTTTCACTAAATAATGATATGCTATTAAAATATTATTAAAACTAGCCGTTATGAATAGTAATACCTACTTTTTGAAATTTTATAAATTTTATTTTTCAAAATGGAATTCATTTTTTGGATTCGGAATATCGAAATTAGCCTAGGGTAAAATTTTGGTATTTTTCTGAAAACTTTCAATTTTTGATGAATAGTGAAACCACTAAGTGGTAGTTAAAAAACTGAATTTTTCATAAAACATAATTTTACCGCTTCTGTGAGTGGAATTTCAAAAATCCATAAGACACAGTTAATATCAAGGATGAAAATTTGGTTCAATGAGATGAAAATAATTTTTGGTGAATAGTATCTTTTTACATTTTTTTACCACGGTTAAAAGTAAATAGGGTAATTAAGGGTAAAAGTGTAATTATTATTACCCTAACACATTTCCTAATTCTATTGGATAAGGGAAATTCGATCAAAAACAACCTTAGTAATAAAATATGTCCATTTAGTCCCACATGGATTAGATTAGGACATTTATTATTAATTTATTTAAAGAAGGGTTAAAATAGTTAAAATCAAAGTTTAATAAGTAAATCATTTTTAATATGGGGTTATACATAAGATAAATTCGACTATAAATATTATTTAGAAAGATTAAACTATTTCCTACATAATGGTATTTTATTTGTAATTTTTGGACATTAAATAATTTAACTTATTTATGACACATAGATGATGCAGTAATTATCTTATTAATGAAATATTGACATAATTGATGTTATAAATACTCAAATAAATGTAATTTGAGACTTTTTATGAATTACAATAATTTTCTAGGTTAATATGACATGTTAGTATTGATATAAGTAACTCTGTTCGAACTAATCATTCTGTTATGATTTTCACAAAAATCAATCACTAAATAGTGTCAAAATTAACATAAAATAGTTTTTAAAACAAATATTATATTATTAATTGTTATTTTATTCCTAAAAATCTAAGGTTCGGCCAAATGACTTAAATAAGGTTATATATATTAATAATAAACAACTTGGGGTTCGTTTGTCTTGATATAGTAATTTTATTAACCTTATAGTGTAATAAAACAAGAAGACATGGTAAAAGTTAAATTATCTAACTTAAAGTTAAATCTAAATGATAAGGTTAAAATTGATACCTAAACTTGTCTAAATTCTATTAGATGAGAGTATTTCGACCCATCCCCACCTTATCTTCGAAATAAATCAATTTGGAGCTATATAAAACAGAAAATGACTTTATAATAAAATAATAGTTTTAGTTATTCCAAAGGTGCCCCTCTCCTCCCTTATAAAAGGGCACCTCCTCCCCCTCTTCCTCACACCACTTTGAGCCTTAACGCTCGGCCAAACCCTGCCAATTTATCCTCTCCACTTCCATAGAGACATCCTAGAGGTCATGGTATTCTTCAAAGACCAATTTTAGTTCCCTAAAAGGAGGTCTCAAAGAAGCGCTTCAAAGAATAGGTAATGTCCGTTACCGATTCCTTCATCATTATTTCTTCATCCACTTCTTCTTCTTTAGTTGTTTCATTATGAAGTAATAACATCATTATCACTCATATACTGATATGTTATTATAAATATGAAATAAAAATATTTCACCATCTATCCATCCTACGGAAAAACGAAATCACCGCGCGTGCGTACGTACGGAATACCGTCTCCACGCCGTGGTGTAATCTATTTTCCACCACCACCTTACTTGGATGGGTATAATGGTGTAAATAATGACTATATAGATTATTTTAAAGTGATATTGATTCTGAAATAGTATACATACACTCCAATACAATTCCACGATCATGGGAACGATATCATCGCTCGTGCGTACGTACGGAATACCGTCTCCATGATGTGATGTGACTCGTTCTACATGATCTTCATTGCATAATGATTATATAAATGAATTTAGTGAATAAATATGATATATATTACACTAATACCATTCTGGAAATGAGGTATCTATAACCTAAAAAGAAGTATAAGAATTTATTCGACAAAACATGCATAGGAACAAAAAAGTAATAAACACATGAATAAACAAGTAGTAATGAAATATTACTAATAAGAAGATAAGAATATGACCATATATGATATCATAAAAATAATTATGATTCTGGAATAAGTCAATAACATTATTTAAATCATTATACAGGAGTTTCGGACACATACGAAGCAAATTAGACCTAAGGTAAGGGAGAATATCACAATCTCATTTTTTATCCAAGAATGTTTATACTTTGGTATTTACTGGGGTGTATTTTATCATCCACGTCCATGTTCCCTAAATATGTAATATTGTTTACATCCAACTACAATTTTTTAAATCCAATTTTACCCATCGGTGAGTATTTAGTAAAGGATATGAAACGAATCTTTTGTCGTTTTTCATACGAGGTACTTTTTGACTTTTCTGACATAGGTACGAGAAGAATGTTTTTTTAACTTATATGGCATGAATGTATTTTTAAAACATTATTTACAAGAATATTCCTTTAAAAGTTTTAAAGTTTATTTTTAATCAACTTTATTTAGTTTAAAATTGTATGACATATTAAGAAAGGAAAAATGTTTTTGATGTAAAAAAGGATATTTTCCTCAAGAATGGAGTTCAAGAGTTTTATCAAAATTATTTTCCATCTAAGATAATAAAGGGTTCTGTCTCTATCCCTATTATTACATTGATTTTATTATGTTGTGATGGAAATATTTTTATGAATTCCTTTATCTTATATGAATTTTTTTATGATGTCATGATGTTTAAGATTCCCATTTTTATTACATGGGTTATGCAATGATGTATGATTTATGATTTTGTGGAACACATAATAATGGTATCATTATGAGATTGGTGGGACCTATATCTCCCTCCAATGCATTGGGTAAAGATTTTATATCTCATGAGATAGACATGGATGGAACGGCAGGTTAAACCGGTTCAGTGAAACATGACTGAAAGGAGGAGTGAACTCGGTTCATAAATGGACTTTGTCCACTAAGATATTCTTGGCAATGATTCTTGACTAATAAGAAATGATTCTATATGATTATGTGTGTATGCCGCAAAGTTTCATGTTCTAAGTTATGATTTTTTGGAGTACATTTCACTACTATGATTTATCCCATATTATGAAATTATGATCTCTTTTGCAGGTTAAGATTTCCAAAAGTTCTGTTCTTATGAATATGATGTGATTGATATTTCTTTTTTTAACCTTACAGAGCATTTGGGCTCACCCCTTTGTATTGTTTCTTTCCCCAGGTCAGGAAGAAGGTTATTAAGTAAGATATTCCAAAAGGTACTATATATATGATGAAATAAATGGGAGAAAGTGTAGACGCTTTATGAACCAGTTGTTTATGTTTCCCAGTTTCTAAAGACACTATACATAGACGATCCTTTCCTGGTTTTATTATATGTTGTAATAAGTGTGCTTCAATTTTGAATTAATAACAATTTATGTAAATTATGGGTCGTTATAGTTGGTATCAGGGGGAGGTAATAGTCAACCTTTGGAAACTAGGATATGAAAGCCTTAGTAAGAACCCTAAGGATAAGTCTAAGAATAGAACACAATCTTAGTGTTTTAGAAATCGCCATGAATAACCTAGGATAAGACCTTATGTGTGAAATTTTATTCTTGATTATTTGGTTTTCCTATTATAATTAGTATTTCTCACACTATTCTTCTTGGTTTTAGTCAATGGCCAGAACCCGAAGGAACCGTGTTAATGCGGAATGCGACGGGCAATGCAATGATTGTCCCCCTGAGAAACCAAACGTTATGGGAGATGGAATGAAAAATCTTGTATCCATGCTCACACAACTTTCTCAACCTATGAATCATGCAAGACTTCCAAACGAGCAAAGGAAGGAGCAACATTCTGTTGAATCCTTCATAAGGCAGCGTCCAACTTCATTCAGCGGGTCTCCTGATCCATTAGTTGCTGAACAATGGATTAGTACTACTGAAAAGATATTTTCAGTTCTTCAATGTTATGAACATGATAAAGTCATCTTAGGAGAGTATCATTTGGAAGGTGATGCTGATCAATGGTGGGATATTATCCAGATTACGAGGCAAAGAGATGAAATTGAGTGCATGTAATGGGATGAGTTCAAGAACTTATTTTTCAATAAGTACTTCCCTCATATTCTCTGAACAAAGATGGAGAAAGAGTTTCTTGAACTGAAGCAAAAGGTTGAGGAATCTGTTGGTACCTATGAAGAAAATTTTACAAGACTTGCAAGGTACTCTTCTGGTATTATTTTCCAACATGAGAGTAAGATCGATCGATTCTTTAGTGTCTTAAAACCAAGTCTTCGAAGGGCCTTAGCCACAAGGGACTTCAATAGCTATGAGGAAATCGTTCGATGTGCTCTCAATGTTGAGATGGAGATTAGAGTAACCCATCAGTCATATGGGTTTGATAAGAAGAGGAAAATGGAATTCAAAGGAATATCTAAAGAGAACACTGAAAAGAAGATGAGCTTTCCCTTATGCTCAAAGTGTGGAACGAAACATGGAGGGAGTTGTCTTAAAGGGACAAGTAAATGTTTCAAATGTGGAAAGGAAGGTCATCGGGCATTTGAATACCGCAATGATGGGAAGAAGATGTCTAATGATGAAAACAAAGGAAGGGATACATAGAATGAACCTACTACACTTCAATGTTTCAAGTGCAAGGAGATGGGGAATTATGAAAATAAATTCCCTAATCCAAGGGTTGATGATGATGTTCGAAGTCAACAAACTCTTAAGTCTAAAGAAAAAGGAATGTCACATGCAATTTCCATCAGTGATGTGGAGTACGATAATGATGTGGTGAAAGGTACACTTACCATCCACTCTAAAGTAGAAAATGTTTTATTTGATTCTGGATCCACCCACTATTTTATTTCTGAATAATTTTCTAAGGATATCATTATATTACCTCAACAATTGGAAGTTGAGATAGCTGTTACAACCCCTAATGGAACAACAGTCGCATCAATAGTTTATAATTCTTCTCCGATCGACGTTTGTGGGAAAGTGCTTCCAGCAAATCTTGTGATCCTTCCTATAGTGATATTTGATGTGATTCTTGGCATGGATTGGCTTTCTTTATATGGAGATCATATCAATTTCCAAATAAGGGAAGTCACATTTCATATTCCAGATCATTCTACGATCGTCTATCAATGCAAGGATGAACATAACCTTCCAATGGAAATTTCTTCCATCTTATGGGTCTTGATTCCACTAAATGAAGGTTATTTATCTCAAATGGTTGGTGAGAAACTCACGATTAATAATATTCCCATTGTATGGGAGTTTGATGATGTCTTTCCAAAGGAATTGTCGAGTATTCCACCAAATTGTGAAGTTGAGTTTTCAATAGAACTCGTACCGGGTGCTTTGCCTATTTCAAAGACACCTTATAGAATGGCCCCAATTGAGTTACAGGAATTTATGAAGCAGCTCCAAGAGAATATTGATAAGGGATTCATACTCCCTAGTGCGTCACCTTGGGGATCACCTGTTCTATTTGATAAGAAGAAAGATGGATCAATGAGACTCTGCATTGATTATCAAGAACTTAACAAGATCACTATCAAGAACAAATATCCTATCCCAAGCATTGATGACTTATTTGACCAACTACGCGGAGCTCAATGCTTTTCCAAGATTGATCTTCATTCAGGGTACATCAATTAAGGGTCAAAAGGGAGGATATACCAAAGAAGACATTCTGTACAAGGTATGGACACTATGAATTTATAGTGATGCCATTTGGTCTTACTAATGCCACTGCTATCTTCATGGATCTGATGAATAGAGTATTTAGAGACTATCTTGATCAGTTTTTGGTAGTCTTTATAGACGATATTCATGTATATTCAAAGAGCAAGGAAGAACATGAAGATCACTTGATAATTATATTGAAGACCCTGAGAAAGGAGAAGCTTTATGCCAAATTTACCAAGTGTGAATTTTGTCTTCAAAAAGTTTCATTTTTGGGTCACATAATCTAAAAAGAGGGGATATCTGTGGATCCAGTAAAAACAGGGATTATCGAAAGATGGTCGAGACCAACAAAAGTAACTGAGATCCGAAGTTTTCTTGGTTTGGCTGGATATTATCGAGGTTTTTTGAAAGATTTTTCACGATTATCTAATCCACTCACCAAGTTGTCTCGAAAAGGAGTTAAGTTTGTCTGGACGGAGTAATGTGAAGAGAATTTCAAGGAGTTGAAAAGAAGGTTATATAGTGCACATGTGCTCACACTGCCTTGTAGTGGAGAAAGGTTTGTGATATACAGTGATGCATCCAAGAAGGGGCTGGGGTGTGTTCTTATGAAAAATGATATGGTGATAGCTTATGACTCACAAAAGTTGAAAATCCATGATCAAAATTACCCAATGCATGATTTGGAGTTAGCTGCGGTAATCTTTGCATTAATGATTTGGAGGCATTATCTTTATGGAGAAAGGTGTGACATTTATACTGATCATAAAAGTTTAAAAAATATTTTCACACAAAAGGAGCTGAATATGCGCCAAAGAAGATGGTTAGAGCTAATTAAGGATTACGACTGCTCAATTCATTACCACCCTGGAAAAGCAAACAAGGTGGCAGGTGCATTAAGTCGACAAGACCATGCCAGTTTATCCATGATGAGGATCACAAAAGATCCAATATTTAGGGATTTACAAAGGATGGATCTTAGAATTATAATGGAAAGGGAAAAATCTTATCTTTCTCAAATTAATATTCAACCATCTATTCATGTGAAGATTAAAGAGGCACAGAAAGAAGATGTAGAGTTACAAAAGAAGGTGAGAAATATTCCTGAATTCAACCTTGATTGTGATGGGATAATAAAGTTCCGGAATCGGGTTTGTGTTCCTCCCATCCCCGAATTAAAGAAGGAGCTGCTGGATGAGGCTCATAGTTCTTCATTCTCTATTCAACATGGAAGCACGAAGATGTATAGGGACCTGAAATAGTACTTCTGGTGGGATGGCATGAAAAGAGATGTTGCTGAATATGTCTCTTGATGCTTGGTTTATCATCATGTTAAAGCTGAGAGACAGAAGTTTAAGGGGATGTTACAACCATTACCTATACTCGAATGGAAATGGGAAAACATCACTATGGACTTTGTCACCGGACTTCCTAAAACATCCCAAGGAAATAATGCTATCTGGGTCATAGTTGATCGTCTTACAAAGTCTGCACACTTTATTGCTATTAGAGAGGATTTATCTCTGGATCAGCTTGCCAAGATATATGTAAAGGAAGTGGTAAGATTTCATGGAGTACCACTTTCTATTATATCTGATTGGGATCCGAGATTTACCTCAAAGTTCTGGCGAAGCCTTCAGCATACTTTGGATACAGAGTTGAGTTTCAGCACTTCTTATCATCCTCAGACAGACGGTCAGTCTTAGAGAACAATTCTAACTCTAGAAGATATGTTGAGAGCTTTCTCTATGGTTTTCAAAGGTGTTTGGGATCAACACCTACCATTGGTGGATTTTTCTTATAATAATAGCTTTCAATCCAGTATTTAGATAGATCCTTATGAAGCTCCCTATGGAAAGAAATGTAGGACTCCAACTTGCTGGGATGAAGTTGGGGAAAGAAAGATATTAGGACCTGATCTCGTTGATGAAATGGAAGAAAAGGTCAGATCTATTCAAAAACACATAAGAGAAGCTCAGAGTCGGCAGAAAAGTTATGTCGACAACCGAAGAAAAGACCTAGAGTTTGAAGTGGGTGATAAAGTGTTCTTACGAATATCTCCCTGGAAGAGGGCCATGAGATTTGGAAAGAAGGGGAAGTTGAGCCCTCGATATATCGGTCCTTTCGAAATACTGGACCGTGTTGGAAAGGTAGCTTACCGGTTGGCACTTCCAACGAATATCTCTCAAGTTCACGATGTATTCCATGTATCTCTCCTGAGAAAGTACATACCTAATCCTTCACATGGACTCATCTCAGAAGTTGTACCACTGATGCCAGATCTTTCTTACGAAGACCAACCGATAGAGATTCTGGATCGTAGCGAAAAAGTACTACGGAACAAGACCACTGGATTGGTGAAAGTTTTATGGAGGAACCACCAGTTAGAAGAAGCTACATGGGAGCTTGAGGATATAATGAGGGAAAGGTATCCTCGTCTGTTTTTTACAAAGTGAAGAATTTCGAGGTCAAAATTCATTTTAAGGGGGGGAGAATGTAACACCCGAGACTTTTATGAGAAATATTTTGTTTTTAAATCATCAAAGGAATCTTTCACTACACACTGCACTAGTTTGGCTTGCTTTACACGCAATCGCGGCCTTCCTCGATAGCTTGCGTCATACGCAATACCGAGTTTCACTAAACAATGATATGCTATTAAAATATTATTAAAACTAGCTGTTATGAATAGTAATAACCACGTTTTGAAATTTTATAAATTTTATTTTTCTAAATGGACTTTATTTTTGAATTCGGAATATCTAAATTATCCTAGGGTGAAATTTTGGTATTTTTCTGAAAACTTTCAATTTTTGATGAATAGTGAAACCACTAAGTGGTAGTTAAAAAAACTGAATTTTTCATAAAACATAATTTTACCACTTCTGTGAGTGGAATTTTGAAAATCTGAGACACACGGTTAATATCAAGGACTAAAATGTGGTTCAATGAGATGAAAATAATTTTTGGTGAATAGTAACTTTTTACTTTTTTTTACCACGGTTAAAAGTAAATAGGGTAATTAAGGGTAAAAGTGTTATTATTATTACCCTAAAACATGTCCTAATTCTATTGGATAAGTGTAATTCGACCAAAAACAACCTTAGGAATAAAATATGACCATTTAGGCCCACTTGGATTATATTAGGACATTTATTATTAATTTATTTAAAGAAGGGTTAAAATAGTTAAAATCAAAGTTTATTAAGTAAATAATTTTTAATATGGGGTTATACATAAGATAAATTAGACTATAAATATTCATAATAAATCTAAAAATATTTCCTACATAATGGTATTTTATTTGTAATTTTTAGACATTAAATAATTTAATTTATTTATGACACAAAGATGATGCAGTAATTATCTTATTAATAAAATATTGACATAATTGATTTTATAAATACCCAAATAAATGTAATTTGAGACTTTTTATGAATTAAACTAATTTTATAGGTTAATATGACATGTTATTATTGATTTAATTTACATTGTTTGAACTAATAATTCTGTTCTGATTTTCACAAAAATCAATTACTAAATAGTGTCGAAATTGACATAAAATAGTTTTTAAAACAAATATTATATTATTAATTGTTATATTATTCCTAAAAATCTAAGGTTCGGGAAAATTACTTAGATAAGGTTATATATATTAATAATAAACAACTTTAGGTTCGATTGGCTTGATATAGTAAGTTTATTAACCTTATAATGTATGAAAACAAGAAGACATGGTAAAAGTTAAATTATCTAACATAAAGTTAAATCTAAATGATAAGGTTAAAATTGATAACTAAACATGTCTAAATTCTATTTTATTAGAGGATTTCGACCCATCCCCACCTTATCTTAGAAATAAATCAATTTGGAGTTATTTAAAATAGAATTTGACTTTATAATAAAATAATAGTTTTTGTTATTCCAAAGGTGCCCCTCTCCTCCCTTATAAAAGGGAACCTCCTCCCCCTCTTCCTCACACCACTTTGAACCTTAAATCTCAGCTAAACCCTGACAATTTCTCCTCTCCACTTCCCTAGAGACATCCTAGAGTTCCTGGTCTTCTTCAAAGACCAATTTTAGTGCCCTAAAATGAGGTCTCGAAGAAGCGCTTCAAATAAGAGGTAATGTCCGTTACTGATTCTTTCATCTTTATTTCTTCTTCCACTTCTTCTTCTTTAGTTGTTTCATTATGAAGTAATAACATCAGTATAACTCATATACTTATATGTTATTATAATTATGAAACAACCCTATTTCACCATCTATCCATCCTACGGAAAACGAAATCACCGCCCGTGCGTACGTACGGAATACCGTCTCCACGCCGTGGTGTAATCTATTTTCCACCACCACCTTACTTGGATGGGTATAATGGTGTAAATACTGACTATATGTGATTATTGTAAAGTGATATTGATTCTGAAATAGTATACAAACACTCCAACACAATTCCACGATCATGGGAATGATATCATCGCTCGTGCGTACGTACGGAATACCGTCTCCACGATGTGATGTGACTCGTTCTACATGATATTCATTGCATAATGATTATATAAATGAATTGAGTGAACAAATATGATATATATATTACACTTATACCATTCTGGAAATGAGGTATCTATAACCTAAAAGAAGTATAAGAATTTATTCAACAAAACAAGCATAAGAACAAAAAAGTAATAAACACTCGAATAAACAAGTAGTAATGAAATATTACTAATTAGAAGCTAAGAATATGACATATATGATATCATAAAAATAAGTATGATTCTGTAATAAGTCAATAACATTATTTAAATCATTATACAGGAGTTTCGGACACTTACGAAGAAAATTGGACCTAAGGTAAGGGAGAATATCACAATCTCGTTTTTTATCCAAGATTGTTTATACTTTGGTATTTACGGGGGTGTATTTTATCATCCATGTCCATGTTCCCTCAATATGTAATACTGTTTACATCCACCTACAATTTTTTAAATCCAATTTTACCCTTAGGTGAGTTTTTAGTAAAGGATATGAAAGGAATATTTTGTCGTTTTTCGTACGAGGTACTTTTTGACTTTTCGGACAAAAGTATGAGAAGAATGTTTTTTTTAACTTATACGGCATGAATGGATTTTTAAAAAATTATTTACAAGAAGATTCCTTTAAAAGTTTTCAAGTTTATTTGTAATCAACTTCTTTTAGTTTAAAATTATATGACATGTTAAGAAAGGAAAAATGTTTTTGAAGTAAAAATGATATTTTCCTCAAGAATGGAGTTCAAGAATTTTATCAAAATTATTTTCCATCTAAGATAATAAAGGGTTATTTCTCTATACCTATTATTAAATTAATTTGATTATGTTGTGATGGAAATATTTTTATGAATTCTTTTATCTTATATGAATTGTTTTATGATGTCACGATGTTTAAGATTCCCATTTTTATTACATGGGTTATGCAATGATGTATGATTTATGATTTTGTGGCACACATAAGAATGGTATAATTATGAGATGGGTGGGACCTATATATCCCTCCAATGCATTGGGTAAAGATTTTATATCTCATGAGATAGACATGTCTGGAACGGCTGGTTAAACCGGTTCAGTTAAACAGGACTGAAATGAGGAGTGAACTCTGTTCAGAAATGGACTTGTCCACTAAGATAGTCTTGGCAATGAGTCTTTACTAATAAGAAATTATTCTCTATGATTATGTGTGTATGCAACAAAGTTTCATGTTTTATGTTATGATTTTTGGGATTAAATTTCACTACTATGATTTATCCCATATTATGAAATTATGATCTCTTTTGCAGGTTAAGATTTCCAAAAGTTATGTTCTTATGAATATGATGTGATTGATATTTCTTTTGTTTACCCTTACTGAGCATTTGAGCTCACCCCTTTGTATGATTTCTTTCCCCAGGTCAGGAAGAAGGTTATTAAGTAAGATATTCCAAAAGGGACTATAGATATGATGAAATAAATGGGAGAAAGTGTAGACGCTTTATGAACCAGTTGTTTATGTTTCCCAGTTTCTAAAGACACTATACCTATACGGTCCTTTCTTGGTTTTGTTATATATTGTAATAAGTGTGCTTTGATTTTGAAGTAATAAAAATGTATATAAATTATGGGTCATTATATCCAATTCTTTGTTTACAACTATTCTTTGAGAGTCTTCACCAGCTGGGCTTGATGTATTCATGCTTATTGGATACATTGAATGCCTGGACATCTTAGGGATTAAATTCTCAGATGAGTTGTGTATAGACCTCATCCTATCATCCCTGCCCAAGACCTTCTCTAGCTTTATTTTCAACTAAAACATGAGAAATAATGAGAAGAGTCTATCAAAACATTTTATCTTATTTTCCCAGGTAGATAAGGTCATGGGGGGTCACGAACCCATAGTCCTTATGGTTAATAAGAAAAGGAAGGGAAAGGAAAAGCGGCCAATGACTTGCAAACGGTCTGAAGCACCCGAGCATTGTCCCTCTAATAAGGGGTAGATCCAGAGTCAGGTCAAGGAATGAGAGGCGATGTGTTTTGAAAATGTCAAGAATGTCCACTGGAAGAGGAACTGTACCCATAAGCGTGGGGATGTTAAAGGTGTGTTCATTAATGAGTGTAATATTTCTATTTATACACATTGGGTATTAGATAGAGCTTTTATGGATCACATATGTATTCAAATGCAATAACCAAGTAGATTTAGAATGATTGCCAGAGGAGAGGTGGATCTTCGAGCAGTAAGTGGCGCAAGGCTAGCTACTTTGGCTATTGGCGATTACAACCTCTCCTCGCTGACGTAGATTATTTTGGTTTTACAAAAGTGTTATTATGATCCTTGTGTTACCAAGAAAATATTTTTGGTATCTTGTTTGGGTATGGAGGGATTTATTTTAATGTTTTGAAATAAGGGTTTCTTCTTTTATAAGAAAAATGTATGTTATGGTATGGAAAATTTAAATAATGGTTTGTATGTATTAAATTATGAAAATCCAAGTGTTGGAAATCGATAACGAAACAAACTCACGTGATTCATAGATCACCCAGTTGTGGCATCATCATCTCGGTTATATAAATGAGAAGTTCTTGGCAAAGATCTTCCAAGATGGCTATTTAGTCTCTACAGAGATAAAAACACTTGATAGATGTCACAATTGTTTAAAAGGTAAAATGACCAAGCCTCCTTTCAGTGGACATGGTGAAAGATCTACATAGAATCTTGGATTAGTGCACATGGATTTAGGTGGACCATTTACAATAGAAGCTAGAGGTGGATATTATTACTTCATTACTTTTACTGATGATTTCAGTAGATATGGAAACATCTACTTAATGAGGTTTAAGTCAGAATCCTTAGAGAAATATAAGGAATTCAAGAATGAAGTAGAGAATCATCTTGGTAAGAAGATAAAGAAACTTTCATTAGATTGAGTTGGAGAATATTTGAACCAAGAGTTCATTAATCTTGTAAATGAGTCTGGGATTATATCTCATCGCACTCCTACTTATACACCAGAGTAGATTGGTGTCAGTGAAAGGAGAAACCGAACCTTGTTGCACAAGGTGAGGTTGATGACGTGTCATGCAGTTCTTCCATTATCCTTTTGGGGATATGGATTAAAAACTATATTATAAACATTATACTGAGTATCAACTAAGCCGGAAAATGGAATTCCCTTAGAGGTATGGAATGGAAAGAAATAAATTGTGTCACAAAAACATGTATGGATTTGTGAGGAATTTGTTAAGGCCTTCTCAGGAAACAAACTGGCACCCCGGGGCACGCGGTGTATCTTTATATGATATCCTATAGAAACGAAAGGATATTACCTATATAACCCTTCAGACAAGAAAGTGATTCTCGCCAGAGAAGCCATCATTCTTGAGAGGGAGCACTTCCTCAATATGGATAGTGGGATAAATATTCACTTTGATGAAGATGATGATCAAGATACACATGAGTAGGTACGGAACAAGTTCCACCATTCCCCGTGGAAGAGGTTCCAAAAACACATGTACCGTGTTGGAGATCAAAAGAGGTATGAGAACTAGAGAAATTTGGTTTCCCAGTCATCGAGTATGGGGACTCATTATTTTGGAAAATAATGAACTTGTCTTCTACCAGGAAGTAGTAGAAAGCTTAGAAGTTACAAGATTTCTAGAATCTATGAATTTTGAGATGGATTCCATGTATCAGAACCAAGTATTGGTTCAGTTCAATGACCGAGTTGATGTAAATCCTGTTGGATGCAAATGGGTATTCGAGAGAAAACTGGACATGGAAGGTCAATTTAAAACCTATAAAGTAAGGCTAGTGGCTAAAGGAATTAGTCAGCATCAAGTAATTGACTATGATGAAACCTTCTCACCAGTTTCCATGCTTAAACCCATAATAATCATACTTTACATAGAATCTTACTATGACTATGAGATTTGGGAAATGGATGTCAAAACAATACTCCTTAATTGGAACATTCAAGAAGATTTCAATATGACACATCAGAAGGGTTTGTGAAACAAGGTGATTCCAAATGGGTTTTCAGTTTTCATAAATCCATTTATGGACACAAGAAAGCATCAATGTCACTGAAAATTGGATTTGATGAAGCTATAAAGGAATTTGGATTCATTAAGAATGAATGTGATCCATGTGTTTTTAAGTTGTTTAATGGGATTGTGGTCATTATACTAGTAGTATATGTTGATGACATATTGATTATTGGAAACGATGTACCAGCCTTATAGTCAGTTAAAAACTGGTTGAACAAGTGTTTCTACATGAAGGATGTGGGTAAAGTAGCCTACATTTTAGGGATCATGATCATACGTGATAGAACCAAGAAGCATCCTGGACTATGTCAGGGTGCATACATTGTCCAGATACTAAAGAGAATTAGTTTGGAACAATCCAATAGGGTATTGGTTCCAGTGTCACATAGCCTACATCTTTCTAAGAAAATGTATCCTCAGACACAACAAGATAAAGATAGATTGATTAAGATCCCATAAACTTCAGTTATAGGATACATCTTGTTTTCCATTCTATTTACCAGGTTTATATCGCCTATGCACTGATCATAGTAGGAATATATCAATAGGATCCAGGAGAACATCATTGGACTACTGTTAAAACAATCCTTAAATATCTGAGAAGAACTAAGGATATGTTCCTGGTGTATGGAGGAGATGAGGAGTTTGTCATCAGAGGATATGCTGATGTCAGTTTTCGGAAATATCAGAATGATCTGAAGTCGCAATCTGGATATGTTTTCTATATTAATGGAGGAGTTGTGGGCTGGAAGAATTCAAACCAGCACTTTTTCACTAATTCTACAACAGAGTCCAAATATATAGTGGCTTCTGATGCATCCAAGGTAGCCTTTTGGGTTCAAGACTATGTCCAGGAGATTGATGTGGTTCCTAGAAACAAAAATCCTATAACTTTGTATTGTGATAATAATACTTCGGTGGCACTTTCAAAAGAACCAAGGTCACATCAACGAATAAAGAACATACTCCAAAAGTATCACTTCTTCATGGATTTATATCAATGGAGTGAAGTTTCAGTTATTAGAGTTTCTACGGAAGAGAACGTTCTAGACCCCATGACTAAAGGCATATCTCAGTAGAATCATGAATATCATGTGAGAGCTAGCGGGTTAATGGTTTTAGAGGTTTTCTCTATTAAAAGTGGGACTTTATTGGAGTTGTTGGCCTTGAACCAACAATTTTGTACCTTATTCATTAATAAAATCCTTATCACATCTTGATTGTTCATCTTCATGAAAATGAAAGTGATAATGTCCTAATGATAATTGTTGCATTAAAGGGTCATACCAGATCCCTTATATGATGACATCCCGAAAGTGATATAAAACTATTCTTGAATATATGTTTTGTGGTCATATGATGTTATATGAGGGACACAAATAATACATGCCATTAGGGATGAGGACTAATAAAATAATGAGGCACTTTCTCATGGTGTTCCCCCTTGGTAATATCCATGAGGATATTATGAACGAAACCTGCTAGTAGTAAATCCACATTTTATAGTGCCATTGGATGTTCATATCTAAGGACATGTGTATTGTCCCTTATAATTAATGATTATTATTAATGGGTATTACAATTCGCACACTTAGATGTTTTGAAAAAAGCTATGCTGACACACCATTCACAACAAGGTATGATACATTGGGTGTTTCATGAGTAATACTTCATTAATAGATATTGCAAGAAAGGATTTGTCCCTTATGTTCCATAACATAAGTAGATGTCTCAGGCCCATTTATGGAAGTTATATAGCCTAAATAAATCCATTTCTATGGTAAGGTATTGGAAAGTTCAATTCCGGGAATTCAAAGAATAAATAATCAACCACATGGGTTTATGGCACTAGAGTGCAACCTACTTGATTAGAAATATTGAGGCAAAGAGATTATATTAAACAGTAAGCGTTTGTAGGAGGTGAAACGTAATTGCGGTGTTAACTTCTTTCTTTATGGGTTCCTTGATGTGTTGCTAGACGCTAACCTTGGATTTTAGGAAGGTTCCACCTAATTCCACAGAGAAAAAGGCCTAGAGGGTCACACACTATGTGTGTCCAAGTATCTCAGTTAAATATTAATTTAACAAGTTGAATAGTGATTATTCCTGATTTTGGTTTAATAATTATTCAAGGATTACTGATCACATTTATTTCGACACTAGTTATTCGAGAGAATATATTGTGTTAGAAATAACATATTTATTATCAAGTAATGCATTGATATTTATTTTATAAATAATTATCCATTATTCAAGGTCTAATAAATGTGGTTTAGGAAATAATTAAAAAAATAAAAATAATCGTACACACCGTGTATATTAATATATACATGCCATGTAGTTATTTATTTTTCTGGGAATTTATGAGAAATAATATTATTTATATAATTAAATAATATTAGCTTTAATTATCTAGGTGCGTGTCAGGTAATAATAATAGAAATCTATTATTATTAGACATGGGGTATTACTAAGAATTAAATGAAAGGAATGAATGCTTTTGTGTAATTAATAAATTTTATTATTATAAGTAATTAAAAATCCAAATTAATTATTTCTCATTAGCCTATCCATTTTGTTGTGGTTGTGGACAATGGATTTGGAAAAGCTCTCAAGCCAAGAGTGAATTCATTTTCCACCAAGAACACTCTCAAGCTACGAGAGAGAGATCCACCTACATTGGATCAAGGCGATCGAATGCGGACATCGCAAGAAAAGTCTCTTCCTCTCTATCACCCGGAGATCCCTTCGGTGACATTCAAAGATACGTGGAGCATGTGTGAATCACCGCTACAGGAATCCTACACTTGGATTCTATGATGCAATGACGGATATCATCAGATCGTGATCAAAAACATCAACAATAAAATAATTCCATCAACGTAACTATTTTCAGTTAATTAAATTAATTATAACCAACATATGATGATCTTATCTATGGTTCCGGGGCTACCCTATTTTGTTTTTCTTTCTTAATTCTATTCTGAAGATCTGGTGTTTTATTATCGTGACAAATCACATATTGATAATTTTTAATGCTAATATTAAAGTTGGGTACACCCACCAACGCACATCAACTACATTCGAATTGTACAAGTGGTATCAAAGGGGTCATATCATTGATTATAATTATTCAGTTTTTTTGTTGACGATTCAAACATTTAATAATTTAGTTGATCTAACTCAAGATTAATCATTCAGAAAATATTAATTTCGATATATGTTCCTCCTCTTTCATTTCTCGTTCACGATACAAATAAAAATCTTTTCATTTTGATTAAAATTAAATATAGGATCTCATACGGAGGTGCCAAACATTCCGGATCGTGTATTCTAGATTGAATTCATCAAACTGTTCCACCAAATCAGTTAGAGTATTGGAGTATACCTAAGTCGTAAATGACACTGTGTGTTGAACAGGAACAGGTGGCACACGGTTTCAAGATTACACGTCATGTGGTCCACATAACATGGCGTGTAGTCCCTTCAGGATGGGTTGGACCATATACCCTGTACACAGCTTACCTGACTGGAAACTATGTAACGTGGAAACTACACTGGGTGTGTCCCACTAAACTCGCCTAGTACTCCAAAAATTTCCGAAGTACATCAACACACCTTGTCCCTGGGCGTGTACTTCGGATGGATGGTGAACAAAAGTACACAGCATGTAGTCTGAACTAGATTTCATGTACTCATCAAAATTACGCATATTTATTAAAATTTATTATTATATTATACAAACCCTTGAGACGTGTACCATAGTGCAGGCATAAAGTTGAGTCACAACACCTGATAGGTGTTTTATATATATGTGTTTAATTTAACAATCTGTGTAATGTTCATTTTACTTACTGGGTAGTTATGAGCAGGAATTAACAAGGTTTTTTCAAAGGTACAAGTTATGTACAAAGATAATTTTAAATGAATTTATTTGTTTAAAATAATAATGGATGAGAATCTCAAGGAAATTCAGAAAAAGGGTTTAAGAGAAAATGATTGATTAATTAAAGATAATTAACTGATTCGAGCCTGATTTATCTTAAACAATAACTATTAAATAATTGATTGCTAGTTTTATTTTTGCTTAAATATTGTTTCTTGTATAGATGATAATGAGCTAGACCAAGAACATTGAATGTTAATGGTTTCTTTTAATTAATTTCTTTAAATTAAATTTGTTGTCCTATGAGCCTTCTTCTCATTAATATGTAGGGAATGCATGCCCAAGGTTTATTTTATGTAAAAACCCATTTTTACCCCTCACCTGTGTGTGAGATAAATGCATATGTAATGGATGGAGCTCCCATGCTAGTGGAGGCAACTCATGTCAAGAGCCAAGGTGAAACCAATCCAATGAAATACAAAGGTGGACAGGTGGAAAGCTGTAAACATGAACCCAGGAGGTTCAAGGTGTTTCTCCCATAGTTCCTGGTTTATTTTTTCAACCTCTAGATAAACTAACCAATAGAAAGGCTCATTATCATACAATTTATTTTATTTTTCTCAGTTTCATGGTTTTTTTATTGTCGGTTTGTTGTCACGATCCCACAATTGATGAATTAAAAAAGCATGAAAGAAGGAACTAAAATAAAGACCTACTTATACGTAAATATTATCTTATACATGTTTAATTACTTAAGTATATCCCACTTAATATTAAAAAGCATGTAATCAAAGATAATAAATTGACAATTTACGTATAAGGATAAAATCCCACAAATAAATATTACGTCCGTATAGCCTTCCAAAATTTTGGTTAGAATTGATCCATAGTTCAATGTGCTTGACCAACCCTAGTTGGGGTGATTTTAATTATCGGGGAATTCTAACTCAAGGTTTTGGGTTGAAATAACTTGTTTTTAATCAAAGGTTGACTCCCACAGTAGGACTTTGTGTGACCAAGAGGCAAAGGTTGAGGAAATCCAAAATAAAAGGATTTCAGGATTGGGGAGTCCACTAAGTAGATCAAGGAAGTATAACTTAATGAAGTTGGCATTTGGAATGCCTACCTAAAACCCTTAATATTTCTTGACCACCCTTAGTTGGGGTAATGCGAAGGGCAATATGGAACCTTTCCCCTAGAATATTCAAGAAACATAATATTCCAAAATCGATGGTGATGTCTATTGGATCCCGATAAAATATTTAAGGAATAATAAGTATTAATTAATTTATTTGTCACAGTTTTATAATAAAGTAATAAACATTTTCTCCTCTTAATTTGTAGAATTGGTATGAAAATTGACTTCAAATATATCATTGTAAACCATACTCGAGAAGGAAAACCTTCTCACAAACACTAATTTCCAAGAGTGGAAGAGGTGTTTATGTGTCATCCTTCACCACGAGAGGAAATTGTATGTGCCGGAAGAGCATGTTCCAATTGCAACTGGGAAATAGGCCAGTGATGGGGAAATATCTATCTACACAAAACATATGGATTATTCCATAAATTTCCAATGTTTCATGCTATCGTTCATGTCTAATGAGATATTGAGGAAACATGAAAACATGGACCAATATGGCATGATGTCTCACCTTAAGAATCTATACTATGTGAAGGTTAGACAAGAGAGATATGATATCTCCAATTATTTGTTTACAACTATTCATGGAGAGTCTTCACCAGCTGGGCCTGATGTATTCAAGCTTATTGGCTGCATTGAATGCTTGGACGTCTTAGGGATTAAATTCTCGGATGAGTTGTGTATAGATCTCATCATATCATCCCTACCCAAGACCTTCTCTAGATTTATTTTCAACTACAACATGAGAAACAATGAGAAGAGTCTATCAAAACATTTGATCTTATTTCCCCAGGTAGATAAGGTCATGGGGGGTCACGAAGTCGTAGTCGTTATGGTGAATAAGAAAAGGAAGGGAAAGGAATAGTGGAAAAAGACTTATAAACAGTCTGAAGCACCTGAGCACTGTCCCTCTAAGAACGGGAAGATCCTGAGGCAGGTCAAGGAATGAGATGCGGTGTGTTTTCCATGTGGAAAGAATGTCCACTAGAAGAGTAACTGCATCCATAAGCGTGGGGATGTTAAAGGTGTGTTCGTTATTGAGTGTAATATTTCTATTTCTAGACGTTGGGTATTAGATACAGCTTGTGGGGATCACATCTATATTCAGATGTAGTAACCAAGTAGATTTAGAATGATTTCCAGAGGAGAGGTGGATCTTCGAGCAGCAAATGGAGCAAGGTTTGCTACTTTGGCTATTGGTGATTACAACCTGTCCTTGCCGACTTGGATTATTTGTTTTTACAAAACTGTTATTATGATCCCTGTGTTACCAAGAAAATATTTTTGGTATCTTGTTTTGGTATAGATGGATTTATTTTCATGTTTTGAAATAAGGGTTTCATCTTTTATAAGAACAATGTATGTTATGGTATGGAAAATTTAAATAATGGTTTGTGTGTATTAAATTATGAAAATCCAAGTGTTGGAAAACGATAATGAAAAAAACTCAAAATATTCATAGATCACCCAGTTGTGGCATAATCATCTCGGTTATGTAAATGAGAAGTGCTTGGCAAAGCTCTTCCAAGATGGCTATTTAGACTCTACTGAGATAAAAACACTTGATAGATGTCACGATTATTTAAAAGGTAAAATGAGCAGGCCTCCTTTCGGTGGACATGGTGAAAGATCCATATAGAATCTAGGATTAGTGCACAAGGATGTTTTTGGACCATTTCTAGTAGAAGCTAGAGGTGGATATTCTTACTTCATTACTTTTACTGATGATTTCAGTAGATATGGCTACATATACTTAATGAGGTATAAGTTAGAATCCTTAGAGAAATATAATGAATTCAAGAATTAAGTAGAGAATCATCTTGGTAAGAAGATAAAGAAACTTTGATCAGATCGAGTTGGAGAATATCTAAACCAAGAGTTCATCAAACTTGTAAATGATTCTAGGAATATATCTCAACGCACTCCTACTTATACACCACAGTGGATTGGTGTTAGTGAAAGTAGAAACTGAACCTTGTTGGATAAGGTGAGGTCGATGACGAGTCATGCATATCTTACATTATCTTTCTGTGGATATGGATTACAAACTATATTATAAACATTAAACTAAGTACCAACTAAGCCGGAAAATAGAATTCCCTTCGAGTTATGGAATGGAAAGAAATCAATTTTGTCACAAAAACATGTATGGGGTTGTGAGGCATTTTTTAAGGCCTTCTCATGAAACAAACTAGCACCCCGGGGCATGAGGTGTATCTTTATATGATATCCTACATAAACGAAAGGATATTACCTATATAACCCTTCAGACATGAAATTGATCGTCGCTAGAGAAGCCTTCTTTCTTGAGAGGGACCACATCCTCAATAGGGATACTGGGATCAAGATTGAGTTTGACGAAGCTGATGATCAAGATACACATGAGTAGGTACTGGAACAAGTTCCACCGGTCCCCATGGAAGAGGTTCCAAAAAACACATGTACCGCGTACGAGCTCAAGAGAGGTACAAGAACTAGAGATATTTGGTTTCCTAGTCACTAAGGATGGGGACTCATTATTTTGGAAAATAATGAACATGTCTCCTACCAGGAAGCTATAGAAAGATCAGAAGTTACAAGATTACTAGAATCTATGAATTTTGAGATGGATTCCATGTATCAGAACCAAGTATGGGTTGAGGTCGATGACCAAGTTGATGTAAATCATGTTGGATGCAAATGGGTATTCGAGATAAAACTGGACATGGATGGTCAAGTTAAAACCTATAAAGCAAGGCTAGTGGCTAAAGGATTCAGACAGCATCAAGGAATTGACAATGATGAAACCTTCTCTCCAGTTTCCATGCTTAAACCCATAAGAATCATAATTTCTGTAGCATCTTACCATGACTATGAGATTTGGAAAATGGATGGTAAAACAATATTCCTTAATGGGAACATTCAAGAAGATGTCTATATGACACATCAGAAGGGTTTGTGACACCAGGTGATTCCAAATGGGTTTGCAATTTGCATAAATTTATTTATGGACTCAATAAAGCATCAATGTCACTGAACATTGGATTTGATAAAGCTATAAAAGAATTTGGTTTCATTAAGAACGAATGTGAACCATGGGTTTTTAAGTGGTTTAATGGGATTGTGGTTGTTATCCTAGTAGTATATGTTGATGACATATTGATTATCCGAAACGATGTACCAGCCTTATAGTCAGTTAAGGACTGGTTGAACAAGTGTTTCTCCATGAAGGACATGGGTGAAGCAGCCTACGTTTTAGGGATCAAGATCATACGTGATAGAACCAAGAACCATCTTGGACTATGTCAGGGTACATACATTGTCCAGATACTAAAGAGATTTAGTTTGGAACAATCCAATATGGGATTGGTTCCAGTGTCACATGGCCTACATCTTTTTAAGAAAATGGGTCCTCAGAAACAGCAAGAGAATGATAGAATGAGTAAGATCCCATAAACATCTACTATAGGATCCATCATGTCTGTCATGATATTTACCAGGTTTGATATCACCTATGCACTTATCATGGTAGGAAGATATCAATAGGATCCAGGAGAACATCATTGGACTACTTTTAATACTATCCTTAAGTATCTGAGAAGAACTAAGGATATTTTCCTGGTGTATGGAGGAGATGAGGAGGTTTTCATCAGAGGATATGCTGATGTTAGTTCTCAGACATATCAGAACGATCTGAAGTCGCAATCTGGATTTGTTTTCTTTATTAATGGAAGAGTTGTGGGCTGGAAGTGTTCAAACCAGAATGTTTTCACTAATTCTACAACAGAGTCTGAATATATAGTGGCTTATGATGCATACAAGTTAGTCGTTTGGATTCATAACTATGTCCAAGAGCTTGATGTGGTTCCCAGAAAAAAATATCCTATAACTTTGTATTGTGATAATACTACATCGGTGGCTCTTTCAAAAGAACCAAGGTCACATCAACGGATAAAGAACATACTCCAAAAGTATCACCTCTTCATGGATTTATATCAATGGGGTGATGTTTCAGTGAGAAGAGTGTCTACATAAGAGAACGTGCTAGACCCCATAACTAAATTAATATCTCATTAGAATCATGAATATCATGTGTGAGCTAGCGGGTTAATGGTTTTTAGAATTTATCTCTTTTACAAGTGGGACTTTATTGGAGTTGGTGGCCTTGAACCAACTACTTTGTACCTTATTCATTAATAAAATCCTTATCACATGTTGATTGTTCATCTTTGTGAAAATTCAAGTGATAATGTCCTAATGATATTTGTTGCATGAAAGGGTCATACCAGATCAATTATATGATGAGATCCCGAATGTTCCACAAATGGTCAAATGATGTTATTTGAGGGACACAAATAATACAGGCCATTAGGGATGAGGAATAATAAAACAATGAGGCACTTTCTCATGGTGTGCACCCTTGGTAATATCCATGAGTATATTATGAAGGAAACCCGCTTGTAGGAAATACACATTTTATAGTGTCATTGGATGTTCCTATCTGTGGAAATGTCTATTGGCCCTTAGAATTAACTATTATTATTAATGGGTATTACAATTCTCACACATAGATGTTTTGACGAAAGCTATGATGACACACCATTCGCAGCAAGGTATGATATGTTGGGTGTGTCACGACTAATACATCATTAATAGATATTGCAAGAAAGGATTTGTCCCTTATGTTCCATAGCATACGTAGATGTCTCAGGCCCATTAATGGAAGTGATATAGCCTAAATAAATCCGTTTCTATGGTAAGGTATGGGCGAGTTCAATTTCGGTAATTCAAATAATGAATAATCAACCACATGGGTTGATGGCACTAGCATGCAACCTGCTTGATTAGAAATATTGAGACAAAGGGATTATATTAAACGGTAAGAGTTTGTAGGAGGTGAAACGTAATTGCGGTGTTAACTTCTTTATCTATGGGCGCCTTGCTGTGTTGCTAGATGCTAACCTTAGATTTTAGGAAGGTTGCAACTAATTCCATAGAGAAAGAGTCCTAGAGGGTCACACACTAAGTATGTCCAAGTATCTCAGTTAAATACTAATTTAACAAGTTGAATAATGATTATTCCCGATTTTGGTTTAATAATTATTCAAGGATTACTGATCGCATTTATTTCGACAATAGTTATTCGATAGAATATATTGTGTTAGAAATAACATATTTATTATGAATTAATGCATTGATATTTATTTTAGAAATAAATAGCCATTATTCAAGGTCTCATAAATGTGGTTTAAGAAATAATGAAAATATGAAAAATAATCGTACATTCCATGTATATTAATATATACATGCCATGTAGTTATTTATTTTTCTGGGAATTTATGAGAAATAATATTATTTATATAATTAAATAATATTATGAGTAATTATCTAGGTGCATGTCAGGTAATAATAATAGACATCTATTATTATTATACATGGGGTAATACTAAGAATTAAATGAAAGGAATGAATTCTTTCGGGTAATTAATAAATTTTATTATTATAAGTAATTAAAAATCCAAATTATATATTTCTCATTAACCTATCCATTTTGGTGTCGTTGTGGACAATGTATTTGGAAATGCTTCCATGACAATAAAGATTTACATTTCCACCAAGAACACTCTCAAGCTAAAAGAGAGAGATCCACCTCCACCTGATCAAGGTGATTGAAGGCGTACATCACAAGTGAAGGCTCTTCTGCGCTAGCACTCGGAGATCCCTTCACTGATGTCCAGAGATATGTGGATCAAATGTGGATCACCGTTAGATGAATCATACACTTTGATTCTATGGCGCAATGATAGATAACATCATATCGTAATCAGAAACATCAATGAAGAAAAAATTATTTCAAGGAAATTTTTTCAATTAATTAAATTAATTATAATCAACATATGATGATCTTATCTATGGTTCCGGGACTACACACTTTTGTTTATATTTCATTATTCTCTTCCAAAGATCCGGTGTTTTATTATCATGATGGATCTCAGATTGATCATTATTAATGATAAAATTAATGTTGTGTACACACACCAACACGCTTCTGTTGTGCCCAGAACCCACACAGACTGCTTCACAAGGTTGGGATCTCCAACAATTTATAACCACATCCTCCCTATGAAAAACATGTTTCTGGTCCATTGGAAAAGATTGAGAGTCACAACCCCCACCAGAGAAAAAATATTATTAGGCCTATGACCTAGCTCGGGTAGACCATAAGCTCTTTTTTCATCATTACCGAGAATCTCGGACCATAGATATACTTTGTGAGGACTCCGGATGACTCTCTTCTCATTATGACGTAGTTCTGTCCAGTATCCTCTCAATATCTTATTCTATATCCAACACCTAATGATACATATTCAGCGTAAATAGGTTGATCAGGAGATTGATCTATGGATGAAAATCAACCCCTAAATGTCTCTCCCTACCCCCCTCATCAGAAAATAGGTCTGAATCATAATGCAGAAGGGTAAGGAAATGGATCCCAAACACTCAAAATCTATAACACACCTAACGAAGGGTAATAATATCCATGTGACTGGAATCGTTATTGGTTGAAGAATGATATACTTCTTGAAATAGGTCTTAGAACATCTCCCATGATACATCTTACTCTTTAGGGTCATTGATGAATAAAAACCATCATTATCTCAATACTCAACAATGCATCGTCACATTGAATAAAACCTAGTGCATCTTTAGAGCATTGGTTAAGCTAAAATATATCATGACCTCTTCCAACCATCCTACTATGACTGAATATGAAATGGGTAAATCAAACTTTTTAGACTCAAACACTGAATCTCTCTGAGTTACCTCTTCCATCTGTAGTCATCATTGTCTTCTAATCAACAAAGGTATTATAGAAAATCCTATTGAACATCATCAGTGTGAGCTCGATTATGACGTTGACCAAGATCTATGCCTGAAAAAATAAAAACAAATAGGCTCCTAAACCCAAATAATTGAATACTTAATATTGATTAACTAATTTATTAATATCTTATTAATATATTAACAATTCCCAACATTTAAAAATTTAATAAAAGGGAAATTTATAATGATTCATGAAGCCTTCCTTATTTTATACCCCATAACAACAAATAATTCATTTAGTGGGAAAAATAAAAATGAAGGTCCATGCATCAGATCAAAGGGGGAACTAAATACTTTTGTCTCGGCTGGTCTCCCCAATTTAAATTTCATACTAGTCCTAGAATATATTGGTTTCCAACCACATCATGTATTTTCACCTATGTCTAGATCAGAACTCCATCTTATCCCACTACTAGAACTATTCATACAACTCTTATGTGACCTCATCCTCATAATGATATGGAAATTATGGGGGGGTGACTTCTCAAGACCCACCTACAGTTGGCCATGAGTTAGAGACTTGAACAATGAGTATAATTAAAATTCATATGAAAGGCATTAACCTCCATGTGAAATATACAGAAGAGAAAAAGATAAGAATGATAGAATAAAGCAAACTTGTAATGACCTACTAATTCTCATTGGCGTGAGAGTACAACAAGTCATTATTAGGACTTAAGCGACATCCCCAAGACGCCAAAGGCTGGCAATAAATGCTGAAGGGTTTCGAATACAAGTGGGAGGACGGTTTACCCTTTTATAAATAAACAAAATAACCAACCAACCATAACCAAAAATTCAATATATGATGCAGGAACAAATGAAAGACAACTAAAAAGCTTCATTTATGTCAACCCACATCAATGTACACAACAATGGAAGACCAAACCAATTATCAAAGTAAATAGTGGATAAAAAACTCAAGATTCTCAAAAGACACCAAGAATATATGCTCCACTACCTCAAAGCTACACAATCACCGAACATCTCAAATCCTTATGATGCAGTGCAAAAAAAAAGGGAAATGAAACTTTTGCCCCTGTCATTGAAAATAGAATCTGCAAAAGCACCAAAGTGCCAAAACAGAGGTGAGTATAAAAATCAGTCGGTTTTCCCCAATGACTTCCCTACTCACAACACTAAGTTAAATGAGTCAGAAAAAATTATATAAAAAAGTTTATATAAAAAAATTCTCAAAACAGTTTTTAACAAGATATAAAAAAGTTCCCCAAATCCATTTATTATAAAAATCATACAAGTTCAATTGAAACCAATTTTTTTCTGGCATGTTATGTTTCCAGAAAAATAACTAAATAGGCTTTAAAACAATTTCACAATTTCCCTTTTTGGCATACCCAACCATTCCCCAACCCATGAAACCAACCATGCATACTACGTCATGAACGTTCCATACTCATGAGTGGTTTCTCATCGATCTACCAATTTGTCACATGTAAATTGTTTCCCATGTGACATTGGTCCTTTAGAACCAACCACAAAGTCATATTTCAACCATGCCCCATATATGCAATTCCAATGTTTTATTACACCTTTCGCACCAAGGAAAAGGTCATATTTCAACCAAGTACTGTAAATGAAACATGAACACACACCACATATTCCCAAAGATCATGGAAAAAAACCCTGTTAATAAAAAAACATTTTTATTCCAAACCATTTCAATCAAAACCATTTCAATGCCAAACCATTTCAATGAAAAACCATTTCAATAAAACACAATTTTTTTTGAAAAATAATTTTTCATGAAACCATCTAAAATTCCAACAAATAAATAATTTGAAATCATCATTTTAAATTCAAGAAACTAAATCATTTTACACAACAATTAACCAAGATTTCACAATTTCACTAAAACCATAAATCATCACTAAAAAAATTTATTCAACACCTTTCACTATAAATTCTATTAAAAAACAAATTTGAAACTGACCTAAAAATTTCTAACAAGATTTTTCGAGGGTGAATCTTCCAACCTCAATGTTTTTGATGAAAACCCCAACAAATGAAGAATGCACAAGAAAACTGGGTTGATTCTCCAAGAACATGCCATAGATCTCTTCTCGTAACAAGACCAAGACCAAATGTCATCATATTTGGAATCCACACACTAAGATATACCCATAACAGGCGTAGATCTAAGAACTCGAGAGAATAGGAGAAGTAGATCTAATTGGATCTAAGAAACCGAAGAATAACGAAGAATAACGTCTACATACCTCAACAATCTGGCTTCGATTCTCTAGGAGAAGCCTTCGGATTACCTCCAAAATTATTGGGATACGTTATCTTACCTTTGAGGGAGAGTAATCCCAAGTTATGGCTACTTAGGAGGAAAAACGATCCATATAAAGGAAAGAACGTGTGAGATCAACTATTTTAGGATCTCACTTAAGGGCCCGCAAGGTTAGTTCGCACAGTTTGACAAACCGTTCACTAATCGTGCATTAGCCACTTCCTCGGCAGACCCTCGCATGGCCTCCTCACACAACCTCCTTGAACCATGCCTTAAACATGTGGTAGCCACTACCTCAAAATGTCAACTACGCATGGTCTTTTCGCACTTTTAGAGAAACTGTGCGCCACCTGTGCGACTTTCCTTTTGCCTCAAAACTTCATTCCAAGTTCTCCCGACTCTCTCATTCACTACCCTTAACTTTATAACCATGAAAAGCATCATATAAAGGTAACATACAAGAAACCAAGGGTAATAAAAAAAATTTCAATAGTATATATCCCATGTTCAAACATGTAATGTCATACAGTACAATAACCATTGAAATGGAAACTAAATGTTACTAAATGGTAAAAAAAATAGTGTCCATGAAGACCAAGACAACTTCTATAATACCATGAGTTTTTAATATATATTCTAATCTCTAACCTTGTCTATGTAACCTAAAAACTCTATATTTTCATATCATGATAATAAAATTATAATCATTATGGTCCTCCCCAGACACTATCTTGCGAAAGATAAATAAATAATAAAAATTCATATTAAATTTTATTGAAACTAACTCACCACCTAAATATTTTTACTATGTTCCTAGTCTCCCATTCATAAGCATTTCTATGAATCTTGCAAAAAGTAAATAAAATATAATATGGACACATAATGGTTACCAATCTCTCACTTCCCCAATGGTTTATCACTATGCGCCAATATTAGCCATCTTGTTCCACATCTCTCCAAAAGTAATCCAACACAAAACCCATGGGAAAGTCATAAAAATATACACACCATGAATCATATCATCCCATAATCCCATAAAAATATCCTTATATAGTAACTAAGAAGTTTAAATTTTTAAAAATAACAATGCATGATGTGTATCATACAATCAGGTATTATACTAAAATCCTCTAAATCCCATACAGCGAGTAAGTACCTCAATCCATCATTTCTTACACCCATCATAATTATAATAATCTATTGGATACTATAAATTATAATAGATTTATGTGAAATAACCTTATTCAATCACATCCATTTACACACATATATGTGAAAACTAATCACCATTCATAGAAGCATAGGTAACTACCACGAGACGTGAGTGGGGACCAAGGGTGTAGTCATCCATCAATCCTCTCACCGAGATGTTGGTAAAAACACCTCTCAAGAGTCCACTTGGTGTTGTAATCCCTAACCGAAAAGGGTGGGGTTCCAAATTAAATAAACAAATAAACATGGTATAATATTTCTCACAACAACACTATTGTACTAACCTAGTCATAAACTCAACTATAGTTAACATCACTTGGATTCAAAATTAGCACCGGTAAGACTAGATATCCTATAATAACAGAATCTTATAAAATATCTACATCAAATAATTATTCTAATTAAAAAATATAAAATAAGGTAATTAATTATGTTTCCAATGACTAACCATTACTAATATTCTTAATACAATTACATTAATCATTATATTCAACTCCATGCCCTCCTGGAATAACCAAAACAGATTCCATGGCTTATTAAGAATAAAATCATTAATTATTATCATTCCATCATCAATCATTTATATGGGTCAATAAAATTTTTATTCGTTATTAGATTCATTATTTAAGATATAAAGACTTGGAAGACCATAATAATCTACAACTAAGTGGAAACATTCCACCAGGAACCTCCATCTTCCTCTTATAGTGGTGAATGGAATGTAGATAAAAAAACCAACCTATGAATCATCCATCAAACAGAATAAAATATCTCATATAAGATATAATAATCACATCAATGAGTTATCCTTGTATCAATACATTTCATTATCCCTAGTGTCATCCCTAAAACCCGCATTAATATTTTCATTCATCTATCCATCATATGAATCATCTACTTCCACATAATCGAGGAATCCCTACCAAAATCACGTTAGTCATCCAAAACTCATTCATCTTATGATACCATTACATCATGGAATCCCCTCACCATATCACATCATCCATAATAGGATTATCCAATATAGTAGAAATCACCAAGAAAATTTCCATATCACATAACAAAAAGAATTAGGATAAACAAAAGCTAAGCTAGCTTGTCAATCTAGTCCTTAAAATAAGGCATTCAACATTCAGATGAAAAATGATCTCTCATGGATCCAAATCAAAGCAGTCATCTATCACAAGAATTCATGAAATATATTCCATAAAAATTATCATTATCAAAAAATAGGTTATTATAGTATCTTTAATTAACTGACTCATTATTAATAGGTTCTATCTATGGGGAACATAAAGAATCATGTGATTAAAATATTTTATAAGAATTAAATAATTAATTTAAATATTCTTCTCAATATGAAAAAAATATCAGTCAATATGAATTTATAGTAATTATAAACAAGAATAAAAATGATTCAACTTATTTAACTATTACAATAATCACATGGACAATATCATTTAATTAAACATGAAAACATACAAACATTCTATTATAATCAAATTGTAATAAACATTGGATTCTAACATGAATCTTATTTAATTTCAGAATCAAATTAATTGTCAATTAATTACATCATTATATTTTTTTATCACATTCAACTTTATACTTAAAAAATAAAAATGTGATAACAATTCATATCATATATGTGAAAATATTTAGGAAATCAAGAGGCAAATTGATATCACTGTATAATGAAAAGGCACCATCAACATGTAATCACAACCAATTTCTATAATCTGGTTCAATAATTATTATTTTAATTACATTTTCATAAAAACTTATAATGAATGGTTGATTTACTATTTCATGTAAATAAAATAAGAGATACATTGAATCCCCTACCTCAAAGGCATCAACAATTTATTTCAGGAAAACAAACCAGCGTTACAGATCCTGCTCACATATCCTATAATAAGATGCATCTATCCAAGTATTACAGGACACAAATGAAAAAAACCCAAAAAAACACCATTATAAAAATATTACATAATCTTACACTACATGTATAGAATAACATGTGTAATAAGAGAAAAATGATATAAATATTCAAGAAATGGACTTAGTACTCTCCTCATATCATCATGATTCTCTGTAGATAAAATGTGAATGGCTAAAAATCAATCCTCATTTAATAAATCCCCCAAAATCAGGGAAGGATTGGAACATATATCATTATATACTGAGAAAGATCATATAGTCATTTGGTTGAGAGAAAACCTGATGTGCTACTCTATATTATAAACATGCTTCATAGGGTATTTACAAGGCAAGGTATTATTAGACATCATGTATTGTTCATGGTTCAGACTTCATAGAAAAACATGCCTCCTTAAAAAAATTGATAAAAAATAATAAATATTAGGAAGAACCCCATGAACCATCCTTAAAAAAGTTTAAAATGACCCAACATGACACAAAAACCCCTTACACAGCATTCATACTACTATCTTATATATTTTTGTAGTATGACTCCTCTGGAGTAACTCTAAACTTATTTTGAGAAACATGAACTTCAAAAATAGGAAAATGTTCAGAGAAAATGGATTTATTACCTTAAATAAGATTTAATCCATACACATTGACATAATATAAGGTCTTTTATATTGTTAATTTCTTAAAATTTATGTTATCGATATTCAAAAATGAAGTGCATTGTGTTGCATTTGTTGTCAATGAGGCATGAAGTTGTCTTAGAATGAATGGATGTCAAGAATTGTCAAGATGTGAATGCCAAAGGTTGTGATGGTGTTGGTGAGGAAAGGAGAATGTCCATGATACTAAGAGGCATGTCACTTAGGAGATTCACTAAGTGGCATAGGAGATGTGGTTGAAACATTCTCTAGTAACATCTGATGATTGTTGAGCTGATCATTAAGTTCCAAGAACTTGTATCAAGATGATACAATGTCACAACATGATTAGAAGACCATGCATTGTAGTGACAATGCATGAGGAGTTGAAGAAGATCCATCCACAACTACTAAGTGGATGATGTGCATTAATAAAGTCCATGCACTATCACTTAGTGCATGAGAATCAGAAGAAGATCCAATTGATCTCTGATTTGATCAACGAAGCCCATTGAAGATGTTATGTGATTCAGGAGTTCTGTTGATGAAGATCCTCAAGAATTTCCCTCCTAAGTAATGAATATATGTTGAGGAGATTGGAAGAATTCTTATGAAGAAGAAATGAAGAAATGGAAGAAATGGAGAAGAGGAAGAAAGGCTTGAAGTGGCTTGGCATTTGGTATTTGATATGGCTTGAACTCATGGAATACTTTGTTTTTAACAAAGTTATTATTCTGTCCCTTTGCCAAAAAATGTGGCCAGCCAAGGCCAGCCCACGGGTTCAACCCCAAGGCACTTGTGGGCCTAAGGCGCCACGCCCATGGGGGATCCCATGGTGCAAGCACAAGGCGGCATGGGGCCGTGTGTAAGCCCCCGAGGACACGCGGTGGTGAAACCCGCGCGCCCGAGGTGCATAGTGGGCGCTAGTAGCGCGCCCGTAGGAGGCATGAGTGGGCGCAGAGCGCGCCCGCAGGGAGAACTCGGCGCGGGGTGGCACAGAGAGGGTTGGAAGTTCAATTGCCGAGTTGAGGCGGCGCCAGGGTAATAAGCCGCGTGAAAACCGCAAGAGGTTTCGATGTGGGACGCGCAAAATTCACCCGGAGTGAATCCAGGCCGTCCGAGCGATCTCGCGCTTGATCTGCGCCGCACGATTCATCTGTCGCGCGCCGCGATCTATCCGGCCGTCCAATGTATTTCAAATCTTCGATCTGACGACTCCCCGTCCATCTTCTACCTCGAGCTCGACCGAGGCACCCGCGAAGCCGCCGATGAACCAAAGGCTACCCGAGGCCGGTTTTCGAGTTCCCGGCCACCTCTGAAGGATATAAGACGTCCATGGAGTTCTTCTGGCCACACTGAACACGATCATGCCTAAAAATGACCATGCATGTAATGTTTGGGAGATTTCGAACAAGGCCGATGCAAAACGAAGTTGCCGAGGCCATGAGGATTATTGCTGTGCAAGGTTTGTGCCTAACCGAAGGCCGTGCATGCGTTCTAAGTCGCATGCATGTGGAAGAGAAAAACAAAAATAATGAAGGAAAATAACCCGCGTGAACAGAGGAGAAAAAGAAGATTTCAAAGAATCTTGAAGATCCGAAATCTTCGGGATTTTGAAGTTAGATCACGCGGATGATCAAAGGAATTCCTCTGCCTATAAAAGGAGCACTCGAGGCCTTGGAGTGCTTGCTGAGTTTTTGAAGAAAGAAGTCCCGTGAAGCCTCGGTGCTTAGCGAAGAACAGCCTGCGCGCACCACTTGCGCGGCAGTGAAGCCCGGAGCACCCCTTGCTCCGTTTGGTTCCTTTTGCGCATCCCTTGCGCGAAAGAAGAAAAGAGGAGTCCCCTGCGCGCTAATCCTTGCGCGGAAGGAAGAAACGGGGTTGCACCAAGCCTTGTGCACCCTTGGTTGGAGCCTGCGGCTTAAGCACTTGCGCGGTAGTGGCCACCCGAGGCCTTGCGCGCCTTGCACTGGTTGCACCCTTGAGGCTTGCGTGGTTGGTGAAGTGAAAGAACACACCCTTTGGGTGTATGTGCAAACAAGAACAAAGAAGGGGCCGTGGCAGTGTGTGTGCAAGTTGGTGAAGTGAAGACCACCACATCCCCAGTGTGTGTGTGCCAAGTGGAGAAGAAGACCCGAGCCTTAGTGCCTTGTGTGCCAAGTGAAGTGGAAGACCACACTTTGTGTGTGTGCCAAAGAAGGCCGAGGCTTTGCCTCTTGTGTGTGCAAGGAGAACCCGAGACCACACCTTGTGTGTGTGCCAACTGAGGAAGACCCTACGGGTTGGTTGTGCACTCTTGAAGATTAAAAGAGAAAAACAAAGTGTGTGTGCAAAGTGGAAGAGTACAAGAAGGGCATAGGCATTTGTGTGTGCAAAATAACTAAAAGGCCGAACCTAAGTGTGCACTAAGAGTGTATACACTTGGAGGAATAAGGACATCCACACTAAAGTATAACACACTTTTATGTGTGTGAACAAATTGAACAAAGTGTGTGAGTGAAGAAGGTGTGTGTGCTTAAGGAGAAATTACACTCTTTGAGTGTTTATCACACCAAGGAAGAGAAGAAGAGGAGTGAATGCTTACATGCATGCACATGCACACGTGAACAGAGTCAAATCAGTGGTGTGCATTTGAGTTGTCCAAGACCAGAGGATATTGAAGAAATTGAGAAGGCCATGCAGTTAGTGCATGAGGATTCAGAGTTTCCATGCACTTAGTGCATGAAGTTGAAGTGAAGTGAGACTGGACCAGACTGAAGTTAAAGACATCATTTGTCTGAGTATTCAGTAGTTGGAGAGAAGCCAGGTCATCCTTAGAAGAAGGAGATAAATCCTGAGCAAGACGAGAAGACCTGATCATCACAAGTGATCAGAGGTACAGAGCAAGGCCAGCAGCCTTTATCCCAGGCTGCTGAAGATACTTGAAGAGCTGAACGTGAAGAAGAGCTACTCGTGTGACTCGAGGAGCCTGGAGAAGACCCTGTGGGACTCAGGGAGAAGAAGTCTTCAGTGGGATTCTGGAGCAGGCCAGTGGGACTCTGGTAACACTGTGTGAAGCAGTATAAAGACCCTCTTGTGGGACTCAGGAGAGATACGGTGGGAAGCTGTATCGACCATTGTAATACTAACAGATTATAATGGGAGAATCCATGCTGGGAGAGCATGGCAAGGATGTAGGCCTTTGGTGCCGAACCTTGTAAATCCTTGTGTCCTGTGCCTTTTCATTACTGCATTATCCGGGAAAGGTTGAGAGATACAAGAAGAGTGGATCGAGGCTTTAACCAGCCATAGAGGTTTAATTGATAAGGAATCAATTAGTAAAAAGTTTTAAGGGATCACTGATTCACCCCCTCCCCCTCTCAGTGATTCATACTGATCTGGGCACTTCAATTGGTATCAAAGGGAAGGTTACCTCTAAAATATCCAAGGGAGTCTTTATGAAGTGCAGATTTGAGGAAACGAGCGACCAGCCTCAAATGGAGATATCTGCCAAGACTCAGAAAAATAGAAAGAACAGACAGGCCAAGAAGATGAAGAAAGCTTGTCCTAGCTGTGATGAAGTTGAAACAATGAAGGATCTTCAGAGTGCACTCAAATATCTTCAGAAGACAGATCCCATGGAAGTGGAAAAGTGTATAGCTACAGGCATCCATGATCTTCATGAAGAAAAATCACAGTTAGAAGAAGAAGCCAATGCAATGGAAGATCAATTGGCAAAAAGGGTTGGCATAACCAACACTCTCAGAAAGCTGGTGAAGGCCAAAGATGAAACTGTTTCCCTTTGCAATGAAAGATATGAAGATACCTGTGAAGAATTTCAAAGGATCTCTTCTGAGAAAGAAATATTTTTGATAATGATCAAAGATGTTTTCCGTGCACTGGAAAAGAGACACAGAGTTTCAATGGTTGTCAAAGATGCTCAACTTGAAGACAAAGCAAAAAGGGTGAAGGAGCTTGACAATTCATTGCTTGAATTGAAGACAGTGCATGATGACCAGATGAATCAGCTGAAAGAAAGTTGGGAAGGAAAGCTAAGAGCTGTTGAGGATGAGAAGAACTCCCTTAACATGAAGTGCTTAGAACTAGAGGTGATATTGACAAATCTGCAATCACCCAAAGCTGAAACCTCCCAGTCAGCTGGTAGAAGACATGTTGCTACTCAAGTATGCTTTGAGCAGGATGATTCTAAGAGAAATACATCCTCTAATAAAAGTGCAACATCTTCTAGAAAGAAGGTACCATCCATACCATCTTGTACTGATGCTTCTAATTGTGTTTCCACAAAAAGTGCAGGATGGAAGAAAAATTCCAAACAAGTATGGATGAAGACAATGAAGAAAGAGAGCTCTCCTGAAACAACACAACTTGTCAAGAAAAGTACCAAGCAATCAGAAGTACACAAGAGGTCAGGATTTGTGGGTCAATGTTGGTGTTGTAACAAGTATGGGCATTGTGCAAAGGATTGTTGGTACAATCCACTGAATGCCAAAGCACAGAGGAAGCCCATGCCTAGGGGGAGCAAGCCAGAAGAAAAGAAGCAGCATCCACAGGTCCAGAGACATCTGTTTACTGCTAACAGATTTGGATTGCTTGACAACATCTGGGATGTTTGCAAAAGTGGTCAAAATGATACATGTCAATCTCCAACTGTATCCAAAGATGAAAAGAAGAGAAGATCACTGAACCTGGCTAAAAAGGAATCCTTGGGAAGCAAGAAGAAGAAAGCTGAAAAAGCTCCCAAGAAGATGTTGAAAAAGGAAGAGAATTCCTTGGAGTCTAAATCCAAGAAGGGTGATGCATCCAGAAGGACCACCAAGAAATGCTTCTACTGCGGAAAGAAAGGTCATATCATGGAACTTTGTGAACAAGTCATGGAACTGAATAGAAGCAGACTGAACTCCAGAAGACAATCAATCCAGAAGAAGAAGGGATTGATTGAAAATAAGTTGCCTAAGAGAGGTAGCTTAGCAGCATCCAAAGAACCATGTGGAACTTCCAAAACTGAGGCCACTCTTCCAAATGATTTACTTGTCATATGGCCACATCAGTTGCAACTTGCCAGAGAACTACAAAGAGTTGAAGACGAAGCTCTGGCAATTGCTAAAGCAAAAGGGAAGAAGAAGGTTTCACATGAAGATGTTTTGAGAACCACACCAGCACAAACATCAATGAAGATCAAATGTGCAAGTGTGAAGAATGGTGAAAATGGGACATCTCGGTTGAGAGAATCTTCTCAACCTTGTTGTTCACATTGATGAACCAAGGAGGTTCCATCTTATTCCCTTATACACTTGTATTTACATGTGCTAACATTGTAGGGAATTGAAGATGATGGTCATTCTCAGCTGGAGGATGGTTTGGATTGAATGGAGTGCACCCCTTGAGGGTAAGCAAATATGAAGAAGATGATGTTCTGAGATTAATATCATCTTAATAAAATGGATGAAAGGGGGAGCTTTATCTTTGCACTGAACTTTCTAATGAGTTTTGTGGAGTATGTGCAGGATTTAGCAATTCATTGTTATATCTGAAAAATTTCAAACCCCTGAAGCATGATCTCACATGTATAGTGAAATGTGGACAGCATTGAAAAATCTTGGTTATATCACTCTTGTTTTCTACACCGGGTAAGCCCAAGTAGACTTAGAGTTTATTTACTAAAGGTTCTTTGCTAAAGAGAACATGTGACATCATCCCTCTCTTAGTGATTTTCAAGAAAATGCTATTCGAAGGGAGGAAGTGATTTTTGAAAGAGAACCACACCACACCTTTGCATTTGATTGCCAATAAGGGGGAGAAAATATTGGCACACATATTGACCCATTCATATGTGCTGAAGGAGTGTATTGACAACAAATACAAAGGGGGAGATTGAAGTGCATTGTGTTGCATTTGTTGTCAATGAGGCATGACGTTGTCTTAGAATGAATGGATGTCAAGAATTGTCAAGATGTGAATGCCAAAGGTTGTGATGGTGTTGGTGAGGAAAGGAGAATGGCCATGATACTAAGAGGCATGTCACTTAGGAGATTCACTAAGTGGCATAGGAGATGTCGTTGAAACATTCTCTAGTAACATCTGACGATTGTTGAGCTGATCATTAAGTTCCAAGAACTTGTATCAAGATGAAACAATATCACAACATGATTAGAAGACCATGCATTGTAGTGACAATGCATGAGGAGTTGAAGAAGATCCATCCACAACTACTAAGTGGATGATGTTCATTAATAAAGTCCATGCACTATCACTTAGTGCATGAGAATCATAAGAAGATCCAATTGATCTCTGATTTGATCAACGAAGCCCATTGAAGATGTTATGTGATTCAGGAGTTCGGTTGATGAAGATCCTCAAGAATTTCCCTCCTAAGTAATGAATATATGTTGAGGAGATTGGAAGAATTCTTATGAAGAAGAAATGAAGAAATGGAAGAAATGGAGAAGAGGAAGAAAGGCTTGAAGTGGCTTGGCATTTGGTATTTGATATGGCTTGAACTCATGGAATACTTTGTTTTTAACAAAGTTATTATTCTGTCCCTTTGCCAGAAAATGTGGCCAGCCAAGGCCAGCCCACGGGTTCAACCCCAAGGCACTTGTGGGCCTAAGGCGCCACGCCCATGGGGGATCCCATGGTGCAAGCACAAGGCGACAGGGGGCCGTGTGTCAGCCCCCGAGGACACGCGGTGGTGAAACCCGCGCGCCCGAGGTGCATAGTGGGCGCTAGTAGCGCGCCCGCAGGAGGCATGATTGGGCGCAGAGCGCGCCCGCAGGGAGAACTCTGCGCGGGGCGGCACCGAGAGGGTTGGAAGTTCAATTTCCGAGTTGAGGCGGCGCCAGGGTAATAAGCCGCGTGAAAACCGCGAGAGGTTTCGATGTGGGATGCGCAAAATTCACCCGGAGTGAATCCAGGCCGTCCGAGCGATCTCGCGCTTGATCTGCACCGCACGATTCATCTGCCGCGCGCCGCGATCTATCCGGCCGTCCAATGTATTTCAAATCTTCGATCCGACAGCTCCCCGTCCATCTTCTACCTCGAGCTCGAACGAGGCACCCGCGATGCCGCCGATGAACCAGAGTCTACCCGAGGCCGGTTTTCGAGTTTCCGGCCACCTCTGAAGGATCTAAGACGTCCATGGAGTTCGTCTGGCCACACTGAACACGATCATGCCTAAAAATGACCATGCATGTAATGTTTGGGAGATTTCGAACAAGTCCGAGGCAAAACGAAGTTGCCGAGGCCATGAGGATTATTGCTGTGCATGGTTTGTGCCTAACCGATGGCCGTGCATGCGTTCTAAGTCGCATGCACGTGGAAGAGAAAAACAAAAATAATGAAGGAAAAAACCCGCGTGAACAGAGGAGAAAAAGAAGATTTCAAAGAATCTTGAAGATCCGAAATCTTCAGGATTTTGAAGTTAGATCACGTGGATGATCAAAGGCATTCCTCTGCCTATAAAAGGAGCATCGAGGCCTTGGAGTGATTGCTGAGTTTTTGAAGAAAGAAGTCCCGTGAAGCCTCGGTGCTTAGCGAAGAACAGCCTGCGCGCACCACTTGCGCGGCAGTGAAGCCCGGAGCACCCCTTTCTCCGTTTGGTTCCTTTTGCGCATCCCTTGCGTGAAAGAAGAAAAGAGGAGTCCCCTGCGCGCTAATCCTTGCGCGGCAGGAAGAACCGGGGTTGCACCAAGCCTTGCGCACCCTTGGTTAGAGCCCGCGGCTTAAGCACTTGCGCGGCAATGGCCACCCGAGGCCTTGCGCGCCTTGCACTGGTTGCACCCTTGAGGCTTGCGCGGTTGGTGAAGTGAAAGAACACACCCTTTGGGTGTATGTGAAAACAAGAACAAAGAAGGGGTCGTGGCAGTGTGTGTGCAAGTTGGTGAAGTGAAGACCACCACATCCCCAGTGTGTGTGTGCCAAGTGGAGAAGAAGACCCGAGCCTTAGTGCCTTGTGTGCCAAGTGAAGTGGAAGACCACACTTTGTGTGTGTGCCAAAGAAGGCCGAGGCTTTGCCTCTTGTGTGTGTAAGGAGAACCCGAGACCACACCTTGTGTGTGTGCCAAGTGAGGAAGACCCTACGGGTTGGTTGTGCACTCTTGAAGATTAAAAGAGAAAAACAAAGTGTGTGTGCAAAGTGGAAGAGTACAAGAAGGGCATAGGCATTTGTGTGTGCAAAAGAACTAAATGGCCGAACCTAAGTGTGCACTAAGAGTGTATACACTTGGAGGAATAAGGACATCCACACTAAAGTATAACATACTTTTATGTGTGTGAACAAATTGAACAAAGTGTGTGAGTGAAGAAGGTGTGTGTGCTTAAGGAGAAATTACACTCTTTGAGTATTTATCACACCAAGGAAGAGAAGAAGAGGAGTGCATGCTTGCATGCATGCACATGCACACGTGAACAGAGTCAAATCAGTGGTGTGCATTTGAGTTGTCCAAGACCAGAGGATCTTGAAGAAATTGAGAAGGCCATGCAGTTAGTGCATGAGGATTCAGAGTTTCCATGCACTCAGTGCATGAAGTTGAAGTGAAGTGAGACTGGACCAGACTGAAGTTAAATACATCATTTGTCTGAGTATTCAGTAGTTGGAGAGAAGCCAGGTCATCCTTAGAAGAAGGAGATAAATCCTGAGCAAGACGAGAAGACCTGATCATCACAAGTGATCAGAGGTACAGAGCAAGGCCAGCAGCCTTTATCCTAGGCTGCTGAAGATACTTGAAGAGCTGAACGTGAAGAAGAGCTACTCGTGTGACTCGAGGAGCCAGGAGAAGACCCTGTGGGACTCAGGGAGAAGAAGTCTTCAGTGGGATTCTGGAGCAGGCCAGTGGGACTCTGGTAACACTGTGTGAAACAGTATAAAGACCCTCCTGTGGGACTCAGGAGAGATACGGTGGGAAGCTGTATCGACCATTGTAATACTAACAGATTATAATGGGAGAATCCATGCTGGGAGAGCATGGCAAGGATGTAGGCCTTTGGTGCCGAACCTTGTAAATCCTTGTGTCCTGTGCCTTTTCATTACTGCATTATCCGGGAAAGGTTGAGAGATACAAGAAGAGTGGATCGAGGCTTTAACCAGCCATAGAGGTTTAATTGATAAGGAATCAATTAGTAAAAAGTTTTAAGGGATCACTGATTCACCCCCCCCCCCTCTCAGTGATTCACACTGATCTGGGCACTTCAAAAAATGTAAAAAATAAAGCCTCATAAAAAATTTAAAATTACCCCAATAACACATTGTGTGATACTCCCCTTATAAAAAAATAATTCAATGTATTATATTATATTAGATTGTATCATTTATTATTTCATAAATATATGTTATTATTATTATTGTGTTTCCCCTATATCTTATCATTGGTGCTTTTCATTCTTCTTTTCCTCTCAAAAAAATATTTTATAATATGTGATATATATTATTATGGTGAATTATTTTTTTGTCCACATTAAGGATAAAACCATTTATTTTTTGGTAATATATCATAGTGACATATACAATTCTCAAATAATATAAATATATTTTTCTTGTGTTGGATGAAACCCCTATATTTTTTTAATAAACAAATTTAGAGATATTATATATAATAAATTAATTTAAAATACATGGTAAATAAGTATTAAAAATAAAAATAACATAAATATAATCCATAAGGATTTAGAGACACTGAAGCATATTATTAAACACACCATACAATAGTATAAATTGTAAAATAACATAAATATGTAAAAAAACAAGGAACACTATATAAAAATACTGTAAAAAATATTTTATGGAAAAAAATATTTTATGAAATATCATTATACAAAAAACTCATGGATGTGCTAATTTAAATAAAAATACGACAATCATACATGAAAATTTTTATACTCACAAATCCACATAAAATGTAGAATAACTATTAATCCTTAATCATTAGACAACCAAAGTCTAATATAATGGGTAAAACAAAAATAAAAAAGTATTAATCTATTTCATTATATCTCATGAGGTGTATTAAAGAAGTGTTTAAGAAGCCACATACCTAAAATAATTTTAATGAGACTAGTCACCGGAATGAATATCTACTATGGTGGACTAATTGATTTAGAAATCGTCTATATAAAATTAATACAAAATTTATAACATTGATAAGAATCATATGATGAATAAAATCATAAATTGGATGTAATTAAAGAATATATCACTAATATTCTAAAAAATTGGTTGATACACAAGTATAATCATGTCACCAACCAATATATAAAAAATATTATAGAAATATCATGTTAATTTATTAAAATAAACTGAGGGAAGTGATTAATTTTCTATTATATATATTATCCTTTTGTTTAGTTTTCATCATAGTAATCATTTGAGGATTAAAATTAAACTAATGTGAAAACATGTTAATTTTAATGGATCCCATTTTTGAAAAATGAAAATAATTTGAGGATTTCCAAACCTATTTCAGGGATATAACTATCAAATAGTATATAAAGGATGAGAAATGTATAAAGATATATTGTGGATAGTAATATAATCATGTAGTACATTACAAATGATAAAATCCCTAGATATTTAACTCATGAAGACCAACATTATTATTACTTTATAGGATACATTACATTGAAAACATTAATGAAATTTTTGTTCTCATTTTATTATTTTATAAAGGAAAATTATTTTAAAATGCATCGAATTAATGAATACAAAATACATGGGGAAACTATATTGAGAGAACATAAATCATGAGATTCTATGTTTCTGTGTGAATAGTGGGACCAAAAAATTAGGGTCATGTGACGACATGAAAGTATTTTGTATCGTTTTATTTTTTGGATTATTCCATAATGTTATTTTTGTATTTGGGTGTAAAGGGAGAGATGGCTAGTCTGAAGAATTTTTATGATTAATATGTATTCTGACTATTAATAATGAATATTTCATCCAACAAAGATTCCATACACCTATCATGGGTGGTATAAAATGTAGTTAATATTACTCCTACAATTGCACAAGAGTTATCCATGATCATCATTATGGTTCTAAAAATGTTTGAAGCGCCATTAGGGCATGGCCAACTCAAAAAAAAATTTAGTCAACGATTAATCTGATATGTAAAAAACAAATAATATCATTAAAAAATTCAATTAATTAATATTTTATATGATAATAATGAATCAAGATTTTGGATCATCATATAGTTAATTAAAATTTATTGAAGAGTTAGCATTAAATGAAATAGTTCGTCATTAATTAGTATGAAATCTAAATATCATATTGTTGCTTTATTAAAAAAATAAATTATAGATTACCTTAAACAATGATCCACACATTCACCCTGAAACATTAAGTGACATAATGCGAATCTATGGGTGCTATTATGAAATATAGTATTATGTTCATTGTTCTTCCATGATCTCTATGGTAATCCCTATAAATAAGGACTTCCCTTGATCTCTTTATAACCAAGAGTAGTGTTGGTATATGATATTTCATTTTTATTGAGGGAGTTCTTGAGTGGATATATGTAGGGATTGACATGATCTTTCAGATTCCATTGTTCACAAAAAAAATATAGATGGGATTTAGACTAGAAATAATATAATTGGGTCTAAATAGTGATATGGTACAAAAAATAAAAATTGAAAATGAACAATTATAATTTCCACAATCCCTATAGATCTATATGTCTATAATAATTATAATATTATTTCATGACATGCCCAAAAAAATTAAATATCATTTCTTGAATAAATGGTTCAACATTAAGTGAAATATTATTTAATACATATTATTTCTTATAATACCTACTAAATAATTACACTATTACTCATTAATATTTACTATTCATTGAATAATTAATATAGTTTTAATAAAAATTGGAACTAAATTATTAAAAAAATATTGTATTATATAAATTTAAAAAATATGTTTATTAAAAAATTTCCCCATAAATATTCTCTCTAATGGAAACTAACTGGATATATAAGATCAAAAAGATGAATAATTATTAATCCATTTACAGAAATAATATATTTTTTACAAGTTAAATAATTAATAATGTTTTATAATTAATTGAGTTTTTCAATACCAACAGTCTGTGCCCCTCTAGGATACAATCTTGGTAGAATTAGGTGGAGATTCCCTAAGTCCGTGGGATTCATTTAGAAATATTCCCATGCACCTTGGGATAATGATGATAAAATTACAACATCATACTACCTCATACGATAACTTACACTGTAATGTAATCCATTTATCATGATATCTCTAATAAGACATGTTTCATGTTGGTGTTATCAACCTATGTTCTTAGTGTCTCGTTCATTGTCATTTAGGTAATGAACCCTCCCAATGAACACAACATCCATATATTTATTTGTGTTACATCATTCCCATAAAACAGACATAGATATAAACTTCCATTCAATTATAGAAGGTGAAATCCTTTCTCAAATTACTCATTAATGAAATGTCACTCTTCACACACCCCAAATACCCCACTTCTCCATGAACATAGGTTTTCGTTATTTTAATCAATTCATCAATATATTTGACTAAATCTATTCATTATTATTAGTATTAACTCTAATTGATCAATACATTCATTTACAGATATGAGCATCCAATGATACAGATAAGAGTATATTTCCTACACATAGGTCATGTTCTTATAATCTCTATAAATTGAAATTACCAAGGGCCTTCCACTTAATAATGTTATTAAAGGTACATTGATTCTCCGCCCATGATAGACTATATCATTTATTCCATGTTAAATACTATCATATAGCTAAATAATAGATATATTTGAATAATATTATTGTGGTACTTATATGTTCTCATTATTGTAGAGAATTAATATAATTTTTTGGTGAGATAGTTACCCTTTTTCCATCTGTGGAATCATCCAAATTTATCATACAATGTGGAAATTCATACTTATTATATTCATGTCCATGTACATCAAGAATAGGATTTTCCAAGAACATATAATTTTTATTAATTATGTATAATTATGTTCAAGAACCTTCCTGTTTAAAGAAATTTATTCTAGTGATAATGTTATCCTACTCATGTATGGATTATATTGATATAGTTGAAGTCATGTGTGTTATTATTTGATCAACTCTGAAGAGGATTAATTAAGTACTTCTTTGATTTATAAAATTGGATAATAAATATTAAATGATGTTATCTCACTATATTTTTTTGGTACATTATATATCTTAACATTATTTATTTAATATACCATTGTATGTATATTCTAGTGGAAAGGACTCATATTATACTTCTCATAACCTACCCATTGTCTTGACAAGTTATATGAATAGTTTTAGGTGGCAATAATTTTTTCAAATATATTAACTTGTAGTAATTTGTACCATTGAGAGGAATCCCCAATTCTAAAACCCCTTATTTGAATTTCCCCATCCCTTTCCACTCAGTTACATAATGTCATACTTTTTTAGTGAACCCCAGATTTAAAATATGTTAATTAAACCAAAAATATAAGTTAGAATAAGAGGATAATTTAAATCACCTTAACATAGTCAGGTAAAGTATGTTGAAGTATGGTTTTATTATAACTTCTGTAATGGAGGGATATAGGAACCTAATATACATAATTGTGGGAATTATATCTTTATGAATAAATTTTCCATTTCATAATTTTTCCATGGGTGCTAATATAAATTGGATTTACATAAGTGATTCACAATTTATTATTAAATTTTAATGGAATTAACAATTTGTTTTAGATTATATTTCATTCATATTAGTTTATTAATTCATGTGATGTTGAAAACACAACCATAATTAAATTATCTATATATCTTAAAAGAAATAAGATAATAATTTTGTTTTTATATTTTGGTTTTACTAATGGTAATTTTTTAAATTGGGTATTAAAGTGTAAGTCCACATTGGTGGAAAAGATTCTCTGGATACTCTGAAATTTTATTTCAAAACTATGATTTATATGAAATGTTATTTTTAGATTTAGGTGTTGATTATTCATTGAGTATCAAGGCCTAGAGATTCACAGTTTTTACATAATAAAAAAATAAAACCATAATAATATATCTATTGTTTTTTAGAAATAATGAAATAAATTCAAAATGGTTTCTTTGATTGGAAAACATATATAAAATTTAAATCTAAAATGGAGGAAATAATCCTTGTGAGGTATAATACTAGTGGACGGTATGCATTATGATATAGTGAAATTGATTAAGGATCATTATATAAAATCACAAAATTTAGATAACTAATTTTTTGGTTAAATTGTATATATTTTAATGTAAACGTGGGTATATAAAATCATATTTAAAAAAATATAGGGTTTTCCCCCTTACCCATAGATATTGAAAAGATTGAGAGCACCATAATTGGGAAACATGTTATAAGGAGAATCAAATATGAATTAAAATAGTGATTTGAGGACCCAAAACCAAACATAGTTCATATCACCAATTAAATAAACATGGATATGTTATTCACTAATGACTGAACTAAACATGATGTATTCTTTTTTCATTGGATTATTTCCCTGTTTCTCATTCCTTCAAAATCTTAAAAAAATTTCTTAAAATTTAATTCAACGATTGGGACGTTGAATATTCATTTATAATTTATCTTAGTAGTGTTATTATTTTCAGATTATTTATTTATTTATTATTTCTCATCATTAATTATATTAAATCAATAATGGATAAATAAAAAATGGCCTTTTTGGATTTTATTTTTTGAAATTCTATCAGTTATTCCTTTATTATTTGATGTTTATCAAAGATATTTTTATTTCACAATGATTCAGTTATATCTAGAAACTAGTCAATTTGATATTAACCATTTTTTGTATAGATTTTTACCTTATGTTTTTTGGGACTTAATGTGATATAGTGGTGTGATAATGATGATGGTGATATATAGAGGGTATGTGGGTTTGATATTTCCAAAATCTAGTTCATGTCGCTGATTAAAGATGGATACATCAATAATTTTCTATTAAACATGTGGCTATGATCTGGGGAAAAACATCATTTACTATTTGGAAAATTTAGATATATGTATTACGATGTGATTCATCATGTATTATAATGTTGTTGATGTCTGTTAATGGTTGTTGGAATGAACTTAAATGATTGAATATTTATTTTAAAAAAATTAATTTATAAGAACACACTCCGTTTAGACCTCTTTGAGTTGTGGCTATGGTTTACGCTAACAGTTATATATCACATGCCATGTGGGGTACCCACAAAATGGGTGACCCATTTTCATCCAGCTTGATATAAATAAGGATTTCACACCTAGGATGTCATGTGACCTCACATTCTGTGTGTATCTAAGGACACATGATGTACTTAGGAATGTAAATAGTAATTGAAATGTGGAAGACACCTGACTGCTAGCCCGACCAATACATTCCATATTTCTTACCAATATACCATTCACCATGAGGATGGAATATAATGTATGATAAATAAAAATAATTAGGAATAAATTTATTGGTATAGGATGTGTATCTCTAGGACACACTATGTAATTACGCTATAAAATTTTATCATAAATATTTGAATCTTTTGGAATTATATTTTGGATCCTGAGTAGCCTATTTTGAGTATAATTATACATATCATGTTATTTTGGAATTTTTCAGCATTTGATATAGAATTCATGGTGTTAAAATATGGATGCTACTTCCAATAACCCTTAAATGATGGTCATGATTAGGTTAGATCATCAGAGTGATTTTAGGGATTTGACTCCCCTAAATCACTTGGTCTTGAGTTCCCCATAACCTATATATAATTAAAATTATTACTTCCCCACTAAATATTTGGAATATTTCCTCAATATAAAATGGTGTACTCCCCCATCATAAAACTCTAGTGGGGAGAGAACCCTTCTACTATATATAGATTTCTCATAGTTTTGGACCATATTAGGGATGAACAGGCCCTCCACATTGAATATTATCTGGTTACACATGTGAATTATCATCTTATGAATTTATTTGTACTTAATCAGGTAACAAATTGTCATGTATGACCTCTCAGATGAGTTCAATCATCATAGTGAGATATGATGAGTGATTTATCTTAAAAAAATATTAAAATTGTTCCTCAATAAGAATCCCTAGGCTGGTATTGAGTAAATACATCACCTTGAGACATGAAGTCTACCCTTGAGCATATTTGAGTGATATTATTTATTATATAGTTGATGATATTGACATGGAACCCTTTTTATTATTATTTTTGTATGGTAATTTATGGGTGTATTATTTCGTATGATTATAAACACCTCTATATGGTCTCTACATGTAATTGTTTTATCTTATGTTTCTCACATAAATTTAAATATAATTGTATAAGGACATAGATAATTTTACAAATAGTTGTTCTAGATAATCTTCATATGGTTCTTAGAGTTTTATCGTTATTTATGAAACCATTCTGTTATCACTTTGGACACTATTTCCAATTATGGTGGGCATGTACTTGTTCACATTTCTATTCTGAACAATTTTAATTACTCTAATGCGAGGGTAGTTATTTTGAAATAATATATATTATCATTTGTTCATATATTGTTCTATAAACTTATGTATGGTGATATGTTCTTTTGTATATTTACATTAGGGTAAGGACTCTCATATACATGATATTCCTACATTTAACTTCTCAATAGACCCTTTCCCATTGATTACATTCATGGGGTTTCACACATGGATTTCCATTAGAAAGGAGATCATAGATGGTTTAGGTCATAAAAAAAGTATTAACATGGTGGGATATGTTATGAATAGATTTTTTAGAGGGAATATCTATTAGTTTTGGGTATGGTATTAGGGAAAAAATAGTGGTGTTTTACATGTTCGGATCATAATTTGGTTAATATGGTGATGGTTAAGTGATAGATGTACTTTTATAGTAGGAATTCTATAACCTACTTCATTACATGACACCTGAATGATATAGTTTCATGAAAAATATTGATACACGCATTATATTTGAATGTATTTTTGTTGGATATGCTTCCTTAGATATCTCCCCAAACATTCTCTTTAACTATGTCCAATCCTGTTATGCCAAATGATTCATCCATTATGATTGAAGAAAAGATACCCCAAACGGACTACGATTATTTCCTTTAAGTGGATGAGTCCACGTGTTAGAACCTGATCCTAACTTTTCCACTCTATGTGGATATAGTGATGTTAATCAAATAGTTCAAGATTATGGAAACCCACATATGATGAATTGGGTGGATTCAATCTATTATATTGAGTATAAGTTGTTATGAAATTACTAGTAGTTTTTGAACACATGATGAGTGTGCTTATCGTGTTTTTGAGTCAGATGTCTCCAAGGTTTTTGGGTGATCCATTCCCCATAGATGTGGAGGATTTGATCGAATCCATGGTGTGAATTTTCCTCCAGGATTGTTCCCATACTTATTGTGGTATATGTGGTGAACCATAATCATGAAAACATAGGATTTGTGTAGATCCCAAATCATAGATGTTTGATGGGGATTTATGTGTACAATGAAAAGGGACACTTCCCCCCACCAAGATTCATTCTCTTGTGAATTATTCTAAATCAATTAAGGTGAGTCTATTACACCCAATTATTACAATATTTATGTGTGGTGGATTACTTTCAATTAATTTTATGTTTGAGACCTTTTTTTATACTCAATGGTCTTAGAGAAAATTATAGTTTTGGGGGAAAAGTGGGTAAGGAAATGGAAAACATAATGATATGGTGTCTTATGAACCAAAAAATATAGTTATATTTGATCCATGAATATTTTTTCATCTTCATTAGCTATAGTTTTAGTATTAAAAGAAATAAAAAATAATTATTTATTGTATCCCTTGTTTTAGAGCTGGATTATTTCGTGGATCCTTTATTTCAACCGTTAATTATAGAGACACTTTCAGAGGATAATTTGATGATAAAATCCAGCATTGGAATCTTCCAATTTACACATTGAGGGTAGTGCTTCACATGGGATATATCCATTTTAGAGAAAAGGCCATACATTGTTTTTCAAGGTTTCAAAAACGATTCTGGAGGGAAAACCACATCAAACTATAACCATTGAGGGTTGTAGGGTATCGGTGTTGGTGAGACATAATTATTTTTCAATAATTGGTGGGATGGAATCCTATGAATAGAATGTTGATATTTTATATAGTATGATAAAACATATTCCTCCTTAGTTGACAATTATTACACTTATTGTTGTGGATATTGTGAGATTTCTATTTTTTGTAGTAGTGGTGGACTTTTAGGATGTAATTCCGAATGACATGTATGGAATACCTCAATATCATTGGAATCAATTATTATACAGATACTAACACATGTATGATCCTAATATACATATATATAAATTCAATAACCCCATAGAGTGGTGATAGAAAACATTTTAGTTAGTGGATATATAGAGAACCATATTTGTAAGACCTTTTGTGTTACCCCTAGGAAGCTATATTTTGTATTACATGAAAAATGATGAGGTCATGATGTTATGCATGGAATATCATCACATGAACCTAGTGATATTCATGTATGTGTATTCACATATGTTTATCGATTACATATTATAGTAATGTATAATGTTGAGTTAGTTTGAATGACTAACATCAGGTCAGGTTATCACTAGCTTTCAGTATGTGAGGTGGATGCACCAAGGAAATATTTCAACTTTCACTATGATTACATTGAGTTATTTTTCATTCCCTCTGGTGTGATGAACTACCCAAAGTTGTTCATAGGTCTAATGAACTCGATCATTCATCCCTTGACATACCAGATGTTGTTATTATTTATTAATTTCATCATCATATACATAGTGTCAGGGGAGGAGCATGAAAGACATTCGAGGATGTATATAAAAATTCATTAAGAAGTGAATGTTTATTCGATGATCATGAATTTTTAGTTCTAAATTCGACATTTTTACATCCATGTACATGACCTCTCAGAAGAGGGTGTATTAGGGGACCCTACCAAGATCGAGGAAGTGCAATCATGGGAGACACCCCAGAGCATAGTTGAGGAAAAAATGTCCAGTGGGATGAAATGATATTTTCAAAAAAACATTTCTTCAATACTCTGGGTTTATATAAAATCTTACTTCCTTAATATTTTTTGGAATCATTTTTTATCAAAAAAGTGTTATATAATGTTTTTGGAGCTATGAAAGTGGTGATAAACACCCCCATATTGAGAGAGTTTTGGGTGGGTGTAGAGTATTTTGTGTTATGTGATTCCTATGGAGATGGTCAAAGAGGTGTTATAGTGAAGTGTAATGATGTGTATGCTTATGGAATTCAACAGCTGATAAAACATGAGGAGTATAACACAACCCATGATTTCTAGATAAAAGTAGGGTTTTTCAACATTGATGTTTTATGGAAGTATATTTTTGTACATAGATCCATCATCTATTCAAAAAATAAGATACTCAAGTACATCTTCTGCCATGTGGATCATAAATTTAAGAAGATGCATTGTCTAGTGATCCTATGGGACTATGTTTTCATATATTCAGTACTCCTAGTAAGGGAAATATGGTAGTATATTCTCTCTATTTGAAATCCTATTCAAATTTATTGATCATGTTTTTGTAGAAGATGATATTTTTTTAGTTTTCTAAAATGGATGAGGATGGTGAAATGTATCTCATGTTGTTGGTTTTTACCCCTCTAGTTCTCTATTGTATTTGGAAATAAAATCATGGGGTCATAAATTACAAGTTATTTCATGACTAGATACAAATTTTATATACTGGTAATATATTTTAAAAAAGTGGGTATCAAATCATTTTTTTCAAGGATGGAAAATATTAGCAGTCATGTTGAGAGAGGAGGTGGTAATGGATTTTCATGAATTCAACTTAGTAGTTCATCTAGAAATGTTGCTGATTTGTTAATTCATATTGTGATTATTTTGGTGGACAAGGTTGAAGTGGATTTTCGAGGTGGTTATCTCTTGATTTCTTATCTTCCGACAGGTGATGGTTTTTGTGTTCGAGTGGAAGTGGAAGTTGTAAAGTATCTCACTAGTTTTCATGGATATACATCACTAGAATTCAATAGATAATTGTGTTATATATGTGTTCAAAGACATACTGACCATGACTTCCCACCTCCTATTCATTTAAGAGAAATTTAAGTAAAGTTATTGGGATTAATATATGTTCATGGGATATTCCATCTTCATGGATTTCCTCAATGATAATTTTATAATGTGATGGTTATATCATTTCATGATTGTAGTGAGTATTACCAGTGGATTGTGGTAATCATTCATCGCTGATCATGACACTCCACCCCCTAGAAGATAAACAGAATGAAAAAACCATTTTTTATGGAGGACATGCGATAGTCTTGCAAATTTGATTTTGGAAATAGTTGGAAGGATCCTCTATCATTTTTTGGGTATGAAAATAAAAGTAGTTACTAATATACCATTGGTAGGGAACCCTTTCAAACCTTTTATTAGAGGCATTGTAAGTAACCACTATGTTGGCTAGATCCATGAGAGACAAGACTTACTGTCCTAGAGTAAGTGAAAGTCAAATCAAGGAAGGAAAAAATTATCTAAGAGTGGTATAGGAATTCCCAATGTCATTAGTAGTCTTACATGGAATGAAGAGTGTGGAATTTGTATTTTAAAAAGGGGGATCGTGTGGTCTTGAATGTCTCTCCATAATGAGGATTTTCAAGATATATTCAAGGTGGAATGGTATCTCTAATATCATTTAAAAAATTATAGATACTAAATTAAGTTAGTGAGGATGAATTATACTTAACCATACAATCGTAGTATTACCTAGTAAATGACGTATTCCACATGTGATAGTTGATGAGATGTGGGAATGACCTATAACACATTATTGAGGGTGGTGATATGGACATTGATGATGCATAATCAGTCAAACAGTAGATGGTAATAGGCAAGGACCAGTAGTATAAGATAAATTTATGGTGAGTGATTCCATTTGTCCATTTTCATTGGAAACATGACAATCATCAAGAGATCACACGGGTCATGGAAAACTTAATGCGTGCTTAGTATCCTAACATATCTGATGAGTTTTTTTCTTCTTTGGATAAAAATTCATTAAATTTTGGGATGATTTAGAAAATAATGAATTTATTTTTGTCAATTTGGATGATTTCAAATAATATTTTTAGAGATATTCATGGAACCATTATGGCGTTTCATGGCCCATGGAGCCTCATTGTTGATATAGTAAAAATATTTAATATAGTATATCAGATGAATGTGGTTTTTTATAAATAACTGAATAAATATCTTGATTTGTCTTAGATTGGAAAATGTATCCCCCATTAAATTTGGATTGATTGTCTTACCATATTTTATGTAGAAGTTTTTCTCGTGTCAATCATTTCAGCATAGTGAAATTGGCCATGGAAAATTAGATAAAAAAATAAATTTATTTATTTATTGATTATCTACTGAATATTATATAAAACTAATATGTATATAAAAACATTATATAAAATATATAGTGTTTTCTGAATAACCCTGTTAGTTTGAGATGATTGAGTGTTTCATAATTGGTATCAACATCATGTGGATAATAGATGATGAACATACATGAAGAATTGAGAAGAAATTTTTGAATGTGGTGGATCATGATAATGAAATTTATATAGATCCATTCCTCAAGAATTAAATCTCTAAAGTCACTATATGATTATTTTTCATTTTATTATTTATCTATTTTTATTTTACATGATGAATGAAAATTAATCAATTGAATTTAATTTATTTATTTGGATTTTTGAATTTTCATTTGTTATTTCATATTTCAAATTAATAAATTTTGGATTTAATATTTACATGAATTTAATCATTTAATTGTCCTCCACAATATGTAGATTCCATAAATACCTTAAAAATGAAGATGAAATTCATTAGATGATCACGTTTGTGTTTCATTTCATTCTTCATCAATTATTCAACATCATCAATAATAATTTTTATATGATTGTGATTAAACTATACATGAAAACTAATCAATGAGAAATAGACCATTGATACAATATATTTTTAGTGAAAGATTTTTATTTAATTCACGAAATATTCCTGAAAAAACTTATTTATAGTCAACTATGGTATAGGTGATGGATTTTTCATGAGTCGGTTCATGAGGGTGATTCTATAGTGGACACAGAATGTGTTATTTTATCAATGAGTGGCCAAAATCTATCCAGGGGTGATGTTTCGAGTTTATTCATCATAGATCATATTATTAAGTTGAGATTAATGATGGATTCTAACATATTAACATTGTTTTAGAGATATATGAAATACTCTAGAATGTATAAAATTTACAATATACATAGTGTGTAGTTTGGACGAACACAAACCATTTGGACCCCTCTGAGTGTCATCTAGGATTTAAAATGAGAGATTAATATGAAATGAAATATGGGGGACCCAAACATAGTGTGAAAATTAACCATTATTCTATGGGTGTACTAAGTTACATTCCTGTGAAGCTAGCTTACCCTACATTTTATGTGTATCGGGGCACACCCCATTTACTTCAAAGAGTGTACAAGAATGGACAGGTTCTACATGTATGATTTTTGAAATGACATCTACACTCCCTGTCCTTTCAAACACACCATATGTAAAAATGAGGATATTCGTGGATGAATGGTTTCGAATGGGTGGTACGACACTTATTGGGAAATATATTTTGTCCCTTGTAAAAACCATATAATTCCTCCACAATCTTCGTCTGTTCATATCTCCTTTTCTGTGAATTTTTTAGCACCATGAGTATCTCATTATTAATATTTTTTAAAACAGGACTTAATTATGGATATTTTTTATCTGAGATACGAGGTTGGTTTTTTGAGTCAGACACTCATTCTAGTCATGTGTATCTAATTGTAGTGATCGTGTTTGATCACTGGAGTGATTCCATGTGTTTAACTCCCCCGAATGACTAGGTAGTGGGATCCCGCATTATGTATATATGCATAGAGTTGGTTCTCCCCCAAACTATAGAGTGTATATGTCATATATCTACAGACTGGAGCTATATCACCACCGTGCTCTAGTAAGGAATATTTTCTCTACTAGAGATAGTCCTCCCTTTGTTGTGAACCATTGTAAAGAATAGTGGTCCCTCCAACCTAATTATTTTGAGTTGGTGAATGTGTATAAACATCTTAAGAGTAAATTTTCACTTCACTATATAATAAATCAATGAGTACCACCTCTATAATGAGTTCTATTAATATAGAGAGACTGTATGGGAGAGTTCTACCAGATAAATGTTTCTGTGGAACCTCAAACAGAATATTTAGGTCGGTAGGGAGGAATGACATCACCTTGAGTCATGGATTCTTCCTTTGATTGTATCTATATTATCTTGTCCATCCAATTTATGGTGATTTATAATTGACTTTCCCTATTTATGAATTATTCTTCGATATTTCTATCTATCCTATTGGGTATGTTTACACTCACCCATAATTGGGATTTTACCATAAATTTACTTTCATAAGTAGGAGAAAATAATTTCAATGTAGTATGAGGAGGAAAAGGATTAGACTGAGATTTTTAATGCTAGAAAACCCATATTTTATTTTACGAGTTACAAGTTCACATCAATCCACTTTTTTTTATCAAGTTAGACACATTTTTCCCAATTTTTGGCTTGTATTTGTCTTCTCATATCTTATTTAGATTATTTCATACTCATATGTGGTGTTAGTTGTTATTCATGAATTAATAGTATCAAAATAATTATCTTTTTAATATTATACTAGTGTATGGATATATATTCATGTGAATAGGTACAGTGGGAGAAGTCCTCCAATGTATATGACAAGCCTACTCCATTATAGTCATCCCCCATTCTTATTGGAGGCTATTATGGGGTGTCCCACATATAATAATACCGTCCAGGAGGGTCCCTCTGTTCTAGTTCATGACACTTTTAATGATTAGTCCGTCTATTTTTTAACCTTCCACCAGTCATCCTTTTTATCTATTGAATGGGTACTTTTGTTACTCCAAAAATGAAATGAAACAACTATCATGGGTGATCCATATAACGACCCGGCCTTTTCATACATTACTATTAAATTATTTCAAAGATAAACAGCATAATAGTATTACAAATAGAGGATCCAAAGGTTTAGTGTCTTGGGAAAACTAAGACCACACATGACAAATACAACATCAAGCATAAACATTTATTTAATTTCTTCTTCTCTCGCTTCTTATTGGCACTTGACCTCTCCTTAGTACATGTAGCCACCTGAGGATATACAAAAAAAAGGGGTGAGCTATAAGCCCAGTAAGAGGATATATAAGAACAATATATCATGGGGTTAGCATAATCATAACATAGGAAAAATATCATGAACACGAGAGAAAGCATAAATATAATACTTGGAATGTGGCAATGCATAAAAATGAAACATCATGTCTTAGTGGTTAACTACCACACATACTTGTGAAGAAAGATGGAATATTTTTCACACATCATTTCACATTTACTCATGAGATTCATCACTTTACCCAATGCATTGGAGCGCTGTATATTTTTGGGCTCACCCGTCACATTAAATCATTCATATTGGGCCATATAATATTGGCTGCACCCGTCACATCATAACATTATCATCATTACGCTTTCCAAATATAAAAAATATAAAAAATTTACATAACTAACCCATGGAATGGAATTGGATTCATCTCATATGAATACATTCATAAACTTTTTGTTCCCAAAGAATTAGGGAATAACATACATGTTACATGAACCATCCACTTTCAGTGAGAAGTAAAGGGGGTGTTCTTAAAAGAGGATTTCTTTTGGAAACCATTTGGTTTGACATAAAAACCAGTGAAAAAAATTCATATACCAGAAAAGTAATGAAAATGATGAAAAAAATCATCTTTAAGGAGTAACCATGTCAAAAATGGAGTGAAAGAGGGAGAACCCGAAGGGAGAAAATTGGGTTCGAGATTTCCCCTAACCTTGTACCCAAATGCTACCTTGTCTTTAATGACATGTATAGTGACATTATATTCATTAATTGGAAATAAAAAATCATGTATAAATTAATAGGGTTTATTCTGGTTTCATTATGTCATTTTATGTTCCTTTGGATGGCTTATAGAGTTTAAAAACATTGTTCGGGGATGTTCGTTTTTATGGTTTTTCTTGGGTGGTTCACTTGTATTCTTAAATTGACGTTTTGGTAGAACATGAGTAAACATCCCGAAATGATATTAAATGTCATTAATGATATTACAGAAGTTTTTATTATCTTATAATGAATTATATTAGATCCATTTTGATGAATCATTTGATAAGAATTAAATGATGGTTATTTGGGTCAATTTGGGCGGTTTTTGGATCACAACGAACTTTTTTTAACTTATCACTTATTAATATGGCCATAGGTTATTTCCAGAACTTCAAATAGAACATAATAAATAAAGAACATTCAGTTTCAACCATATAAATGGTTTCATGACCAGATCCTAAGTTAGAAATGGAAGAAGAAATCATGTATTTCTTGAAGGTGATAAATTAACACCTCACGAACAACGTTCTCTTTAATAAAATAAAAGGAATAGGGAAAGGAGGTTGGATGATATAATATCCTATTATAATCATAAAATTACATTATATGTATAATAATGGAGTTAAAATACAATTTGGATGAATATAGGTTTGGAGAGATCAAGAAATGAACTTGAACTTGAAAGGAAATTAAAGGAGAAGAGTGAAGGAAATTACCTGTTGAATACTTCTCTTGAGAACCTCATTAAGGGGATATGCATGGTCTTTTTATGAGAAAATAAGCTCTTGGACGTTGGGGAGGGGCTGGGTAAGGTGTTTGGGTAGAGTTTATAGAAGTCATGGAGCTTGAGAGGTGTGAGGAAATGAGGGCGTGAAGGGTGGATTTTATAGTGGAGGGGAGAGGGGTTTCCTTAATATAAAATTCATTAGTTTATTATTTCCCACAAAACAAGGAATAGTGAGTCTTGAAAGACCAATAATAGTAATTTTATAATTTAACCCAAAACCAAGTTGTCTTTCATCAGTATAACAACACACATGACCCTATAATTAGCTTATTTAGTTTATTTTGTTAATTAAGGTATATCACTATTCATCAAAAATTCAAGTATCTCAGAAAAATCCAAAAAATTCACCCCAAACATTTTTCAACGTGTAGACTCAAAAAATTAATTCCATTTTTCAAAAATAATTTTCTAAATATTATTAATTTAATATTTAATTAAAAACATAATTTACTTAAAAAACAGTTTTTAAGATTGAAACTGATTTTATAGTGCTTTCAAAAATTACGTAGGGTCTTGTAAAATTATCTAAAACCTATAAGACATTGATTCAATAATTAATGAACACATTTTGAGAAAATAAATTTTCCTTTAAATTAATTAATTAATTATAATTAATTATTTATGACTTAAAAAATACCAAAACGATTACTAAGGTCAAATTGTCAGATTCTAAGATGTCTAAATTTTATTTTACAATTCATAGGTAAGTTTACTAATATTTTGGATGATTTACTATTCATAAGGGTCATATTACTATTCAAAAGGGTATGTTACTATTCCTAAGGTTACGTTACTATTCACCGAAAATTAATTTTGTTTCATTAGACTCCAAAAAACATCTTGAGAACAAAAGTGTATGTCGGATTTTTGAAATTCCTAACACAGAAGTGAAAAACTTATGTTTAAAGGTCACTTATCACTTAGTAGTTAATTATATTGTGTTTTCATGTCATTTTATGACATAAATATACGAAGGAAATTTCCATTGAAACACATTGGGCAGTTATATTTTTCCCCCTTATAGAATTTCTCCCCCAAGATTTCACTTTACAAAAACAGGTGAGGGTACTTCTCCTTCATTGCCTCTTCTGGTTCCCAAGTAGCTTTCTCATACTTATGGTTCCTCCAGAACACTTTGAAAATATGGGTTGTCTTGTTGTGTAGAACCTTATCTCTTAGATCCAGAATCTTTACTAGCTGCTCCTCATAGGAGAGATCTTCTTCCAGCTGCACCACCTCTGAGTTTAGTACATGTGAGGGGTCTGGTATGTACATCCCCAGTAGGGATACATTAAACACATCATGAACTTGAGCCATATTCAGTGGAAGTGCAGGACGATAGGCCACAACTCATATGCGGTCAAGGATCTCAAAGGGGTCAATATACCTTGGGCTTAGCTTCCCTTTCTTCCCAAATCGCATGACTCTTTTCCATGGAGATATTTGAATGAAGACTTTATCTCTAACGTAGAACTCTATGTCCCTTCGACAGTTGTTATCATAGCTCGTTTTCCAACATTGAGCATCTTTGATGTGTTTCTGGATGACTTGAACTTTCTCTATCATCTCTTGAATAAGACCGGGTCCAAGAAGATTTCTTTCTCCAACTTCATCCCAACATGTTGGAGTTTTAAACTACTTTCCATAAAGAGCTTCATACAGATCCATATGAATACTCGAGTGGAAGCTATTTTTGTATGAGAACTCAACCAATGGGAGATGCTTATCCCAACCACCTTTGAATTCAAGAGAGTAGGCTCTTAGCATATCTTCAAGAGTTTGAATAGTTATTTCAGACTAGCCATCGGTTTGGGGGTGATAGGTCATGCTGAAATTTTATTCAGTACTCAGAGCATGTTGAAGGCTCATTCAGAACATATATGTGAACCTTGGATCATGGTTAGATATAATTGAGATTGGAACACCGTGCAGTCACACCACTTCCTTCACATATATCTTTGCAATTTGTTCAAGCGAGATGTCTTCGCGAATAAAGATAAAATGGGAAATCTTGGTGAGTCGATCTACCACAACCCATATCGCATTATTTCCCTTTGACGTCTTCAGGAGACCTGTGACAAAGTCCATAGTAACATTTTCCCATTTCCACATGGGTATAGGTAATGGATGCATCATACCTTTGGAATTTTGTCGCTCAGCTTTATCTTGCTGACATTCCAAGCACCTTGATATATATTTCGCAATATCCTTCTTCATGTTATCCCACCAGAAGTGTTCTCAGAGATCACGGTATATGTTGGCACTCCCTGGATGGATAGAGAAAGATGAGCTATGTGAATTATCCAATAGATCCTTTTTTATCCCTTGTGTTGATGGAACATAAATCCATGTTCCAAACCGAATCACACCATCATCGTCGATATGGAACTCTTGCAGAATCCCTTTCTTTACTGCATTTACCCTCTTTTGTATCTCCACGTCATCCCTTTGTGCTTCCTTAATCTTCTATTGGATGGATGGTTGCGCAATCATTTGGGAAAGGTAGGATGTATCCCTTGCCCTTATGATTTCCAAATCTATTCATTTCATATCCAAGAAGATATGGTCTTTCTCAATCTGCAACATGGATAGATTATCAGGTTCTTTTCTGCTTAGAGCATCAGCTACCTGGTTCTCCTTTCCATGATGATAGTGAATAGAGCAATCGTAATCCTTGATTAGTTCTAATCATCTCCTTTAATGCAAGTTTATATCCTTTTGTGTGAATATATACTTTAGGCTCTTGTGGTCGATGTATATGTCACACTTTTGTCCATAAAGGTAGTGCCGCTAGATTTTCAAGGAAAAAATCATGGCATCCATCTCTAGATCAAGCGTTGGGTAGTTTTTCTCATGGATCTTCAACTGTTGTGAGGCGCAGGCTATCACATTATCATTTTTCATGAGTACACAACCCAGGCCTTTCTTTGAAGCATCACTGTATATCACAAAACATTCTCCACTTTTCGGTAGTGTGAGTACAGGTGCAGTGATCAACCTTCTCTTTAAATCCTTGAAGCTTCCCTTAAATTCTTCAATCCAGACATAGTTTACCCCTTCCTTTGTTTACTTAGTTGGCGGGCATGAAAATCATGAGAATTTTCCCACAAAACATTTTTAGTACCCAGCTAATCCAAGAAAACTACGGATTTATATGACACTAGAGGGCCTGGACTATTCCTCAATCACCTTTGTCTTTGAAGGAACTACAGATATTCCCTTACTTGTGATCACATGTCCCAATAACATGAATTGATTCATCCAAAAGTTGCACTTTCTGAACTTGGCGTACAACTTCTCCTTTCTTAATGTCGCCAACACAAGTCTTAGATGTTCTTCATGTTCCTACTTGCTCTTAGAGTAGATTAGAATATCATTGATAAACACTACCACAAATTTTTCGAGGTAATGTCTAAAGACTCAATTAATCAAATCCATGAAGATTACAGGGGCATTAGTAAGTCCACAGGGCATCACCAAATACTCAAAGTTCCCATACCTTGTACGGAAGGCAGTCTTATGAATATCTTTATTCTTCACTTTTACCTGATGACATCCAGAACGAAGATCCACCTTTGAGAAGTATTGAGCTCCTCTTAAATGTTGAAACAAGTCATCAATCCTTGGGAAAGGATACTTGTTCTTTATGGTTATCTTGTTGAGTTCCCGATAATCGATACATAGCCGCATGGTTCCATCATTCTTCATCACAAAGAGCACTGGTGCACCCCAAGGTGATGCACTAGGGCATATGAACCCTTTGTCCAGATGCTCTTGCAGCTGCTTATTTAACTCCTCCAGTTCGATGGGAGCCATCCTATTGACGCACTTTGAGATAGGATTAGCTTTGGGTATGGGTTCAATTAAGAACTCTACCTCACAATCTGGGGGAATTCTGGGTAACTCTGTGGGAAATAAATCACTGTATTCCCTCACAATGAAAATTTCCTCGTGGTTGGATCTTTCCTCCGAATCAACCATTTGGGCGAGGTATGCTTCTTCATTGGGAATCAACACCCACACCATTGAATGATTTTTCAAAGAATATTCATGATCATCCTTTCATTTGTAGAGGAGCATAGGATGGTTCAGAATATGAAAAGATATTTCCTTTTCATGAAAGTTGAAATGTTCTCTATATAATGAGAGCCAATACATTCCCAATATAGCATCGAATTCCACCAAGGGAAGTATTACGAGATTTTCCGGAATAATATTCCCACATACGCCAATGGGAGAAGATTCAAACACTTTGGTTGCAATGATTTCACCACTTGGTAATTTTACAGATATTTCTGCTTCATGGTTTCGGGGATTCAATTCAATAGTTCTAGAAAACATTCAAGATATAAATGAATGTGTAGAACCAAAATCAAATAAGACTTTTCCCATTAATGAGTGAATGTGAAGTGTACCTTACAAAACATAATTATCATGATCCACCTCCGCAGTAGGGATGGAATAAGCCTTCCTGTGTTCCTTTGTCTTTGGTGGCTGGTGACACTGATTACCCTCAAGAACTCGAGGTTTAGTGCACTAGTTTGTATAGTACCCTAGCTTCTTAAAGTTGTAGCATTGGACCATGAGTGGTTCTCTCCATTCATTGGCTACATTCTCCTTCTATTTCATGTATTTTTTACAATCTTGATCATTGTGTCCTTCTTTCCCACACTTGAATCATTTCCTTGTCCCTATGAGGCAGTTTCCATGGTGCAACTTCCCACAATTTTGGCATGCAGGTTGTGGATTTTTCTTCCAACACTTGTCACTAGATCCACCGGCTTGAAACTCCATCTTTTGTTTCTTATACCCATATCCATGGGACCATTCTCCAAACTCCCTCGCCACTTTGAGAGAACACTGAACAATTTCTTCATAACTCCCCTAGTCTCGATGTGCTAGAGCCTTTCGAAGTTGTGGTTTTAACCCACTAAAGAATCTATGAATTTTTCTATCATTGTTGATAACAAAACCCAAAGAATACCTTTCGAGCCTTGTGAAATTTTCATCATAGGTTGTGACAGATTCCCCTACTTTTTTCTTAAGCTCTATTAATTCTCTCTCCATATTCGTGTGAAGAGTTCGTGGGAAATACTTATTAAGAAACATTATCTTAAAGTCTTCCCATTCCATCTCTTCAATTTCCTCCCTTAGCTTGGTGTTCTTAATCAAAGCCCACCATTGATTGGCTTCTCCATCTAGGCGATAAACATTTATAGTCACCTTATCCGTCTCAGAATAGTGAAGAATAGAAAAGATCTTCTCCATGGATTTGACCCACTGTTCCAAAATTAGTGGATCGGAAGATCCCAAAAAACGTCGGTGGTCGTTGACACCTAAAACATTCAATAGCCAGTTACTCACCCTTTGGTGAAGGAGAAAATTACCCATTATTATGGTTATTGTTCATAACCTGAGATAATTGGGTAAGAATCTCCATGAATTTTTGAACTCCAGCTCCCAAATCATTTGGGATATCGTTCGGGCAGTCGTTGCATTGGTCCTCACATGAGTTGTTGGCCTGATTTCTCTTGGTTCCCACCATTTTCTAAAATAGAAAAGGTTAGAACATAACATAATTAAACAAGTCATTAAAAAATTATTCATTTAAATAATATATACCAAAAACAAAACATATGCGATCCCTAGTTAAATATTCTTGTGTGAATATTTTTACTTAGTCTCATACTAGGGGTTTTCCCTAGGGTTCACTAATCCTAATTCCCAAATTAACTAAACCTTCCTCTGATACCAACTATAGTGACCCGGAATTTTCTTACATTACTGTTACATCATTTCAAAGATAAAAAAAACATTATAGTATTACCCATATAGGATCCAAAGGTTTAGTTTCTTGGGTAAACGAGGACCACACATAACAAATACAACATCAAGCATAAACATTTATTTAATTTCTTCTTCTCTCGCTTATTATTAGCACGTGACCTCTCCTTAGTAAAGGTAGCCACCTGAGGATATACATCAAAAGGGTTGAGATAAAAGCCTAGTAAGAGGATATATAAGAATAATATATCATCGGTTGAGCATAATCTTAACATAGGCAAAAGATCATGAACATGAGAGGAAGCATAAATATAAGACTAGGAATGTGGCAATGCATAAAAATGAAACATCATGTCTTAGTGGTTAACTAGCACACATACTTGTGAACCAATATAGAATATTTTTCACACATCATTTCACATTAACTCATGAGATTCATAAATTTACCCAATGAATTAGAGCACTATATAATTCTGGGCGCACCCGTCACTTTGAAACACTCATATTGCACTATATAATTCCGGGGGCACCCGTCACATCATAACATTATCATCATTACGCTTTCCACATAAAACACATATAAAAAATTTACCTAACTAACCCATGGAATTGAATGGGTTTAATCTCATATGAATACATTCATAAAAAATGGGTTCCCAAAGAAATAGGTAATAATATACATGTTACAAGAACCGTCCACTTTGAGTGAGAAGTAAATGGGGTGTTCTTAAAAGAGGAGTTCTTTTGGAAAAAAATTTGTTTGACATAAAAATTAGTGAAAAACATGTATATCCTAGAAAATTAAATATAATGATGAAAAAATGATCTTGAAGGAGTAACCATTTCAAAAATGGAGTGAAAGAGGGAAAACCCGAAGGAAGAAAATTGGGTTCAAGATTTACCCTTACCTTGTACCCGAATGCTTCCTTCTCTTTAATGACCTGTATAATGAAATTATATTCATTAATTAGAAATACAGAACCATGTATAAATTAATAGTGTTCATTATTGTTTAATTATGTCATATTATGTTCTTTGGATGACTTATATAGTTTAAAAACATTGTTCGGGGATGTTTGTTTTTATGGTTTTTCTTGGGTGGTTCAATTGTATTCTTAAATTTAAGTTTGGGTAGAACATGAGTAAAATCCAGAAATGTTATTACATGTCATTAATGATATTAATTTAGTTTTAATTATCTTATAATGAATGATATTAGATCCATGTGGATGAATCAATAGATAAGAATAAAATGATTCTTATTTGGGTCAATTTGGGCAGCCTTTGGATCACAACGAACTTGTTTTAACTTATCACATAGTAACATGGACATAGGTTATTTCCAGAACATTAAATAGAACATAATACATATAAAGTATTCTGTTTCAACCATAAAAATGGTTTCATGACCAGATCCTAAGGTAGAAATGGAAGAAGAAAGCATGTCCTTTTTGAAGGTGAAAAATTAACACCTCACGAACAACGTTCTCTTTAATAAAATAAAAGGAAGATGGAAAGGAGGTTGGATGATATAATATCCCATTATAATCATAAAATTAAATTATATGTATAATGATAGAGTTACAATACAATATGGATGAAGATAGGTGGGGAGAGTTCAAGAAATGAACTTGAACGTGAAAGGAAATTAAAGGAGAAGAGGGAAGGAAATTACCTCTTGAATCCTTCTCTGGAGAACCTACTTAAGGGCCTAAACATTTCCTTTTTATGAGACCAACAGCTCTTGGACGTGGGGGAGGGGCTTGGGAACGTGTTTGGGTAGAGTTTAAGGATTTCTTAGATCTTTAATGGTGTGGGGAAATGTCGGTGTGAAGGGTGGATGTTATAGTGGAGGGGAGAGGGGTTTCCTTAATATAAAATTCATTAGTTTATTATTTCCCCACAAGACAAGGAATTGTGAGTATTGAACGACCATGAATATTAATTTGATAATGTAATCCCGAAACAAGAGGGCTTACATCTGCAAAACATCACACATGACCCTATAATTATCTTATTTAGCTTATTTTGCAAATTACGGTATTTCACTATCCATCAAAAATTTAAGTAACTCAGAAAAATACCAAAAATTTATCCCAACCATTTTTCAACATGTAGAATCAAAAAATGAATTCCATTTTTCAAAAATAATTTTCTAAATATTATTAATTTAATATTTAATTAAAATCATAATTTACTTAAAAACAGTTTTTAAGATTAAAACTAATTTTATAGTGCTTTAAAAAATTACGTTGGATCTTATAAAATTATCTAAATACTATAATACATTGATTAAATAATTTTTGAAGACATTTAAAAAAAATAGTTTTCTTTTAAATTAATTAATTAGTTGTAATTAACTATTTATGACTTACAAAATACAAAAATGTTTACTAAGGTCAAATTGTCACTTTCTAAGATGTCTAAATTTTATTTTATTATTCATAGGTAAGGTTACTCTTATGTTGGATGATTTACTATTCATAAGGGTCATATTAATATTCATAAGGTTATGTTAATATTCCTAAGGGTACGTTAATATTCACCAAAAATTATTTTTGTTTCATTAGACTCCAAAATCATCTTGAGCACGACCGTGTATGTCGGATTTTTAAAATTCCTAACAAAAAAGTGACAAACTTATGTTTAAAGGTCACTTATCACTTATTAGTTCATTATTTTGTGTTTTCATGTTATATTATGACAGAAATATAAGAAGGGAATTTATATTGATAAACTTTGGGTCATTACAATCCATCCATTACATAACCTTTTACTGTCACACAAGTTCAGAGAATAGAAATATTTGTTTAGGGATTTATGTCACGAACCAGGCCGGGTCGTCATCCGACCCAGCGCCCGACCAGGTCCGCGACATGGCCTGAAGGGCGTTCCCGATCCCCACGGGCTGGAAACTAGTGTCGGGCATCAAAAAAACCATTTGGGAACGGTTTGGACCATGAAAAATATAAATGAACATAAACTGAACAAGAAGATAAATAAAGGAAAATAAACTGAACAACGTGGCAGCAGAAAAAGGAATAAACAATGAAACGTGACATACCTCAGGTGACCCCGTGGATCACCATGGTATGACAACAACACTCGCTCCCAAAAGCGATCCAAGACTGAAACCTGCAACTGAAAAGTAAAGTAGGTGTGAGCACCGAGATGCTCAGTAGGAAATCCAAAATATAACCACGTCCTATGCCTCCGCCTTTATTAAGAAATCCAACTATGCCAGTTTGAAAATAAGATATAATAAAATAATGGTTTCCCTTCTTTTCAAATTCAAGTAAAGAGTTTGCATTTTCAAATAAATCATTTCACTCTTACTACATTTTTAAAATCTGTTCCAAGCATGCATTAACATTTCAAAATGAAATGAAACCAGTTTGGAATAAAATGTGATGTTTACAAACAAGACACCAGATATGAAACAACTGAAAAGAAAGTCACATCGCAAGAATCATGTTACAAATGAGCACTATGGTTAATCCCTATAGGTATCTAGAAAAAGTGGGAACCTAGAGACCTCGTACCTCGGTGAAACGTGGCTTAGAAGACCACGACCCTCATAAAACGTTTCTTAGAAGACCATGACCCTCAGAAAATGTGTCTTAGAAGAGCACGACCCTCAGAAATTCATATTTTTAGTTAGTGTTGTTGCGTCAATCTTGCTAGACAAACCGGGACGAACCCCTTCCGTGTCATCTAGTGTACTAGTCCTGATCACCCACCTAGATACCCGGGTTTCCTATTGTGCTCTATTTCAAGTGGTGGTGAGTTTTTCTTTATCATGGAAACATATATGAACATAAAATTTTCTTTATCAAAAGCTCATTCAACCTCTCACCATTTTTCTTCCTCCTTAAGTGCATTCCCCCTCTTTCACATCACACAATTCATAAACTTCAACGTTAGGCACATCATAACACTTTCAATATAAAAATCATTTTCTAAAACCAAGGGGGCGTGCCTCAAGAGAGGTTTTTCTTTTCCATAATATAGTCTTAAGGTTCCAAACGGGATTTATTACATAAAGGGAATACTTTTTACAATTAACTGGCCAAAAGACCAAACACCTTTGGAAATACACATTACCAATTCAAAACCACTTTAGGAAATCAATTTTTTTTAAGAAGGGTCACTTAAGACCGATATCATTAAAAATGAATTTCAGTTTCCAAAGAAAAGGAATAATCATTTCTAGAAACCATAAGCTGATTTCATAGCATGTGTATATAACGTAAATGTAAAACATATTTTTAAAACAAGCAGGAAATTATGAATCTCAAATTAAAGGAATAGGCATAGAGGACCTACCTCAAACATATCGTTATTTGTCGACGACCACTCAAACCCGCGTTTGACGCATACACGCACATGCATTTATACATATATATATCTACACCCCCAGATGCAATTCACATATTCCCCGCACCATGAGGGAATATGTACAAAGAGGGCATATATATATATATATGCCTTACCCTATGCATGTACATGTAGGATACCTCGAACCCGCGACCCAAACCATCGTAGCGAGGCCCAACGCACTACACAAATAATTTAATAAAACCATTAAACACTTAAACAATCCATAATGTGTTTCAAATTAACACATCAAGGGTTTTCACCAATGACATGCCACTTACATAACTCATAAAACTCCTTGAAAATATTAAAATAAAAGAACAAAAACAATTTAACCATTTCCAAAGGCCATTTCAAATCGTCACATAAACCGGATCCAATTCCAAAACATGCATTCCATTTTTTAAACCATTTCCAAAACAAGTTTTTCATCATCCAAAAAATTTAAATAAACCATTATGAAATTTATAAAACAACCCAAGGAAAAACCTCACTTCCTCACAGTGAGAAAATACCCAAAATCTCCTCTTTAGAAACAAACGCACACTAAAAACCTTTACACAATTTAATTAAAACAATTTCGCATCCTTAAAAATTATTTAAGGTATCGTTCTAAATTTTCATAAACCAATTTTTAAAGATTATTGCACATATTTTCACAAAAAAATCAACTTCAACCTTCTTTCATTACCAAATTCACACAACGCCACATTAAGAAGACAATATTTACCATTTATACAAAATAATAAACTAACTTCACAAGTTACAAAACACTATCAATTGACCAGATACAAAGTTATCAACATAAAAACACTCATACCATAATAACACACCTCCAAACAAAAAAAAACGCAAACTAAATTATTTTAAAAACTAGTTTCGCACCAAAATAATTAATTAAAGAACATCCTAAATTAATTAAACAAGAAAATTAATTGATCAAACAAAACTTATATGCGGAGACACTTACCATCGGTGTTGAAACCTCGAATTCCGATGCAAAACTTTGATCGCATGCCAATAGCACTACAAGAAACCACCAATTGACCCTAATTCAATCATTGGGACCAAAAACAACACAATCAAACCAAAATAGAGACCCTAAAAACATAAAACCCCAAGTCTAAAATCCATCCCGCTCAAAACCAAAACTCCAAATAAAGAAAGAACCAAAACCTAGGGAAGGAGGGAGGGGGAGGCACACTGGAGATACTCCTAGTCGGTAGTGTCGTGTGAATAAGGGACACACCGGCAGCTTCAATTGGAGGGGAGGAGCGGGTTGAAGGGGGTGTGTGTCGGCTACTTCGGCTGAAGGGGGAGTGGAGCGGGTCGAGGGGGGTGTGCGCCGGCGGTCTCGTCCAGGTGAGTGGTGCGCGCCGGAGCCGGGAGGAAGCGGGTAGGGGAGACGGGTTGGAGAGGAGGGGTAGCATGAAGGGAGGTGCGCCGAAGAACCCTCATCGGTGGGGGGTGGCGCGAGCGAGAGAGGAAGGTGGGGGGGGGGGGGTCGGCCGCGTAAGGGGAAAGGGGGGAGAGTGAGTTAGGGTTCAAAAAAACAAATAATAATAATAATAATAATAATAATAATAAAATAAATAAATGAATAACATATAAAATAAGGGGATAAAAGAAAAGAGTATAAAATAAATAAAATAATAAAATAATAACAAATAATAATGAACAAAATAACAATTTTAATAAACTCCAATAATAATAATAATAATAATAATATTGTTTATAACTTAATAATAATTATAATAAACTTGATAATAATAATATTATTAAACATAATAATAATAACAATAATCACCATCATTATAATTATTAACTAATTCATTAAAAATCACTTTATTTATTTGTCTTGTACATTAGGCAGACCGCACGGTGACCCGAGCAAAGCTGCGCGGCTTTGAACACGCCCTGCCATGCACCGGACACTGTCAAGGGAAAAGCATTCGTTCATCAACAAAATAAAAAAATATCAAACAGGCTTGGCCCATAGCACTATAGAAAGTTTCAAAGTCTGATAAAATAATAAAATATTATTAATTTAAAAGTTCGGGTGTGGCGATTCTCCCAACCACAAAATCTTTCTGCACCCAGAAAGTCACCCAGCCGAACGAGGAATCAAACTAGAGTTTGAAACGGAACTAGACCAACAAAAACAGGAACTCAGTGTGACTTTTCACTCCACCAGTCACACCCGACCAACTCTGAAGGAAACTGAAAAGAGAAGAACCATCAGGAAATGAGGAGGGTTTTCCCCACCACAAGAACCCGACTAGCACAACCAACATTGAGTCTCTTAGCATGGGCTAACTCTGGATTTTCTAACATGGCCCGAGAGGGAACCGCCACACAGACCAAACCTCAATGGAGGCACGACAAGATTCATGGTGATTCTCCCCACCATTTAAGAACCGACCAGCTTAGACCAACATGATAACTTCCAACCCAAACTAGAAACCACCGACACATGAGGAAACCCAAAAAAGAAATCTACCAAATAACAAAATTAACAATGACTCATCATTTCCACAAGAGATGAGCATCTCCAAAACGATCATGTAATAAAAAAAACGGGTCACATTTGAGGAGGCGCAACTACTGGAATTACCAAAAAGACAAGTTCAACACGCCTTCTTACAACCACAGTGGGATAAAAAAAACTAAGACCGCAACGAGAAAAAGAGACCCCTGCACCTCTTACAGCATAACATAACCTTTAAAGATGAGGAGGCTACAATAGAGGAATTAAAACCGTCCCTATTCTAGCACTGAAGACAAAAGTTAGACCAATGTGACCCACACCCAAATATTCCTGACTGCGTGAAAGGATTATCTCTGAGACCTGTGGCTAGAGCTCTGATGTCTTGAAGCATCTACTGCCCCGCAGTCAGGAGCTGACATCCTTCGGTCGAGACTCCGGCTGACGATGCCGCTAGTGGAACCCCTCCAATTGTCCTAAATGGCCACACTGACTGCAGGCCTTCAGGGGATGATGACAAGGCGTCATAAAGTACCCAAACTAAGCACACTAGAAGAAAAAAAGGGGGTGGTCCAACTAATAAGAGATGGAATTGACAAGAAGACTTGTCTGAGACAGGTTCCTCCAATTCGCTCACGTCACCAGATGGGGTACCTTTCCGAAAACCAGAAATAAATGGTCCTGGAACCCCAGATGAAGACCCCACACAAGAGAAACTTTAACTGATTCCACGACACTACCTCTGGAGAAAATGGAATCAACCCCTTGGCATGTCCCACATAGGCCTTCACTACTCGTTGGCCTTACTCGACACCCACTAGTTCTGCCACTTTCCTCGCCTTCACTTCCTTGGGTATAAACCATTTGACGAGAGTCATCTTTAACACCTTCCAAGACATACCATCATGAAACGATACTGGGATTATTTCCTCCACCAATCCAAAGTTACACCTTAAAAAGAACCCAAACCAACATGGACCCTCATAGTTTTGGGAGTTTCTAATAATGTGGAAACACCCACGATTTCACCAAGCCAGTCTGCTACCTTCGATAGATCACGATCACCACATAAGCTGGACAATAACCGAAAATAATTCAATTCCACCACTCTGCTATGAGTCTGGGTAGAACCAAAAACTAGAAGTGACTCACTAGAACCTTCTGGGACTTTTCTGGGTGGAATACTCAAAAACAAGGGGCATAAATCCGAATCAAAACTCATCATAAATCAAGATTCCACACCTCAATCATGAACGAAAGTTCAAAATCAAAGCACTATTCCAACCACAATTCAGTACGTCAAGACCAAGAACTCACGAAAAATAATACACAACATGAAAAGAGAACGCTAAACAATTTCCAACTCACTTCTCTAAACATTTGAAAAACCCTTTTTGAAAACCATTTTTCAGCAAACAAAACAACTTAAATATCCACCATTGGTATCCCATGAAGTCTCACACATACATATCCATGTGTTAGCTCAAGAACCCATCCACTCACATCACCAATTTCCCCACATTCCACATGAGCACCTCAATGTGTGATCACTCATAGGAATACCAAGGGTCGATTCAAGACACTTCTCATTTCCAAAACATACCATTAAGCACACAGCACAAATTCCCAACCAATTTGAGAAAGTGACTTATCGTTAAAGAAACACGTTTCCAAATTCCAAAACATTTTCCATTTTAAAAACCTTTTTTCTACTCCAACAACCATATTCCCTTTTGAAAACACTTTCAAAAAAATCCATTTTCATTTTTGAGATGTACTCACACCAACCAAAATGAAGGTTAAACATAACTCACATTAAAACATCCAAAAATAAGGGACTAGTGGTTATACCAACCCGGTAACATGGCTTAGCATGCCATGCTCCAAGCGAGCATCAACCACAGGAAGCATCTTGAACCGTGCGCTTGGGTTGTACATGGGTCGCTACTCCATGCAAGTCCATCGTGTAACACTAGCTCACTTCCTTGGTCATTCCTCATCCACACAGACCAAGAAAAAGAAAAATTCAAATCCCATACTACCTCTAGAAACTCAAGTCTCGGGACGGGAAAGGGTTCATGACGTCCTCCCCGCACCCACCTCTCGAGTCCCGACACACATAATCACCAACCTACTTGACACCGCAAATAACAAGGGCCTCCTTTGATACCATTTTGTCACGAACTAGGACGGGTCATCATCTGACCCAGCTCCCGACCCGGTCCGCGACATGGCCCGAAGGGCGTTCCCGATCCCCACGGGCTGGAAACTAGTGCCGGGAATCAAAACAAACTAGTTGGGAACGGTTTGGCCCATGAAAAAGTTAAATAAACATAAACTGAACAAGCAGATAAATAAAGGAAAATAAACTGAACAACGTGGCAGCAGAAAAAGGAATAAACAATGAAACGTAACATACCTCAGGTGACCCCGTGGATCACCACAGTACAACAACCACACTCACTCCCAAAAGCGATCCAACACTGAAACCTGCAACTGAAAAGTAAAGTAGGTGTGAGCACCGAGATGCTCAATAGGAAAGACAAAATATAACCACATCCTATGCCTCCACCTTTATTAAGAAATCCAACTATGCCAGTTTGAAAATAAGATATAATAAAATACTGGTTTCCCTTCTTTTCAAATTCAAGTAAGGAGTATACATTTTCAAATAAATCATTTCACTCTTACTACATTTTCAAAATAGGTTCCAAGCATGCATTAACATTTCAAAATGAAAAGAAACTAGTTTGGAATAAAATGTTATTTTTACAAACAAGACACCAGATATGAAACAACTAAAAAGAAAGTCACATCACAAGAAGCATGTTACAAATGAGAACTATGGGTAATCCCTATAGGTAGCTAGAACAAGTGGGAACCTAGAGACCTCGTACCTCGGTGAAACGTGTCTTAGAAGACCAAAACCCTTAGAAATTCATATGTTTAGTTAGTGTTGTTGCGTCAATCCTTCTAGAAAAACCGGGACGAACCCCTGTCGTGTCATCTAGTGTACTAATCCTGGTCACCCACTTAGATACCCAGGTTTCCCATTGTACTCTATTTCAAGTGGTGGTGAGTTTTTCTTTATCATGCAAACATATATGAACATGAAATTTTATTTATCAAAAGCTCATTCAACCTCTCACCATTGTTCTTCCTCTTTAATCACATTCCCCCTCTTTCACGTCACACAATGCATAAACTTCAACTTTGGGCACATCATAACACTTTCAACATACAAATCATTTTCTAAAACCAAGGGGGCGTGCCTCAAGAGAGGTTTTTCTTTTCCATAAAACATTATTAAAGTACCAAACGGGCTTTATTGCATATAGGGAATAATTTTTACAATTAACTGTCCAAAAGACCAAACACCTTTGGAAATAGACATTACTAATTCCAAACCACTTTAGGAAATCAATTTTTTTTAAGAATGGTCACTTAAGACCGATATCATTAAAAATGCATTTCAGTTTCCAAAGCAAAGGCATAATCATTTCTAGCAACCGTAACCTGATTTCACAGCATGTTTATATAGCGTAAATGTAAAACATATTTTTAAGACAAGAAGGAAATTATGAATTTCAAATTAAAGGCATAGGCATAGAGGACCTACCTCAAACATGTCGTTATTTGTCGACGACCACTCGAACCCACGTTTGACTCATACACACACATGCATTTATACATATATATATCTACACCCCTAACTGCATTACACATATTCTCCATGCCATGAGGGAATATGTACAAAGAGGGCATATATATATATATGCCTTACCCTATGCATGTACATATAGGATACCTCAAACATGCGGCCCCAAACCATCGTAGTGGGGCCCAACGCACTACACAAATAATTTAATAAAACCATTAAACACTTAAACAATCCATACAGTGTTTCAAATTAACGCACCAAGGGTTTTCACCAATGACGCGCCACTTACATAACTCGTAAAACTCATTGAAAATATTAAAAGAAAAGCACAAAAACAATTTAAACATTTCCAAAGGACATTTCAAATCGTCACATAAATCGGAGCCAATTCCAAAACATGAATTCCATTATTTAAACCATTTCCCAAATAAGTTTTTCACCATCCATACTATTTAAATAAACCATTATGCAATTTATAAAACAACCCAAGGAAACACCTCATTGCCTCACACCGAAGTAAATACCCAAAATCCCCTCTTTACAAACAAACGCACACTAAAAACATTTACACAATTTAATTAAAATGATTTCACATCCTTAAAAATAATTTAAGGTATCGTTCTAAATTTTCATAAACCAATTTTTAAAAAGTATAACACAGCTTCACACACAAAACCAACTTCAACCTTCTTTCATTACCAAATGCACACAACGCCACATTAAGAACACAATATTTACCGTTTACACAAAATAATAAACTAACTACACAACTTACAAAACACTATCAATTGACCAGATACAAAGTTCTCAAGAGAAACACACTCATACCATAATAACACACCTCCAAAAAAAACAAACACAAACTAAATTATTTTAAAAACTACTTTTGCAACAAAAAAAATTAATTAAAGAACATCCTAAATTAATTAAACAAGAAAATTAATTGATCAAAAAAAACTTATATGCGGAGAAACTTTCCATCGGTGTCGAAACCTTGAATTCCAATGAAAAACTTAGATCATGTGCCAATCGAACTACAAGGAACCACAAATTGAACCTAATTCAAGAATTGGGACCAATAAAAACACAATCAAACCAATATAGAGACCCTGAAAACATAAAACCACAAGTCTAAAATCCAACCCGCTCAATACCAAAACTCCAAATAAATAAAGAACCAAAACCTAGGGAAGGAGGGAGAGGGAGGCGCGCCGGACCTACTCCCAGTCGGTCGGGTCGTGCGAACAGGGGGCGTGCCGGTGACTTCAATTGGAGGGGAGGGGCGGGTCGAGGGGGGTGTGTGCCGGCTGCTTCGGTTGAAGGGGGTGTGGAACGGGTCGAGGGCGGGTGTGCGCCGGTGGTCTCGTCCAGGTGAGCGGCACGCGCCGGATCCGGGAGGAAGTGAGTAGGGGCGATGGGTTGGAGAGGAGGGGTAGTGCGAAGGGAGGTGCGGTAAAGAACCCTCGTCGGTGGGGGGTGGCGCGAGCGAGAGAGGAAGGTGGGGGGGGGGGGGGTTGGCCGCGTAAGGGGAAAGGGTGGAGAGTGAGTTAGGGTTTAAAAAAACAAATAATAGTAATAATAATAAAAGAAAGAAATGAATAACATATAAAATAAGGGGATAAAATAAATGAGTATAAAATAAATAAAATAATAAAATAATAACAAATAATAATGAACAAAATAATAATTTTAATAAACTAAAATAATAATAATAATAATAATATTGTTCATAACTTAATAATAATTATAATAAACATGATGATAATATTATTACTAACCATAATAATAATAACAATAATCACCATCATTATAATTATTAATGTAACTCATTAAAAATCACTTTATTTATTTGACTTGTACATTAGGCAGACCGCACGGTGACCCGAGCAAAGCTGCGCGGCTTTGAACACGACTTGCCCTGCATAGGACGCTGTCAAGGGAAAAGCATTCGTTCATCAACAAAATAAAAAAATAAAAAAATATCAAACAGGCTTGGCCCACAGCACGATAGAAAGTTTCAAAGTCTGATAAAACAATAAAATAATATTAATTTAAAATTTCGGGTGTGACAATTTACATAAAAGGAAACCATGGGAACACATTCCCTAAAAATGAGAAGAGGTTACCACATTTCCATAAATTTAATTTAATAATAAATTTGTAGGAAACCAATCAAATAAAAATGTATTTTCTATTCTCAAGATCATCCATATACATGAAATTAATTAAACATTAAACAAACTAGTGTTCATTCTCAGTCGATAAGATTAAAGATAAATTATTCTATAATAAATTAATTATTTTCATTAAATAATATATTCATTTATCACAATTCTCATAAATTATTTTTTTAGATCCCCATACCATTTAACAACATTGTATTTTTGAAAAAAATATCTATAAACAATTTAATTTAATTTTCATATTACGGTTCACACAACATCTGGATCAAACAAACCATGATAAACTATTAAAATATATTTATTCTAACATGACCATTATATCCATGTTTTTAATTTTTCTCGTATGATTTAGAAATAAAATATTATGAAATATATTTATTTATTTCTTCTAAATAAATAAATACATAATTTTTTAAAGGAATTTTATTCTTGAAAAAAATATTTTCATAAAAAAATGATTTAATTATTTCTATTATAAAACTAATATAATTAATTTTTACCCATTTATAAAATAAATATGTCAAAATTAAAATTATTTTTAAATTCACCATTTTTAAATTATCTTCTAATGATTTTTTTATAAATTTAAAAAAAAAATCTTTTAATGAATATTAAAAAATACTGATTTTAATTCCAAACATAATATTTTTCAAAATAAGAATAAATTTAAAATCATAATTTGGACCATTTTCAAAATTTAATTATTTTATTTTGATTATAATTAATATAGTTTCGTTATTTAAATAAATTTTATACATTAGATAAGTATAATAATATTTTAATTTTAAATTGATAATTTTTATGGAAAAATCATTGGGTTTTTGGCAGTTTAACATTAAATGAAATTCTACCACTTATATGTTTAGGATATTTTAAAATGGATTCCATTTTTTGAATATGGGGGGTCAAAATTTAGTAAATACAAACCTTTTTGTTGTCAATGTGAATAATATCATAATTAATTTTGTTACAATTATTAAGGGTAATTCGTGTAATTAAGGTTAAATATAAGATGATAAGAAATAGAAAATGGCCCTAATAGTTTAACCAGTTCTATTAGATTGGTATGTTTCAACCATAAATGTCTATAGGTAAAATTTATGTCTTTTCGGAGCCACATTTTTTACATTGTGTCCTCTACAGTATTTTATTAAATAATAAGTCAAAGATGTCACGGTATTATTTTTAGTATCTACAACATTTTCAATATGTCATTATCCAGAATATATGTTAGACTACAACTATTATTTTTAAATTTAATATATTTATCTTCATCATGGTATTTAATTATTAATTGTTAGTGAATAAATAATTACATTAGAGTCTTACATAATGATAATTTAGTAATTATTCAAATAATGGAAAAATAATATAATTGATATTAGAAACATTTTACCAAAATATTATTTGAGAAATTCAAGGAGATACCCATATTCCAAAGACATCATTGATAGTTTTTTCATATAAAAAATTGTTGGTACAAATTTTAATTTTTTTTATGTTCATGAAATCATTATAATGAATATTTTAAATGTTTGTAGTAATAATATTTCATGAATATAAAATTTTAAAAAATTATTTAAAAATAATATTATTATTATGTTATAAAAAATATGATGAAAATTTATCTAAAATGTCAACCTTTATTCATTTTTGGGCCATTTTTAATAATTTTCCTCTACAATAGTCTTGTTATATTTTAATATTGTGAAAAATTCCAAAAACAACCTTCTCCCCTTTTATAAATACCAAACCTCTCCACCACTTCTCTGAAAACCTTCCATGACATAATGATTTCTTTGTCTCTTCTAAAAACTCTCTTACCCACTCTATGAAAATCCTAGTATTGTTGGTGTCTATGAATGACTAATTTTGAGTTCCTTATGGGTCCTTCGAAGAGGTGATATTGAAGATGTATCATTCTCAAACATTCATCTTTAATTTTATTCGTTTCACCCTTATCCTACCTTATTTTAAACAAAAAATAATTATAAAATAATTATAATTTATATAATAGAATTTTATATTAGTAATGTAATATTTTATATCCATCCAATTCTATTGTCTATACTTATTAAAATAAATTAAAAAATTTTAATAATACGGAATTAGACCCCATCCATGGATAATTAAATTATATTTTCCATTTTTACCTTCATGGATGGTCATAAATCATTTATTTTGGTTAATTTATATTTTAATTATTATATCTTAAATTATTTCAATTTTTCTGACTAATATATGGAAATAATATAAAATAAAATAAAACAAATTCATGATGGTTTGGGAAACCATGAAAATATACAAAATATAAATCATTATGGCTTTATAAAATGAGTACTCCTCATGGAATAAAATAAAGATATATAATATTGTATAATATTCTTGATTGTATAAATACCATTTCATTTTACTTCTCTAATTGTATTCCCTTTTGACAAAAATTCTTATAATTATACACAGGTGAACTAACAATGAAACTATGAAATGAACACTCCTAGAATGATGAAAATAAACCATATAACTCATAAAAATGTCAAAAAACTATAAGAAATAAAATAAACATGATTGTGTTTTTGAATTAATAATTAAATTAATCTAAAAATAATATCCATGATATTAATTTCAAGTGAAATACCCATACAGAAAAAAGGTATTGGATCTCTATTAACCTCAAAAATCACATTGGATTATTCTTTATCCATAATTTTGGTTATTTATATTATCATTAGTATTACATAATTATATTATATCCAGTATATATGTTTCATTTAAATTTATCTATCACAATTACTATACATTTCTTAGATAAATACATGTATTATAAGATCCCTTTTTGATTCCTCTCAGTATGAAAACCCAATTAAGGGTAACTTCTCAGTTATTTAAACTCTTTTAATTAATCATAACAAACTATTTTATTACAATAATGATTGAATAATTTAACTCAATATATCATGAGAAAATAATTTATATCATTTATCGTTTTATGAAAAAAAAATTATTGCTTTATACTTTTTAATAACTATGTATTCATTTCTATAAAACCATTATTAAGTGGAATATTTATAATATTTCTTAACAACACATTATCATGTATACAATTAACTTGGACATTAATATTCATGATATATTATTATTTCCCCATTATTAATTATAGTTAATGATTTAGATCCCTTATTTCATGGATACCTTTTTTGTATTACTCTTGTTATACCTTATGAAATTAATATGATAGCAATTTATTTCTATGGGGAACCAATATTTTTATTCCTATTGTTTGATTATTTATGTGTAAACCATATGAATGACCATTTTATGATGGATGTTTCTATATAGTGATCCATTAAATGGGTAATTTTTTACCCTATTGGTATGATATGTGTTGGTTTAGGGAGAAAAGATAATTGATAATGGGACTATATCCACTACTTGATGTAATCTTGGAATTTAGTAGTGACTCATGTTATTGTCATGTTATATATTTCTTCCATTTCCCTATCATTCCATGAACAAATTTTCCATGTTCTCTATTTTATTCTTCAATATGTTCATTAATTTTCCAATACTTTTATGTTATAATGTTATTCCTTCTAACTCAAGGGTTATGCTTTAATCCCATTTTTATTCCATTAATAAGAATTTTACTCCATCCTTTTTGTCTTGTATTACCGTAGTAATATTATGTAATTTTTGGATCTCAAAGGGAGTTAGGAGCTCATTATAACAATTTATAATATTAAATTTTATTTCTATATCATGTTTCTTAATTATGTACATTGTTTTCAATAAAACTTATATATTTCAATAATTTGTTCTAATTTCATGTATAGTTATCATTAAAATCATGTAATGATATGTATATAATTCTTGGGTCATTGTAGTTGTTATAAGAGCTTTTACTAGTTATTTTTGGGGATTAGTAAATGAAAAATTTCTTATGAGAACTAGGGATACCTCAATTTCCATGGATAACCTAGAATGAAGCTAAGGTAATCACAAGTTATAACATACAATTCATTTATATGTTTTTCCTTCTACTATTATAGTTGACTTCTTATATTCTTATTATCTTTATACCCTCAACTATTTTCACATTATTATGTAAAATCAAACATAGAAGGGTAAATTTCATAATGGCAGAAGTATGTAATACCATGATCTTTTATTATTTAAAATATATCATTAAATAATTTTATATATTTGGTAGCTTCTCTTCAAGAAACATCAAGATTAAATGTACAAAAATATACTATTAAAATATTATTATTCTAATAAAACCATTATAACCTCTCCATTTAATTTCCATATTTTAATAGGAAAAAACAAATTGTTAAATATATTTATAAATTAATTCACCTGAAGTAAACACTTAATATTTAGGACATTCATTTTATTCATAGAAAATATTTTCCATTTCAAAAAAAATTATTAAATTTTGTTATAAAATAAATATTAATGATTATAACTCTATGAAAAATTTTATATGGAACAATATACCTCATTTTTTAATTATTCATAAATAAATCATAATGTTGTTTTAAAAATTTTATAAAAATAAATATATTTTAATTAATAGTAAAATATATCGATTTTTATTGAAAATTTAATTTTATTTAAATGAAATGAAAATTTCAAATATTATTTTTGATTATTATTAAAAAATTTGATGTAATTTTTTATTATAAATAACAAAAATTTTATTCATTAAAATGAATTTTATATGTGAATTTATTATAAAAACATTGTATATTTCAAATTGCATATTTTTGTGAAAAAAATTATTTCCAATTAAGGAATTAATATTAAATTAAATTCATCCACTTATGTTTTATTAATATTGATAAATATATTCCATAATTATAATTATGTGATCCTTATTTATTATGTATACCCCTTTTATTTTGTTGTCAGTATGAATAGTAATTTTAGTAATTTTGTTTCCATCCTTAAGGGTAATTAGGATAAATAAGAGAGGAAAATGATAATGATTAGAAAATGACCATAAAACATTCCAAAAATATATTGGATGATTAGGTTTCTACAAAAATCATACATTTGTTAAATTTATGAATTTTCTTGTGCCACATAATTAATATTAAGTCCTTTATTATATTTTATTTAATGGTATGCAAAAATGTCACAAATTCTTTTAACAAGTATAAAAATTTTAATATTCCATTACACATATTATATGTTAATAAATAAATATTATATTAAAATATTATATATTTAACTTCTACATAGTTATTTTTTTAATTTTTAGTTATTATTTAATTAAATTGATTGGAAACGCATTGATGATGATGTAATTAAACAATTAATCGAAAATGAAATAAATGTTATTAAAATATTATAATTTTTTTATTTGAGAAATTTTAGATTTTCCAATAATTCCTTATACGGACATGATATATTATGGATATACTAAAATAGTTGTTTTGGATTATACTTTTTTGATGATATTTTTAAAGTCATACTAATGAATAGTTACAAAAATGAAAATAATGATATTTCATAAATATAATATTTTATTACATTATTCAAAAATAATAAAAACATTAAATAATTACAAATTATATAAAATAATTACCAAAATTTCATCCCTTATGCATTTATGGGCCTTTTAGATTCACTCAGATCTATAATTGTCTAATTATATTTAAATATATTGAGTAATTTCAATAACATTTAGGTCCTCCCATTATAAATATCATCCCACACCACCCCTTCTCCTCACACCATCCAAGCCTTAAATAATTATATTTCATCTAAAAACATCCCTTAACGCTCCACCCTTGTCTAAGGTATTTTGGTATCGTAGAAACAGCAATTCCAAGTACCTAAAGGTGTCTTTTAAGGAGGTGATATTCATGATGTAACATTCTCAAACTACCTCTTTTAATTTTGATTATTATTAAATCAAATACTCATATATTTTATCCATTAATTAATAATAAATATATCATAATTTATATAATGTAATGTAATATTTATAACGTAATATTTTATATCAATCCATATTTCTTATACACGCTTATTCAGAAAAAGGAACCCACTATCCAAATTATAGCAGTTAACCATCTATATGTATAATGAGTTTTGATTTTCTATTGATTACTTAATGGTTGGAAAGGAAAGTAATATTATAGTTATATTAGATTTCAATCAGATTTTTATAACTTATTTCATGTTCTATAACTAACATATTTATATAATATTAAATAAAATGCACCTAATACGCGTTGGTCGATAAAAACAACATAGTAAACTAAACATTTATCATTATTATTTTATCAGATGAATCAACAACATGTCAGAAAATAATATATATTGGATAATTTAACCACGCATATTTTTTTCAAACAATAACAATCAATTTCTGTAAAATTGTTTCCATTGAAGAATTGCAGTCATAATTATACACAAGTGAACCCACCATTAAACCATGGAATGAATACTCCCTAAATGATGAAACAAAACCTTATAACTCATCAAAATTGAAATAAATTATAAGAAAACAAATAAATTTGGAAGAGGTTATGACTTAATAAATTTATGAATCTAATATTATTATCCATGGTATTATATGCATGGGCGAAACACATTTGGATATAGGGTAATGGGTCACTCTGATCCTAAAAAATTGCCTTCAGGTTACACTTTCCCTCTCATTACCTAAATTTATCTCTTAATTGTTATTAAATAATTATTTATATTATATATAAAGGTTCCACTAAAATATAATTATCTCAATTCATCATTCTTTAATGGGGAAATATATTTTTTAATGGTTCCATTCTCGATTCCTGTAAAAAAACCCTGGTTGAAAGGAACTTATATGTTTCTTATCAATTTTAAAAAATACTCCCTCAACTAATTAAATAATAAAATATTTTGATGATATCTTTCAATTTATCACTGAAAAGTTATTTTGATCATTTATAGTTTTATGAAAACAACTATTCCTTTATCCTTTTCAAAAACTCATTATTCTATTCCCTAAACCGCACTAATTAGCGTATTTCGGATGTTACCTAACCTATCTGATTAATTTTTTCAATTCATTTGGTTATAATTTTCCCAATTAAAATATTATGATTCCTTCATTCTTTACCATTAATGATTTGAATACATTCATCAAAAGATAACACTATTATACTCTATTTGGATACTTAAAATGACATGATTACAAAACTAATTTCCTTTCATGGGAAACTATTATTTTTATTCCATTTGTATGACTCTTTTTTATCTCACTAATGAATGAAAATGTCATGATGGATGCATCAAGATAGTAATTCAATGCAATTGGTATTTGTTTTTCTCATGATATATTTTTTATTATATTTTTTGAGTAATCCAAATATATATATGGGTTCTCAATTCACTATGTGATATAGTCTTGGAAATTATACTTGACTCATGTTTATGTACTTTTATATGTTGGATCAATCGTACTATGTTTCCATTGAAATATTATTACATGCTCTATATGTTATGCTTCCATATTTTTATTCTTGATCCATTCATTTTATGTAATCATGTCATGACATATAACTAACATGTATATCTCAATCTCATGATTAACCACTTACTAGGATTTATAGCTCAGACAAATTTTCTTTATATTCCATAGGTTATCTTATATTGTTTTACGATCTCAAACGGAGTTAGTATTTAATTATTGAGTTTAATAATATGGGGTTTTATTATCATATCTTAATTTCTAATTATGTTCATAGTATTAAAAAGACAGTAGAAATTTTTATCCTTACTTTTTATTTCATGGATTATTATCCTTAAATTCATGTGAAAATATTTATAAATGTCTAGGGCCACTATATCAAACATTATTATAAATAATTTAAATAAATTATTCAAATAAAACTATGTAAAATACATCTACCTTGGAGGAAACACAGTGAGTACATGTTGAATCTTCAAAATATGTATATTATTTATAAAATGTTTACTCACGAGGAGTATAGAATACAAGACTTATAACAAAATTTCTGGTAATTGTTTTTCAACTAAATGAAACATGGGAAAATTTTATTTATGCATTGTCTTATGTTTTAATTCATGTATAATAATGTTTGAATAATGAATTATACAAAAAAATTATTTTAAAATGTTAGGTAGAATTTATTTATATCATAAATATGTATAAAAACAATCAAATGGAATGTATGAGTAAAATAAACGACACATTGGACACATGTTCATGTGGTTTATGAATTATAAAAAATAATATTAAATTACGAATCACGTGGCAATATTCATATAATATACTATACAGCCACATTTCATGAATAGTTCTTCACCAGTACTCGATAGAACATTCATAATATAAGGATCCAACCTTAAACAATATATTATCTAAATTTATTGCACTCTAATTTACATGTGATGATCTTTTCAGTTTTGGTTTTTACATAACTATAACAAAAACATTCAAAGAAAAATCATATATGAAATTTTCACACTTTTAGTTAGTATCTATTTTTACCACGAAAAAAAATTCTAAAATAAGTCATGGTTTCATTCCATGATATAACATCACAATTTTTATCGTGTCCCCGTCTTTGTACCAATTTATCCTTTAAACCATTGAAATACATTTGAAAACTTTGGTTGAGAACAAAACGCTAATGGAAAAAAAGAAAAGAATTACATCAGTGAGAAATGAATCCCCATTTAATGTATTTTTAGAGAATGAATCAAATCATTTATATATAAAAACACAACTATTTTTTCTATGAAATCCATTAAATCCGATATAACTGAATTTAAAACCCGTTTTCATTAATATATGGAATTATATTCATAAATCCCTTTCAAATTAATTTTAAAAGAAATAAACATATGTTCAACATTTAATGTAATCAATACCCAATAAATCAAAGATCATTATTGGGGATATCTTCATATAGTATGTGTTAAGAACACCCGTGAGACATAATGTGGATTAGCCACTCATATAAGATATATTAGGCTTATTGGTGAGTTATAATATGGCTCAACCCATAATATAAGCTATATTAGGCTTACCTATGGGCTATAATGGTGATCAACCCTTACAAGAATCTATATTAGGAACACAAATTTAATATAATTTTTATTTACAATATAATGAATAAATCCATTGAAAACTCTTTGAAACCCATATTTAAAACACTATCAGACATCAAAAGGATCATTTCTTTTAAAAATAACATTAAAAATATTAAAACTGAAAACATAATAATGATATAATTTTCCATAAAAATAATTATGAAAAGTTATAAAACAATCCTTACAACATTTAATCATATTTAAGGAGGTGAATTTTTTTCAAGACCTAAATGTGAAAAATGTTTTTCCTTTAGTATTTTTTTTAAATGAATTTTTAATTTTAAAATACTATCATTTACATTAATATTTCAATGATTCTTTTTTGGAAAATATTGAAATAAATCATAAAATAAACATTTTAAAACATCCATTTCATTATAAATATACTCATTAAATTTATTTTTAAAACTTTGAAATTAAGGGGATGTATTTATAAATTTAAATATTTCAAAAATTTAAAATTATTGTTTTATGTAAAATATTACATTACCTTGAGTTTGATGTGTGATGGATAAATCAATTTCATATTAATAATACACATACATCAGTTATTTACTTTCATTAAAACTATTTTCATGTTTTTTCTTCCTTTTATTAAAATTTCTAACATGTATTAACAATTCTATAATAATTTATGTTCACAATTGACGTATTTGAGGATATTCAATTCATAAGTACAAAATGTCTTCAGTCAGTTGAGTACATCCAAATAATACATTATTCTATTATATATAGAATATTTTTCATGAAATTATTATAATTTTTATACATAAATTATATATTCAAATCAAATAATAAAATATCATTTTGATAAATTGACTATGTTGTTATCATGGAGTTGGAAGGTTGTACATTCACATGAGTAACATTTCATCTTTTCAACGGTCATTTTGGAAAGAATGTAAGTATCAATATTATATTTTAATAAATTTAATAATATTAATATAATCATATTAATTATTTAAATAAACTTTCATATACCATCCATGTGATGTGGGGATTAGAAATGAATCACATCTCTTTTTGGAGGTGATAATTAACACGTCTGAACGAATGGTGTGGTGATTTTTATGTGCATAGAAAGGTAAGAATTTAAATTATATAATATAATTATAAAATGATAAATATTTCTTTAATATCATACATAAATATTAATTACATAATAATAATTAATCTTGAGTTATGGGAATGGAAAAAAATTATCGTTTCGTGAGGCGGTAGGCCTCTGTACACGTGAACAATAAATTATTTTCCCTTATCGTGGAGGTGGAGAAGGATTTAGGTTACTGTTATAACATAATAACATATAAGTATATATATATGATAATATATTAATTAATTTATCATGGTTTAAAAACATTTTTCGGATGTGGAAGAAGAAATAAAACAGAAACACCTAATTGAAAATGATACATCTTCTTAAGAAATCTGTCATATCGTAACACCTTAATAACACTAATGATGGTGCTATGAATGAAATAATATATCTATATTTATTGTAAGAGTTATATTATGGTATTTTGTTTTAAAATTTAAAATACATATAATTTTTAATTTTGATTAAATGTGAAGAAGAAGTTCCCTTACATATGAAATGGGAGGGGTACTCTTGAAATTTCTAAAAATATTAAATTAATATATATATATTTCCAATTAAAAATGAATCCAAAAATATAAACATTTAATTTAAGATTAATATATATGTACATCACTTCATAAATAATTGATATAAGTTTTGACAAATTCATAATTGTATCTTTTGGTTTTAAACCCTATTTTATCCCATTCAATTCTAACTAAGACAACATGGATTTTAACATTTTGAGGGTCACTATTGTTATTATAAAAATTAAAAAGAAAAATAAATGAATAATTGATGAAAATTTTTCCCTTATCCCAACATTTTTTCCAAATATAACATTATTGTTAATTTTATATCTTTTGAGAACATATTATTTATTTTAATGTAATTTAATGTAAATTTTGACACTTTTATTTTGTTGAGTTCCACAAATATCAATAAAACAAGAAACAATACAACAAAAATATTATAAAATATCACTAACAGGTCTAATTATTCAATAAAATTCTTATATGATATTAATTATCTCAAATTATATTAATTTTAATATGTTTAATGTACATTATTTGATTATTCCATTAATTAAACCATTACTTCATTATAGTTGTGAAATACATTGAGTTACTAATTTCTATCCTAAATATTATAAATAATTTACCATGATGGTGATAAATATTTTATCATTGGAAATACTATTTATTGTCGAATATATTATATGTATGACCATATATTAAAAATTATATACATATTAAGAACATTAATGTGATTTGATTTTGTTTTCATTAAATAAATTAATGTAAGAGGATTAATTAAATATAATTGGATACAATATTACATAAATTATAACTATAGATTATTTATGTTGAATCATACTCTTACAATACATTTTTGAGAAGTGTTATGGTAATTTTCTAATGATTTTAATTTTATTTTGACCCTTAATCACCTAATTTAACCATAACCATGATAATAAAAATCACTATTTTTACAATTTATATTATCTAAAAATAAATGAAACATATTTTATAAATTTTTACATTCTTAATCCAAATATTAAATCCACTTGTAGAAGTTCCAAGAATAGATGTTGATAAAATGGAAACACCTCAAGATATTTAAATATATTCCTTCTAAAAGAAATTTATATTTTTTTCATTGATTTCATTATATGAAACAACGAGTTAAAATTTTGTTACACAAAAAATAATATTTATCTTGATTTCCCTATAATACCTAGGATAACTTCAGTTATATTCATGCATACCTCTCCTTGATGGCTTATGTAACATGCAAGTCTGTGTTTTATCGAACAATAACGAATTATATATAATATTATTATTTAATATAATAATATATAACCTATATTTTAAATTAGAAGATATGAATATTGTTAAATAAATTACTAAAATATATTTTTACCCCAATACAATATGTATTAATTAGTTTCCTAATGAAAATATAGACCAATTTAATATAAAGGAAATATATTTATTTATAGAATATAAAATGTGTTTTATCCAAATAAATTAAATTAGTTATTATTATTGAATTATATTTTATTTGATAAATCTAATAAAATTATTTTTATAATCATATAATAGATTTTGTAGGCATAATATAAGAACAAACGAAATATTTCTCCTCAAAATCAATAGTTTTCTAAAGTCAATTTTACCACATTTTAATATTGAATATATTTTAAATAAAATTATTGGTACTTTTATTAATTTAATATATCAAAAAAAATTAATCCTTTAAATAAGAAAATAATAATTCCGTTAGAGTGAATTTTTAGTATTTTTCTATGATGTTTCATTTCTTGATGAATAGTGAATAATACAACATTTTAATCTATACTATTTTTTTGTATAATATATTTATAAGGATAAATTATATTTTTATTTTTTATGAGTTTATTTATATCATTTTTAAATCAATTAAACCATTTAAGTTCATCATAATTAATTTCAGTTTGAAATTGGGTAAAAAAATTTGGCAAATATTTCAACATTTTTCAAATTAAATCCATGTATTGTCGACTAGTCTACGCGATTAATTTTAAATTAATTTATATAATAATAGTTAATATAAGTTGGAAAAAATGATTTCTTATTTTTAATCAGACTAATTTATAATTTCTAATAAGTTAAACCAATATATTCTAAAAACAATATCAGTGATTGTGATTAAAATGTGTTACATTAATTAAGAGATATCATAACTTAATAAAGGGCTACATGGTAGTATTAATTCCCAAAATGATCAATAAACATACAAAAAATACATTGGATGGAAATCTTATGTTTCATAGAAAGTTGAGGGATACAAAAAAATAATACAATAATATTATTATTTTAAATTATAGTTAACACCCATCCATTGTAAATGACGGAATGAACAGAAATAACTACAATCTGATTATACGTGTTTTTTAAAAAAAATTACATTTATCTAATAAAACATAGAGGCTTAAAATGTGAATGAATAAAATTTTAAGCATAGATACTCTAATATTTATTAAAATGTCAATTTAACACCTTTTGATGGTGTGTAAAGACCCGTATATTTCAAGGAAAATTTTTCTTAAATTCTTTGGGATTTTATGAGTACGCAGTTTTTGACGGCTCCTAATTCTGAGGCCCGGTGTGCCCGGAATCAATTTTTGAAGTTTAGCTCAGGTACGTTCTGTGAACGAACGAGCAGGTTTTTCTATCTTTTGAACCGGTGCTCGGAATCGAAATCTGAGGGCACCGATGAAACCGCAGCGGCATTAATTGTTTAATAGGACCTTTACCAAAGGTGCATTTTCTCAGGAGGAGTTGTTAAAATTAGGGGATTTATAAATAATTGATTAAAAATTATGGTAAATATTTTATTCCTAACTTAAGTAGTTTTATCCTAGGAGCAGAAGTTGGGGTGGGACCCGCTAGTTACTAACTACCCATGAGAGGATAAAGGTGGGGGTGGGTCCCACATGAGCCCAACCCTCCACATTCCATAACTCCTTTAAACCCCCCTCTTAAGTTATGTAACTCATCTTAACTTGGTCAAACTTCCCCCTTAAGTGGGTGACTCTCCCTCTCCCCACTCTCTTAATTTTTAATGCTCGCCAACTCACACTTAATTAATTTTTTGAATGATGTGTTTGAATTTTGGAATTTTGACATGCTTGGAAAAATAATAAAATATGGGGAGGCCTTATTTTATTTTGTTGGTTGGTTGTGTGAGTATTTTGGGGGAAAGAACTCTAAGACCCTTGAAGAACTTCATCACCTTTGTTGAAGAACACCAAGACTCTGAGGAAGAACATCGACTTGGTGGTCCCGATTTTCTTCATCCTCTTCCTCCTCTATGACAAGGGAGGAGATACCGACGACGACGGGAATGACGCTGTCGTCCGCGAAGATTGACAACTGCGAACTTCCTTCGAGGTAGGGGTGTTTTTGTATTGAAAAATGATTGGGTTTCCTTCCATGTTTTTGTTTCTCTTAAATCTCTTGTTATCATAGTAATTCGGAAGGGATCGGACCAAATGAACACGGTCTGATTCCTCTTCTATTCCTGTGAATATATGTGGAGTTCTTTTTCCGTTCATGTGAGGTGCATCAAGATGTGTTTTCGGAGCCAATCGGAGGCCCGAAAACATTGTAAACAGCCTTAGGAAATCGGGGCAACCTGGAGGTGGATCTTTTGTAGAAATAGGATCATCATAACGAAGAACGGACACCTCGGGAGTCGTTCTGGCCAAGAGTGATGTATTCTAGAAAATTCCAGAATACACGGTGTCTCCTCCAGGAGAACACGCCGTGTATTACAAGAATACGGTGGCTTCTGTTTTGGACATTAGAAAAGTAACACACGGCGTGTGACTCTAGACACACGATGTGTATTCACTTCATAGAAAGGCAGAAGTGGCTTCGTGAGGCTCGGGGTGTAATTTGGGAGATACATGGACAGGGGCAGAACCACACGGCCAAGAGGCATGTCATGTACTACCTTCACCATGGCAGAAGCGGCTTCGTGATTACTCGGCATGTATTCCGGGAATACATGGACACGAGGAGGAGTACACGGGTAGGTACACCACCACATGGCCAGGCATGGCCAGCGTACATGGAGCTGACCCCAGAAGTTTGGGACACAGTGTGTAACTATACCACACACCGTGTACTTACTTTTTACATGAACAGTCCTTCAACAACGGTTTTGGCGCACTGACAGAACTCGGGGACTGAAGACACGACATGTAACCATACCTACATGCCATGTACTTACTTTTTACACGACCAGCCCCATTACAGGGGCCATTTCACACAGGCAGTACCCAATGTCTGATGACACGGAATGTATTGCTTACCTACACTCCATGTACTTTAGAAAAATGGCTTGGTTGCCTTGTTCTCTGTGACTTGGACATGTTTTTCTTGGTTTCCCCTATTGTCGAGACAGAACATTGTGATACATCAACTCTGTACTTCGTGACAGTTGATGTATCGACCCCCCTTGGATCATGGAGTGAACCCTCCTGGAATTGAGTGTGCTTTGTACGGGAACCCTAGAGCTGGTTGCGACTGCGACGATGAGGACAACTGTACTTGGATCCTACGTGGGTTCGGCAGCGAGGAAGATTGTACATGTATCCTCCATGGTTTCAGCAGTGATGACGACTGTACATGGATAATATGTGGGTTCAGTAGTGATGGTTACTATACATGGATCCTACGTGGGTTCAGAAGCGATGAATTCTATACTTGTATCTTATGTGGGTTATGTAGAGGTGATTATTCAGAGGCTACATCTAATCATCACCACCCCTCTTCATGAATTGTATACCTATGTGAGCTGAGTCTTGACTTTCAATCATTATCATCGATGTTATTTTCATTATTTCCTATATGGATTGGGTTGTGCTTTCCTATGTGGATTGGGTTGTGTTTTCCTGTGTGGATTGGGTTATGCTTTCCTTTGTGGACTGGGTTGTACATGGGCTCGTATGTTGGAGCCGAGTTGGAATTGATGACTTAGGTATATGTATGGGCATATACCTAAGTAGAGTTGGTTGATACTTCATGTTTGTATCCTTCCTTTGTGGTTTATCCATTGTGGATTTTGGGAGACCTTCAAGGGTCTCGGGGTCCCTACTGAGTATCATATACTCACCCATACACGTTCTATACCTGAACTACGTTTTGTTGGTTGCAGACGACGGACAGCGCTGATCGTGGTTAAGGCTTGTGGAGCAGGATGGTACCAAGAGGTGGACTATCAGGTAGGACATACACGGAATGGAATGACGGACCTAAGAAGACGATGAGACTATCTATACCCACCCTTCAGGTGGGAATTCCGAAGGAAGACTTGGTGGTGTCGTCTTTACTTTTCAACTGTTGTACTTTATTTTCTGTTGTACTGTACTTTCAGTTGGGTTTGTGTTCTGGCCCAATTACTTTCCAGCACTTAATTTTGTACTAAGTTTTATTATTGTTTACTACATATTCCATACTTTGTGGTGTTTGTTTCCTAATATAATGGTAATGCCTCCCCTTTTAGCATGATTTATGCCTTTGGTTCTAGTCTCCAGCCCCTGGCCTATGGAAGGCTGGCTTGGGGTATTCACGGCATGGACCCCGAGGACGGGTCATTACAAATTGGTATCAGAGCAGTTTGGTTCTACAGCAGAACTCAGGACTCTAATAATTTCTTCTATGTGAAGAAAAAAAATTAGTGTATTGAGTGTGGTTATTAGTCCAGGGAGTCCATTGTTGGTGCAGCGGCCGACATATCCATACACCAGGAACCTGACATCTGATTTCTGAATCAGTGCATGAAAACATTGATTGCATGTGTGTTTCAAAAGTTTTCTTTGTGATTACTTTGTGTCAGATCACTAGGTATATTTTATTAACCATGTAACACCTAGTTCTTTTCAGTATGACCCCACGACGGCAGCCAGCTAGGGTTCCGAGCTTTGTGCGAGACGGTAGCCCATCGAGTGATGAGGCCTCGGTGGAGGGCCCCATTACAGCAGAGGCACCGGCGGTACCTCTACCCTCCGAGCCACTGATGCCACCATCCCCAGCAGTTGAGAGTGCATGTCCCTTGAGTTCATTTCACGATTTTCAGCGTCAGAGACCACCTAGGTTCCACGGAGAGACAGACCCTTAGGCAGCCGAGGACTGGCTAGAGGCTGTTGTCCGAGTCATCAGATTAGTAGGGACACCAGCTGAACTCTTGGTGATCCTTGCGGCGAGTCTCTTGCACGCACCAGCGGGTAGATGGTGGAGCCTGATGATCTAGGTGAACGACGAGGCATCTCTCCTTTGGTAAGACTTCGAGATCCTTTCCGCTGGGAGTTCGTTTTAGCCACCCTCTGTGTGGTGCGCATCTAGGAGTTATTACAGCTGCGGCAGGGCAGCATGTCAGTAGCCCAGTACTCGGCGAGATTTATTGATCTCTCACGATACTCCATGAACATGGTATGGGACCCATTATTCTGGGCACGAACCTTCGTGCAGGGACTGAGGCATGAGATATGGGCTTCGATGATCTCCCTCAGTATTCCGACATAGGCAGGAGTATTAGAGCAAGCCCTTCTTGTGGATATCTTTCTTGTTAAGCCTACACCAGCTGTGAGACCTACCATAGGGCGGTACGTAGTGTATTCTTCTACAACCGGAAGTAGACAGACATCGCAGAGGTCCTTGCGGATGAGACCATCAGGTGGGCAACCTCAGGATATTGGTTCAGAGGTGCGGGGAACACGCATCAGAGCCAGTCATTCGAGAGACAGGTAGTGCTATGCATGCGGTGGGTAGGGCCACATGGCTTGTGACTGCCCGACCCGCCATGTAGAGGAGCAGCAGACGGTTGAGGGACCACCCAGGTAGAGGCAGAGGTTCAACCATGGCGGTGTGTAGGGAGTAGGCGGTTGAGGCAGAGGAGCTGTCCATGTAGTGGGTGGTGGACGACGCTTTGAGGCTCCACCACCACCACCACCACCAGGAGGTCCACCCCAACCACAGGGAGATGGCAGACAGAGGAAGGCCTAGCTCCAAGCAGTGGAGTATTATGACCACGGTGCACCTGAGATGATTTGAGGAACTATCTGTTTCTACTCCACCCATGCTGCAGTTCTTATAGACACAGGAGCGAGTTATTCTTTCATTGCAGCTTCCCTTGTTTGAAGCTCGGATATTCCTACATAGCTGTTGGCTCGATCTTTACGTCTAGAGACTCCTATGGGAGAAGCCTCGATGAGTATGCACCGGTACCAGTAGTGTGAGATTACTCTAGGAGGCGAGAGCTTCAGCTGAGATCTTCTTGTAGCGACATTGAGGCCTTACAACGTCATCTTGGGAATGGATTGGTTATCTACGGTCCATGATCAGATCGACTGTATTAGGGACAAGGTGCGGTGTGTCCGCACCGATGGGAGCAGGTTCACCTTCACCAGTGAGAAGGGAGCCTTTATAGGGCAGGACAGACTCACACAGAGGAGAGGGAATCCAATCATACATCAGTTTCCTAGTCTCATCCTCAGAGTAGTTGATGTCTGGAGTCCGAGTTTCCCTGTTGTGGTAGATCAGTATGCGGACGTTTTTCCTGACAACGTTCCAGGACTACCTCCTCACAGAGAGGTAGACTTATATATTTACTTGTACACCGAGACATCCCTGATATCTACTACAACATATCAGATGTCTCCCACAGAGCTTCGTGAGATACGGGTACAGCTGGAGGACTTGCAGGGAAAGAGATACATTCGACCCAGTGTTTCACCCTGGGTTTCCCCAATTTTGTTCGCCAAGAAGGAGGGCAGAATCTTGCGACTGTGTGTCGATTTCCGTTGCCTGAAAAAGGTGACCATGAAGAATAAGTATCCAGTTCTGAGGATTGAAAACCTCTTCGATCAGCTCAATGGAGCACGATGGTTCTCAAAGATAGACCTCAGGTCAGGCTAACATTAGCTCATAGTATGAGACGAGGATGTGTACAAGACGGCCTTCAGGTGTCGGTATGGCCACTATGAGTTCTTGGTTATGCCTTTCGGCGTAACCAATGCTCCATATATGTTCATGAGTCTAGTGAATAGGATCTTCTGGCCTTACCTTGATCTATATCTCATAGTCTTCGTCGTCGATATTTTGATTTACTTGACTACTGAGGAGGAGCACGCCTACCACATACGGGTTTTACTGGACACACTCTGAGAGCACCAGCTTTATTGTAAGATCTGGAAGTTCCAGTTCTGGATTTGAGAGGTCCACTTCTTGGGGAACGTAATATCTGAAGTGGGAGTTGCGGTGGATCCTGCAAAGATTGAGGCAGTGCTAGATTGGGAGCCACCCAGGAGTGTGACGGAGATACAGAGTTTCCTAGGTTTCGCTGGGTACTATCAGAGATTTTTTCCAGACTTCTCCAGAGTTTCAGCACCACTCTCAGATTTGACAAAGGGGAAACCCTTCATCTGGTCGAATAGATGTTAGTAGACCTTCCAGGAACTGAGATAGATATTGACCAGTGTACCCATCTTGAGGCTACCGGAGGAGGGCGTAGGGTACATAGTTTACTGCAATGCATCAGGGACCGTAATCGGGTGTGTCCTGATGCAGGAGCAGGCAGAGATCGCTTATGTTTCATGATAGTTAAGGCAGCATGAGAAGAACTACGCTACCCATGACCTGGAGTTAGTATCAGTGGTCTTCGCTTTGAAAATGTGGTGGCACAATCTGATGGGAAAGCACTTTACAGTGTATTCTGACCACCAGAGTTCTAGGTACATCTTCTCGTAGAAGGACCTATACCCGAGACAGCGGCGATGGATCGAGTTACTCCAGGACTATGAATTTGAGATAGTTTATACTCCTAGGAAGGGGAACGTAGTAGCTGATGCTCTCAGCAGGAGGTTGGGTATTCAGCTACTTGGACAGGTGATAGAGTAGTTAGCCACTTTGCATATATCCTTCATGGAAAGAGATGGGGCAGCCGTTCTACAGTCTCTCACAGTCACCCCTCCACAACTTCAGTGGGTCAGGGAAGCAGAGCGATGGGACGTTGACTGTGAGATGAGACATGCACAAATATCCATAGGACAGGAACCTGATGGATTTTCTATAGGAGGATAGTACGTCATCCTTTTCAGAGGACGTACAATGGTACCAGTTTCACTACAGGAGGAGGTGATGAGGGAGTTTCACATTTCACCTTTGGAAATGCATCTAAGGTGTAGTGAAGATGTACCAGGATCTTAGACGACAGCCCTGGTGGCCGGGTATGAAGAAGGTTGTGGCTGAGTTTGTTTCACGATGCCTCACCTGCCAGCAGGTGAAGGCGGAGCACGAGGTACCAGAAGGCTTGGTGCAGCCCTTAGAGGTCCTGGAGTGGAAGTGGTATGGGATATCTATGTATTTCATGACAGGACTTCCACGTACTTCCAGAGGACACGACTCCATTTGGGTGATTATCGACTGACTCACCAAGTCGGCCCACTTCTTACCCATCAGAGAGCAGGGATCAGTAGAGAGATTGGGACGCCTCTACGTTCAGGAGATCATACGGCTTCTTGGTGTGCCATCATCTATCGTCTCTGATCGAGATGTTATCTTAACTTCTCGTCTTTGGAATGGGTTTCAGGAGGAATTTGGGACGCATCTACACCTGATCACCACCTTTCACCCTCAGACGGATGGCCAAAAGAAGAGGACCATTCAGACTTTCGAGGACATGCTCTGTGCATGTGTCCTTGACTTTGGATGTAGGTGGGAGGAACACCTACCCTTGGTGTATTTTGCGTACAACAATAGCTACCGCGCCACCATCGGGATGGCACCTTATGAGGCATTGTATGGCTGACCCTGCAGATCACCATTGTGCTGAACAGACCCTGGGGAGTCAGCACTTGTAGGACCAGAGATGGTCCAGGCCACGACGAAGAAGGTACAAATCATCTAGGAGCGGATGAGGACTACTCAGAGACGACGAAAGTTCTATGCTGATAAGAGGTGGGGACCACTAAAGTTCGAGGATGGTGACCATGTTTTCTTATGGGTCTCACCTCGATGTGGATTATGGATATTTGGCCGAGGTGGCAAGTTATCTCTGTTCTTCATTGGACCATTCCAGGTTCTCAGCAGGATAAGCGAGGTGGCATATCGTCTGGATCTTCCACCTCAGTTACACTGGGTGTACGATGTCTTCCACGTATCTCAGCAGAAAAGATAGGTGCATGACCCAGTGCATATCATTGATCACGGGGAGTTGGACATCGATGATGGGGAGACTTTTACGGAGGTCCCGGTGGAGATTGAGGATCGACATGAGAAGGTCCTACATGGATGGTCGATTCCTCTAGTGCGCATCATGTGGAAACACGGGAACCTCCAAGAGAGCACATGGGAGCAGGAGGATCATATGCATGAACAATACCATCATTTTTCCCCTAGTTTATGATGTATCTTTACGGGGACATAAATTCCTGAGGTGATAGTAATGTAAAGACCCGTAAATTTCAAGGAAAATGTTTTCTTAAATTCTTTGGGATTTTACAATTATGCAGTTTCTAATGGAACCTGATTCTTGAGGCCCAGTGTGCCCAGAATCAATTTCTGAAGTTTAGCTCGAGTACGTTCAGTGAACGAACGAGCGGGTTTTTCTATCTTTTAAACCGGTTCTTGGAATCAAAATCTGAAGTCCCCACTGAAACTGCAGGGGCGGTAATTTCTTAAGAGGACCTTTACCAAAGGTGCGTCTTCTCGGGAGGAGTTGTTAAAATTTAGGGATTTATAAAGAATTGAATAAAATTTGTGGTACAAATTTTATTCCTAACTTAAGTGGTTTTATCCTAGGAGTGGGAGTTGGGGTGGGACTCGCTAGTTACTAACTACCAATGAGAGGATAAAGGTGGGGTGGGGCCCACACAAGCCCAACCCTCCACATTACCTAGCTCCTCTAAACCCCCCTCTTAAGTTGTGTAACTCATCTTACCTTGGTCAAACTTCCCCATTAAGTGGGTGACTCTCCCTCTCCCCACTCTCTCAATTTTTAATTCTAGCCAACTCACACTTAATTAATAATTAGAATGATGTGTTTTAATTTTTGAATTTTGAAATGCTTGGCAAAATAATAAAATAAGGGGAGGCCTTATTTTATATTATTGGTTGGTTGTGTGAGGATTTTGGGGAAAAGAACTCTAAGTCCCTTTTAGAACTTCATCACCATTGTTGAAGAACACGAAGAATCTAAAGAAGAAAGTCAACTTGGAGGTCCCGATTTTCTTCATCCTCTTCCTCCTCTGCGACAAGGGAGGAGATACTGACGACGACAGGAACGACTTCGTCATCCGCAGCGCTTGACAACCACGAACTTCCTTTGAGTTATGGGTGTGTTTGGATTGAGAAATGATTGGTTTTCCTTCCATTTTTTTGTTTCTCATAAACTGCTTGTTATCATACTAATGCGGAAGGGACAGGACCAAACGAACACGGTCTGATTCCTCCATCGTTCTTGTGAATATATGTGGAGTTCTTCGGCCGTTCATGTGTGGTGAATCAATATATGTTTTCAGAGTTAATCGGAGGCCCGAAAACATCGTAAATAGCCTCAGGGTATTAGGGTGACCTGGTGGTGGAAGTTTTATAGAAATCAGATCATCGGAACGACGAACAGACACCTCGGGAGGCGTGCTGGCCATAGGCGACGTATTCTGGAAAATTCCAGAATACATGGCGTGTACTCCAGGTGCACACGCCGTGTAATACAAGCATAATTTGGCTTCCGTTTTGGACATTAGAAAAGTAACAGATAGTGTGTGGCACTAGACACACGGCGTGTATTCACTTTATATAAAGGTAGAAGCGGCTTCGCGTGGCTCGGCGTGTAATTTGGGAGATACATGGACACGGGAAGAACCACACGGCCAAGAGGCACGGTGTGTACTACCTTCACCATGGCAGAAGTGGCTTCATGATGACTCGGTGTGTATTCCCGGAATACACGGACACAGGGGGAGTACACGGGCATGTACTCCACCACACGGCCAGGAATGGCCAGCGTACATGAAGCCGACCACAGAAGTTTGGTACACGGCGTGTAACTATACCACATGCCATGTACATACTTTTTACATGAACAACCCTTCTACACGGGTTGTGGTACATGAAAAATACCCGTGGAATGATGACACGGCGTGTAACCATACCTACACGCCATGTACTTACTTTTTACACGACCAGCCCCATGACATGAGCCATTTCACACGGGTAGTACCCGGTGTCTGATGACATGGAGTGTATTTATTACCTACACGCCGTGTACTTTAGGAAAATGGTCTGGTTTTATTGTTCTCTGTGACTTGGGAACGTTTTTCTTGGTCTTCCCCTATTGACGAGACGGAACTTTGTGGTACATCAACTCTGGACTTCATTACAGTTGATGTATCTACCCCCCTTGGCTCGTGGAGTGGACCCTCCCAGAATCGAGCATGCTGTGTGCGGGAACCCCAGAGCTAGATGTGACTACGATGATGAGGATGACTATACTTGGATTCTATGTGGGTTCGACAGTGAGGATGACTGTATTTGGATCCTCTGTGGGTTCAGCAGCGATGAAGACTATACTTGGATCCTACGTGGGATCGGAAGCGATGGTTAATGTACTTAGATCTTACGTGGGTTCCGAAGCGATGACTTTTGTACTTGGATCCCATGTTGGTTCGGCAGAGGATATGATTCAAAGGCTACATCTAATCATATCCACCCCTCTTCTTGAATAGTATACATGTGTGAGTTGAGTCTTGACTTTCAAGCATTATCATCGATGTGATTGTCATGCTTTCCTGTGTGGATTAGTTTGTGCTTTCTTTTGTGGATTGGGTTGTCTTTTCCTATGTGGATTGGGTTATGATTTCCTGTGTGGGCTGGGTTGTACTTGGGCTCGTATGTCGGAGCTGAGCTGGAATTGATGACTTAGGTATATGTATGCACATATACCTAAGTAGAGTTGGTTGATACTTTGTGTTTGTATCCTTCCATTGTGGTTTATCCTTTGTGGATTCTGGGAGACCTTCGGGGGTCTCGGGGTCCCTATTGAGTATCGTATACTCACCCCTACACGGGCTATGCCCACACTACATTGTGTTGGTTTCAGATGACAGATATCGATGATCGTGGTTGAAGCTTGTGGAGCGTGACGGTACCTAGAGGTGGACTATCAGGCGGGATGTACACGGAACGGGCGGACGGACCTGAGAAGCCGACGAGACTATCTATACCCACCCTTCAGGTGGGAATTTCGAAGGACAACATGTTGGTTGCTTCTTTACTTTTTAGCTATTGTACTTTCTTTTCAGTTGTACAGTACTTTCAGTTGGGTTTGTATTCTGGCCCATTTACTTTCCAGCACATACTTTTGTACTGAGTTTACTTAGTGTTTACTACAGCTTCCATACTTTGTGGTGTTTGTTTCCTTATATAAAGGAAATGACTTCCCTTTTAACGGGATTTATGCCTTTGGTGCTAGTTGACAGCCCCTGACATATGGAAGGCAGGCTTGGGCTAGTCATGGCATGGGCCCCGAAGACAGGTCGTGACATGGTAAACCCTTTTTAAATACTGTTTTTGTCACCATTATATGATCTATTTTAAAAAATAAACATTATCAATAGAATCGGGACATGAAAATTTAATTTGGGTAAATATTGGGTATTTTTATAATAAAATTCGTTTTTAGGAATAGTGAAAAATATTATATCTTAATTCAAAAGTACCTTTTAATATAATTTATTTAAATGGTAATAATATCATTTTAATTGGTTTTAAAGTTCAATAAAATTATACTTTTGCCATTTAATCCAATATTTTTCATTGTAATCAATTTTAAATTCAAATTTTATATAAATAAAAGTCAATCTTTTGATAGTTATTATTTCTTAAAAACACGCTCTTTATTTTGACAATGAGAATTAATTTTAAATTAATTTCTATAAATTTTGTGTCTTAAATTTGATTAATTTTATTCCATTTTTGGAATCAGGAAGTCCAAATTGAGTAAATAGGTAATTTTTATTTTTATACATTATGAATATTTATTTTGGTAAATATTTTATTTACTATGGTTAAAGGGTAAATCTTGTAAATAAGGGTAAAAGTGTATTATAATAATAATATTAAATTACCCTAACATATTTCATAATACTATTGGTTGATACATGTCCAACTATGGGAATCCATGGGTCTATTTTGGGACCCCATGGATCAACTTGGGAGTGATAATGTCACTTTATATTAGTTAATTTAATGTAAAGACAAAAATAACTTAAACATATATCTTTTTGTAAATAAATTTTTACATGGGTTTATATAAGCTATCTATTCGACTATAAATATTAATTATACATATAAAATTATTGCATACATCATCGTATTTTTTTAATAATTTGTAGATATCAAATAAATAAAATTATTTATGACACAATAATGATGCAGTGATTACCTCATTAATGAATGATTTAAATAAATAAGATTATAAAAATAAAAAAATTCAAAACCTGAAAAATTCTCATTGGATGAATTTATTTCAAACAAGTGTCGTCTTATCTTTTACTTTAATGATTTTGTACATTTTGAAACCAAAAATATGTTTAAAATAAAATAATACATTAAAACATCCATAAAGATCCCCTCCTTCCACTTATAAAAATCCATAAATTCTAAACCTTACTAACACCTCTCAATCCCTTTAGAATGTCCAACCTCTACCCAATTAATCTCCTTACATCCCACTCTTCCTCCTAAAATCATGGACATAGCCATAAGGCACTTCAAGTAAACTTTTTTCATTCAAACCAAAGGGAGATACCTGATTTAAAGGTAACATATTCTCTTAAGTTCTTTTCCATTATTTTACTTCTCCAACCCCATAAACTCACATTATTCCTTTATTTTATAAATAAACCAGCATACTAAATATACTATGTTGTTTTTATGATAAGTATTCGAACTAAACATCCAAAAACATCCATCTAATGGATACAAACATACTATTTCTATGGATGACAAACTACTGCCTCACGAAATGATGATTGTTCAAATATCTCCAACTACCTCTCATGGTGGTCGTTATGATGAAATTTTATTTATATGTGATATATATTATATTTATATAGTTTCTATATTTCATAATTTTTTATTCATATAATACATTTATGGTTTCCATAATGGGTAAATGCAATATTTTCATTTAAGGAAGTGTGGACTACCCCCCCCCCCAATGTGATATGACTCATCCATGCCATACATGGGATGTATAAAGAATGGAGTTAATGAAATTAAATATGATATTATAATGTAATTATAATAAAACTATTTATCATTATTTTTTCATTCCATTAAATATGAAATAGAAATGAAATTTGTGTTTATGTGTATGCATAGCTTATCATCTCCATTAATGTTTCATTTCATTTTTTATCTCCAAATGTTATGTACTATTTTAAATATATATATATATACTTTATATATATGAAATATATGATATATAATTCATGAATATCATTCTAGAGATATTTGTCTTTGGACCACATGGACAACTCGTAATTATAAGAAGTTCATTTTTTACTCGAGTACCAAATATCGACAAAACGACCGTTATTAACTCAAAGGATTATATAATGTTTATAACGTTGTAATAAGGGATATAAAATGAACAATAAAATTTAAAAGGTTATAAAGAAAGTATAAATTTACTTTATTTTATTATTGAGAAGATTAAATAATGAAGGAGTAATGTTAGACACAAGGTAAGGGACTTCATCACAATCTCTTTTCATTGATCCATACTTTTATTTATACCTAACATTCTTTATACAGATTATAATAAACCCCATTTAGTATTACTTTAATTCAAATGGAATCATTTTTCTATTAAGAATTTTTCTTAATGATAAAATTATTTTTTTAACATTCACAGTGACAATGACCTCTCCACTGCAGTAATCATTATTCGGCTTCCTCTATAAGCCATAATGTTTTTTAAAACGAAAAAGAAACCCCTTATTCTTTTTTTGGGTGTTTTTTTATTGATAATGGTTTTTGAAATGGATTCATTATTTCAATATCATGAAATGGTTTCTTATGATTGGAAATCAAAATGTTATTATTGAAATGTTTATATTTCCAATATTTTATGTGTTCTGATTTTATAATGGTACTTGGACATTTGATGGGTTTTTAGGTGATATCCCAAATGATGGGTGGTGTTGTGATAAACCAGGATGGGAGGTTACATTATAACCTCCAATTCATTGGGTATGGAAGTCAGTCATATGACTATTCCATTTAATGATATGTGTGGATGTCGATCGTACAATTATTCTATTTTAAGTATGTTTATGTCCCAAGATAACTTTATAAGTTATATTTGACTTCTATGGGGTGTATGGTAATATTTTGGTTACAAAAGGGTATACAATGATCTTTTATTTAGTTAATAGTATTTAATACTTCATAAAGGTGAAATTTTTTATGTATGATAATGTATTCATGGTTTACTTGTTTTTTTTAAAAAAAACTAATAGTTTAACATATTTGTGTATCCTTTACTCAGCTTTTTATGCTCATACCAAGTTTTTCTGAAATGTTTTTCATAGGAATTAATGATGATTATGGTCAAGGATGACATCATAAAAAAGTCATGATGTCTAAAATATAGAACTAGACATGACGCTTTTTTTCATGAGTTTTTATTTTTTTTAAATGGATACTAAGTAGGAGTGTCTACATGTATTATTCAAATTTTTATGTATATGTTATGAAATAATTATCTAAATATCTAAAATTTAAAAGACCCTCGATGTCAATTATTAACATAATTCAAGATGATGTCATGTTTTATTTTTGGGGCCTTATAGTTTGTATTAGAGATCGTTTTAGACATCTTTAGTAGTTAGAATATTATTTAATTAATGTCCATAAATTAATTTATGGTTAAATTAAAATGAAATAGAATTTATAGATAACCATTTTGCCTCTCCTATGATATTTCAATGTTCAAAATGGTTTTCCACATAGGAAATTGGGAAGCTATATTGGGAAGGCATATAGAGGAGAACAACCTTCCAAATCAACATCTTGAGATGGTTGGAATCAGTGTTGAATAGTTTGTTTGAATGATGGATCAGTGGAATCATGTGATAATTTGTGGTAGTGTTTATAGATGATATTTTGGTAAAATCTAAAATCTGGGAGGAACATGAAAGTCCAATAAGGATTTTTTTGAAAACCATAAAAGAAAATAAATCATATGGAATGTTTACTAAGTTTGAGTTTTTGTTGCAAAAAAATTATTTCATTTGTAACATTTTTTCTAAGGAATACATAATTTTTTTTCCTTATAAAACAATATTTATTGAATATTGTCCAAGACCCACAAATATAACTAAGATTCATAGTTCTCTTGAATTTTAGGGTTATTATCGTAGATTGATGATAATTTTTCATGGTTATTTAGCCAAATGACTATATTAACTCAAAAAGGTGTTATGTTCATTTGGAGAAAAGAATGTCATTCATGTTTTCAACAATTGAAAAGGAGATTGGTAAATTCTTTAGTTTTGGTAACACCGTCCAGAGATGGTGAATTTGTTATCTACAGTGATGCTTTGTTGAATGGACTTGGTTGTGTTCTAAATAAGAGTGATCAAGTAATTGTTTATGATTCACGACAGTTGAAACCACGTGATTTAAATTACCCTACACATGATTTAGAATGAACTGATGTTTTTTTACATTACAAATTTATAGGCATCATCTGAATGGATTAAAATGTGAAATATATACTGACCACAAATGTTTGAATAATATATTTACTTAGAAGGAATTAAACATGAACCAGAGGAGATGGCTATAATTAATTAAGCATTATGATTGCATATTCCATTACCATCCAGAAAAGGAAACTAAAGTGGGTGATTATTTGAGTCAAAAAAGTAATGATACGTTAACCATGTTACATTCTGAACAAGATCCATTGATTAATTAGTTGATGAAATTTTTCATAGAAGTTGGTGGTGTAGAAAATTACTCTGTTTTATCTTAGGTGTTAGTGAAATCATCACTATCAAATAGAATTAAGCAAGCCCAAAAGGAAGATAGTGAGTTGTAAAAGAAGAAGAATTGGTTCAGAAGGGTATGTTACCTTAGTTTAATATGGATAGATACTATGTTTTGAGGTTTGGAAAGAGATTTTCTATGCCTTTTTATTCAAATTTGAAGAAAGAGTTATTATTTAAAACTCATAGTTCTCTATTTTCAGTTCATCCTAGCAGTACTAAGACGTAAAAATATCATTGGAAGTATCACTGGTGGGATGAAATGAAAAGAGATATTACTAACTTTACTATGATGTGTTTGACTTTTCAACAGGTTAAAGCAAAGTGACAGTTACCGAAAGGGATTCTTCATTCATTACCAGTGACATAATAGAAATAAGATAATATATTCATGGACTTCGTTGTGGGATTACTAAAGAAATCTCATTGTAATAATGCAATATGGGTTATTGTTTATCGATTGAATAAATCTGCTCATTTACTTCCTATTCAAGATACTTTATCTCTAGATGAACATTCTTAGGTTTATATTAAAAAGATAGTCAGGTTGCATGGAGTTCCCCTCTCCATTGTATCAGATCGTGATCTCCAGTTTACTTCTAACCTTTAAAAAGGCCTTTATATGTCATTCGTTTCTGAATTAATTTTTTTTACATCTTTTCATCCTCAGTCAGAAGGGTATTCAGAATGAATAATTTATATTTTGAAAGATATGTTACATGCTTCTAATTGGTTTACCAGGGAAGTTAGTACTAACATATTTCTTTGGATAAATTTTCATATAATAACATTTTTCATTACAATATAAAAATTACTCTATTTGAGACATTATATGGAAAGCAGTGTTGAACTACATCTTTTTGGGACGAAGTCAGTGAAAGGAAACTGATTGGACCAGAATGGGTGGAAGTGATGGAAGAAACATTTCAATTTATTCTAAAAAACATGAGAGCAACTGAGAGCAGGCTGAAAAGTTATGAAGATAATCGGAGGAAGGATCTTTCTTTTGAGGTGGTTCATCAGGTCATTCTAAATGTTTCTCCCTGGAAAAGTGTGATGTGTTTTAGTAAGAAGGGAATGTTCATTCTGAGGTTCATTGGACCCTATGAAATCCTAGAGAATGTTGGATTAGTTTCCTACATAGTGGAATTACCTCCAATTTTATCCCAAGTATATAATTTTTTTCATGTTTTATGGTTGAGAAATTATATGGAAGATCCATCTCATGATTTTTGTCCAGAAGTAGTTTAGTTCGAAGACAATATTCCTTATGAGAAACAACCAGTTCAGATTCTTAACTGAAGAGAGAAAGTGTTGTTGAATAAGGTAATTGATCAGGGAAAGGTTTTTTGAAAAAACCATATAGTTGAAGAAGTAATGAGTGAATCTGAAAATGCTATAATAGATAAATACCCCAACTTATATGATATTTGAATAAAAATTGAGAGTACACATTTTCCAAAAGTAGAGAAGGATATAACATATCAGGTAAATAAAGAATAAAATAGTTTCATATTTATTAATATTTATGAATTAAATATTCATTTTACATTAAATGGGATTCTATGTTTTATGGCGTACCTGATACGCAACAACGTGTTTCTTTGAAATCTTACATTGCACACAATGTTGAGTGATACCAAAAAATAATATAATAATATCATTATTTTAAATGTTAGTTAATGGTTGTCCATTGTAATGGGGGGGAATTAATAGAAAAAACTTCAATATGATTATACATTTTTATTAAATGTTTTTACATTTATCCAATAAAATTTAAAGGCTTAAAATTTGAATGAATCCAATTTTAAGCACAAATACTCTAATATTCATTAAACAGTTGTTTTACCTACTTTTGAGGGAGAAGCCTTTTTAAGTCTATTTTTTGTCACTTTTATATGATCTATTTGAATAAAAAAACTTCTTTATAATTCAGACATCAAAATTTACTTTGGGTAAATTTTTTGTATTTTTCTGATAAGGTTCATTTTTGTATGAATAATGAAAGATGTTGTATTTTAATTCAAAAATTCCTTTTAATATAATTTTTTATTTGGTTATATTAACATTTTCATTGGTTTCAAAGTGTAATTTTATTATATTTTTACCATTTAATACAATGTTGGTCATTTTAAGTAATTTTACATTGAAATTGGATGTTAACAAGTGTCAATATTTTGATAATTATTATTTATTAAAATCACACTCTTTTTTTTACAACGGGAATTAATTTTAATGTAATTTCTGCCACTTATGTGTTTTTAATTTGGAAAATTTAATTTTATATTTGGAATCACGATGTACAATTTGTGTATATATGTAACTTTTATTTTTATAAATTTTGAAAATTTACTTCGGTAAATATTTTATTTACCATGGTTAAATGGTAAATCCGGTAAATAAGGGTAAACAACTATTATTATAATAGTATTAAATTTCCCTAACATGTATCTTAATTCTATCAATTGATACATTTCGAACCATGGTCATCCTTGGGTCAATTTTGTTACATCATGGAGCCACATGGTAGTGATAAAGACACATCATATTTAATAAATTAAAGTAAAGAAAAAAATGACTTAAACATATATATTTTAGTATATAAATTTTTACATGGGGTTATATAAGTTATATATTCTAATATAAATATTAATTATAAATATAAAAATATTTTATACATCATGCTATTTTTTTATAATTTTTAGACATCAAATAAAATAAATATTTATGAAACAATAATGATCTAGTGTTAACTCATTAATGAATTATTTAATGAAATAAGATTACAAAAATTAAAACAATATCCAAAAACCTATCCAATTATTATTGGATGATTTTATTTCTATCAAGTGTCATCTTATCTTTGACTTTAATGAGTGTTTGACCTTTTGAATCCAAAAATTCGTTAATAATAAAATAATAATTTCAAACATTCCTAAAGAGCCCCTCCCCCTTATAATAATCCATCATCTATAACCCATTATCACACCTCTCGAGCCCTTTGGATTTTCCAACATCTTCCCAATTAAGCTCCCTAAATCCTTCTCTTCCTCCTAGAAACCATACCTTAGGAAGAAATCAGTTCAAGCCAACTATTTGGTTCAAACTAAAGGGAGATACCCGAGTTAACGGCAACTTCATCTCTTAAGTTATTTTCTTTTATTTTACTTTCCAACCCCCTAAAATATATTTAGTCCATTATTTTATAAAAAATAGTAACCTAAATATACTATATTTTTTTATTAGATTTATTCAAAATATAGTTCCACACACCTCAATCTAATGGATACAAACATTATGTTTCTGTGGACGGTGAACTGCTGCCTCAAGAAACGATGATTGTTCAAATATCTCCAGTCGCCTCTCATGGTGTTCATTATGATGGAAAATTATTTATATATGATATAAATTATATTTATATTTTTTCTATTCTTCTTTATTTTTCATTTATATCATATCGTTATAGTTTCCATAATTTATAAATGTGATAATTTCATTTGAGGAAGTGCGGACTACTGCCCTCTCAAAGTCATATGACTCATTCATCCCATACATGGGACATATAAAGGATTGATTTAATGAAATTATATATATTATTATAGAAGAATTAAAATATATCTTTTTATCATTATATTTTCATTCCATTAAATATGATATATAAATGAAAGTAACGTTCAAGTGTAAGTATGAATTACCATCACCATGAACGGTGCATTTAATTTATTATCTCCAAATGTTATGTAATTTTATAAATACCTATATATACTAGATATATATTATATATATGATATCTAAATCATGAATATAATTTTGGAGACAATGGAATTTTGGCCACAGGGAGAACTTGTAATTATAAGAAGTTCATTTTTTACTCTAGTACCAAATATCGACAAAACGACCGTTATTAACTCAAATGATTATGTAATTTTTATAACGTGGTAATAAGTGATATGAAAGGAATAATAAACTTGAAAAATGTAATTAAACAAGTTAAGATTAATATTATTTTAATATTCATGAGATAAACTAACAAACGAGTCAAGTCGGACACGAGGTAAGGGACTTCGTCTCAATATCATTTAATTGAGGCATACTTTGATTTATACGTGAATTTTTTTATACAGTGTATGATAAACAACTTTGACTATTACATTCATTCAAAGGGAATTTTTTTCATCGAATTGTTTTACCAAATGAAAAAATGATTGTTTTTTAAATTTCAAGGTGACAAGGACCTCTCCGCCGCTGTAATCGTTATTTGGCTGCCTCTATAAGCCTTAATGTTTTTAAATAATGAAAATGAAACCCCATATTCTGATTTTTGGTGTTTTGGTATTGAAAATTGTTTTAGAAATGGATTAAATATTTAAAAATATTGAAATTTTTTCTTGTGATTGCAAATAAAATTTTATTATTGAAAAGTTTATATTTTCAATATTTTATGTGTTATGATTTTACATTCGTACTTGGACATTTGACAGGTGGTTACATGATAAAAAAATGATGAGTGGTTCCCTAATAAACTAGGATGATCGGTTATGTTATGACCTCCAATGTATTTGGTATGGAATTCGGCCGTATGGCTATTCCATTTAGTGATATGTGTGGAAGTTGGTCTTATGGTTATTCAATTTAAGTATGTTTATGTCTGAAGTTACCATTATTAGTTATATGTGCATTCTATGGGTTTTATGATAATATTTTGGTTACCAAATGGTAATAAATGATATTTTATTCAATGAAGATAATTTACTACTTCATTAAGGTGAATTATATTATTTATTTTAATGTATTCACGGTTTACTTGTTGTTTTGAGAAAAACTAACAGTTTTTATTCTTTTTGTATCCATTACTATGATTTTTTTCTCATCCCATGTTTTTCTTGAAATATTTTTCGCAGGGCATAAATATGAATAGCATAAAGTATGGGATCATAGAAAATTTATGTTGTCTAAAATATGGAACTAGACATGACTCTTTTTTTAAAGAGTTTTTAATTTATAAAAAAATGGATACTGAGTAGAGGTGTCTACATGTAATATTCAAATTGTTATGTATATGTTATTTCATAATTTTCTAAAGATATAATCATTAAAATATCCCCAATTTTTATTATTAACATAATTAAATATTATGTAATTTTTATGTGACATGTCCTTATAATAATTGTATCAATACATGTCTCCAATATTGATGTTGACCTAGTGATAATGGTAATTCAAATATTATTGGAACCGATCAAGAAGTGTATATATTATGGAAGATTAATTAGGTAATGTCATGTATCATTTTTCAGATGGAGAAACCTATTAAAAAAATAATATTATATGATTTTGGATCACTTTATGTGAAATATTCCCCCACTATTTAATGGGTCTACTAACCATATGGTGGATGAGAAATTTATTAAGTCATTGGAGAAGATATGTATGGAATTGGGTTTTGGTGAAAAGGTGAAGGATTCTCCATCATTGTATTATCAAAGTGGCGATACAGATCAATGGTGGTAGTTGATCTAGAATAATATGGAGGAAGATGAAATTTAACTCACTAAATGAAGAACATTGAAGGATGAATTATTTGAGAAATAATTCCCCAGTGAACAAAAAATGGAGATTAAGAAAAATTTCATTAGTTTAAAGAAAAAATAGGAAGAAGGTTTTTCTATTGTGTGAGGTACATTTACATGTTTTTTTCGGTATTCGTAGGATTTCATGATCAACACAGAGAACGAGATTGACCACTTCCTTGATGGTCTTAATCCAGTTATATAAAGGGAACTGGTGTCCTCATTTTTTCATAAATTGATGAAATAGTTTTACGCTCCATCAAGTCTAAGAAGGAATTTTATATAATAATTATATTCAAGGTAATCCAAGAAAATAATAGGTTTTAAATGCACCATGAAATAAAAAATGAGTCAAATTAGATGAAAATAAAAAACTATTTTCCATAATGTGTTACCTGTGGAAAGAATCAACTTGTTAAATTATTGAAATGATAGAGAGTTTGTTATATGTGTGGAGAAAAGATTCACCACGAAAAAATGAAAAGGGAATAAGAGAAAAAAATCTATGTTACAACTAAATGGAGATAGGGAACTATGAAAATGAATTTCCTAGGTATCAAGAGAATATACCTCATAAGAAGATAAGGGTTCTAGGTTAAACATATTTTATTAACACAACTATAGTGGAATGATTAATCTTACTATATATTTTGATCTATGAAATATATTGTAAAAATATTCATTGATGATTTTATAATCAAATGATTTATGAAATAGACCTATATTTTATTGCATTACTTATTAATTATTGATTATTTATCATATATCCAATGGTACTATGAAAATTTATTCATTAGTATGTTATTTTTTTATACAAAAACTTGGATGTGGGAAGGATAACTATTAAAATGTTCCAATTGTTAAGACAATTATGTTTCAATAATGAAATGGTTAGTTTAGATAATGTGAATCAACGAAGTGATTACTACCTCAGAAGTGAGTAATGATTTATTGACAATGTGGCATATGAAATCATGGATTTAGCTATCATTTTTATGGATATAAAATATATATCTAATAATCAATGTTCTATTAATGAAGTAAGAATATTTTATATTTAAAAATGATTTTATGGTAATAAAAGTATTTGAAATATTCCCCTAATTTGTATGTGATGATTAATTTCTACTTCATGTTATTTGAGAAGTTCATTTTTATAAATCAGTGCCCATAAATATAAACTAATGGATCATAATCAATTTGAAAAATTTCCATTTATGAAATGGTTTAATTTGAAATTTGGATGAGGTATTAGAGGATAAAATATTACTTCACCATAGGAAGAATCTTATTCTATGAAATAATATAGAAATAGATTAAGGATTAACTAATGTAAAATATTGTGAATAGTAAATAGATAAATTTATTACATATATTCTAACATAGTGATTGAATTCCTAACCTATAGACAAATTTTATTGAAAAAATTGTGTTCTGTTCTAATCATTTTGGTTGATATTAGTGAACATTTTCATAAGAGGGTTTTAAGGATTCTTGGAAATAAACAATATCTTAACATGTTCTATAGTAATCTCCATAGGCACTTGATTGTTAAATTTTTTTTATTTTTCCATGTTTCAATATTCCACCTATGTTCTCTTACTTTGAAACCTAGTTTCATAAACATTGTCCTTTCCATTGTAAATTATTAAGAGTACATGTTATTAAACAAATTCATGATGTGGGTTTTTAAAAAATTGATAATTATCAATTATTAATACCTTTATTACTAAGATCAAGTTTATCTTGAGACGATACAATTTATTAATATTTGGGAGAATGTAACACCCCATGACATTACAATATTTTCTATTTTAGAATAAATTTAATTTATTTTCTATTTTTAATTAATCAAAACAAAATTTTAAGATTATGTTACATTAAGCATAAATTTTTTCATTATCTACAATTAATATAGAGGATAGCAAGTATTATAATTAATAAAAACTCTTCTCAAAGTCTTACGTAATAAAGAAGATCATGTTTTACCGAAAAATATTTTATTACGAAAAAATTTATTATTTTATGTAATAACATATAACTAGAAATTAATTTTTTTTAAAGTAGTAACAAAAAATTTAAATTATATATTTTTTAGTAAAATATTATATTAATTAATTGTTTTCTAAATAAAAAAATAAACCACTTGAATATAAAAGATTTATTTTTATTTTCATTCTTATAAAGGTGTTTTCAACTAATAAATTAAATTATTTACTACTATTTATTAATATTTAATAATTTTTATATATTATATAGCTAAAAAATAATTTTTATACTCATCCACTTAATTTTATATATATAATATAAGAAACAATCCAATATTTCTTATAAAAATCAATAATTTTATAAATGAACATTTAGATCCTTTTAATTAGAAACATATTTAAATTATAAAAATTCAATTTATTTTAATTTACATGTCAAAAAAATTCATATTTTTATAATAAACATAAAAATTATCATAGAGTTAAATTTTTATATTTTTAACTAATGTTTCATTTTTTGATGAATTCATAAAAATGCTGAATTATAATTCAAAATTTTTTTCTCTCTAATTTATTTATATTTTTAAATCATCATCCTAATTGGTATTAATGTTATAATATAAAATTAAAAAAAATTACACAAATTTAGGTCATTAGAATAAATTTCACATTGGATTGGATATAAACACAAAGAAAACATTTGAATATTTTATTTTATAAAATTTCCTTATCGTCCAATCTCCATGATTAATTTTAAGTAATTCAAGAAAAATCCTTGATTATAATTTGTAACAAATTATTAAATATTTTGAATAATCATAATTTATAATTTTTTAAAAGGTAAAATTTGTTATTGACCAAAATGAAAAGTGAAAGTGATTGAAATTAATTACAGCGATAGAGAGAAAAATTAGATTAACAATGGATTAACAATATATGTAATTCCAATAATGAACTAAAAAATTTACAAAATAAATTTTAGGGAAATATATCTACCATTTTCTTCAATTTATCTTTTTTATGCCATTACTAAAGAAAATTTTTATGTAAAAAATTTGGGTGGAATTTCCTTTTAAAAACTTTACATAATTGCCACTACTCCTCTAGTTTAAAAAGGAACTCAACCCTACCATGTCCTAACAACACTAAATCTATTTGGATAACAAAAAATAATCTAAAAATAGATCCTAATGTACCCTCCCTAAAACTATAATTATCTTTATTGTGATTAATAAATACAAGGAATCCATTTGGTGAAAAAAATAATTTACTCGATGAAGAGTTAAGATCCATCAACAACATCCTTTGTTTTATTTTCATTATAAACCCCATAAAGTAATTATATTGCAGGATTATATAATAAACGTAGTATCCTAAATATACAATGATGACTTCATAATTATGGTTTTACCTACACTTACACACACTTCAAATTAATGGATAATGAACTTTCCACTATTGTGTAAGGATTACCACTACCTCACAAAACAATGTTGTTTACTTCTCTATTACCACATTTCATGGTAGAGATTTATGATTGAAAATATATTTTGATATGTAATATTTGATATTAATATTGTCTTGATACTTAATTAATTGATATATAACAGATTCCATCATGATATACATTTCTTATCAATAGGATAACATAGTTTGTGGAAGAGTGGACTACCACCTCCTTAAAATGATGTGATTATTTCTCATGATACATTGAATGTATAAAAGATGGTTTTAATTAAAGTTATATTTGAAAAAAAAATCTATAAGAAATTTTGGGATTATTTAACATTTCTTAAATATAATAATAAATTTTATATAATTCCATTTTCCCACACTAAAAGTTGATAATGTCAGTTGTGGATGTGTGGAATACCGCCCCCTCATAGAGATGTGATTCTTTTTACATCATAATAAATCTTTATAAAAGAATATATTATTAAATAACTTTATACTTTTCATATGGTGATCATTTTTTAATTATATTATGTCTTTTACCATCATCCCAATAATGATCATTGAAAAATTGTAATGTTACTCATGCCTAAAAACAACCTACCAACTCATTTATTGTAATATTAGTTCATTTTTCATAACCATATATCATTAGTCATTTAATAATTATAATTAATGTATAAATATTATAATTATATCATTTTTATTTTCCTAGATATGGTTATTTAAATGATTTATTGTTATATGTAAACCTACCAATTTTTTTTAGCACACAAGCCAAATTTTTCAAAACAACCTTCACAAACATCATTGTTTAAGTAGTTGTATAAAAAATTTAAATAAGTGGTGTAAATTTAATAATAAATAGGAAAAAGGTTATTAATCATGTAAATAATTAACATATGTTTATTATTCATGAATATCAAGACACATGTGACAATTTTGAATCATAGTAAGGGATTTTAAGTTTAATTTTCTTTCCATGAGGCACACACGATTTTCAGAACATATTAATTTTTTAAAGTTAATATAATAATATTTAACATGTTATATGTTTAACACCATTATTCTAATGATATTTTATGTTTCATTTAATGTTATTAATTCAATTGTATTATGATTCCAAATTTTTTAATGTGGTATGGGTCACTTTCGAATGTTTAATGATTATTTTACTTGTGAATTTTTAATTATTAATTCAATGGTATTTCAATATATCAACATAAAAAAATACATGTTGATAATTATCCCCCAATGGGGAATTATTTATAAATATTTATCTTATATTAAATAAAGATATTTGATAGGGAATGTTGTTCGTTGAATAAATTTATTAATCGATAAATGAGGAATGCTTTGAACATAGAAGATAGGGGTTGGGGACTATTTAATGTCAGCCCTACGAGTTGGGGACTAGTTAATGAAATACTCTTGATGCATAGAATGTCTCATGAGTTGAATCAGTTGGCCAAATCAGAATTTTTATAATCTGTCATGTCTTGACGGTATAATTATCTTATTCTTGGGAGACATTATGTTCAATAATTGAGCATTTCCTTTGTTGATAATTCAATTATTATTATTATTATCATTGAGATAAGACATTAAAATATATATGGATGAAAATTATTCTTAGTTTAATTATTAAATGGAATCTATTTAGTTTTATGATATTTTTAAATTGATTATCCCATATTTAGTTTATTTTAATAGAATTTCTTATTATTTATTTAGCATGCCATGTTTATTTACTCTCATTAATTCATTATTTCTTCAAAATTTCTAAAAAATACTATGAATTTAAGTCAAAAATTATTTTTTTCCATTCCACATACTATGAAAAATAAATATTTCAATAATATTTCATGGAATATATTCATTTAATTTTATTATATATCATGTTTTATTTTTTATTTCCATTTGTAATATAGATATCATATATTTCTTCTTGATTTCCAAAACTACTAAACTATATTTACCTTTGAATATAAAGATTATATCTATGAAGATATATTAAATTAATTCACCAGTTATAGTTTTAAGGTGTTGGGTTCTTATAAAATATAATTTGAAATTAATCTAACAGATGGGGTGAAGAAGTAGTTTTTTAAAGTGAAAGTGTTCAAAAGATTGATATTCTATTTTATCAAAAATTGATATGAAAATTATTCCAATAATTTTTTTTATTATAATAGATATATGATTTCTATAATGCAAATTTTTAAGAAAATTAAAATATAATTTATGATTATAAATTACCTAGATTAAAGTATAATTCTTAATTAATATTGAGTATTCTCACTATTGATCTAAGAAATGAATCTTCTTAGAAAAATAACAAAATAAATCATAAAAATTAAATCACATTATTCTTTATTAAAATTAGATTTTTTTTCCAAATAAAATTTTTAGTAGTGTGAAAATTTAGTTTTCGAACAACTGATCTATCAAAAGGTGAAAAAATACATTTACAATAATAAAATATTTTATGAATAAAATTTTATTTATTATTATACCATTTTAAAAAAAAATATAGTATGAATTTCAATAATTCATTTGATTATATTATACAAATATTTCATTAATAAAAGTCAAAAGTTATTGTTTGTTTTATTTTTTGGTATAAATCACTGTAGTGCACATTTTAATATTTTCTCAGAAAAAGATTACATTTATTTGAATGGTTTTAATTTTAGTTTTTAAATATTTTTTCAATAATGATTTAATTATATTTAATTATGCAATCGATAATTTCAAAATTTAGTTATTCCAGTTCGTACCCAATATTCAAAAGGCTGGGTAATAACACTATCATGAAAAGAAAAATATGTAATGGTTTGTTTATGACCAAAATCACATATCATTTACGCAATTGAAAATAGTGTTCCCCTAATAAAATATCAGGTTGTTTCATTTTCCCACCACTTTTACTAAATTGATTCATCCAAATTTGAACTATGTTATGGTAACTAGGGTTTTACTATTCAATATTTTTTTTTGAAATCCCGCATTGGAATAAGGTTCAATAATAAATCCATTTAATAAGAGAGGAATAAATTATGAAGGAAACCTACTATTACACATACTAGGATTAGATGTAGGAAAAAATTTACATGGAAGAGAAAACTAACAATCATGTTATGATGGAGGGTGATGTAGAACTTGGTCATTAAAAATGTATCCATGAAAAACCAATAATATGTAATGGTTTTAATGGCAATTGGTTTCTCAGAAATAAAACTAAATGAATAACGTTTTAATTTTACTTTTTAGTTTACATTAATTTTTCTCGAGTTAAAAATTTATTTAGCATCTATACATAGAAAACGTGGTGAAATACTTACTTAAAAATAATAATTTCATTATTTTACCCATTTAAACCCTAATATAATATTTTTCACCAAATAATGATTATCAATTTTCATGTAAGAATCCATAGAATAAACCTTTAAAGATTATAAAAATCAAAAAAATTAAATAAAATATATTCCTTATTTATATAGGAATTAACCATATCAAAAATTGTTATTATAGGAAAAGATGATTTCAAAAAAGAAAAAACCATTATATATAGAAAAACTACATCAATGTAAAAAATCAAAAAGTGACACCGAATGTTAATCATAGATTGTTCATAAAATAACTATCCTATAGAGTCATGTAAAATATTATTTTTCACAACTTTTCCCCAAGGTCCAATGCCATTACTACCCCAAGCCCGTCTTCCATAGGCCAGGTCCTCGCGACAAGCACTAACTAGGAATATCACAAAAAAGGGAAGGCATTACCTCTAAACTTGGACATATCCAAAAATATCAAACTACAGAAGGTAAAAAAAAATTAAAAAAAATTCTTTGAGACAAATACATAGAGTAAAGAATAATCCCAAAGTAAAATGGGCCAAGAATACAATCCCTATAACCACAAAGGGAAGTACAACTGCCACGGTCTGTCCCCTTGTGACCCTACCGAAAGGGTAGGTGAAGGGTACATGCCTATAGCCATAGAATTATTTTCGTTTATCCCATCTAACTATGCACCACCTGGTCCCAGACCCCCAAGGTCTCTATTGAAGAATTGATCACCTGAACAAGACACGACACATATGGGAAAAGCGTGTATAGGGGTGTGTAGAAAAATACTTATTAGGGACCCAAACAACAATGGAAACTCCACAAAGTAAGACCAAAAAGTAATACCACAATGTAAAGACAACTCACACCATGTATAGCTCAACGTATAGAAGGAAATATTTTCATTCATAATGTTGAATAATATTGTACTACTGAAAGACTCATCCTTGATGAGTGACTGTGTTTTACTCAATTATTATACCACTGGGGTCCGCTTAGATGTTGGACCATTGCGACCCACTGGGCTGTTGGACCACTGAGGTCTTCTCAGCTTTTGGACAACTAAGGTTCCCTCAGCTAATGGACCACTGAGGTTCACTTATCTATATTTCCACTGAGCTACGATGAGCTATAGGACCACTAAGGTCCAATCGGCTACCAGAACACTGATATCTTCTCATTATATCATTCTTGTCAAATCTAGTCGTAGGATTCCCTATTCCCATTGAACATGATATAGGTAGAATATACTATTTATTCCATCGGTCGTATCATGACTACCAAGAATGTTCTTATAGAGTATACCTAAAGGACCATCTCATCGTCATGGTCCCAATGCCATGTACGATGCATCAATCAGATGCATGTTCTGAAAGATAATGGAGTTTCAGTAAACAGGGACCACTTGCATTCGGGCCTTCTCTGACTTCATCGGACCAACCATCCAAGCCTGAGGGCCCCACATTACCTGACCCAGTTTGGAGGATGGAAAAAAACCCAGTTAGGTTTGGGCTGACCCAGTCCGTCCAGGCCCAGTGGCGAGGTCCATTGGGCCTTGCTGGACCAATCCCAGTTTGGACACTTGTCTAGCCTACTGGGTTTCCCCATGACCTGGTTCTCGTCTAGTCTGGTTTAACTTAGTCGGTCCGGTTCTTACCAGATAGTTCACCCAAAAGTCTACTTTACTCCATCTACCCTTCTCGCAGTGGCGTACCGGCTTGGGTCCAGCCCGAACGCTCACTGGCATCTGGTTCACATAGCCACACAACCTAGTGTGGTAGGATGCCTCCCTCTGCACGCGGTCCAGTATAGACCGTGTTCTAGTGCATTCCAAAATGTTCACATCAGTCTATTCCAACTGATGTGGTCCCCGACTGGTGTTGAGACCGTCCACCACTATATCCCCATGTGTCCACAGCCACTGCCACCATGGCACACCGCCAGGCCGTGTTACCTCCAACCCATGGTCGCCGTTGTAGATCTCCTCTGTGGAACACCAGACATACTCAGGTGGTCTGTTTCCCATTATTTTAATGATTCTGGAATTTTTGGGACATCAATTTCATGTACTCCTTTTCATTTTTCTGTCTCTCTATGGTTCCAGACTCATTTGGAATCCCCCCGATAATGATCTGACACTACCTCATGGGTCCATCGGTGAAGAACAAGGAGCGAGGGGGGATCAAGGAGAATGTCCAATTAACAAACTGACCTTTATTGGTGTTGGCTTGAAATTTTTGATTTCAACATGATTTTGAAGCATTAATATAAATACTTAAGATTTGATCGCCATATCGAGCCCCACAATAAATATATTCCAATCCTGTAAGGAGAATCCATCCGTAGAAAACATGCTAGAGAGTTCAAACATGTTCTAAATTAAGAGGGAATAATGAGGAAAAAGTAATCTATAAGATTTAAATGCCTACCTAGGAAAAGGATATCATCAGAGGATGTTTTCTCATCACCAAACATCGATCTCCAGTTCTGATTCTCTCTCTAAGGGCATTGTTTCCACATTCTGATTCGTCGGTGTTCGTCATTGGAGTGGTTTACTTCATCATTTATTAGAATAATTCTAGGGTTTCTATTCAACCATAAATACATGTTTACTTAAATAAGGAATACACATTGCGCATTGTAGAATATCCATGATGATTCATTACTGAGGCTCATTAATGGTTTTAGTGTCGCCTTATCTTTTTACATTAGAATAGAAGAATCATTGCATATGATGAAGAGAAGATAATAAAATAATTTTTTTATGTTATTTTATTTTTATTCTCAGTTTTCTAAAAACTATATTTTCTATTCAACCCACATCAGTCAATGTTTTGCCCTTCTGAGGTGAATCTCAATGCTCTGAGTTCAATAGTGCCCTCAGATTTTTGATCCAGGCACTAGTTTAAAAGTTTGAAAAAACCAACTGACATGATTAATAAATGAACTTTAAAAAATTTTCATATATTATTTCCAACCACTCCAGGACTCTAAATAATTTTTCATATAATATCATGTTCTCAAAATAATCCCATTTATTTTTAGAAAATTTGACATGGAATTCTTAGGTATTACATTCTCCCCACCTTAGGGATTTAGATACCCAAAATACAAACAATGGATAATTAAACAAATGATGGTAATAATCACGGATCATATACTACCACTCCCAAATTCACTCTTGGATATTCTTATGCACCCAATGAACACATACAAGATGAATCGACCATCCCTAAAGGATCATATCTTATCGATCCTCTCTCTCCACCGGGTACTCCATGAATTTCACCACATCATCAATCTCCATCTTTATGTGGTTGATGATGTTAGAAGGGCCATGAAAATATCTCCTCATCTGGAATACATCGAGAATGTAGTTCCCCTTCTCTAACTGTGATAATAGAGCCAACTGGTACACCACCTCACCTAGTCTGCACAGTATCAGGAAAAGTCTGATGAACCTCGGAGATAACATGCCTCCAATGCCAAATATAAGTATCCCTCATTGAGGATAGACATGTAAGAATATGTGGTCCCCCTACTCTAAATTCAAGTGTCTCTATTTACAATCATCATAGGACTTTTTCCTCTCTTTTTAGTCTTTGTCTTCTATTGGATGACCTGAACGTTCTTAGTGGTAGCATATACCGTCTATAAACCCATTAGTGCTAACCCCTCCCCCCCCCCCAGGTCTTTTCAGCATTAATATGATTATCATATTCATCCATAAAGTTCATGAAATGGTTCAATACTGAGTGAGAAGTTGAAGGTGTTGTTTTACTCACACTCCACCAGTGGTAGGTGGTCATCCTAACTGTGAAAAAAATCAAGAATGAAAGCACAGAGCATGTACTCCAAGGTCTGTATGGTCTGTTCCATCTGACCATCCATCTATTGCTGAATGGCTGTGCTCAAGAGCAACTAAGTCCCAAACGCCTCCTGCAATCCCTTCCACAAATGGGATTTAAATCATGAATCAATATCTGAGACAATCATATATGGTAATCCATTGAGTCAAACAATCTCTTTCACTTAGAGGCATATAAAGTTCTCTAATTTAATGTATTCTCGATTAGGTAGGAAGTGGGACAACTTAGTGAGTCGGTCTACAATCTCCAAGATGGTATCATAACCCATGGATGTATGGGGTAAGCCGCCAATGAAGTTCATTGATATCTCATGCCACTTCCAATTCAGCACCTCGAGGGGTTGTGTAAAACCTACTAGAAACAGGTGCTCAGCCATCACTTGATGAAAAGTGAGGCTTCTTGAGACCAACTCTGCCACTACCTTCTATATGCCCAGCCACCAGTAATGACGTTGGAAGTCATGGTACACCTTCTCCACACGTTGGTGTACCACCAAATGGGATGTATGTAACTCTATCAACACTTCCTCCCACAATTCCATTGTAACTATGGAGCATCATTTGAAAATGATAACATTCTACCAACCATTACAATATCCATTAGGGTCACTCCCTATGGACATCTGGGTATGTGTAGTCTCGCACCTGGAATCTCTGAGTTATGCCTCCCTGAATTATTGTATGTCTAGAGGGGCAACATCCAATGAATGAAGAAATGTTTCCTCCTCTCTATCCCTTAAGGATATCAATAGATAAGACAATTTCAATGAAGCCTCTTTCATTAGATATGAACTCGATCTCTTATTGAGAGTACCCGCCACCTTGTTTCCCTACCCAGAAGTATAGACTATCCTCGATCAAATAGTCCTAGATAAACTCTAGCCAATTTCACTATCTCAGATTTAGATTATTCTTAGGAAATATATATATGAGACTTCTCTGGTCATAGTATATGATGAATCGATTGCCTATAAGGTAGTGTCAACACATCTTTAGTGTGAAGACTATCGCTAAAAACTAAATGTCATGATTCTCATAGTTCATCTAATGTGGTATCTATTTTCATGAACCATAAGAATTCACTAATTGGACCTTCATCATGACACAACCATTCCTGGTTCTTTATGTGTCACATAAAACCATGTAGTATGTACACTCCTCTAGAAGCATGAAGGTAAGAGAACTCGTCATGCTCTTCTTTATTTGTTGAATGTTGTGATGGCATCTCTCTATCCACAATAAGGGTTTTATATTCTTCATTAATTTCTTCATCGGTGCTTTCATTCTGGAGAATTCAGGTACAAACGCCTGATAGTACCCAGCCATCCCATGGAATCTCTACACCTCAGTAACACCCATGGGTGGCTCCCAAGAAATATCTACCTTAGTCTTTGTTGGATACACTGGAACCCCAGCCTATGGGATGACATTTTCTAGGATATGTTCCTTTTGTATCAAGAACTCAAACTTCAAGAACATACTATAATGTTGGGGATCTCAAAGTGTGTCTAGAAGCCTCCTCAGGAGTATCGCATGCTCCTCCTTGGATGATTATCATAATAAGATGTCAAAAATGAAGACAACTAAAAATAATTCTACGTATGGATAAAATATCTTGCCCATTAGTCCCATGAACAATGTTAGGGAAATCGTCAATGAAAATGGAATCACTAAGTACTCTTAGTGGTTGTAGCTACATCTGAAATCCATTTTCAAGATGTCCACATATTATACTCAAAGCTATTGATAGCTGAATCAAAGGTATATATTCGATAACCATCTTGATCTCTAAAGCTGATAAAAAATATCATAAATCTATGGTAGATTATACTTGTTCATCACAATCACCTAGTTCATGTGATGGATTTCCATGCATAAACACAAGATTCTATCTTCCTTCTTGGAAAACAATATTGGGGTTACCAATGGTGAAACCATGGGCATAATGATCCCCTTCAAATTCAAGTCCACCAATTGTACCCTCTGATCCGAGAGGTCTGCAGGATCTATTCAATATGTATGTGTAGATATCAGTGTCATTTTAAGGGACAAATCAATGTAGAAGTAAACCTATATATGAGGATCTAGTCTTGGAACATCCGCTAGAAAGGTGTCCTTGTAATCTTTTTACTACTTTTGGAAATGGTGGACTCGTCTCATCCACTACATCAAGGTTCATGAGATATTACTAATGATGGATTGGTAGAACCGTCCTATGTGCGAGTCCATCAGGTGCTTCTCCATTTTACTTCTCACCCACATAGAAAAACTGGTTCCCATCTCCACAGACACACTATATTGTGCATCTAAAATAGTCGATCTGAGCCTGAACAGTTGATAGCCATTCCATACCCAGAATGACATTGTATGGCCTCAACAATGATATTCGGAGCTCACAAACAATTATCAAACCTCCAAGAGTAAGTTCACACTGTCATAACAAGTGTGTGATCATCAATTACCCTCTCGTAGGAGTCTCTAATCATTAGGATCAAGCCAACAACTCAATCAGAATCTCCAACCTCGGAACAAGGTTCACGACAAGGAAAGAGTGACTAGAACCTGTGTCTTTAATAACTATATATAAAGTGGATATACCTAGATCATACCATATATATTCTCTAGGACATCGAGACTATATGCCTCAGTTTCCTAAAGATGAACCCGCCCATGTCCACATACTCCTGGAGCATGAGGTGGACCACCTGGTGGTGGTGGTGGGAGTAACTCGTACCTATTCCCAAATCCTTCTTCTCGTCCCACTCATTTTCCACATATGACTCATGGAGGCCCACCATGTTCCTATCTCTGCAAATGCTTTGGTGGTCTCATGATTGATTGTTGGTTCTCTGTGCGGTGAGTCGGGCAGTCTCGAGCCATGTGTCCCTACCTACTGCATGTGTAGCAAGCTTTGCTCCTCCGATGAATCTGTCAAAATTGGGAGCCTTGTACTTCTGACCAAGATTCATGGGGTCATCCTCCAAATGGTCATTCCATTTTGGGACTCTACGTCATCGACTACCTTCCATTGATTACTCATCCACCTATCACCAGGTGTTAGCTCCCATAATTGGTGCATTAACTATGAGGAAGATATCCACTTGAAGCTATTTCTCCATCACCCCATCCTACATAGGGATGATAAGTGAAATCATTTATTCCTTAATATCCTGTCAGTGTCCCTACTCAAAGGTATGGGCCCAGAAGGAAAGGTCACATACCATATCAACAGAGTAACGAGAGAGGTCAGTGAACATCACAGAGTATTCATCCACTATTATGTCTCCCTACTATAGGTAAGGTAACTCTTATATGTGAACTGAGTTCATGGTCATAAGAATAAATCCTCATTGAAAAGTCGATCAATGTCACACCAGGTGATAGTCGCCTCCTCATGCATCTAGATCGTCAAAATCCACCATCTCCCAACCGAGACCTGCAGAAGGCTCGCAGTTAGAACTGTCATCTAGCTAAGTGGAATCCTATCTAATAGAAAGACTCACTTCACCACCTCCATCCAATCCTCATCAACCTAAAGATCTATCTCTCCCCAAAACCTTGGAGGTCTATATATCTGAAACTTATTTGAGGCATTGAGCCTACGTGGGTCCTCTATCTATAGTGTCAGTAGTAACAACTGACCAATGGGTGGTGGTAAATCTATGAAACTGCTTGAATTTTCCATCTCAGTCAATGGTCCCTCTACCGAATCCTCATTACTCCGTGGACCATCCTTGTGGTCATGCTCTAGAATCTGGGTTGGCTATCTTCATGGAGGCATCTTGAAAGATAACATGATAAATAACTATTAAAAGATTATAAATGGTTAGCTACATTTGAATCAGAAAGATCATGATAAAACATTAAAAGACACATGAAATTTTTTTTCTCATGTACTGAGTCAGAAATAAGAATTTAGGGTCCTATTCTATGGATACAGCGGTCACCACACCAACACTGGACTCCCTGGCTGGAAATCTGAACTCAAAACACTTAAAATTGTTTCCTTATAAAAATTTATAAACTCTTAGTTATTTGGGTAGAACTGACCACCCATTAATACCACATTTTCACAACCCATACCCAAGGTCTTGTTCTATGACAACCCTATGCCCGGCTTGTATAGGCTAGGGGATGGTGACTATCACTGAGTAGTAATTTCCCAAAAAAGGGAAGGCATTTCCATTAAACCTGTACAGACACAAACAAAGGTCATAGTATGGAATGTAAACAAAAAAATAAACGATAACTATCCATGAAAAAACTACTGAGAGTACAGTACAAATTGAAAGTACAAAGGTTTCCGAATAAAATCCCAAAACCAAAAAGGAATGTACTACTACCACAATATGTCCACTCAAGACCATAATTTAAGGGTAGGTGAAGGGAATCTACCTGTATCGGTAGAATAAAGAATCTATGTCTCATCTCACTGATCACCACCTAGTCATTGACCCCCAATGTCTCCTTCAAATAGTCGATAAACTATGTGAGACATGAAAGAGGCGGGTCGAAGCTCGTGTAGGGGTTAGTAACACAATAATCATAAGGGACCCCAAACCCAAAAGGAAACACCACACAAAAATACCACAAAGAATGTCTACAAATCAAAGACAATTCAAACCTGGTTTAACTCAAATGATAGAATGTGATATTATCATTTCTAAAGAAAAATCATCTTGTAATGCTGATGAAATCATCCCTGATAAGTCACTAAGGTTTTCTTGGCTACTGGACCACGTTGGTCCGTTGGGCTATTGGACCACTAAAGTCTGATGGCCTATTGGACAACTAAGGTATGATCAACTAATAGACAACTAATGTCTTCTAGGCTACATAACCAGAAAGGTTAACTCAACTAATATAAATCTGAGGACTTCTATGCTACTGGACAACTGAGGAATTCTCGTAATATCATTCATGTCACAACTAGCTGTAGGATTCCTGCTCTCTAGTGAACTTCATTCTGAGGGAGTATAAAAATACATCAATTTGATGTATCTCAATTACCACGAAAACTCATTTAGATAATTCCGAAAATACCATGTTTTCGTAAGGGTCTTAACGCCATAGATAATACTTCAATAGGACACCTAGCCTTAAAGATATTGTCATTTTAGTAAATAGGGGCCGATTACGTTTGGGACCAGTACGACATGGTCTGACCGACCTGACCAACACAACCTGGGGGTCCCGAATGACCTAACATGATTAGATCAGGGATGAATTGGTATGGGGTGGCCCAATTTTCTAGCCCATTAGGCTTTGATGGACCCGGACCAATTCGGTCGTGTGTCCATCCCACCGGGTCGCCAATAGAACATGTTCTCATCTGGTCTGGTCCGACTTATTCAAAGGAGTTCTAACAAGTTGGGATGACGAGCTGCCCGGTTTCACATCCAGGCCAGCCCAAAATTTGGGGTGTTGTCTCTTCCCAAGATCGGGTCACCCATCTTCCAAGTTTACTCCATCAGTCTGCCTCACATCGGTAGGCTAGCTTGCGTATAGTTCGGACGCCCACTGGCATCTAGTTCCCACAACCACTCGACCGATTGAGGCCATCCACCTACCTCCTCTTGTGGTCTAGTGTGGACTGAGTTCTAGTGCACACACTAGTCCAACCTTTGGGACACTCCACCTAGCGCGGTGCCCGACCAGTGCCGCCACCATACGTCGACGTGGCCCTTGGTTACTGTGGTCCATCATATATGCTCCAGTGGTCCATTTTCCAATCCTTCTACACTTCTGGTCTTCTTGGGGCATCACCATCACACCCCCTTTCTCTTCTTCATTTTTCCATCGCTTCGAGGTTTCAGACTCTTTTTGAATCCCCCTGACAATGGTCTGACGTGACCTCAGGGGCTATCATTGACGAACAAAGAGATACAGGGGGATCACAGAGAACATACAATGAAAAAACAGGTTGTTGTTCATGTAGGACTGGAAATAATCATGTTAAAAGTATAAAGAAGCATAAATATAAATCACTAAAATTTAATCCCCATAACCAATCCCCTAATAAATATTTCCCAATCTCACAAGGAGAATACATCCATAGATCAACATGTTATAGAGTTGACCTTTGTTATTTATTTAGAGGGGAGAGTGGCGGAAAAGAAATATCCAAGATTTAAACCCCTACATTGGAAAAGAAGATCAGTCACTGGTGATTAACCGTCATCATCTGTCAATCACTTGTTCAAATTCACTCTCCAAGGGTATCGTCACATCTTTTTAATTTTTTATAGTTCATTGTTGAAGTGGTTTTCTTCACAATTCATCAGGAGAATTCTGGGCGTTTTTTTCAACCATGAATCTCTTTTTAATTAAAGAAGGAAGACACAATGTGCATTGTAGCTTCACCATGTTGATTCATTAATGAATATCATTAATGTATTTATTATCTACTCATCATTTTTTCGCAATTCTAGTGAGTTGTTATGTAATGATGATGTGAATGTAATAAATATCATTTTTATGTTATTTTATTTTTCTTCTCAGATCCTAGAAACTATTGTTTTCGGTTGACCCATTACGGTCGATGTTAGGCACTTCCTATGTGAATCCAGATGCTCTGAGTTGAATAGTGCCCTTAGATTTATTATCCAGACACTAGATTAAAATTTAGAAAAATATTGGTAGCACAAATATTTAATGAACTTTACAAATTGATCAAAATTACATTCTGTCCACTCCATGCCTCAGAATCACAAGCCTTATTAGAGCCTAATAAAAATAAAATCCCATTTTATTTTCAATAAAATTACCCAAAATTTAGTTTTATTACATTATTGACTAATATTTTAGTGAAAAAAACAAAAAAAATATCATATAGGCTTCCAAAATATGTTTTAATAATTATCTCCAAATAACTTCAATTACTCTTGAATTCTCATACCAAAAATTAATTTCCCTGATAATCATCAAGATAAACTATCAATTTCATAAAAATAACCGGAATCCCAATACATAAACAATAAAATCATGTTTTCCATTAAATTCTCAATTCAAAAAATATCCCTCAATCAAAAAACCCTAATATTCTATTTACCTTAGGATTCTTAAATTATTGAACGTCTTTTGAAATAACATAAATCACTTAATCACCAACTCAGTTCTCAATTTTTGGTTATCTATAAAGAATATTTTCCTAAAATAATAATATTATTTATCAACTAATTAATTTAACTAAAAAGAAGACGTCATATTAACCAGTACATCACATATTCCAGTGGTAGTTGGCTCTCCATTATCTCCCTTCGATTGTGGGTACAAATCATGCAGCCTTTCTTCACATGATGGGTTTTTAGACATTCTGTGTTTTTTAGTTTCCTAAAACTATATAAATATAATAATTATAAAACATAAAAAATTGATAATAATATTTCATAATATCCTCCCATTTTTATCCTCAATTTTTTCTCATAAATTCATTATGCATCCCAAAAAGTAATAACCCATACCTCTCTGAAAAATGAATGTCATCAGAAATATGATTAGTTACAATAAAATCTCCATAAGGTTTGTCTAATACATTGATAATATGAAATACATATCATGGTATCAAAGAATCTTATGACAACTTTTGATCAAATAACACAATCTCCATTTTTTCTAAAAACTCATTTGATACCACCTATATGTAATTAGCCTTAATCATTAAATATTGAATGTTTTTGAACTAGATGAAAAATTAGATGATATTTTTAATTTACAGTTTTAGATAATTAGTTAAAAATATTTCAATGTGAACCCATACATTACATGTGGACACATTTACTCAGTATAAATTTTTTCATGTAAAAAAATATTCTAAAATAAATACTTGTCTATTTCCATGATATGAAATCAAAATTTTTATCATGTCCTCATCCTTGTCCCTAATCACTTTATAACCCTCTGAAAAAAATTTAAAAACTTCGGATTAGAAAAAAACTCACAATATGAAATATTAATAAGTAAACCCATTTTTCCCATGAAAAACATGTAACCCATTTAATGTTATTTGATATAATGAAAAAATATTTTTTCATTTGAAATAAATTATTTTTCTAAAATAAATCCCTTCAATCCCATAGATTGAATTCTAAAACCCTTTTTTGTTAACATAGAAAATCATATTCATAAAGCCATTTCAAAATCATTTTTATTGGAATAACCATATAGATTACTATCATTATAATCACTACCCAATTAGTTAGAGATCTACAATGTGAATCACCCATTGTATAATCTATATCGGGCACAACTATGAGCTATAATGGATACCAAATATTATTATAAGCTATATTGGGCTCACCCATTTAATATAATTATCAGGTACAATACCATGAATAATTAAATTGAAAATTCATTTAATCCCATGTATAAAATATTTTTTGATATCAAAATACCCATTTCTTCTAAAAATTAATTTTTATAAATTAAAAAAACACAAAAATAATGATACTATATTATTTAAAAAGAAATATGAAAATTTATAAATGGAACATGAAAACAATAATAAATCAAAAACATATAATATTACATTATACAATAAATGTTAAAAACCATTCACTTTGACTTATGTAAAAATAAACATTAAAAGAATAATAAAAAAATAAATTCATTTATTTAAACCGTATAAAAGATTATATTTTGAAAACATAAGAGAGTTATTAGAAAATAAAAATTTTAAAAAATAATTTTACGTATAATTAAAATCATTAAATTAATTATAAAATTATATACCTAAAGGAGAATGATTGAAAAAATAAATCATTATAACATTTAAATTGTGGTTTTTAAGTTAATGATTCACTTAAATTGGGTCTGATTCATAATGTATGATTTTAATATTCTTAATAATAAAACTACGTTATTTATTTAACATTTATAATTTTTTTAATGTTTATTATTCCTTCTATATAATGTTTTAACATGTCATAACAATCACTATATTATTTATGTTAATGTATGATGTTTTGACGAATTTTTTCATTATCTCCAAAATGTCTTCGATCATTTGAATATAGTAACGGTGTTCATTATTAAATTATATCTAGAATAATATTAATTATATTTATATCATTTTTATACACAAATTATTCTTTTCAACCATAAACTATGTATGGTATGAAAAAATAAGTACATTATATGTTTGTAGTGGTAGGTTGTACGTTACCATGAGAAACATATATATTTTTCAATGACCATTAATGAAATAATATATGTATCAATTCATCTATCTAGAATCATAATAGTATCATGATTATCATACAAATCATTTAAATAAACTTATATATGATCCATGTGATGTGGTTATGAAAAATGAATCGCATCGCATCGTGGAGGTGATAATTCACATGAACACAAGAAAAACGTTATCATTTTTATGTTCATGGAAATTTTTGAAGAGAAATGATTCATTAAAATTTAATTATTATAATTATTTCATGAATATCAAATATAAATGATAACTCCATCATTATGACCAGTCCTTATTATTCATGTTTGTGATTCACATACATTTTATACCCAGTTAGTATTCCTATTGTCTAACATTTTTCACCTTATTCCATTTTTATTCCCTACCATGGCTTCATAGGTCACTCCATTATTATGTATGCCTCAAGTTATCCCATGTATTTTTAAAATCCATGAATTTCAAAATAATTTTTATTATGTTTAAAATATTTTTTTTCATCCCATGTTCATGATGTTATTATATGTACGTAATTTATAAATAAACTATAATTCTTGATCTTTTAGGATGAATTATGAGTAATTTTATAAAATAAATATTGAATTATTGTATAATAAAAAACATGGTTGTTATAATAAATGTCTAAATAAATAAATAATATATAAATAATTAATGATTATTATGAAACTACTCTAATAACTCTTAATTTTTTTAATCCTTGTGGAAGAACTTATAGGGAAATATCAAATTATATATTTTTTATAATATATGATTAATTAATTTTGTACACAAAAAGAACATTATGAACCACAAAATTAAATAAAATATTAATTTGATATTAGAACACTAGAAAAAATTAAAAATCATCATATGATGAATTATATATAATTTATGATGATAAAGAATCACCATCTAGTGAACTTATTATTATTTTTTAATTTTAAATTTCTATATAATATCGCCACTATAACATATAAATAAAGTGTATATTTCCTTCTGTAATGATCCATAAATACACCACAAACCTCAAAGTGATAACATAGGAATTTATGAGAACTATTGTGGAATATACTAATTCATTTATTATTCATCCATGATATCCATGATATTTATATAAAAGGAATCTCCTAGATCTATCTATCACTAAGATGGTAAGTAGAGGACGGTCAAAATCTATTCTAGAGTGATTGTTTGTAAATAAAATTTATAGGGATTGAGAGGATTCTCTGGATATCTTTCTGGTTATTCAAAACCAATAGATATAGTTTATGTTTCAAATAATAATATTTTATAAAAATTATCCAAGCGTTAAAAAACAATATTTTCACATGAACCAATATTATTTCATTACTCCCCAAAAAACCCAATATTGATAATAATATTATTATTTCATGATGGTTTCAAAACTAAAATACTAATTAAATATAATTTCTTTTATAAATTGTTTTCTATTAATGCTAATACTATTTACTATATTATATTTCTCACCAGATGTTTAAAAATGGTTTTCCATTCCTCCATGATATTTATTAGTTATTAAATGTGGATCATATTATTTAATAAATAAATTTCAATACATTATTCAGCTATATATTAATAAATATTGTTTTTAATAAAATCATATTAAATATCATGTAAATTTTATGCTCAAAATTAATTTCTTAGATTGATAGTGTTTAAATATGATAGATGAATCGAACATGAAAAATTATTACATAATGTATCAGAATAATATATATTCAACATTATAAATAATAAAAAATATTTTGTATTTAACTAAGGATCTGGTTAAAATTATTGTTTGACTCTTTAGGTCTTTTTCTCATTGTCACATATTATATCTAGTTAATCTATAATTTAATATTCTAGAAAAATTCCAAGGAACCCATAAATGAACATTATAATGTAAAAATGACATAAAAATATTTTAAATTTTAACTCATTAATAAAATATATTTATCATGATATCTCAAATCAAGTTGGATTAATGGTGGTATCATCATCTTCTGTGCTCGATATATCTTTCTTTGAATTTACGGAAATGAAATATCCACAAAAATAGAGTAGAAAAAATCATTGTAGATATATTATTATAATAAAATATATTGAGATGTAAACATCCATTATATGAGATAAGGTAAAAAATATATTGTTGATTTAATGATTAATGTAATAACAATAGGGGCACACACAATGTATCCCAATTTATCACCAACATACGTCATCATGTTTTTTTCAATACATATAATTACATAGATGGTAATATCTATTAATAATTATAATAATGTGAGAGGTTTAATAAACACATTTTTGTAAAGTAAGATCACACTATATATATGAAATTAGATTTCATATAGGTATATAATTTACTCAAAATCGTTTACATTAAAAATGATGAATTAATTAAATCTAGAAGAGGTATCTTAATGTCCTATGAAAATTTTTCCGAAATAATATATATCTGTTAATTATAGAAAAATGATATAATTCATCTGTATAACATATAAATTTTTGGAATATTTCATGGTACATTAAGGTTCTGATTATAGTGGGTAACTACTATAACATTTAGTTGAAATAGTTACTCTTAAAACCTTATCACCTACCACGTAATGAAAAAGAAAAATAATGATGTGATAATTCTTTTATTCATATTAGAAATAATTAATATTTTTATAATATTGTAAGTAGAAGTTGATTATATGGAACCAAATATAAAACTACGATTATGGATCAAATTTTGGATAAATCAAAATTAATTTTTTATTTTTATTTTTTTCATTTTAATTTATTAATGATTGAATGAAGGAAAAAAAGTGGATGGGTGTGAAGGAATAAAAATAAATGTAACATGAATGTATAATTGAAAACAGAATGAGGTTATGAGGAAAAGAGATACTTCCTGAAGAAGTACCATGAATAAACCATCACTACCTATTTACTAGTTTTATACATACTCAAAGAAAAAAGAATAGAATCTTTGTTGTTGTATTCCAAATCCCTATTCAAAAATTGAAATGTAAATACAATTTATAAGAACCATACTCATCCAACTCATCCATAATTATAAATATAGTGGGATACTAAAAATATAGCACTCATACACAACATTTCTAGAATGTGATTTCACCCATTCTATACAAAAAATACCTCCATATTATACCATGATCATGAAGTGCATGAGCATATATGGAGGAAGGATAATATGTTAATTACTAGAAAAATTTAGTGAGGAAAACATCACTAATCACTACATTTGATTAGCCATTTAATGACATAATGATAAGAAGAGATATTAAAAATGAGTAATTAATGAAAAAAAATCATCAATATATTATTAACTAATAAAATACCTATGGATATTTCTTAACCATCATGAACTTTTGATAATATACTGTAGATATAATAAAAATAGATCTATGGAATACCTTAATAAGATACTGAAGAGATTCAGTATGGAACAATCCAAGAGGGGATTTTTTCTAGTGTCACTTGGAATTCATCTTTCTAGGAAAATGTGTCCTCAGACACATGAGGAATGATAGATAATGTCAAGGACTCTCTATGTATCAATGATTGGGTAAGTCATGTATGTCGTGATATGTACTAGGTAGTATTTCACCTACACATTGAATGTGGTAGGAAGATATCATGATGGCCAATGTGACCCCATTTTATGGAAATGAAGACTATCTTAAATTATATGAGGCTTACTATGGATATGTTCTTGTTTTATGGAGGAGATGAAAAACTAGGAATTAGATGATATGCATATTCTAGTTTCCAGACTAATAAAGAGGGAAAGAAGTTGCAAACGGTATATATATTAAATTAAAATGGAGGTGATGTGAGCTGGAAGAGCTCAAAGCAGAGTGTGGTAGAAGATTATATAATAGAGTATGAGTATATTGTAACTTATAAGGAATATAAAGAAGCACTATGGATGTGAATCCTCGACTTGGAGCAAGATGTGATACATATAAGTAAAGATCCCATCACACTATAATGTGATAAAACTGCAATGATGGATCTTGCAAAAGACACAAGGTCAAATCAATGGAAGAAACACATACTTCGGAAGTATCATCTCTTGGGGGATTGTCCTCATAGAGGTGAATTTGTAGTGATCAGTATTTACACAAAAGAAAGCATGCAAGAAACATTTACTAGAGACTTGAATCAGGAGAAACATGATCACCATGTGAGGTCTAGAAGATAGAAAGTTGTATGTAGTTTTCTAGAGTCAAAGCTGGAGTTTGTGAGAGTTGGTTTCTTAGAACCAACTGGTTTTACATTGATTACATGGATATATAATTTATTTAAATATTAAACATCTTATTACATATTTTTCATTGTTCTGCATGACTATGATGTAATAATGTCCTAGAGTATTGTTTGTATTGATAAGGTCATTGAATTTCCCCACTATGATGAGAACCATGAAATTATATAACAATACTAATAAATATAGTTCTATGGTTGGATGAGATGCTATGTTGGGGCACATAACATGGTGACCGTTAGGATAAAGTACTCATATGTAGAAGAGACTTCCTCTCATGATGTTCTCACTTGGTAATCTCTAAGATAAGAGATTATGAGAATAGACCCACTAGTAGGTATTCCACATGTTTTAGTGTCATTGAATATGTCTATTTGAGAACATGTATAATGATCCTTAGAAATTATTATTATCGTTAATACATGTCATGACTCGCACACTTTAATTTACTGATGAAAATCTTCACGTAGATAGTTGGAGGGAAATAGGGTACATTGGGTGCGTCAAAAGTTTCATTTTATTAATGGATAAGTTGAGGAATTAATTTTCCCTTTTATTTATTGATGTTGATAACTCAGTCCTATGTTTTAAATAGAACATTTGCACAAAATTCAATGGCCATAGTTTAACAACGAGTATATTTCAGGTTGTCAATGAACGTTGTATCAAGAACAACGGTTAATGAAACAATCATGAAACATTCTTGATGATGTATTAAGACACATTTATTATATAAAAAATGATAATTTGTATGTGGATGTTGTTTTTTGGGGACTTTATGCTCTTTATCATGGGTGCCTTGACACATTGCTAGATAGTACTCTTGGACATTAAGCAATCCCACCTAATACCAACAAGAAATAATCCTAGAGTGTCACACACTATGTGTTACTGGTGGTCTTAGTTAAATTATATTTGGATTTAACTAATAAATATTATTCTCAATCCATTCGAATAATTTTATTTATGTTAAAATGATTTCATAAATTAAATAAATATTTATTCACCAGATTGTGGGTAAAATATATTTATTTATTTTATTGAACCCTTATTATATATTTATTTACTAGTTTATAAATAAAATATTAATTTAATATAATAAATTCATTATTTATTATTTTTCCTTTTCAATAAATTGAATTGGGGGTCGATCGTAAAATGCCCAGTATAGAAGTTATATAAGTATCTTCAAGACGGTAAATAAATATTTAACTACTTGGCACAAATTAAAATAATGCGGCTATTATTTTTTGATGCGTAATTTTATTTATAATTCTATTTTGGAAAGTTGGCATACCATAAATAATGACATGGTATTATTATTAATATCTAGGGGTTAATTTAAGGTTCTGAAAGTATTTAATTTATTTTACGCAATAAAATATTGTAATTAAATCTCAATGTCAATAAATAGACACATACGTCTATTGTGACTTGTACTGAACTACAGAACTGTTGAATTGAGAATTGTTAAGCTTAACCATTACTCTCTCAAATCCTCTCCCCCCCTCTTATAAATAGGATATTTTCTTCAATCCTAAAGAACAAGTGATCGAGAACGAATGACACAAGACACTCGCTTCAACGATCTAGTACCCAATGAATGAGTAGTGTCGATCAGAGGCTATCAGAGCACGTGTGGATCACTTCTAGAGGGTTCTAGTTTGGATCCTCGCAAGCACACTGAGATAATTTATAAGGTTCATTCCGGATGATCAACATCATCAATGAAGAAAATACCAAAGATCCATGTTTTCTTTTCGTTATGAAATTAATTAAATTAATTATAAATATGATGTGAAAGATTCTTTCTAAATGTTTTTGGCCTAATCCTTCATTTTTTAAATCGTAGATTCTATTTCATGGAGACTAGAATTCATCGTCATATTGATCCTAGAATAAACATTGTTTGTGGTAATAACCAAAGTTTGGTGACATCCCAACTGCGTTGTCACTACCCTCAGAACCTATATTTCAGACCTATCCACAGTCGTGAATTTCCAATTTGATCACCAATTTTAGATTTATCCAAGTTTATATAATTAACCATCCATTGAAATGTATACTATATTTAATATTTTTATAAACAAAATTTTGGGGAAACCGAACCATAGAATTGCACACTCTCTCAGCGCCTAGCTCTGGAAAAATATTTTTAAATATTTCAATGAATTATAAGAAAAAACTGGGTCTCTACAAATCGTGTATATTTATATGACTTATTAATAGTTTATTAAATTAGTTCATAAAAAAATTATTATTATTTTGATGAAATGATTACATATTCAAAATGTTCTGAAGAACATGATTAACACTAACATATTTTTTTCAAACCATAAAAGTGAAAAATTTATATGGGAAATTTAGTTGAAGAATATATATGAACAAGAAATAACAGAGATCTTAATTTTTAGGGATTATTGGGTTACTACTGGTGGTATGTTGAAAAAAAATCATGATTATCTTGGCGACTTGCTCAGTTTACTTGAAAAGTTTTGAAATTAATTTGGATAAAATAATGTGATTCTTTCATTCATAAAGTAAAGAGGATGATTGAATGCTCTTATTTTTACCCTACCTCCAAAAAATGGATAATTTTTCATGTAAAGTGATGATTCTTTGAATGGTATGGTTGTTCACCAATATAGAATATTGATGGAATTTATTTTTTGTTTTTTATAATGAATCTTCATGAGCTAAATTACATTACACTTCATTTTGTCTTATATTTTTTGGTTTATTTATTTAAAAATATAGAGGAATAATTTTTTTGGAGAAAATATTGAAAAATATTATCATTAAAAAAATTTAATTATAGATTCACTAAGAAATAATTTAATATGAGAAAGAAAACATTTATGTATCTTATCAAAGTTTATTATTTCAGAATTATCTCCATACTAAATACAAAACAATATGTATGATGATTTTAGTATAAAAAATAATTGTACATTATCCATGTTAAGTTCATAAAATAACCATTCTGTAATTGATTTGATAACTATTTTCCTAAAAATTATAGTTTTTGGAACATCCTCTATTTTGGATCAGTAAATAGTGTATTTTACATTGTCATTATTAATTACCAATACTAATAAGGATGATCATTTTTTGTATTAATGGGTAAAATACATTATGGGGAGTGGGTTTCTACTTTTTAATATTAATGAAGATAATTTTTATGATTTATAACAATATAATTTGTTCCTTTTGATTCATAGTTAAAGAATGAGTTATTGAGTGAAGCCCGTAGTTCACTATTTTCCATTCATCTAGGATATACCACGACATATAGAGGAATTTGATTGTATCACTAGTGTGATAGAAAATAAATGGATATTTATGACATACCATGAAGTGTTTTGTTTATCTATATGTTAAATTATAATGAATATTACCGAATTTAATGCTTCAATATTTTCCAGTGTCGAAGTGGAAATTGGAAAATATTTCCATCGATATTATGGTCGGACTACCAAATACATCTTTAGGTAATAATGTGATTTGGTTTATTATAGATCAACTGACAAAAAATATTAATTTCATTTCAATTATACATAATATATTTATTGATTCACATTATTGACTTTTTAAACAATTTATTATTTGGTTAGATGGAGATCCTCTTCACATTACATCATGCCATGATCATAGGATCAAAAATCAAATTTTCAAAGGTATTTAGAAATTATTTGGTTCTAAATTAAATTTCATCAAATATTTTCATCCTCAAAATAATTTTTATTATTATTAGAGGATCATTGATTTGGAATTTATTGTTTTCTCTTATTCAATTGATTACATGGGAATATTGGATCAACATATTTATTTGGTTGAGATTTTTTTTAACAATAGTTCCCATTCTAGTATAAATATAGAACATTTTGAGGAATTATATGGAAATTACTGTTGAGAACCCGATCATGGGATAATGTAGGAGAAATGAAGTTGATGGGACACGAGTTCCTAGAGGAAGTGTCTTAGAGGGTGTTATTAATTATGGAATATATGATGAAGACCTAGAGAATGAATAAATGTTATTCAGATAGCCAGGTGTAATATCATTATTCAAAGTATTTTTATCATGTTATTATCAAATATTCTATATGAAATAGTGTTATGAATTTTGATAATAAGGGGATTATAAATCCATATCTCATTGGACTATACGATATCATGGAGAATGTTTTATCAATTTCCTACTAAGTGTATTTTTAACCATGTTTATCAAATGTGCACAACATATTTTGTGTTTTTATGATAAAAAAATATGTTCCATATTAATCTCATGTTATTATGAAGGATTTATTTTAGTTTTAAGATAATAATTCTTTTGAAGGCCATGTTATTTTCCATTGGATAGCTGGAAGAAAGATCATTGTTCAGAGGTATGTTATCATGTAATTATTGAAGAATCTACCAGAAATAGTGTTTTGAATTTTTATAATAATGGTATGGTAAATCCAAACCTCATTAGACTAAATGAGATAATGGAGAAAGTTTTATCAATTTCTTTCTAAGTTTATTTTCCTCCGGTATTATCTCATGTGCACAACGTATTTTGTGTTTTGATGATAATAAAATATTTTCCAAATTCATATCTTTTTATGATCGATGATGTATTTTAGTTGGAATATAATCATTCTTACAAAGACCATAAAATTCATATTCATGAGTCTATAGAGAATTTGTTGTGAAATATGTTGAATCACTAGTTTATATTTTATCGACAAACTATATGGTTGAAGAGGCAATATGAGAATCTAAAAATGTTGCGGGGGAAAGATATCCCCATTGATTAAAAATTGAATAAAAGTATGAGGATGAAATTTCCAAATAGGGGGAAGAATATAAAAACCCATTTAAAAATAGATTAAATCACATCAATATTTATTAATATATTAATACTTATTATAAAAATAGTAGTTTATTTTTAAATTAAGGGGGAAATTATTTTACATATTTTATTTTACTATATGGTTTTATATAAAAGTTTAATATATATTTTATAATATTAAAGTGAAAAAATTAATATCATTTCAGAAATCATAATATTAGGGGGGGTTTGAATTTTGGAAAATATTGATTTTACAATGAATAATGAAATATATCGACTTTCATAAAATAACTTTTCCCTATTAAATAAATTATATAACCTAAAAGTAAAAATATTTTTTGATTATTATTTAATGTAACATATTTATTAATTAGTTATATATATTCAATTTAATTATTTTATAATCAATATTATATAATAATTTTAAATGTTTTTTTGTGTTAAAAAGTTCTTTTCAGAAAATTATTTTAATGGGGATAATGTTTATCCATTTTTATTAATTAAAATAACTACTAATGAGGATTGTTTGATATGTAAAAAAATATTATAGATTAAAACATATAAATTTATATCTATATTTTATTAATATTAATGTTATATTAAATGTTAAATCATATTTTTGATGAAAAATTCATTTCATGAAAAATGACTTCTTCCTCGTGTTTGTAGATTTTCTTTCAAATTTAATTATTCAACATCATTGAATTAATTTTTTACAAATAAATTACATATCTTAAATAAGAATAATTCATATTACCTAATATAGTTAACATAGTTTTTTCATTAAATAAATATTAAAAGTATTAAAAAATTAATACCACATGTAACATACAAAACGGATTACTTGGGGTTAAACTAGACAGAGAAATAAACAATTTCACAAAAACATACCTGGAATATTATTTCTGTACATATTTATATATAATCATGTCTATTAATATATTATAAAAAATTATTGTCTTTTTCATATGAAAAATGTGGGTACGCCTTTTTTTAAAACAATTAAGTGTGCCCCACTCACCTCAATTATAAAAAGCCTACAACTCTCCTCTATTCATCACAACATAAAAACTACTTCTTCTCAAATAACATCCAAATTTATTTCCCAATAGTCATATCATCATGATGGAGGGTTTTGTTCATAAATACACTATAGTAATAATTATTTATAATTCCTAAGAGGTTGTCTGAGAAGTTATAAAATTCCAATCTATGTCTTCTCTAACCACCATAAAATATAATTAATTTACAATTTTACTATAATTATTTTATATAATACACATTTAAATTTTATTTTGTAAGGTAATTACGTATATCTATATGTTCTTTCCTTAATTTTAAAAAAATTATTTCATTTCTATTTATGATATACTACTGCCTCACAAACTGATTTTACATTTTTTCCCATCAACACCTATAATGATTGGGAATGTTGATGGATATAAAGTATATATATTATATTTGTAAAATAATTATACTTATTTAATAATTATGTAAATTCTATAATTTTTTATTTTCATTCCGAATGTGGTAATAAAACATTGCTCGTGTGTTAAATGAACTATCGCCTCGCTAAGATATGTGATTCATTTTTTCCTAATGATTTATATTATTGGTAATAAGAATATGGTATATGAATATATGTGAAATAAATGTTATTATTTTAATTTTAATGAAATATTTATCAATATTAAAAGATAATATATCATTTTCAAACATAAACTAAAAAATAATCATGTCGTTCATGTACATGTGACTACCACCTTCCAACGTGATGTGACTCTATTTTAATCGCCAAACAACCTGGATGATATGGGTAACAAATAATAAAGTATATATTATATTTTTTTCAATATATAGTTATAAAATCTAACTTACCTTATTTCCATTATTATCATTGATAAATGGAAACATTACACATGCATACGTATGAAATACCTTCTCAATGTTTGTAACATACTTATTTTCTCAACATCAACATTAATGATTGGTCATCAATGAATATTTTATGTATAAATGTAATAATTATATAATTATTATTCTATATATGTTTAAAAAATGATATTTTAACACCCCGAAAATTTATGAATTTTTTTTCTTAAATACTTTTGAATTTTATGAGTCTGCTATTTTTGACGGCACCTGATTTCGAGGCTTGGTATGCCCGAAATCAATTTTTGAAGTTTTGTTCGGGTATGTTCTGTAAACATACGTGTGAGTTTTTCTATCTTTTGAACCAGTGCTTTGAATTTAAATCTGAGGGCACCAATGAACTCACATTGCCAGTATTCGCTTAAGGGGACCATTAACGTAGGTGAGTTTTATGCAGGTTGAAAGTTAATTTTTGTGGATTCGTAGCAAAATAAATAAAATTGTTATATTGTACAATTTTATTTACGAGGTGGTTATTTACAGCAAAGGGAAGTTAGGGTGGGGCCCACACCCCACATAGCCTTACATGGGAGGATAATGTGTTTGATTCCCACATGAGCTAAACCCCTCAACTCACCTTTAATTAATTTTGGCAACACCCCTCTTTTATTGTTAAACACTCCACCTTCCACTTGTTATCATTAATATGGCAACACCTTGAATTAATTATTTGAACTCCACAAATTAATTAATTAAATTTGGTATTTGAATTTTGAAAAACATGTGGGAATAAAATAATAACCTATGCTATTATTTTTTTTGGCAGTAGTTGTGTTAGGGAGGATCTTGAGAATTAGAAGAATAGAGTTCTTATCTCAATGAATAACATCTCCGACGAAGAACGCTATGGATTTCTCCAACGATGTTTCCTCCTTGGACGCACCCCGACATCATGGATCTACGTTGTCTTCTGATTCTCTTCCTACATCACAACAATGACTCTTCCTCCAAAGTTGACGGGATGAAACCATTCTCTGTGACGCCGTCTTTCACGACGCCCGACTACCGCAATGCTCGTCTTCCACATCTCGTCGACGTGCGACGTCACTTCTGAGGTAGGCGGTTTGTAAAATTTAAATTGAATAATTTATACCTTTTTTCTTTTTGAATGCACATAATCAGCTTTGTCCATTTGTTACTGCCTTACGCGAAGGGCACAGGCCGAACGAACACGGCCTGGCAACCCTCCGTTGTTGCTTTTTTTTATTTTCAATGGAAGCGGTAAGGGAAGAGGAGATGACGACCGAAAGAGGTGGCGGAAACGGCAGCCACGGGCCAACCCAAAGAGGACCGTGGAACCGGTTTCTGCATGGAAGGAAGACTACGGCACGCAACAACGGGCCTCTCGGCCGAAGAAGAACCGGTCGGCCATAGGAGACCGAGCTGGGAAGACAAAGGCGCCCATTTTGTGCCGCGCTACGGAGGCTCGCGGCACCCGCTGGTGCCACGCTGCGGATGAACTGCGGCCCGCCCATGCGGGCCACACGCTCCGAGGAATACCGACTGGCATCGGATAGCCGGGCGGGAGGGGTGATGATGCTCGGTGGTTCGGGAAACCACAGGGGGTCACACCCCCACCCCCCCCCCCCCCCCCCACCCCCCCCCCCCCCCCTCGCACCGCTCGGCCAGCCGCGGGCTGGGCCGCACCACGTTGGGCCGCGCCGCGCCCCACCAGGCCGGGCTGGGCCGCACCCCACCGGGTCGGTCCATGTTCCATCGGGCCGGGATGACCCCCCAACTGGGTCGGGCCGACCTGACAACCCACTGGGCTTGACGGGCCGGGCCCATTATACTTAAACATGAATAACATTAAGACTGTGTGTCTGAACGACGTGCCGTCTGCAGCACTAGGACCCTTGTGATGAAACGGTCCTTTTGATATACTCTAAGTTAGTTTTGGGCGACTTTGGAAAACAATCTGGTTTGGAAAGTGCATAATTCCAACCGGGCCCCTAGAATGGAAAATCCAACAACTCTCAGACGAGGTGTCTGATTGACGCGACGTCTGTCACGTTGGGTTTCTTTTGACAATATGGAACTTCGGGATACATCAACTAAGGACTTTGTGATAGTTGATGTATCGACCGCTTATCTCGAGGAGCGGACCCTCCTGGAATCGAGTGTGCTGTGTGTAGGAACCCTAGAGCTGGTTGCGATGATGACGACTACCGTACTGGAATCCTCTGTGGTTTCGACGATGATGACTGATATACTAGAATCCTCAGTGGGTTCGACAACGATGACTACTATACTTGGATCCTAAGTCATTCTGACAGTTTGACTTATTTACTTGTAACCTGAGTGGGTCCGACAGAGTAGCTGGTCTAGTATCCTACGTGGTTCCGACAGGTTAGATGGACTATTATCCTACGTGGGTCCGACATATTAGATGAATCAGTGACTATATCTGATCATCTCTATCGCTATACGAAAGATTTTTACCATTTTGAGCTAAGACATGACTTTCAATCGTTATCATCGATGTGATTGATTTCTTTTCTGTGTGGACTGGGTTGTGCTTGGCCTCGAGAGTTGGAGCCTAACTGGGATTGATGACTTAGGTGTATGTTTGGCTATATACCTATGTAGAGTTGGTAGAAACTTTGTGATTGTATAATTCTTCTGAGGTTTATCCTTCATGGATTCTGGGAGATCTTTAGGGGTCTCGGGGTCCCTATTTAGTATCATATAATCACCCCTGTAAGGGATATGCACACACAATGTTGTGTTGGATGCAGAAGACAGATAGCACTGATCGAGGTAGAGACTTGTAGAGCTGGACGGTACCCGGCGGTGGACCACTTGCTAAGACGTACATGGAGAAGACGGACGAACCTAAGGTGCTGAGGAGACCTTCTATACCCACCATTCAGGTGGTATTTCCAGAGGATGACTCAGTGGTTGCTGATTTACTTTACTGTAGTTGTACTAGTTTTTCAGTTGTATTGTACTTACTGTAGGGCTTAAATTTCTGGCCCCTTTTCTTTTCAGCACTTACTCTTGTATACAGTTTTACTTTGTGTTTACTTTCAGTTGCGTATACTGCTTCTTGTTATCATGCAGTGTGTGTGCTAAAGGTTTAAAGGAAATGCCTTCCCTTTTTATAGGGATTAAGCCTTTGGTGCTAGTCGCCAGCCCCTGGACTATGGAATGCGGTCTTGGGGTGGTCACGGCACGTGCCCTGAGGATGCATCGTGACAAATTGGTATCAGAGGAGTTCGGTTATACCACAGTTCATGGACTTTGATTCATTAAATGAAAATTGTGTTATGTGTTTTGATTGTGGTTATCAGTTTAGGGAAATCATTGTTAGTGTGGCGACCGATATATCCATACAATAGGACTCTGAATTCTGATTTCCAACTCTATGCATGAAAACACTGATTGAATTTGTTTTTCATTTGAAAAGTTTTCTTTGTTATTACCTTGTGTCAGCTCACAAGTTATACTGTCTTAACCATGGCACACCTGTTTCTTTTCTAGATGGCTCCATGAAGGAAGACAGCTAGGGTTCCGACTAACATACTAGATGGTAGCCCACAGAGTGAAGAGGCCTCGGTGTATGGCCCCATCACAGTGGAGGCACCAGCAGTATCACTACCTGCTAGGCCACCGATACCACCAGCCCCAGCATCATTGAGTGAATGTTGTCTGAGTGCGTCGCATGATTTCCTGCGAAAGAGTACACCTAGGATCCATGGAGAGATGGACCCTCAGGCAGCTGAGGATTGGCTGGAGGATATCGTCAGAGTTTTCAGATTGGTAGGGACACCAGCTGACTTTATGGTGATTCTTACCGCGAGCCTCCTACATGAAGCATCAGGTAGATGTTGGAGCCTGATGCTCCAGGTTCATGACAGGGCATCTTTACTTTGGACATACTTTGAGAGTCTCTTTTACTCATAGTTTGTTCCATCCACCCTTCGTGCGGTGAGGATACAGGAGTAACTTCATATGAAGTAGGGAAGCATGATAGTAGCACAGTACTTAGTGAGGTTCACCGACCTCTCATGCTACACCACAGACATGGTACGGGACCCATTCATCAGGACCCGAACATTTGATCAGGGACTCAGACATGAGATTAGGGCTTTGATGATCTCCCTCAGCATTTTGACACATGAGGGAGTGCTGGAGTGAGCCCTTCTTGTAGAGAGCTTTCTTGCTGAGCTGACACCATCTGCGAGACCCACCATAGGACGACACGTAGTGGAGTATTCTGCAGCAGTTAGTAAACAGTTCACGTAGAGTTACAAGAAGACTAGGCCGTCAGGTGGGAGACCTCAGGATATAGGTTCAGTTGTGCGAGGTACATGCAACAGAGCTAGCTATACGAAGAGTAGGGAGTGTTATGCATCCGGCGGTCAGGGTCACATGGCTCGAGACTACCCGACCCTCCATGCAGATGAGCAGCAGATAGTATAGGTACCCTCCAGGCATATGTATAGGTTCGACTGTGGTGGTCTGCATGGAGCAGGCGGATGAGGCATAGGAGCTAGCCGAGAAGCGGGGTGGTGGACAACGTTTCAAGGCTCTACCCCCACCACCGCCTGGTGGTCCACCCCAACCATAGGGAGTTGGCGGACAGAGGCCGAATTAGCTCAAGGAAGTCGAGGCCTATGACCATGGTGCACCTGAGATGATTCGAGGTACTATTTTTGTCTACTCCACCCCTGTTGTTGTACTTATAGACACAGATGTGAGTCTTTCTTTTATTTCCACTGCCCTTGTTTGGAGTTCGGAGATTCTGACGGAGCCGTTGGCTCGATCATTACGGCTAGAGACTCTTATGGGAGCAGACTTGATGATTACGCAGCGTTGCTGGCAGTGTGAGATTACCTTATGAGGAGACAGATTCGGTTGGGATCTTCTTGTAGCAGCATCGAGGCCTTATAATGGCATCTTGTGTATGGACTAGTTGTCCACAGTTCATGCTCAGATTGACTATATTAGGCGCAAAGTGCGGTGTATTCAGACCGATGGGACCATTTTCACCTTCACTGATGAAGAGGGATCCTTTAAAGCACAGTATGGACATACAAAGAGGAGAGGACATCCGATGACACATCAGTAGGCCATTCACATCCTCGGAGTGGTTGATGTGAGGAGTCCGAGTTTTCCTATTATGGTGGATCAGTATGCAGATGTTTATCCTTATGAAGTTCCAGGACTACCTCCTCGTAGAGAGGTAGACATCGATATAAACATGTACCCTAGGACTTCACCTATATCTACTCCATCATATCAGATGGCTCCCACTGAGCTTCATGAGCTGCAGGTACAGCTAGAGGACTTGCAGGGGAAGGGATTCATCTGACGCATTGTTTCACCCTGGGCTTCTCTGATTTTTTTTGCCATGAAGGGGGATGGGTGCTTACGACTGTGTGTCAACTACCGTCACCTAAATCAGGTGACCGTGAAGAACAATTACCCACTCATGAAGATTGATGATCTCTTTGATCAACACAAGGGAGCATGATGGTTCTCGAAGATAGACCTCATGTCAGGATATCATCATCTTAGTGTTTGAGATGAGGATATGAAGAAGACCACTACGAGTTCATGGTTATGACTTTTTGTGTAATCAACGCACCAGCAGTGTTTATGAGTCTCTTTAATAGGATCTTCCTGCCTTACCTCGATCGTTTTGTCATATTCTTCATTGAAGACATACTGATTTAATCAACTACTAAGGAGGAGCATGCCTACCACTTGCTGGTTGTACTGGATACACTCCAAGAGCACCAGCTTTATGGTAAGCGCTCAAAGTTCCAGTTCTAGATTCGAGAGGTTCACATTCTAGGACATGTTATCTCGGAGGCTAGAGTTGTAGTGGATCTAGAAAATATCAAGGCAGTACTTGCTTGGGAGCCACCCTTGAGTGTGACGGAGGTGCGGAGTTTCCTGGGTCTGGCTGGGTACTATCGGAGATTTGTTCCAGACTTCTCCAGAGTTGCAGCACCACTTTCAGATTTAACGAAGAAGGGGAAACCCTTTGTGTGGTCAGATAGATACCAGCAGAGATTTCAGGAGCAGAGAGAAAGGCTGACCAGTGATCCCATATTTAGGCTGCCGGAGGAGGGTGTAGGGTACGTTGTTTACTGGAATGCATCAGGGACCAGAATCGGGTGTTTCCTGATGCCGGAGCGAGTAGTGATAGCGTATGATTCACGGCAATTGAGATAGCATGAGCAACGATACGCTACCCATGACCTGGAGTTAGCAGAAATGGTCTTCGCCTTGAAGATGTGGCAGCACTATCTGATGGGAGAGTTCATTACAGTATACTCTGACCATCAGAGTCTCATGTACATCTTCTAACATAAGGACCTGAACCTGATACATGGGTGATGTCTCGAGTTCCTCTAGGACTATGACTTTGACATAGTCCATAATCCTGGGAAGATAGACGTTGTACTTGATGCTCTCAGTATGAGATCGGGCATCCAACCTCTAGGAGAGGCGACGAAGTATCTAGCGGCGATGCAGATATCCATTGTGGATATTGATGGAGAATCCTTTCTTCAGTCTCTTATATTCACTCCTCCACTTCTACAATGAATCAGAGAGGTAAAATGTGGGGATGTTGACTGTGAGACGCGGCGTGCTCATATATCCATAGCACTGGTGCCTGATGAATTTTATAAGGGGGGGAGAACGTCATCCTTTTCAGGGGACGTACTATCGTACCAGTTGGACTATATGAGTAAGTGCTGAGGGAGTTTCACACTTCCCCTCTAGCGGTACATCTAGGAGTGTTGAAGATGTATCAGGACCATAGACGACAGCACTGGTGGCTGGGTATGAAAATGGTTGTATCAAATTTCGTTTCACGATGCCTCACTTGTCATCAAGTGAAGGCAGAGAACCAGGTACCAGCAAGATTGGTACAGCCCTTAGAGGTCCCCGAGTAGATGTGGGATAGGATATCCATGGATTTGGTGATGGGGCTTCCACGTACATCCAGAGGACACGACTATATATGGGTGATCGTAGACCGACTCACCAAGTGGGCACACTTCCTACTGATCAAAGACCAGGACTCAGTAGAGAGCATGGGACGCCTCTACATTCAGGAGATCATATGGCTTCATGTTGTCCCATTAACTATTGTCTCCGATCGAGATGCTCGTTTCACTTCACAGCTATGGAAAGGGTTACAGGAGGATTTTGGGATGCATCTACGTCTGAGAACTGCCTTCCATCCTCAAAGGGATGGTCAGAGTGAGAGGACCATTCAGACTCTCGAGGACATGCTCCGTGCATGTGTTCTTGACATTGGTCGCATCAGGGAGGATCACTTACCCTTGGTGGAGTATGAGTTCAACAACATCTACCACTCCACCATTGGGATGGAACCTTACAGGGTATTGTATGGCTGACCTTGTAGATCCCCTCTATGCTGGACTGCCCTAGGGGAGTCAACACTAGAAGGGAGAGAGATGGTACAAGCTACGACGGAGAAGGTGCAGATCATCCAGAAGCGGATGAAGACTGCACAGAGTAGAAAAGATTACTATGCTGATAGTAGATGGAGACTACTGGAGTTTGAGGATAGCAACCACATATTCCTATGGGTCTCACCTCGAAGAGGTTTACGGAGTTTTTGCTGGGGCGGAAAGTTATCTCTGCGCTTCATCAGAACTTTCCAGGTCCTCAGTAGAGTAGGCGAGGTGGATTACTGTCTGGCCCTTCCACCTCAGTTGCACTGGGTGCATGACATCTTCCACATATGTCATCTGAGGAGATAGGTTCATGACCTGTCCGAAATCATCAACCACGGGGAGCTGGACATCAATGACGAGGCAACATTCACGGAGGTCCCAGTGGAGATTGCAGATCGACAAGAGAGGGTCCTATGTGGATGGTTGATTCCTCTGGTGTGCATTCGCTGGTATCATAGGAACATCCAGGAGACCACATGGGAGCGAAAGGCTTAGATGCGAGCTTAGTACCCTCATTGGTTTCCTTAGTGTGTGGTGTAGCTTTACGGGGACGTAAAGACCTGAGGTGGGAGTAATGTAATGACCTGGAAATTTTGAGGAAATTTTTTTCTTAAATACATTGGAATTCTACGAGTCTTAAGTTTTTGACGGCACCAGATTCCGAGGCCAGGTGAGCCTGGAATCAATTTCAGAAGTTTTGTTTTGGTACGTTCAGTAAACGTATGTGCGGTTTTTTCTATATTTTCAAACTGTGATCAAAATTGAAATCTGAGGGCACCGATGAACTCACAGCACCGGTATACTCTTAAGGGGACCTTTATCGTAGTTACGTTTTTTGCAGTTTGAAAATTAAATTTTTTGGATTCGTAGAAAAATAAATAAAACTGTTATATTGGACAATTTTATTTAAGAGGTGGTTATTTATACCAAAGGGAAGTTATGGTGGGGCCCACACCCCACATAAACTCCCATGGTAGGATAATGTGTGTGGGGCCCACACGAGTCTAACCCCTCAACTCCCTATTAACTCCCCTTCTATTAATTTTGACAACTCCCCTGTTTGATTTTTAAACTCTCTACCTTCCACTTGTTGTCATTAATATGACAACACCTTGAATTAATTTTTTGAACTCCACAAATTAATTAATTAATTTATGTATTTGAATTTTGAAAAACATGTGGGAATAAAATAATATCCTAAGCTATTATTTTGTTTGGAAATTGTTATGTTTGTGAGGCTCTAGAGAATTAGAAGAATAGAGTTATTCTCTCAACGAAGAAAATCTCTGACGAAGAATGCGAGGGATTTCTCCAATGATGCTTCCTCCATGGACGCACCCCGACGTCAAGGAATCTACGTCGTCTTTGGATTATCTTCCCACATCACGAAAATGACTCTTCCACCAACGTTGACTGGAAGACACCATTCTCTACGACGCCGTCTTTCATGACGCCCGACTACCGAGACGCTCGTCTTCCGAGGCTCGTCAATGTGCGATGTCACTTACGAGGTAGGGGGTTTATATAATTTAAATTGAATAAATTATACCTTCATTCTTGTTGAATTCATGTAATGGTCTTTGGCCATTTGTTACTGCCTTACGCGGAGGGCGCGGGCCGAACAAACATGGTTCAGAGACCATCCATTGATGCTTCTTTTTATTCACAATGGATGCGGTAAGGGAAGAGGTAGTGATGACCGAAAGCGGAGGAGGAAACGGTAGTCGCGCGCCGTTACGAAGATGACCACGACACCCAGTGCCACATGGAAGGGAGACCATGGCCCGCAACCAAACGACGCTCAGCAGAAGAAGAATCGGTCGGCCGTAGCTTGACAGGCTGGGAAGACCGCGGTGCCCCTTTGGCGCTGCGCTGTGGAGGACCGTGGCCCATGTTGCGAAGAACCGTGGCCCACACTCTACGGACCTCTTCGGAGGGAGAACCGGCTGGCTCGCTAGTAGGCCCGGCGGAAGGAGCTGTGGGACTCGCTGGTGTCTTGCTGCAGATGAACCGCGGCACACCCATGTGGGCCACTCACAGTGAGGAAGACAGGTCAGCATCGGCCAGTAGGGCAGGAGGGGCGTCGCCCCTTGGACGCTTGGGCCGAGCCGCGGCCAGCCTTGGGATGGGCCTCCCCACACCAGGTCTGGCCACGCCCCACCGGGCCGGGCCGGGCCGCGTTCCATCGGGTCGGGCGACCCCCTACCGGGTCAGACCCTCCAGCCCACTAGGCTCGACGGGCTAGGCCCATTTCACTTAAAAGGGAATAACTTTAATACCATGCATTCAAATGATGCGCCATCTATGGAAATGGGACCCTCGCGATGAAGCGGTCCTTTTGTGATACTCTAAGTGTGTTTTGGATGAATTTGTAAAACGACTGGGGATGGAACGAGTGTAATTCCAATTGGGCCCTTGGAATGGAACAACCAATAAATCTCAAATCGAACGTATTATTGACGCACCTTCTATCATGTTGGGTTTCTTTTGACAAGACAGAATATCGGGATACATCAACTCAAAACTTCATGATTGTTGATGTATCGACCCCTTGGCTCGAGGAGTAGACCCCCTCGGAATCAAGCGTGCTGTGTGCGGGAACCCTAGTGCTGGATACGATGATGATGACTATCGTACTGGAATCCTACGTGGGTTTGATGATGAAGGATGATGTACTGGAATCCTCCGTGGGTTCGACAGCGATAACTTTTGTACTTGTATCATATCTAGGTCTGATATTTTGACTTTTGTACTTGTATCTTTAGTGGGTCTGACAGAGTAGTTGGTCTAGTATCCTACGTGGGTTCTACATCTTAGATGGACTAGTATCCTACATGGGCCCGACATCTTAGATAAATCAGTGACTACATCTGATCATCTCTATCGCTATACGAAAGATGTTTACCTTTGTGAGCTGAGTCTTGACTTTCATTCCTTATTATTGATGTGATTGACTTATTTCCTGTGTGGACTGGGTTGTGATTGGGCTTGAGAGTTGGAGCCGAACTGGGATTGATGACTTAGGTATATGTATGGGAATATACCAAAGTATAATTGGTAGATACTTCATGATTGTATCTTTCTTCTGTGGTTTATCCTCCATGGATTCTGGGAGACCTTCGGGGGTCTCGGGGTCCCTACTGAGTATCATATACTCACCCCTACACGGGCTATGCCCACACTACGTTGTGTTGGATACAGACGATGAACAACACTGATTGAGGTAGAGACTTGTAGAGCTGAACAATACCCAGAGGTGGACCACTTTGCGAGAAGTACACGGAGCAGACGGATGGACCCGAGGTGCTGAGGAGACCATCTATACCCACCTTTTATGTGGAATTCTCGGAGGACGACTCAATGGTTGCTAATTTACTTTACTACAGTTGTACTAGTTTTTCAGTTGTACTGTACTTACTGTTGGGCTTTTATTTCCGGACCCTTTTCTTTTCAGCACTTACTCTTATATACATTTTTACATTGTGTTTACTTTCAGTTGCGTATACTGCTTATTGTGATCAAGCTTTGTGTGTGTTTCAGGTTTAAAGGCAATGCCTTCCCTTTTTATAGGGATTACGCCTTTGGTGCTAGTCATCAGCCCCTGGCCTATGGATGGCGGGCATGGGGTAGTCACGGCATGGTCTCCGAGGATGGGTCGTGACAGATATATTCCACCATAGTCATTACCAAAGTCATTTTTAAAGCATGATCCTAGTATTGTCAAAAAATATTTTCTAAACATAGTCAATTTAGTAATGATATATAACATGGTAATGAATGAAATTAATTAAATAACAATATTGATAATTGTTATTATGAATTTAATAAATGAATATATGTTTATTATTATTTTTTAATAGATATTTTTTGTGATCAATCAAACCTGATGTAAGGGGAATCATCTCAGTCTTATTTCTTGTGCCATATTTTGATTATACGCGTGTATAATCTTTTAAGAAGTGTATATAAATACCATTTGATATTTTATATTATTTATTTAACTATTATAATTCAATTAATTTTTTTAATTTTATTCATTCATGGGGATTTTATTATAAGTCTTTCCAAAGTGACATTTGACTTTTCATTAAAAGTATTTTATTTAAATGTTTTTTTCTAACGCTCTTTTATCCGTTTCCATGTTTTTAAAATGGGTTTTTTGTTTAAATTTTTTTAATAAAATTATTTTTTTATTTATTTAAAATAATTTTAAAAAAAATTAATATTTTTTTTAAATGTGTGACTTCATTTACTAATTAAAAAAATAACCTTCTATTTTAACTTATACAGAGACTATGAATTTTCAACCACAATAATGATTATTTTATGTGTATATTATTTTAATATAATTCATGTTTTATTAAAATAATATTTAATATTTAATTTTGTGTATTTTGAAATTTTAAAACACTATTTAAAACATGATGAATATTTTAATACCTGAAATGTTTTTCCAATGGGTGAAGAGAATATTTTATGATTGTGATGTAAATATTGAAATATTTTATGTATTATAATTATGTTATGGTTCTTTGAAATTATTTATATTGATGGTTGGTTACATTATAAAACAAATACCGTTGGTTAAATTATAAACCAAACATGTGTGGTTACATGATAAACCAACGATATTGGGGTCGATGATAGCCCACCTATGTATTGTCTAGGTTGGTCACCCATATGATTATTCCATTTGTAAGAGTGATATAGATAATGATGTCCCAAGATATAGATATGAATTATCTTTGAATTCTATGGGATTTATGGATATTGATTGAGAAAAAATTATTGTGTTTTTCAAGTGAAACCGATTTATTTCCTTTTCCTGGAGAACATTGATAGAAAAGTAATTATTTCATGGGTTTTAATGTTTTCACTAGAATAATGGTTTCCATTTTTTTATATATTTTAAAAATATTTTTATTATCTTCCATTTTTTAAAAATAAATAGGTTTTAATGATGGATTATGTAAATTAATATGTCAATATAATTGCCCTTAATATTTTTCATGAAAAGACTATTTTATATCACAAATGCTTCATATTATGAATAAAAACGATATTGATCATAAGTGTCCACTTTGAATTATTTGGTTTTGTTATCTAGGATTTATAAAATAATTCCCCTAAACTATAAACCATAGAATATACTCAAATTTAATAAAATTAATTCTGGATATAAAACTCACGATTTTGTAATTTTGAAGGTCATATCATTATGCTAAAAACTGATTTTTCATTTATATGATAAATCACTTTTCATAATGTTTATAAAATAAGTATGAAAAATTATTTAATATTTAAGATAAAACATATTATAATATTTGAAAAATTAAATTATATATTTAAGAATAAATTTTTCCTTATTAAGATTAATTTTAAAGAGAAATATAATAGTAATATTGATAAATGATTTAATTTTAAAGATATTTTTCCAATATTTATAAATTGAATTTTTCCCTATGGAATCTAATTTTATGTTAATTACATAAAAATTTTATAATAATGGTTACTTTATATTTTAAATAAAATATAACATACTCCGGTGGAAACCATTTAAAAAAGATAAAACCCAAAGTAGTAACATTTAATAATGACATTATTAATGGATTCAAAAATGTTTAGAACATGGGGTGAAATGTATCGAGGTGTTTTTTTAGACTTTATATCAAAAAATTATTATTATTGAATTATTTTTGAATCCACTAACTCTTGAATACTATATATAAATTATTGATAAATAATGACTATTCATAGAGGATTCATTTTTATCACTTATAAAAGGGGATTGGTTCTACCCCTTCAATGTTACACAGCCCCTTAAAATTTTCATGAAACCATGCAAAATTTTCCTCTCTTAAGAATCCCATTTATTTAATAAATCTCATTTCAACCATATGTTTTCTACTCCGTTCATTTTCAATGAAAATTTCAATAAAATGTTAAAGTTCCCAAACTGAATAATACTTCATCCTTATAATTTTCATCCTAAAATTTATCATCAAATCATACTATTAAAATTTAAATATATTGAAATCTATATCATTAGTATACTGAATTATTATTATTTTGTTTTGAAAATCCTTATTTACCCCTTCCCACCATAATTAAAAACAAAATAATGATAATAATCAATTTCTGTGGACTACACATCTAATAAGCATCAGATTATATTTTCTAACACTACATATCATATCTGGTTATGTGGATTGAAATTTAGAATAAATGTTACATATTAAATATAATTATAATTATTAATTGAAAAAATTATATTCCACCTATATTTCGTCTCATTTATTGGGGAATGAAAACATTGATTGTTCATTGTTTAAACTGCCACCTCCGTGAAGTATCATTTTTTCATTATAAATGTTTATTTTCATTCACTATTTGGTTAACATTAAATGTGTTTTACAATAACAAAATATCTACTTAAATTAAATTTTATTTTTATATAATCGAATTATTTAAAAATAATAATTTTAATCACCATACTCACCTATCAAATTATAGAATTTTAATTTTTTTGACAGTTTAAAAACATACATGGAAATGGAATAAATCATTATCACATATGACTATGGGAAAATAAATTCTAATATTTTCTTAATTTAATAATAAAATAATTATTTAATTTTTATTTAATGGTTATATTATTAATTTTAATATTTATAAAAATATTATACTTTGTTGCTAAATTTTACAAGATAAGTCGACACTTAATCAAATTTCATAAAAAATATAAAAAATACAAAAATCCAAAAAAAAATTATAAATCAATGTAATTTAATTATTCTATTACATTATTGATTTATATATCTTGATATTGGTATAAATGTATCGGTACCAAAATCAATATCATAAATAATTTTCTAGATAATTAAATATACATACACCATATGCTAAAAATAAGGTATAAACTACAAATATATTATTAATAAATGATCACAAATAAAAAAAATCGTTATTGTTTATGAATATGGGATTTAAATATTATATTATTATATTTATATTTTTTGTAAATATATATATATATAGTTAATATTACTATGATTATAAATGATTTATGTGATATTTGTCTCGATTTTCCAATTCAGGATACATGTTCAATATTTCCCCCATACTTTCATTTATTTTGTGAATTCACTTAGCTATTATATTCATGTATAATAAATATATTTCATTTCATGATAGTTTAATTTAAAATTCATTTAAAACCTATTATTTTTCATTATTTTTATGTTCCCATTATCGTAAGATGTTTCATTCACTCATGTTTCATTCATTCTGTTATAATTGTTCTTCATGTACTTATTCTATATAAGATGGTCACATTATTCTATTAGAATTTTTTATTTTTTTCCTAATTTTTTTTTAATTTTATTTTCAAAAATATAAACCCATTTCTGAATGAACATTTCATCATGAATAAGGATATCTATAAGGCATTTGTAAAAATCAAATATCATTTCACTGTGTTAAAATTTTATTACTTGAGTACAATTCATCAAAGTGTGAATCATTCATATATATCCAATTTCAAAAGAAATTTCGACATTTATATCTTTATAAAATGATTTTTTTAAATATAATATTCCTTATCTATGAATTTTTCTCTCATAAAAGTGGAATGTTTGTGAGAAAAATATCATATCCTATAAGGTTGTTTTTCACTATTACTATTTCCACTATTCCCATAAACAATTTCATTTATGATATTGAAACCCAAATATTTTTTTAATCCATTTTTATAAAATAGTCCCCCTATTTTCTATTAAAAATTATTTTTTGACACTATTTTCAGGATTTTCATTTTTCAACAATGTTTTTTCAAAATATTAACATTGGTTTCCTTCTTCTCATAATAAATTTTTTCATCTCTTACTACAAATTATATTTTTTCAATAATCATTACATCATTTAAATGATTTATTATTGAATATTTATTTTAATGATAATTATTCAATAGGTTTTAATTTACAATTTTGTTAAATGTGTTTTAAATTTTATTCAAAACTACTTATTTAATGACAATGTCAACAATCATTTCAAAAAATCTTTTATAAAGATTCTCTTACATTTCAAAATTTTTATCTATTAGATTTATTTAATTGAACTATATTTTTCATAAACATCACAATAAATTTTCATATGAATTATTATTTTTGTTTGATTGAATTTTTAATATCAACCATTTACTTTTTGAGAAAAATATTGGGGGTATAATTTGGAAATTTCATGAAACCAATTATTGTTTCATTGGGTTCTATACGATGTTAATAATCAATCCCAATATCTTTATAAGGTTCATCAGGATATGGTAAAAATGTAGATATATTTTATTATAAATAAGTAAGGATGTTTATGGGTGGTATCATATATCATGCTCCAATTCATCGGTAATGTTTTTATGTATTCTAATATGATAGTCATTTATCATAAATAAATTGGTTAAAATCATAATGAATGTGTATTATTAGATATTCAAAAAATATTATGGGTGACCCTTATTTGATTAACTCACAAAAAAAGGGTGATACTTCTTGGTTACACTCACATGATAATGGGGATCCTTCAGCATATTATCACAACATAAGGAGTGAGACATCATGGATATAGTAAAAACATAATGGTTGATTATTTTGGATAAGAATATATCTTAAAGGGTTATACTTAACTGATATTATCAAAACATAATTTCATACAATTATTTACATGCTCAAAATGTAATTGTGGAGCATTATTATATATTCTAAAATTATGATGATGTCCTATTATTATGTTTTTCCAAGAGTTACATGTTATGAAATTAATCCAAGTATAATTTAATTTTAATCCAATTATTTTTAATGAATCAAGATTATTATTTAATTTTTCAACATACTTTTTCAATGGAATATTTTGTTCACGTTATATTACATTTTCTTCCATCCTGTATTATCATCAAATATTATTTTTCCATGTTCAAGTTAATAATATTTTCCTCTATTTCTCATGTTTTGTCATATGATTTTGATCAAACCAGTGATCAAATATTAACGATTTTTCCTGTAACTGAATGGTTGATATCACATCTTCCTTATATTATATTAGTCTAGGTGAAAAATATTAATGTAAAAGATACGATTTTTAGAATTGTATCATTTATGGTTCAAATATGGGCAATTTTCACAAGTATTTTAAAATATGTTTCTTATGTATTAGAAAACCTATGATAATAAAAATTATCTAACTGAGATTATTAATTGATTTTAAATATTTCATTTTATCTTATTGTAATGTAGAAATGTAAATATAGTTTAATCTCACATTATATCAAATATAGTTTTTAGATAAGTATTATTAGTCCTGGCTAAAAGAGAGAAGGTCCACAGTGTATCATCTAGTATCAGAGTAGGGTATAGAATTTTTTTATGATTATTTCAGTTATATGGGGGTTAATATAAGATAAATACTATAAAAACACAAGGGAAATGAATTTTTGGTATGTATAAGTAGAGAATAACAAATCAATATTTTTTTAAGGTAGAGATTTTGAGCTTCTTTTAGAAATTACATCACTATCTGGATACTGGAATGTGGATGACGATATAAGACATATGAACGTAGTGGTAATCACACTTAAAAAGATAGTTTTGTATTCAATAAATACTTACTCTAGTGCATGATAAGTTGGTCTATGACTTCACACCTTTATCAAAAATCTAATGGGATATGATTTGGCTTATCACAATCCCTTTATAATCCATTTTTATGGATTTGTTATGTCAATGAATAAGGTTAAGGAGTATGAGAGAACCCATCCTCTAGAAAATTGTACTGAACAAATAGTGATTTTGGTTTAACTTAAAGATAAAATTATGTCTACAAAGTGTTAGACATTTTGATAATGAGTATTTTATATGATTATTAAGTATACATCTCATATTATGTTAATAATAACTTGTCATTATTAACACATATGTTTTTATAAATGGATAGATATAGGATGAACTATTTTAATAGTGGATGTGTTTGAAAACAGATTATTTTTCATAATATGAATGAAAGTGATATATAAGATATTGTGGAAAATATCATGGATATTCTTAATAACATTTACCGATTTATGAATATTAACATAAATCTATCAAAATATATGAACACAAAAAATAAAATGTGGAGGATTATTTATAGAAAATTTTTTGAGGAAGTTGATGAATGTAAGACGATTAAACATCCAAAATTTCATTAATTTAAGCATAATCCCCCATGAGAACATCTGAAATGAATAATACACACACCCTCAATTTTTATTATTATTTATGAAAACAACTTTTTGGATAAGTGGGAATCCACAAGTTCACACTACCGCCCAATCACCCCTCAAACAGCAAATTCAAATGTCAAATTTCAGTTTTCAAAATTCAAACACTGCCTTGGGCCACGTCCTGCATCGAGTCGCGAAAACCTCAAACCGATCAAGTGTTACAATGTCACCCCATCCGTGTCTTTCCATCAGAATCATAACATTAGTCATCAATAGAGGCGATGATCGAATCTCACATCACCGTCAAAATGTAGTTGTCGAACACCGTAACATTCTCTAGAAAAACTCACTGCCAAAGACCATCAACCTCATTGTAACCCACAAAACACAACACCACAGACCATCCTAACGCACCTTGCCGTCAGGCCGAACCTCACACTCATCGGCAACGTCGAACATCCACTGAAACCCACCGACTCCATCGATAAATGAACTTTCACAAGTGAGACTACCGAAGATCATGACACCGTAACTACCAAAATCCGCCAACAAGAACGAACGACATAGAAACCCATCCTGGCGATGAGCTGCATCCACGAAGTCATCACCGATAAACACCTGGATCCAACAAAGTTGAAACCACCACAAGATGCCCACCCCACGAACGCACATACCAAGTCTCGTGAAACACAACCTCACAAAGCCGCATCAAGAAGAGAAGTGGAGTCATGGAACCAGAGAAGAGAAGCGATCAGTACAGAAAGAGAAGGGAAAGCGGGGACTGAAAGAGAAGGGATAGCGCGGACTAAAACCCGAAAGGGGAGGAGAAGCAGATGCTGGTAGATTCCATGATCGCCGAGCCTCTATCCCAAAACCATAGATATTCCATCGCTCTAGATTCAACCTATATAGGGGAAGTGGAGCTTGAGGTTATAGCACAGAAGCGGAAACCTGGGGAAAAACTAGAATGCCTTCTCCGAAAAGAATGCGAGAATCGGGGCCGACGGTAAAAACTGTAGCAGACCATCCATGAATGAATGCTAGGGGAGAACCCAGGGAGAATCCGAGTATAAGGGAAGAAAGAGAGGGGAGAAGAAAACACGATTGGAGAAGGTTTCAGGAGGAAACCCTAAGACTGTGAGTGGAGCGAGCGAGAGTGAGAGGGAGGAGAGATCCAGCGGAATGCGGAGCCATCCCCTCTTGGGATGGAGTTTCCATTGAGCACAAAACTACTGAGATGGAAAGATGATTACTATCAACACAATGAATTGGTTGAATGTACAATGTTATTAATTTAAGGAGATTAGGAATTAATGTAATTCTCTCTTTATTCCAATGGCTAATAAAAGAAATAGACTATTAAAACCACCTAATCCTACAGATAAGATATATACTATAAAAATATTACCATTCACGTAAATAATTGTAATTATTTGACCCTATGTAATTTTCATTCTAGATTTAATGATTTCCTACAATGTCTTACCTCCACCAATAATTAAAAATAAAATTATAAATAAAAAATCCACAGTGGTATCATTTATAAATAAATGGAATATGAATCTACCTCAATGTTTGAGGAATTAATGTTCATTTTATTCATATTATTATTCAATTATATGAATTTTATGTGATTCTAAAATGGATTTTCTATCATCACACATGACCTATACATATTTATCGAAATAGTGGAAGAAAATTTTAAAATAGATATATGATCATCTACCAGTGAATGTATTATTATGAGATTTAATGAAAAAAAATGTATTATTGGAGCTATGAAACCACGATATGAGGAAATTTTCTCTGGTATATAAATGAACATATATAATGAATAATGGAATTTTGAGGAAAATGATATGTTCTCTATGTTAATAATGTTGAAATGTCATTAGAAATTAAAACTATATCATGAATCCCTTCTTGATAGAATTATATATTTTCATTGTTATGTGATAGATAAAAATGAGAGGGATCAATTTCATTATTTTGGGGTTTAATTCACTTAGATTTTGGGAAAATATTTCTCTCTAAATTAATACTTTATTTGATAGATTGTTTCAAAAACAACACCAAATTAAAAAGATATATGAAATATTCAATTATTTTTATTCATAAAATAAAAAACAATAAAACATATAGAATATAAAACAAATTATTCCAATTATAAATGCATAGAAAATAAGATTAATAATAATTAATATTGTAAAATGAAATTTTAAATAAAATAATGTTTTCGTTATATTTTATATTTTAATATTAAAGATAAATTTTATAATTTTATAATTTCAATTTTCGATAATAAACTTTATTTTTTAACTCATAATTTCAAAATTATATTTCGGTGAATTTTTAAGATTAAACTAATTTAAATGATATTTATGTAAATAATAAAAAATATTGATTTTGTTAATGTGGTCAATTTTATGGCTTAATTTTTTTGAAAACATATAAATATATATAAACATTAAAATAAATCATTCAAAAGTACAATAATAAAATTATAAAACCCGTGTTCAATATTTTAGAAAAAAAACAAAATTTATTACACTAAATATTATTTATATTACCTTAAATAAAGAAAACGTTTTAATTAATTTTAAAAAAAATAAATTTTATTATTTAATATAATAAATAAATGTAACGACGAAAGTACTTATAATTTTTTTTCGAGTATTAAATAGTTAAATTAACTTTAATTTGTAATGAAACAAGTGATACATATAAAAATAAAAATATATAATCTAATAGAATTGTTGTCTCATATATTGAATATTAAATAAAATTTATGTATTTTAGATGTAAAAAATTGAAGTATTTTTATGATGGATTAAGAAAATAAATGTTTTGAAAATGATAAATTGTGTTTTGATATTTTTGTGACACATACTTTTTTATTTTAAAATTAATAATTAAATAAATGATTTAAATGAAAACTTATTTTCATAAAATAAATTCATAAATAATTTTTTTGGCATCTTATTATGATATGAAAATTTTATGTGACCTTGAATAATTTTTCAAAGTGTTTTAAAATTATTTATAATTTTAAAATTGGTATTTTTTGAATGAATGATAATATTAATTAAATATTGAATTAATTTTATTTATAAATTTATTTTTATAAAATTGAGTTCATTTTATTGTTTTAATCATTGAAAAATGGATATAAAGGATTTTTTATATTTTCCCAATATACATGATTTTTTTGTGATTAGTAAAATAAGGTAATTTATAGTGTACTTATATATTAAATGGTAAATAAACTATTCCTTTTTGAAATTGATGTTTTATCAACATAATCTTAAACTCTCTTACTTTAAATTAATATATATAATTATAATTCCGAAAAAATTCATATTCTTGATCCAATATAATATACTAATGAATATAATAATGGGAGACACCCCTCACATCCACTATAAATTCCACCACTTAGCACCTCTTCTTCTCACTCCTCAAAGCCTTTTATTATATTTAATTTATTCCCAAACTCATTCCCAAGATGCTTCCCCATGTCAAATACCTCATGTCCTCCCCAAAAGCCCAAAAATTTCATTAAGAAGGCTCTCAGGGGGGATAATTAATGAGTTAAAATCCTCTATATTTTTCTTTCATTTTAATTTCAATTTCTTTTCATTTCTTATTCCATCCTTAACTCCCCTAATCAAAGTGAAAAAAATAAAATATTTAATATACACTATAATTATATTTTTTTAATTTAATATCCATCATCAAACCTCTCATCTTCTTAGCTTGTTATAAAAAAATGTAAACATCATATGTGATGTGTCTATTTAGCATCATCATGGATGACATGTTTTTATTTTACATAACTACATTCAAGTCTACTAACAAAATAATTTTTATGGATAATTAATATTTTTTTATAAAATTATAATTATTTTAATTTTTTAAACCAAATATAAAAATAGGATATTTAAGAAAATGATATAAGTTTGTGATGGTTGTAAAATTCACAAAAATAAATTTAATTATTTTGATTAGTGTTTTATTTAATGAATATTCCTATTATCAAAAATATTATATATGGTATAATTTAAATTAATGGAAAAATATTAACACCATTTCATTCCACTTATGAAGTTTTCCTTCCATTCAACAATAAAATCCAAATTGAACAAACCATGGTACCACTAAATAAATCCTCCTAAAGCAATAAAAATAACAACATATTATTAATAAATGGGTGGAAATATGTTATAAGAAAATATATAAGTAATTATAAATATGAATATTATTATTTAATATATTAATAACACATTTTAAACAATTATACAGATGGTTTTATCTTGTTTTATATAAGATGGGCTAGTGATACAAGATTTCCTTTAATAATCCTCTTTAATGTATCTTTTTAAAAAATCAAATGAAATGTGTTCATGATGAAAGTATTCATTTTTTATAACTATTTTTTGGTTGTTGGGAATTATTTATGATGATTTATGGGACCTATATCTCCTTCCACTGCGTTGGGTATGTTTATGTTGGATATTGACTATAATGGTAATTCAATGTGTAACTATGATGGTTAAACCCTATGGTAGCTATGACGATTACATTATAATATTTCCATGAGGGTTAAAAATCTTATGGTTTCAATGATTTATACAATATTAATTAGTTATTTCCCCTTGTTACCTATATTTTTTATTTATTTAATCTCTATTTTATTGAAATCTCTTTTTTTAACAAGTCGTGTATATGAATCTTTATTTATGAGAAGCCTTTATTTCTGAAAATGATATCATATGTTTATAAGTATTCATGTAATAACTCTTTTCTTTTCTTTTATAACACTTATATATCCATTTTGTGATCAACCGATGTTTTAAAATTCATAGTTTTGAAGGATGGGTAAGGGAGAAGGAGAGTCCAATATGAATGTTGTGAAGAATGTTTTGGAAATGATTTTGTGTTTGATTAAAATATATTGTATAATGGATGATATTGATACTATTTTCATATTACCCACATTTTATAGATGAGGTTTTATATGTATTAGGTATGTTATAATTTTATAAAATTATAAATCTAAAATATCTTTGGGAATCTAAGGAAGTGAATTCCAAAAGAATTTACTAGATTATGTAGTGTTATGGCTAGTCCCTTATATTTTGTACCAGATCCTAGTTTAGATAACCATAGGGTTAGGATGTAATTAATAGAATACCATAAAATATTTTTACCTTATTTTTATGAATAAATGATATATAAATTTAATATTACCATTTTCCTTCATCTGACAAATGTCTATTCAGAATAGTTTTCCATGGAAGAAATATGGATTATGAAGTAAGAAGGCATCGATATAATGATATTTTTCTATCTACATTATAGAATAGTGGGATTGGGAATTGAGATTTTTCTCATAGTAATGGATTAGTTGAAACATTCTATAACTAACTTTGTAATCCATTCTAGATAACAAAAAAACCTATCATAAAGAATCATAGTGGTAGTGGAAAATTTTATGGGGAAACAGCCACATGAATTCCTCAGTTCTTTTGACCCAGTTGTGTCCAAAGGGTGTATTAAGGCCCGTGATATGATATTTTATGTAATGGGGTGTCCAATATTGAATATTTTAGTTATCCCATTTACTATTTTTATGGTGATGCTGACCAGTGGTTGTAAATGGTCATGAATATCAGGGATAACAATGAGATTGATGCCTTGGTATGGGTTAAATTAATGAATATTTTCCTTGAATAATATTTTCCTATGGTGGTTTGACATAGGATGGAAATAAAATTACATGATTTTAAATTAAAGGATGAATATTTAGTTTTCGTGAATGAGATGAAATTCAATATACTGAAATGGTATTCTCTAAATCTCATTTGATATCATGATGGTAAAATCAATTATTTTTACTCAGGGATATAGCAAATATATTGAGGGGAATTAACTAAAAGTAAATTCATATGTTAAGATGATCTTTTTTGATGTACTTATAGGGTAGAATTAGAGTTTTATAACGATAAACTATACATTTAAAAGAATCATAAGAAAAGTTCATGATAGAATGAAATGGGAAGAATATGTTAAATAAATAAATATAAAGGTAAGAATGTTCAGTTTATAATTTGAGGTAGTGTGGTTAAAAACACCATGGTGAATACCTTATAAAAATTGGGAATTGTTTTCTATGTGGTTTTTTTGAACATATGAATCTATAATGTAACAAAAATGTTTATAAGATTAATTGTAATAGGAAAACTTTAAAGTCTTTCAAATTTGGTGAGATGGGAAATTATGAAAATAGCTACCAACCAAAAAATCACAATAATAGAATGAAACCCAATTATAATCTAAAAGGTGCATTGAAATACTTTGCGACCACATCATCAGATATTGAGCCATCAAATAAAGTGGTATCAAGTAGTTTTTTGGTTACACACATTTTTCAAATGTTGTTTTTGATATGGGGTCTAGACATTCCTTTATTTCTGAAATTTTTTTTCTAAATTATATATATACCATCATGAAATGAAATCAGAACATATGGTAAAAAAAAGACGTAAATGTTATGAAGAAAAGAAATTATTATAATCCTATTATTATTTTTATGGAAATACATTACCCTAAAACCATGTTTTTTTCCTCTAATAGGGTTTGATGTTATTCTCGGTATGGATTGGTTTTTCATTTATAATACTATGATTTATATTAGTGATAAAGAATTTTTTTAGAAAGAGTTTCAATTTGTATACAAGAAGGAACCCATAGAATTGATAACATACTAGATATCTAATTAAGTATTAAAATATGAAAATTAATGTTTTCATGGACATATTATAGAAAAAAGGGAACTATTTATATTAATGATCATCCCGTGGTAAATGAACACCTTGTTATTTTTCATGATGACTTTTCTGGTGTTATTCATGATCGTTAAGTTTAATTCAATGTAAACATATATCTTGACCAAAATACAGTTCCAGAATCCCCTCATTGAATGGGTCAGTTAGAACCTCTAGAATATAATAAGAACTTAAAGGAGTTTCTTGATAAATGATTAATTCGACCTAACACTACACTGTGGTGTGTTCCAGTTTTTTATTAAAAAATAATATGGTTCAGGTGGGTCTTTATTGACTATCGATCTTTGAATAACATTACTGTTAAGAATATGTATCTACTGCCTCATATTGATGACTTGTGTGATCAACTCCTTGTAGCTCATTAATTTTCTAAGAGTTACATGATATCTTAGTACCATTATATGATGGTGGAGGAGGATGACATCCTAAAAACAACATTTCATACTAGATAGAGTCATTATGAGTTTTTTGTTATTCCATTTGGGTTGATCAATTCTCCTACAATATTTATGTATCTTATTAATAGAATCATCAATTAATATTTCTGTAAGTTTTTTGTTTTTCTATTGATGAAATTATAGTATTTTCAAATAATTATGATAACTTTGAAAAACATATATGGATTGTTCCAAAATAACTAAATGAAAATAAGTTATATATGAAATTTATAAAACATGATTTTCTGTTGAAACAAATTTCCTTTCATGGAATCATTGAAAATAAGGATGGAATAACTATTGATATATCCAAGAAAAGTGGATAATGAATAGGTACGACCCACAAATGTTACAGGTATTTATATTTTTCATTGATTGTATTTTTTCTATGAATGTTTTTGTTGAAATTTTCAAAGTTATCTGGACATATAACTATGTTTACATGAATAGTGGATAAATTTATATTCAATGAAAATTGTGTTGTTTATTACAAGGAACTGAAGTATAGATTGAGTAACAATCAAGTGTGGGACCCATCTTCAAAAAATGGAGAGTTTTTCATCATCATTGACACTTATTTCAAGGAAATGGGTTTTGTTTTGATGAAAAATGATTAGTTAATCTTTTATGATACATTAAAAATGAATCATTATGAGTTAAATTATCCCACAAATGATTTGGTATTATAAATTGTGGTTTTCACTTTAAAATTTTAGAGACATCATTTATATGGACCCAAATATTAAATATATACCAGTCACAAATGTTTATGTATATATTTACTCATATGGAATTTATCACGTGGAAGATAATATGGATATAAGTAATAATGGATTATGGTGGAACAATTTATTACCATCCTAGAAAAGATTTTTTTTGGAATATTCACTGATTCAAAAACATGACCCTACATTATACATAATATTTCTAGAACATGACCCATTGGTTAATGATTTGATGAATTTTGTCTTAAAAGTCATTGGTGAGGGAAATTACTCGGTTTTGATTTAGGTATTAAAGCATTATTATCTCCTGGAAGTAATTACGAAATATCTTAAAGAATATTGTGAGTCTTAGAAAAAAGAATAATTTATTAATAATTATATGTTTCTAGAATTTACCATTAATAACTATTATATTTTGTGATTTTAATATAGATTGTGTGCTTCTTATGATCCTAAGTTGATGAAACAATTATTAATGCATCCCTATAGTACTCTATTTTATGTTCATCTAGGCAACACTATGATGTATACACACATTCAGGATTATTACTAGTGGGATTGAAGAAAAATATATATTGCCGATTTTACAATGAAAATGTTTGAGATGTAAAGAGGTTAATGAAGAGTGAAAACTAAAAAACGAATTTGTCCTACCTTTTCTAGTCCTAGAGAAGAAATGGAAAAATATATCCATGGACTTCCTGGTGGGAATACCAAAGACATATCAGGGTAACAATTTAATTTGGTTTATTATTGATCGACTGACTAAATCTACACATTTTCTTTCGACACGATAAGATATTTATTTAGATAATCTTTCTCGGCTATACCTCAAATAAATATTATGGTTACATGGAGATACTATATCCATTATATTTTTTACTAATCCCAGGTATACAAATAAAATTTAGAAATGACTTCATATGTCATTGGGAACTAAATTAAATTTTGAAAAAACTTTTCATCATCAATCAGATGGAAATTCAGAGAGAACTAGTCACACATTAGAGGATATGCATCAACCATGTCTAATGTATTTTGTGGGAAGTTGAGATAATCATATTTAATTAGTTCATTATTCTTATAATAAACATTTTCATTACACCATAATGATGACACATTTTTGAGGATTATATATAAGGAAGTTCTAGACTCTTTTATTTTTGGATTAAGTCAGGGAAAGGATTTTCATGGCACAATAATTAGTAGAATAAATGAATGAGAAAGTGAATATGATCCATAAAGACATAAGAAAATCTCACAAAAGGTAGAAAATTAAAATAGATAACAGAAGGAAGTACATTGAATTCAATGTATGTGAACTTTTTTTTAAATCTCTCCTTGGAAAATTGTCAGGAAATTTGGTAAGAAAGGAATGAAAATTCCATGGTTCATTGGTCCTTATGAAATATTTGATAATGTTACCATGTATCTTTTTCTCTTATTTTATCTCAGTTACATAATGTTTTTCATGTGTTGATGTTAATAAAGATTCTTTTAGATTCATATTTTGTGTTGATCCTAGAAGTAGTTTAGTGAAAATAAAACCTTTTTTATGAAGAGAAACATGTTCCAATTATTTATTATAGAGAGAATATATTATAGAATAAGGTAATTCACCACATTAATAATTTATTTATTAACCAAATGGTTTAATAAAAAACATCATAATATAAGAATTATAAGTGAGAAAGGTATCCTAAGTTGTTTACCAAGTGAATTATAATTGTTAGGATGAAATTTCTAGAATGTGGGATGAATTTAAAGACCCCAGTTCTTATTTCATATGTTTTCATTCTTGACTTAAATAGTTTCATTCATTATAATTTATAATGCAATATGTAATATTTATATATGTTAAAAAATATATACTAATATAATACTACAATCACATATTAATTTTTAAATAAAATTTATGTAACTTATAATTTAAAATATGTTGTATTTATACCATGGATTATGTAAATAATTTTTAGGAAAATGATAAATTAAGTGCTGATATTTTTAAAAAACATAAATAGTTATTATCAATTATATTATTAATAATACTAATTAAAATAAAATATTTTTTTCATAATAAAAAATTATTATTTATTTTTTTTCTCATTATTATTAGATAATTGAATTAGACATTAATTATATTTTCAAAGTGTAATAAATTATGTTATAATTTTAGAATTTGTATTTAATGAAAAAATGATGATTTTAAATAAAAATAATAATTTCTCATATTTATAAAATTATTTTTATGAAGCAAAGTTCATTTTTGAATGATACTCATCAATAAATAGTCAGGGATATTTATTGGAATTTTTCTAAAATATATGGATTTTTTGTGATTAGTAAAATATTGTAATTTACGATATATATACATTATAAGTTCAATACACTATTCTATGATTAATTTTGGATGTAATAAACATAATCTATAACATAATTTATTTACATTAATATATTTATTGATAATTCTCAAACTCTTCATATTATTGAGCCAAAATAATAAAATAATGAATATAATAGTGAAAAAAACACCCCTCTCCTTCACTACAAATATCTCCCACCACCATCTCGTATCCACATGGATAAGATACTATTAGATCATTTAATATATACCCAATTATATTACCAAGTCTCTTCCCAACATTCAATAACTTATGTTCTCACAAAAAAGCTAAAACCAATTGCATTAAGAAGGTTCTCAATGAGGATAAATCAAGAGGTAAAATCCTCTTTATTTTTTTTGATTATTTTAATTTATTATTCTCTCATTATATACACAAATCCAAGTTACATAAAAACTAATGTAACATCCACAATTGATAAAGGGTTAAATGACTAAATGATATGACTCATGTCATCAAGGTGCACCTTCCTTTTCGGAAGCCTGTCTGATTAGAACTCCACAGTTAAGCATGTTTGACCGGGAGTAGTGATCAGGATGGGTGACCTCTTGGGAAGCTTCTCAGGGTGTGTGTGAGTGAGGACTAACACACTGGAAAGGACATGTGTTGGCATGTGGGTACTATCATTAGATAGATAACCCGTTCAGGGATGTGGGTGGACCCTGGAGTGGGCCCCACGTGTCTGTAGGGGCAACTGGTGGTACCTGGTAGGCCAGGACCCGATGGCCTTATTAAGGCGGGGTGTTTGTGCTGTCAGCGGGATCCGGTTGTTACATTTGGTATCAGAGGAGGAACCCAGCCTTAAGTGCGGTGCACTGCCTGGGTTGAGATGTAGGGCCCACAATGAGGGTGTTGTGCTCTAAAGGGGGGTGATTGTGACATCCCCAAATGATAAAGGATTAAATGACTAAATGATATGATTAATGTCAACAAGGTGAACCTTCCTTTTCGGGAGCCTGTCTGATTAGAACTTCACAGTTAAACGTGCTTGGCCTGGAGTAGTGATCAGGATGGGTGACCTCCTGGGAAGTTTTCTCAGGGTGCGTGTGAGTGAGGACAAAACACACGTTCAGGCATATGGGTGGACCCTGGGGTGGGCCCCACATGTCTGTGGGGGCAACTGGTGGTACCTGGTAGGCCAGGACCCGACGGCCTTGTTAAGGTGGGGTGTCTGTGCTGTCAGTGGGACCCGGTTGTTACAACTAATGTATCATATATATAGTGTAATATTGTTTTGATATTGTATTATCCATCACCATATACTCTTATATTCTTATACTAAAAAATTAAAGCACCATCCATGATGTTTCGATTTACAATCATCATGGATGATGTTTATTCAAATTATTTTATTGACATCAAGTCTAGTCATAAATAGATTATTATTGTTAAATAATATATTATTATACATATTATAGGTTATCTAACATTCTAGAACCAATAAATAAACATGAAATTTAATAAGATGTTATATGTTTTTGATGGTCGTAAAAACCACCAAAATAAATTAAATCATTTTCATTAATGTTTTATCATTTGATTCTAATTCATATTAGGAAAAAATGATATCTATTATAATTTAAAATTATGGAAAAATATTAACACCATTTCGTTACACTTTCAGATTTTTTCTTCCATTCTACAAGAAAAAACTATAATGAACCAACAATGGAAACTACGCAATTAATGCCCCAAAAACAATGAAAATAACATCAGATTATTAATTAATTGGTTGAAATGTGCCTTAAAAAGGTCATATAAGTAATTATAAATGATAATATGGTTCTGTAATATATTAATAACATTATTTAAATAGTTAAGTATAAGGTTTTATCATGTTTTATGTAAGAGGCACCCAAGGAAATGGACGTTACTTTTGAAATCTTCTTTAATATCTATTTTTAAAAATATCAAAACAACTATTTTTAGGATTAAAGAATTTATATTTTATGATTATTTTATGGTAATTAGAAATATAATATAATTAATTAATGAACATATATCTCCCTTCAATGCATTGGGTATGTTTATCTTGGATGATGATCATAATAGTTATTCAATTTGAAAAAATATTATAGTTACAGCGTATTGTAGCTGTAAGGGTTACAATGTTAGGTATAAGTGAGGGTAACAAAACAAATGGTATACATGAGTGTTATAATAATAATTATGTAATTCACAATGAATCCTATGTGGTTTAGTTTATGTTTTCTATGTTTAATTTGAATATAATGTTTTCAAAAGTTACATATATTATTGTTTTTGGGTGAAAACTATGTGTTAGAATGATTTCATACATCTATAAGTATTCATGTACTAACACCATCCATTATTTTATGCACCTTAATGATATTTTTTGTCCCCATTAAATGTGTAAAAATATTTTTCATAAGGTTTAGGGATTGGTAAGATAGAATGAGAAGAAATTATGAATTTTGTGAATATTTTTCATGAAAATATTTCATGTTTTATTAAATACAATTATACTTTGGAGGAAATTTATACTATTTTAGTTGTTCCCACATTGTATGGTTGTGGGTTGATATGTATGAATTTTGTGCTAATATTTTAAAACACTAAACAAAATAATCATTCAAAATTTAAAGAAGTGAATTCTAAAATAATTTACAAGATTAGTTAATGTTTAAGGATGTGTACTTATATTCCAATTCTAGTTGAAAATTTAAATTTCATATTTAAACATAAAAGTGTGATTACTAATATTACTTTTGATTACCATGAAAATGGTAAAACTATAACTTTTTTAAAAAAATTATTAATATTGTGTAATTTTTATATAATGAAATAAATAAATATATTCACCAAACTAGAACTAATTTAATTTTAATAGAAATATATATATTAATTATCACTCAACTAATTAGAAAATAATACTAAATAATATCGATAACATTTAATGGAAAAAATATCTAATAATTTATATATATATATTAAATTATTTAATTTAAAACAAAATTTACTACTATTTAGAAATGGAATTTTTCTATATGGATCAAAAATTTATCTTGATAGCATCCAATATTTTATGAGGGCTACCATTTATTTTTATTAATATTTAAACTACTAGGGTAAAAATTAGTTTGCATGGTTAAAAATAAAATGTAAATTAGAAAAACTATTGTTAAAAGGATAGAAACAAGATTATAACATGTGGGAAAATGAGTTCAGGATGATTGATCAACCTTATACACCAAAAAAATCAATATTTCTATTTATTGGTGCCATTTTTCTTGAAATAGTTTTATTTTAGTTCAGAAGGTGATGGTTGTTCACAAAAATTCCATTTTCCTTACTTATAAAATGGGATCAATTCCAACTATTCAAATATACACGTAGCCTTGTAAATATTTATGAAACCGAACACTAAATTACTGTAAGAGATGTAAATTAAATGAAAAAATACCATTTATTAACATATTTTAATTAAAACCCACAATTCAAAATGATAATTTCAAGAGAATGTTCAAGGTCCTAATGTGTTTATTCCAAAATCCTTATCTTATTTATATTAATCATTCTCTTAAACAAATACCCAATACATATTAATATAAATAATTTAATTTAATTTTTAATAATAAACATTATTATATTAAGGAATGAATAATTATATTTTTACTTCTGATCCAATTATAATAAAATGAACGCCAATCGTGTGATTGTGTAGACTATCGAATCCATGATGAAAAGTATTTATTTTTTACCACTATATCTATTTACCAGTTATGTGAATGGAATTGTTGAATATATGTAAAATATATAAAATAATTATGAATAATAAGTGAAAATTTACAACATACAATCATTTTGTATCATTTGATGAGAAATGAAAGTGTTAATCATGTGTTATGCAGACTACCACCTCTATTAGGAATTTTTTTCATTTTTCATCTTGATTTTAATTCGTTATCAAAACCATATAAAAAATGATACAAAATGAAAAAAATCAATTAATATAATAATTATAATTCATAATAATTATATTATTTTAAAATACATAATCTCAAAACCATACCCACCCATTAAATGATGGTATGTTTATGTTTGTGTCAGTCTAACCTCCTACCTAAAAATTTCTAAAAACTCTATAATTGTTTAACATAATGATAATATTAAAATATTATTATAATATAATAATAAAATAATTATTTGTTTATGGATAGATAATTTTTATAATTGAAATTTAACTTACAATTAAAATATAATCATTGATTGCTTAAATAAGAAAAATAATCCAACACGGATTCCATTTTCAAACAACAGAATAAAAACACTTGGGTAGTGATATAACATGATTTATAAATATAAATATATATATATATATATATATCTTTCATATATTCTAATAAATTTAATGAGTAACTAATTTTTGACATGGTATTAAAGGTTTTTTAGAGAAAAATACATCATAAGGAATGCATGATTTTTTTTGTTATTATCACACAATGGTAATAATAAGGTATAATTTTATAATATATTAATCATTATTGAACGTATATGAATTATTTGAATGATAATTTTTATGAATAAATTTTTTAAATAGAATATTAAGGTAATAATTTATTTATATGATGTTAGTGAACATTATACTATGTGGGGGAATAATGTAAGAGTTATTTGTCTCTATGTTCCATTCCTTGAGACATGTTTGATATTAGAAACCATATATTATTTTATATGGTGTGTGAAATACCATATTTGAATCACGTATAGAAAATATATTAATTTTTCTAATATTTATAGGTTTATTTCATGGTAACCCCATTATTCTATCTTGATTACTACGTTACCACAACCGTAAGTGTTTTTTAACTCAATTTAAATTTAATGAGTAAGGGTTGTTCTTATTAAACATATTATTTATAATTTTGGAACATATTGGACTAGTTGAGGATATTTTATACACTGATAGAAGTTGAGCCATTCGAGGTGTCAAATAATAACTATTTCAATATATTCTTCTCACTTGTATAAATTTTATTATTTAGTGACGATTGTTTAATTCTTTTAAATAAATAAATAAATATATCTATCTATATTTTTATGTTCATTCAGGAAAAAAATATTAAAACCACACATGGATGATACAAAAATATTTAAAAGGATAATATTTCAAAACTAATGGATAGTACTTGATGTTAATCGGTTCTTTATATGATCATACAACCAATTAGAATAATAAAGTGAGAATACAGTACTGTCTCCTAATAATATAGGAGTATTCCTCTTACACTATTCCTTTTGGTTAATATTTCACTATGGAATATCCCACACAATTAAATGATATAAAAAATATAATAATTAATGACTACATAATTTATTTACATATATTAATGTTTATATGGGTTTCTATAATCTTCATATTTATCTTCTTCTTTCACATTGACAACAACATGAAAGGGAATATTAAATTCTATTCGCAGTAGAACTCAACTTTTTCCTCTTTTATATCAGTAAGAAAATGTCACCTCATTTATTAAAATAGTTTCAAAACTTTTCATATTTATGTAGAATTATTGTAAGAATCTTTTTCTATCTATGAAAATATGGAATTCATAGCCTCTATATATCTTCTACTACTAATACCACACAAATTTTAATTATACTATTTCTTCAACTTCCATGTTTACTCATTTATTCACAAACCAATGTTCACTAGTTATTCTTTTAGTTTTGATATATGGTAAATATTTCGTTTGATATATTTATAGGATCACCTACAAATTTTGACATATACCCAAAGAGATTCCACAATATAAAATTTAGTTCCAAAGATTATATTTTATTGAAATTATTTTTTATATTCTCTATTTATAGTTTTAGAAAAGATACTTTAGAAAATCATATATCATAATTAATTAATATGTGTATTTATAATAAAATATAAACAATATCATTATTTAAGATTGAATTAGTTTTTTCAAATTAAAACTCTAAATCCTTATACAAATGATTTTATTTTTTATTCCGATTCAATTTCATCCATTTGAAGAAAAAAAATATTATAGATGTAATTTATGTTCCAAAGGAACCTCATAGATAGACATAGATTTCCCTCGTTCCTCCCATGAATCCAAATAGTCAATACCACTCATAAATCAACCAAAACATTAGATATATTATGTAAAATGTATTGGGGGAAATACATATCATTTTTTCCTTCAAAACATTATTCAACATGGGAATAATCCTCTTGAATACAACTAATTTAGCATGATACTCAACTATTCATCCATGATGTGACTAACCATTTCCATGACCCTTCTACTTTATCCATTTTGAATAGAAGATATAGCTTTTTTTCACAGAAACATTTGGAATGACCATGACCATTTTGGGTATCCTCATTTGGTACATGGAGACAATATATGAACCATGATGTTCACCATGGTAGTAGAAATCTTATATTGGTGGTTTTTTTAACGGTATTAAAATTGTATATTCTACATACCAAGACCTCTATCATATTAAATAATCACTCCAAAAATGAACCAAGACAAACCATATGAGTAGGTGAAAGATACGTGGACATTTTTCACAACCCATGACTCTCAAAATTCAATTGACCATAGGAGTAGTCATTCCTGGATTTTCTAACAAGGCTGCCACCATGGCCATAATCTTCTTGACATGACTCTCTTATCTATATCCTTATACAGTTTTCATCAAAGTCATACATCTTAATAATAAAACCATGATATTTTATTTAATGAATAGAATCCTATATTGAATCATCTGATTTTACATTACCCAAATTTAAAAGGATGTTCCTTGTGGAAACTCTTTCATCGTAGATATATTAGGATCATCTCTATGGAACTCCAAATTAATAAAAATATATTATAATACATGTGTTATATATGAATTATTCTCTAAACAAGAAACACAATACATATGATATCATTCTTCTCGCAATTAGGTTCCTTATCATTAATAATATATACTTCATAATCAACAACCTTCTTCTTCACTTCTATTCATTTTTAAATATATTCAAATTAATGATTTAAACTTATTCATTTACAATCATTAACAATAATTAAAAATTAATACAACACACAAACATATATCTTGACAAACATCCCAATATTTTTATTTCTAGTATCATATAATAGGGATATTAAAATATGTACATATAAAATATCATAATTTACATTTATTTAATTTCTCAACACATAACTCATCGATATTTTCACAGTAATTTCTCTTCCCGAAATTTATATGAAATAGAAAATGTCTAGGAAAGTGTATAAATACATAATTAAAAATCTCTTATTATCCATTCCACACTAAATCTACAAATCCATGAATAATGTAAAGAACAAAATGCAATGATTTATGAATCAAAACTTTCCATTATAAATTAAAATGATACAAATTACAAATGAAATGACATGAATATATCTTAAATATATTTTCAAAATATATCAAAAATAAAAAAAATTATTATTATAAATTGATATACATATTCTCATGAGATATATCAATCTTAAATTCCCAATATCATCTAAATAAATAAATTATAACTTTTCTAACATAGTAGTATTTTAAATGAGATTTTAAATTTCACTAAATTTCATGTCTTGGTCATTGAATAATATTAATTCCCATTATGATAGATTTTTATTTTGATTTTTAAATTTAATATATTATGATAACATACTGAATAAATAACAATACAATGAATCTTGTAAAAGAATATTCACATTTATATGAGAACATTTTTCTATATTAGGAAAACACTCCCCACTATCATCATAATGGTGAATATTTTGAAATACATATTTAAAGATGTTACAATATGAGAATAAACCTAAAAAATTTTCTTAAAATGTTTATCTAGATTTTACATCCATTACTCATACTCTGGTTTTCCCCATGAGTTCAGGATTCCCATTTAATTCACATATTTCTATGAAAAAATAAAATATAAATTGGTTAGTGGAATCAGGTGGTTATTATTTTTCATTAATATAGATAAAAATGATGATGTGATTTTCTCAACCTAGTTGTTCCATTTTATCTAGACATCATGATTGAAAATAATATTTTCTAAACTTATATTTCATTTAGTATAATATATCTAAATAGTTAATCCACTTAATTATCTCGGATGGAAAATCTTTCTTTGACCACAATATTATATGTATCCTTATATTCAACATTCATTCTATCAATTCATTATTACTGAGATGGAAATGTTTTCAAACATCCTCATTCATTGTGTATAGACTTGTTTTATATCTCATATATAACTCAAGTAAACTCATTAGTTCTATTGTCCACAAAATTAAATCATGATGTTTCACTCTTCCTATTATTCTTATAATTTCCTTGAGTCTTATTTTTATCCAATTTAAACTATAATTATTCATAAAATTCATCCTAACCTTCTTTTGTAAAATCTATTTTTTTTCTTTATTCATCTTTTTTCATAAGAATAACACTTCATAAATTTATATTCTTATCTTCTCATTATGTTTTTATAAAAATAGTTATATTCATATACCTATTTTATTACCACCCTTATTTCAATAAACATAAATTTCTTCCTGAATATAAAATATGTTTGAACCGGATATATTTTTCATATTATGGAATTTTTGACACATAACCATCCTTAAACAAATTGATATGAAATTTCTTTATAATTTTTAATTCAGGTGATTATTCTAGAAATCTATTTCATAATTTTCAAACCATTTAAAAAAATCAATTTTAAAAAAACATTTATTTTTTCATCAAAAACAATATTGTAGAATTTATAAATTTGATACCCATGCGTATTTGAAAATTTTCAAAAAAAAAATTCTAATCATATTGAATCATCTTCCAAATTATTTCTTATATCAACCACGGTTAATATGGCCTCATTTTTCTTCTTAATTATTTTTAGATACTAATTATACAATAATATAATGACTTTCCTTTCACATAAGTGAGGTACGTTATCACTAAAATCACAGTTATAATTTATTATAACAAAACCCATATACTAATTTGATTTTTAATACTCACCATGTTCCATTTACAATTGACCGAAGTTATTTCCAATTATAGGAGAATAATATTTAAAAAAAATTTGATATTCAGAAAAATCTATTCTATATTAAAAGTCATCTATCATCTTTTTTACGATATATTCTATTAATGAAAGCTACTATTGAAACAATATTCCTGAAATCAGTATAGGTTGTCGTTACTACAGGTGGAAAAGGAGATCTATGGGGCTTTATCTTCGGTTTCTTCTAAGTCAAATCAATCAGCAGGTGCTTTAGATCTGCTGCAAAATGCTCGGAGTCATTCTGCTGCCGTGGAAGATTTTTCAATAATTCCCAGTTCTTCTAAATTGACTTGGGAAGAAGGGGAAATTTGTGGGGCTATATTTTCCCCGACACATCCCAAGGAGATTCTTCCTCCACCACATTGTTTTCGTATCTCCACCATATTGTCTACAGATTCATTTAAGAGATCTTTTTTGACCTCGTCCAGCTCTTCCAAGGGTACTCTAGAATGGGGCCCGGAGAAGCAATTCTATGAGGGGTTAATGATGGAGATGAGTGCATCCAAGAATTCTAACCACATGCTGGTGTTTCTTTCCCTAATGCAGAAGGATTCGGCTACATGTTCCCCATGAGTTTCATCTTTTAATATAATTTCCTTGATAGAGGAGGTAGAAAACCCTTTCAAGAAGAAGGTTCTTACTCCGAAGAAATATGCATCTCCAGATGGTCTTTTCAGAACGATTACCAGATCCATGTCCAAGGAGGATGGTAAGATTAACTTGGATCCGAAATCAGGTACTCCTGGATATAAAGCCAAGTTATCTCTATTTTAATGATGTCCTTGATTGTTTGGAATGTTAGAGGTTTGGGGTCACCTATTAAGGCTTCCTTCATGGCCTCTGAAGTTAGGAAATATAATGTGTCGTTGGTTGTTATTTTGTAACCAAGGTAAGATTCTGTCACGATCGTTTTTTTTTCTATGAAAATGGGGTTTGGTCATTCTAAGAAAGCTTACCCTAACAATAAACACATCTGGATATGCTGGAAAATGGTTGTGTAGGTAGAGGTGGTCCATTTTTGGGAGTAATGTATTATGGTTAGGATTTTGATGAAGGGATCAGTACTTCTGTTTTCTTTCATTTATGCCAGTGGTGACGTGCAAGGTAGACAGTCCCTTTCGAACTACATGGCTACCTTTGACTCACTTGGACTTCCACGGTTGGTTGGCGGAGACTTCAACACGATTGTGGAAATTTCTAAAAAAAGGGGAAGAATTGGAAGCACTAACATTGGTATGCAGGATTTCAGAAGCTGTATTACTAGTAGGGGACTACTAGACTTGGGTTTCAAAGGATGAAAATACACTTGGCGCAATAACCATAAAGGAAACAGTCATATTTGGAGTTGTCTTGACTGGTGTTTGACCAACCTGCAAGGTTTATACTAGTTCTCGAAAACATCGGTTTCCTATTTGTATCATGTTCTGCCAGATCATGCTCTGTTGCTGGTGGAAGTGAAAAGAGGTGAGGCTGATAATTTTCCTTTTTTTAATCATTGAACTACCATCAGGTAAATGGATTCTTACAAATGATGAGAACGTATTGGGAAAAGGAGGAGACCAGGAGGTCCTGGGTTTTCCTCTCAAGGTAGCTTAGGTGCCTTAAACTGGATATAAAGGTATGGTTGCTGAATAATCATTTTGGAGATTTATTGGTTGAATCGTTACAATCAGAGATAGATTTAATTGAAGAGTAACTCCAGATAAGCCGGGATGAGGGTAAATTCATGTTGCCTTGTGATAAACGTAATCTTATAACGGTGCGACTGTTGGAAATTAGGAGAGATTTTAAACATAGATCCAAAATTCACTGGCTTAAAGAGGGAGATCAAAATAATGCTTATTTCTAGGCTTGTTTTAAGGAAATTAAGAATATGAAAATCAATTTTAGGATGGATGATGATTCCTACACATCTGATTTGAATGTGGCGTGGGAGATATCCTTGCATCATTTTGAGAAGCTTCTGGCAGGGGAGGCTTCTTCTAATAATCATGGTTTATCTGGGGAGGAAGCATAATTTTTGGGTGGATTTCCAAGGCTATTAATGGAGGAGGATAATGCGGCCCTAATACCTACTCCCTCTAAGGAGGATATTTGGGGAGTTATTTTCAGCATGGCTACTGAGAGTGCCCCAGGCCCGGATGGTTTCCCTGGAGCTTTCTATATGGCCACTTTGGAGTTTTTGGGGAGACAATTCATTGAGTCGATTCAATATTTTTTCCAGGGTGGTTCTATTAACCGAAGCTCTTGTGCCTCCAGGGTGGTCCTCATTCCAAAAGTGAAGGACCTGAAAAATCTTAATCAGTATAGACCTATATGCTTATGCAATGTTTCTTATAAAATTCTGGCTAGTCTGATTTCTAAGAGTTTGAATGAGGTTATCCCTCATATTGTGTCGTAGGAACAACATGGTTTTGTGAAAGGTATAAATATTCAAGGAGCGATCAGAATTTCTAAGGAGTTAGTGGATGAAATTAACAAGAAAGTTGTGGTCTCCAATGTTATTATTCATGTGGATATGGATAAGGTGTATGATAAACTGGAGTGGAGTTTTATTATTCGATCCATGAGAAGTATGGGTTTTCATGAATGGGTTATTGATCTTTGCTTCATATGTTATTCCTCACCGTGGTTTTCAGTCTCTCTTATGGGTAAAGGGTTTTGTTTCTTCAAAAGCTTACGGGGTGTGAGGAAAGGAGACCCTTTGTCTCCTTCTCTATTCATTCTGGCCCAGGATGCTTTATCTATAAATCTTCATAGAAGCATGTGTGCAAGAAGTATTTTACCTTACAGACAGACCGGGGTAGGCTATATTTCACACCTCATGTTTTCGGATGATATTCTTATTTTCATTAACAGTAGGAGGAATTCTCTTCTTATCTTCTTGAAGATCATGGGGGTGTATGGGGATTTAAGTGGAAAAATAATTAACTCAAGAAATAGAAGTTTTTTCATATCCAACAAGTGTTCTTCTCAAAGAAGTAGGAACATTGAAGATACCCTTGGAATACAGAGGAAACAGTTTCCTATTATTTATCTCAGATCCCCAATCTCTTTTAGACGGATAAAAAAGTCATTCTGTAATGACATTATGAAAATAATTCTGGGGAGAATTGGGAACTGGAAGAGAAGATTTTTATCCTTTGGTGGTTGGATCACTCTAATCAACAGTGTTTTGTCTTATATTCTGATGCATGTGTTCTCAACGATCACTCCTCCAAAAGGGACCATTGATAGTATGGAGAAGATCATGAACTGTTTCTTATGGGATGCCAATTCCCTCGGAAGATGTCATTGGGACTCCTGGAACCGTTTGGCTAAACTAGTGGGGGGTATTGGTCTAAGGGACATCAAAGAGGACATGAAAGCCATGAAAGCTCGATTAGCTTGGGATTTTCTTGTGGGGGAATCGTTATGGGCCAATCTTCTTATAAATTGTTATAGAAGACATTGGGAAGATTGGAAAAGTCATCGGGGAAAACTCTTGAAGTTGGCTAGATGTATTCTCCAGTATTTAGAAACTCTCCAGGAGGCGACACAATGGGTGGTTGGGAGAAGTTCAATTAACTTATGGAGGGATAACTGGGTGGGAGAGAGCCTTTTTTTCAGGATGTCCAGGTCCTGATATGACTGTTAGGGAGGAAAGCAATTATCCTGCTTTGCTGGAGGCTATTCTGAATAAGGGGCATATGGGGGTCTTTAATAGAATTTCCTTTTCAAAGGAGGCGGATTTATGTTGTTTTACCAGATCTTCTTCTAGGTGCTATAATGGACATGATTTTAGAGAAATGTTGCACCCAACATCAGTGAGGAGTGAATGGGACTTGCGGTTATGGTGCAAGTATATCCCTACTAAGATGATTTTTTTTGGTCTGGAGGATGCGGAATCGGTCTTTTCCAATGGATGAAAATATTCAATCGAAGGGTATTTCTCTAGCGTTGCATTGTTTCTGCTGCAATAGTCAGAGTAGTGAGTCTGTCTTGCATCTATTCTGTATGAGCGATTGGGATACTGGCCTATGGTCTTCTTTTGACTTGCGGTTTTCTGCTGGATGTGATTTCAACTCTATATAGGATTTCATATCTTTCTATTTTCTGGAGTCCGATCAAAGCGAGATGTAGAAAAAAATCCTCAGCATCACCTTCAGCACCATATGTTGGATTATTTGGAAGTCACAGAACACAACCAGACTGGATAAGAGACCTGTTATCTCCACTATGCTGATAAAGGTGAAAGTTCTCATTTCCGAACTGGCTGTTTGTTTGAAGGGTGGACAGAATTCCCAGGCACTGAATAGGTTCCTTAATAGACCAATTTCAAATATTAGTCTTCCAGGTCAGTGGGTAAAATGGAACCCTCTTGATAGTGGTAACAAGCAGAATGTTGATTGTTCTTTCATGAATGGATGCATGCGAGGGGGTGGTCTACTCAGGGATTCAAATGGGTCGGTGTTCTTGGATTTCAGTGTGTTCTATGGTCCGGGTAATACCTTATGCCTGGAGGTGAGGGCCTTTCTCACTGGAGTCTCTCTTTGCAAAAGTTTCGGATTCCAGGTTGGTTTGATTGAATCTGATTCTGAGATTTTGGTGCGGTCTATACAGGGGAAATAAAATCCTCTATGGGATTTGATCTATCTCGTTAGAAGATGTTCGAAGGAAATCAATGAAGGTTTTCGGGTTCATCATATATGGAGAGAAGCTAATTTTGCTGCTAATGTGCTTTCTCATGTAGGAAGAGAGGAGGAACCATTGATGATTTACTCCACTGTTGGATCCCTTCCACAGGAATGTAAGGATGTTTTTTGGGGAGATTCCCTTGGACTTCATCATTTTCGACCCCCGTGATTTGTATTTTTTTCAGATGTCCTACCATCCTTTAATAAAAAACTAACTTTCGGTCAAATAAATGAAATGAATAATTAACTATCATGTAATCATTCTCACTAGTGGGTTAAAAATCATTAAGAATATTTTAGAATGAATTGTTCCAAACATCCTGATCACATTCATGTATTGACTATCCTTTGATAGAAATGTTTTACATTTTTTGGATAAACATTACCATATTTTATCCTCATTCCTAGAAATAGTAGTAATCCTTGTATGAATACATGAATCCTTATCCACTTTTTATAAGATGGAGAACATCTTCAACATCATTTTATCTTTCACTTTCCTAATAATAATGGTTTTATATAAAATGTAATCATTCACTAAAATAGATAATTAATTATAAAAGAAAATAATAGTGGTAAAAATAATGGAATTTCAAATATAAAATTAGAATAAATTTCAAATTTATTATCCAATAGAGTTGAACCTATGTTGATTTAGTATAACCTGTGAATCTTATAGTGGTAAACCTATTACACATTTATCAATTGGAAATTCAATTATAGAATGCCTTTTACTTTGATATCACATGAGAGGATTGGTATAGGATATATAAAACACTAAGAGAAGGTTGAATCCATGCCGATGTCTAATTATGACTTTTAAAATAAATTCATCCCATTATTCCCTCTTTCACTCTAAGTTGATGACTCAATTATTGTAAATTTCTCTAATTTAATTTTGATCACATAAGAATAACTAATAAACACACCCAAGTAATAGAAATTGTGATTTTAACATTTTATCATCAAAAGATAATGTTTATTAATTTTTTTAACTCGATTCCTACATTATTACACAACCCTATATAATAAAAATATGAGCATTACACTATAGTTCCTCATCAGTGTTTGAGTCTTCCAACTACAATACTATGTTTGAATTTCATTTCAATGCAATTAATCCCTCATTATACAATGATATAACAATATATAACAACTAAATATTACATTCAATAGTTGATATCTCTTTAAGAAGTATAAACATTGTAATGATCTTATATTTATTCTAAATTCACTTTCATAGATACATGGAAATCTTTTTTTAATACATTATTAGTAAAACAAAAATCCATCAAAATATTGTAGGTTAACGAAAATTTCATTTCCATTATTTCACTATATGAAATACTTCATTTTTTCCTACAGTTATTAAAATTATATTATTATATATATGAAAAAAGGGATTTAGGACCTCTACTTCTAGTACATTTCATTTTTGGACTGCACTAGCAATTCATTATTCTTATGATTTCCTGATTACATGAACCAATATTCATTGGTTTAATATTTAGTTTTGATACAGAGAACATATTTAGGTTATTTATTTTATTGCATCACATTCAATCATGTAACACACACACACTCAATGATATCTATCTCAAAAATAGTAGTTTTGAAGTACATATTTTTGTGATGATGGAGTGTATATCTTCTAAATTAATTTTTTGACAAAAAATTTTAATAATTCATGCATCATTATTCATACATTTGTGTATATATGAACTACTCTGCACAAAACCTTTTAATATGTTTTATTTTTATTCAAATTTCAATTATCAAGAATCATTCAACGGATTCTATAACATTTTCAACATTAAATTGATTCATTATATATTTTTAATCATATAGATACAACTTATATGGGTAAGATCCTTATATATTATGTTAGAGATCCCATGATACACTTAAATATCCACATCATTTAAATTCTCATAAATGAATCATTACACCTAGAATTGTTTTTTACCACAACTTGGTGTAAAATACATGGGAATTTTTTTCAATATAATGACCCTAGGGGAATATTCTTCCTCCATGTGGATATTTTTTCCTACTAATATACCTATAAACCATTTCATGTAGAACCATGTTCATGGTCTATCATATTTTTCCATTTTGAACTTTAGAGACACAAATCGACCACAACCTCATGCGAAACAACCACAAAATTATTTAGAATTATTATTTTTATAAAAAGACAAAATAAGAAACATAAATTAAATAATGGGAATGGTTAATCATGATTATTCCTTTGAAAATTATGAGACAACATTGTAGTAAATTTTTCAGACTATGTCCTTCCTTATGTAAATTTGTCATTGGTTATTTTTCAAATGAAATCCACCAAGACACCATGACCAACCCAACAATTTGGTGCATGAAATGAGAATTTATTAACTTACCACAACCTTGAAAACACCATCAAAAATTGGAAGGTACATGATTGGATTCTCCAAAAATACATATTCTATGGGAGTTGCCTTCCAAGAATGGTCCTTCATTCTGTAGCCTTTATTAATATTGAAAAAAATCATAATTCATTATAGTTGAATCCTAATATTTAAATCAATAATGAATATCTAACTTTACATCATCTGATTTGACTTCATCCAAATATTGATTGGTGAACCTCATATAAAATCATCCATCATAGGTATATTATGAAAATCTTTATGGAAAAATAAATATTCAAATAAATCACCTAATACAAGTGTCCTATACATATTAAACACTAATCAAAGAATCACATTTCATATAAACTCTTTCTTCTCCTATCATGGAAGATTCATTAATAATATGAAATATATAAGAATAAGAATTCTTATTATTCACCTCAATTACTTTTTCAATATATTGACATCCATGAATTCAACAAATTCATTGACTAACATTATCACACATAAATAATAATTACAACACATAGAAGATGCACATAACTAAAACATTATTATATTTTCTTGTATTATATGGGGTTTGAACTATGTTCTATAGAATTACATTTCTAAAACATACTCCCATTTATAGATGTGTCATTATTCAAGAATTATTTTATTTTAATCCAATTAGTTTAACTAATATTTCCTTTCAATGAGTTAAAAATTTATTCCTTCTGAATCCTTCTTTGAATTTTGATGAACTTTTCCTATATCATATTTCATTAGACCTTTATTTTTCACACTCTATGGAATATTAATTTGTAACTACAATATAAATTATCTATTAATTTTTCTCTCTTAAATGTTAAATTATTTTTATAAAAACATAATCTCCATTAATTAATTCTTGTTCCTCAATTTACTAGTCCATTAATATGAAAAAATATTCCCTTCATATTTTGAAATACAAATATATGTTTTCAGATGTGACATTCAACTTTTCATTATTCTATTTTTAAAATGATTTTTTGATAAAATTATTATTTTTTCATTATCTCATAAATTTTATTTCATAATTGTAAAATTATTTTCTATTTTTCTTGAAAAATTATTTTTATCTATATATGAAAATTACTTTTTAAAACCATTATATAATTTTAATGATATGTAATTTATGATCACTTATAAATATAATATTTTCTATTTTTCTCTTTTCTTATTGTTAAATTTATTTTTAATTCGATATGAATAATCCTATTTTATGTTTATATATAATTATTTTTTCTCAAAAATCCAATTTATAGTTTCACTACTTAACTACTATTTATCATTAGTATATTTTTTCCATTAAAGTTATTTTTCATAAACCACCCTCTAAATTGTTTATAAGATAATTTTTTTTATTTATTAAATTTTGAGGGTCCACCATGTATGGTTTTCAGGTTATGATAAGAGATACAATTTTGAAATATTTTGAAAGATATTTCACATTATATGGGTTCTTTATAATGTGATTTATGTTACCAAATTTTATAATGTTTTTTATGATACATTTAAAATATTGATAACATTTTTAACACATGTGTATGGTTGATGACATGTCGGGTTCTACATCGCCATCCAATTCAATTTTTATGATATTATCTCATGAGATAATAATTATTGGTCATTCATGGATATGTTCACATAATAATTATTGAGCCTTGATAGATACAATCACAAGAAAATGGGTCAACATTATTGGATACACTAAAAATATTAATGATAACAATTCATGTATATTTTCACAATACAAAGGGAGAGCCTTCTTAGATATAGTTGAAAAATAGTTGGTGTTTCTTCTTTGATAAACACACAAAATATTTTTTTATCCTCCTTGGATTTCCTCTCAATATAAAGGATGAGAATTATGGTATTTTATCAACCCGTAAAGTATTATCCTAATTATATACTTTTACAAAAGAATTGGTGATCCATCAAAGATATGCCCAAAATATCATGACACCCTATGAATAAGTTTTTTCCTTTAATCCTTATTATGTTATGACACATGGGAAAGTAAAATATCTATTCAAATATAATTATGATTATCTAGTTGGGATCATATTAATTATTTAATGATTTAAAATATTTATTTTTGTAATATATTTTTTACCTGAAAATACATAGTCTTATGTCATAACATACAGAGAAAAAATTTTGATTCATGTTCTCTTTATTAAAAAATTTCTCACTTTAACATGTTTTCTATAATATTATAATCCAACCATTGATGGCATATTTGTGAGTTTTACCCACACTAATAATTCAATATAATACATTTCATATGATTTCATTCCTCATGTTATAATGTTATGTATTACCTAGGAAATATATATATATATTGATCTAGTCATGTTTGAATATGGAGATATGTATATATATGTATGGTAGTATAAGTTACCAGCACTACTACTACATAAATACCCTAAACCGCGTGTTCATAAGATTGAGAGATGATGTAGGGGTTATAATGCTTATCTTTCGATAATTATGAAAACTAAATATAAGTTTATCTCACTTTGAATCATATCTAGTGTTTAATATAAGTTTATTCTCGAACCATACCTAAGAGTGCAGTTTTAGGGCACTTCAATAATGCCTCTTATAACTAATTATGTTTGGGGTTAACACAATAAAAATTGTTTCTTTTGTTCTCCACTTCATATCATAAACCTATAGTTTTTAGGTAATTCCCTTATATATTTTGGAATCATATCTGGGGTATTAAGAGTATGTTAGAGGCATATTTACTTTTTTAACCATTTTATAAAGGGTAAATAACATACTTTTTGGAATTATTATTAAACAATTCCCATTTTTTATTCAAGATACTGTTTCTATAATAAAACTATACACAAAAAAGGGGTGCACTATTCATTTAGAATCAGACCATTAACTCCCAATAGTATTATAATTTAATAGGTACATAACAATGAGTCAGAATAATAATAATTTTGATCAGTCCCCTGACATGTATTATTTTTATTCATCTAATAATATTATAGTAATTAACTAAATAGTTATAGGAAAATGATAGATACATATATAAATGTTTTTACTTAAATGATAATGGATGTGTTTAGGAATATTGAAGGTTGAAATTTCCAAAACCAAATTATCAAAATTCATAAATTCGATGATATTTTTAATTCTTTTTTTACATACCCATGATATTCAAATAATTTTTTTCTATTCTTATTTCATTACTCTAATAAAATAATTTATATATTATTACATGAAATCAATACCATTATTCATTAATTTGGGAAAATTGGTCAATAAACCATGCATAATATATAGGTATCCCATATAATTATCTACTGGGGGACTCCATTATGTAATTTAAGAATTTATTTTCTTATAAAAAGTATAATTTCTTTATTATTTGTTTTGGGATTGAATATAATAACTCTAATCATCATGTACATAAATATTTCATCTTTTAGAAGAATATTTATTACATTATGAAACACATTAATAAGGATCGTATCACTATAATGAATATGGAAACTAGATAACATAAAAAACTTGTTCATATGTGAGCTACGTCATCTACCACTAAGATCTCCATAACTAGAAACATTTATAAGCATATAATACATAATACCACTCATCATAACCTACGAAAAGGAATCGTCATAAAGGGTAAGATAATATTCTTGATAAATGTAAAAAAAGGTAGATATCAATGATCAAATAATCATAACATGAGACTACGGGTGTGAGAACATGAGGTTAAAATTTTAAAATCATACCCTATGTATTATAGAACCTAAAAATGAATCATGGAATAAATCAATTAAATTCATAAAACTAGAATAATAAAGTAATTTATGAAATTTAACCATGATATCATTACATTGTTATAATTAGTAGATTTGTAGTGTATACTTAAGCATAGAAAATATTTTCCTTAGTAGTTAAAGGAGAATTTAGAAGATAATTATAAGGGATTGGATTCACTCCACTAACCATAATTTTAATAAATGTTTACTCCCAATATTATCATAATAGACATATTCCCATACTGAAATGGGTTGACTCAAAATTCCATCATTTTATGTCATGGTATATTAATATTTAACTATTACATTTGAGGGTCAAATTTATCCAACCCATCACATATTAGAAATCATAAATATGCATGACCTAAAATTATAAAAGATTTATGATATTAGAATTCATGAAAATAAATGTGTCTAATAAACTTTTCATCATATCGTAGACTATAGAAAATAAAAAGGTCTCATTATCATTTCATTCTTTCATCATAACCAGCAGATGATGAAATGATTTTCATAGTTATTTTATCATGGTATAAACTATGAAAGTGGAACACATTTAATATACTTATTAACATCATTCTCATAAACCATCTTGAGAATGATAATATATGGTATCATTATATCATATCCAAAATAAATATTAAGTAACATCAAAGGTTGTCATCTTACATGTAAAATTATTTTGAAAGTAAAATAATTTTGAAATTTTTTTTGGGAAATTTTTTTTCCACTTTTGAAATAAATTTTCGAAACTAAAAAAGTACATAAAACATATTAAATATTATTTTATTTGAAAATAACAATTTTAACTTATAATGGATGATTTAATGCAGATTTAGAAAATTTCATGATTAAAATATCATTTATATTTCAAAAAAATATTTTTAAAAAATAATTTTTTTAATACTTTCATTCAAAATATAATTTTAAAGATAAAAAATAAGATTTAAAAAATTTATAAAAAATTTCATGAAGAAAATATCCATTCTAAAAAGAAAAGTAATTTTTAAAACACATATAATATTCAAAAAAACATTTATTTAAATATATAATTCGAAACATAAAAAGTATTATTCAAAACATTGAGTGGTCTTGATGGTGGAAAATTTAATACACGCTAAAAAATATTCCATTCACATTTTTTGATTAAAGAAAAAAATGCATTTTTTGAAAAAAAATGAACATTCTATTTAGTAAAATGTTTATTAATTTTAACATTGATAAATTTTCTTCAATAAATTCATTTTATAATGTTAAATAAAATTTGAAATCATTTTTAGAAAACATGGTTATGGATGAAAATGGGGTTTTGACTTGAGAGATAAATAATTTTGATTTTTATTACAAATATTCTTTTAGAATCATGAGTACATAAATAAAAGAAATGTAAGGAATTTTTTTTATTTTAATTATATAACTATTGTATAATAAAATGCTTTAGTATATTGAGATATAGATCATATGATTTCATTGTCTGAAACATAATCATAAACAATCCATATAAATGATGATATTGTATCATAAAACCCTAACCACTTTGGTAATATTAAATCAAATGGACAAGGAATAAATAATATTAAATGAAACTTATAATATCATTATAATAAATAACTCATGATATTAAATGTCAATGGGTATATATATAAACCGAATAAAATATATAGTTTCATAACATAACATGTGACTTAATGAATGAAAATTGAGAAAAAAATCCATTACTGAATTGGTAATATTTGAATAATAAACCCCATTAAACTAATATTATAAATTTTAAATAAAAATAGAAATAATTATTTTAGGATAGTAATAAATCACATAATTATTTAGAATATACACACATAAAATAAATAGGTGGTGAATATGGCATGTGTTTCATAAAATTAAAAAATTGACTAAAATCCCAAACATTAAGTCCCAATATCATTCTTAAACATTCAAAAATCACGTATAAAAAATATTATTTTATTATAAATTTATTACAGAACCGTAATCATATTTATAATAGAATATATTATTTATTTATGAACATTTATTACATTTTTATCAGTATTTCATTGTTAAAATCAAGTTTCGGGTAGTAAATGCATTTTTTAGAATATGTTTTGATATTTAATTTTTAGCCCTATAATGTTAATCATGGTATCAAAATATCATGAATCATTAACCAAATATAAAAATAATATGTATAACATATACATGTAATTATAGTAATCCATGGAATATAGATATATAAAATGAAATAAATTGTTCATAAAGACTATTGACCATACATACTAATGGACACAATTTAATTTTTTTGACATATGAAAAAAATAAAGATAAATTATATATTAATTTTAAAAATAACTTTTATTTATTATATATATATATATAATATTCATTAAAGTTACCCTCATTACATTACTTGGATATAATTAGTGAAAAAATAATCACACCACATTGTGAGGTCGTTGTCTATGATACACAAGAATGACATTATAATATCCCCCACCTAATGGAAGGCAAGATGGTATATGTGTTATCATAAATATAGAATTATAATTAATTTAAAAATATCATATATACTCATTTAATAAAACCTTATTACCATTCAAGTTAAAATTAAATGAAAAACGCATCGCATAGGTTTGGGTGGAGGAAGCCCGTTGTACACACAAGAAAATTTTTTATATTTCAATGGGGTGGTTTTTAAAAACAATTGTTGTGGAATTGAATTTTCAGAAGTATAATTATATCATAACTAAAATATATATACATTAAACCGGTCATTCTATCCAATTGAGAGGGTTGTTGATGTAAAATGAATAACATCTATTCGTGAGGGCGTATATAATCATATACAAATGAAATGATTTTTTTATCCCTTTTGATGGAAGTGGTGATGGTTGTAGGTAATCAATGTAATGTCATGGATTTTCCATGAATTTTTTAAATTTTATATGGATTATTTTTTAGGACTGTTGTTGAGACAGGGTGTGATTCTTTGGCATAGTGTGCTCAGAAATAATGTTTTAAATTTATTACATATATCAAATATCACATGGACATAGTTTTCTGGAAAAACATGAATAACTTATAAATGGGTGCCTGGATCTGAATGTTAAGGGCATTGTTGAGTTCATAACATGATTTTTACCCAAGGAGCGACATAACATTAGTCGGCACGTGTTTTGTTTAGAAATGTCATTTCGGGACTAAAAATGTATAAAATAACTCAATAAATTATTTTAATTCATTTTTTGACGTAATGATTGTAATTAAATTAAATATAAGTCCATGTAAAAATCCAATGGTTAGCTTCATAAACCTTGAGAAATTAGGGATCCGTTAATAACATGTTTGAGTAATTATCATAGGTGAACTAAGACGAGATCATGGATCAGTGATTGATGCACCCTGGATTCTAATTATCCATCCAAAAAATATGAAAAAAACATTTTTCTACATCAATGGACAATAAAAATTGGGGAAGGTCAATTATTTTGTTTTTTTATTCATCGTTATTAACTTATACGATGAATGTAGGAAAATCAATGTACAGATTTATCCTCGGATCGATCATATTGCAGGATGGGTATGATTTTGGGGTTTTATCAGGAGATTTACTTATGTTTAGTTATTTTATTAATTTTTAATTATAATAGAAATGAGTCGTGATCGACGCAAAAATTGATCATGGATCATTCCTCTAATCGGATCATATGACATTCTCCCCTCATTAATTTTTCTCCGCAATCATTTTATTTTGGGCCACAATTTAACAAATTTTAATTAATTGATCAATACAAACTCGATTCAATTCAAAGTGATCCAATATCATAGATCTATGATTAATAAGACTCTATATAGTTATTAATATAGTGTTTGACTGATTCAAACAATAGGATATTCATGATTTCATGTTCATCGGTGCAAAACTATGAACAATGATTTAATACATTTTATGAGAAGATTTGATGATTGGAATGTGTTTTCCAATGATGGGAATTTTATGCCATGGTAGATGCATTATTTTTAGAATGATTGGAGAAAATGATCTCAGACAGCGGTGGGGTAAGTGAACATGGTAGGAATAACCTATATTTTTTAGAAAAACCCAGTCAACAAGTAATGTAATATGGGATAACATATCTTGTAGGGACCCATTTTTGGTGGATAGGGTTAGAGTAATATAAATGAATCATATTGTGTATGGCTATCAATATAGGATGTGTGGTCCCCCTGGGTAAAATCGGCATATACATCAAAGTACATGGAAATAGGTTAGCTGAGTACACTTGTTGTGCCATGGAATAACACATGGGGTGAAGTGAATGTGTTACCAATATGGTCACTAATCCACTTCACAAACATGGATTTAGACAAGGTCCATTTATATAGGAATGACCCTAGATCATGGGATATTGTATGTAACCCCTATTACACACATTGTAATCTTTTATACATGGATTAAATATCATTTCTGTAGTGACTTTGAAATTTTTTTAGTGTTCATTCCCTTTATCCTCTCCCTGAATGTTGGTAAGGAATTGTTTCCTACTCCTAAGATAATGATCCCTACGTTATGACTTCTTTGATAGAGTCATTCGAATCCTGCTGTGAGGCCCAAAATGAAATCCTATATTCTTTTTAATGAAAAAGGTATAGTTATTTGTATCATCATATCCTACACTATGTGGGGTCGATCTTATACATATAATGTTAATCCAGATTGATTTTTTTGGAATCACCCCATGGCCTTTGCTGTGATCCTCAGACATCTATTATATCACATCAGAAAAATAGTGTCTTCCATACCATGAAGATACCTGATGGGAATTTCCTCTCAAATGGTTGTCATCAGTTCTATTAGAATAAGGAGTGTATTTTCTCGGAAGCAGGGTTCGTGGATCCATTGAGATGGAATCCTGGGGATAATATACTACTATTATCACTTACCATTAGACAATGTTTGTTTTTTTGTATATCTGGATACTCTTGTTATATGTATTATAGACATATAAATGTGTAGAGCTAACTTTATTTTCTTTGTTGTATTATTTTTGGTTTCATGGATTCCTAGTGAGTATTGTTATACTCTCTACACGTGGTATTTTCCTACACGTGTCATGTCTTTTTCAAAAAATAACCCTTTAGTAAGAGTCCTAAGAGGACCAAGAATAGATTTTTGTATAGTGAGACTTGAAAGAATGGGTTTTGTTCTTGAAGCATTCAGATAGAAGTCACATTACATTTACATTCATGTTGGATTTGATTTATATACTATTTGAGTCGGTCATTTATTTTCCCATATTTACATTCTTTTGCTTCATGTAATACACTTATGTAGGATTTAGATGTATGAAGACATGGGTTTTTATTTCATTTTAACTTTTTAGTATTTTATAGACTTGGATAAGTATGTGTGTGTACTGAAATATAAAAAAATTCCTCCCTTGTTGGCGATATTCCTTCTCGATGCTAGTCTTCAGTCCATGGCCAATTGGAGGTGGGCTTGGGGAGTTTTGACATTTTCCCCACTATGATGGTTCGTGATAGAGTTGTATCAAATTGGGGCTTAGTTATATCTTAGTACCTGGAGACTATGATATTGGTTTGGGGAAATAGTGTTAAGTGTTTTGAGTTTGTATTTTAGGCTAGAGACAGTGTTGGTGCAACGACCGACGTATCCATACATTATGAATCTGATCACCTGTTTTTTGAATTTGTACATGAGAACAATTGTTGTAGGGAAATAATGTTACATTCATCACATAAGAATAGTATATGTTTAAATTTTATTCTAGGGAAATCTCTCTAGATACACTCATTGATTACGGTAACTCTGGTTTACATTCTAGATGCCTTCGTGATATATGCCATATATGATTCATCCTGATGACCATGAGTATGATACCCTCAGTGATGTAGAATTTATTTAGGGACTAGTTCCTGAGATGTTACTCTAAGTGGTGAACCATCCATACCACATGTAGATGATCACGATGTACCTGCATTACCAGTGGATGAGGCGTGTGGGATTAGGGTTCTTCATGAATTTCAGTGAAAAAGACACATCAGTTTATAATGTGATCCTGACTCAAAAGTAGTTTATAACTCAATTCATGTGTTGAGACATGTTTTCTATATGGCCAGGATAATATAAAAGAAGATTGTGGTCAAGGAATCAATCCTTCTTCAAGGATCGGGAGGGTGATTGTGGGTTTTAGCCACCCAAAATCATGATGAGGTGACTCCCCTATGGGTAGAGATTGAGTTCCTTCTCAAAGAGGAGTTTCACTAGCTATATTGAGGGTTGTAAGTATCTAGGAGATTTGCCACCTCTAGATGGAAATCATGACTGTTGTTGAGTATTCGTCAACGTATACCAATATCTCTAGGTACCAGATGGATATGGTTTGATAAGAGTTCATTAGGTATCGGACCATTGACTGAGGTCTACATAGAGAATTTCAATCCATCATTTTCCCACTGTTAATTAATACCTATACTGATATGTTATAGTGATCATTAGTGATTGAGAGTTTCTTGGCTGAGTAGATATAGTTGGTGGTTGTCATTACTGTAAAAGTGGGAGAAATGTCCTCGGTATTAGGGAGTCGATGTCATACTAAGGAACCTAAACATGGGGATATTTACAGAGTAGGTATAAGGATAATGGATATTTAGATCAGGTATTATAGGGTTATTCGATTCATCTCAGAGTGTGGTGGTGATACTCATGTGTGGGTAGAGGACATCTCGGCTGATGTGGTCTAACATATTGTACATCTGATATAGAAACCATATACAGTGTGTTGAGGAAGAGGTGGTGGTAAGAGAAGGAATTTTTATAGGTTGTATGAAATGGAAGTGGAGCTGGGAGAGTAGTAGGAGGTTTTCAATGCTTAAAGATTTTACCACCACCAACCACATGTGGTCTGCCGAAGGCTCAAGTAGTTGAAGGAAATGGGAGGAAAAAAATCCATCGATCAGAGAATAGGACCTATATGCTCTAGGAATTATTCAAATTATGATATATGAATATTATAGTTTACCTATAATACTGATAGTCATAAGTTCAAGTCATTAAATATCTCCACATGTCATGTTTGAGACATGGTTATTCTGGTTGAATTGTTGACTCTACCCTTACGCTTAGAGACTCTTACTGGAGAATACAGATTGATCACGCATTGCTGCCGATAGTGGGAACTCACTCTTGGATGTGAGAGAATATATTTGTATATCATGGTAGAAACATCGAGTCCTTATCACGTAATTCATGGTATGGATTGGATATCTACATTCTATGCTTAAATTGGTTGTTCTCAGTGAAGGGTATGGTGTGTCCAGAATGATGGAACCTGGTATTCATTTGTTAGTGAAAACAAAACCCAGTCAGTGTAGGATGGAATAATTAATAGGAAGGAGCAGTCAATCAAACATTTTTTGTATATCTTATCCCTTATTTTAGTAGAATTAATGTCTTTCTACTTTCCTACAGTGATAGTAGAGTACAAAGACATCTTCCTCAAAAAAGTTCCATGTTTACCTCCTTGCCGAGAGATAAAATTCTACATTGAACTACACACCAAGATGGTAGTGATATCTAAAACATCATAACATCAATATCTTATATATCTTCATTAGGTAAGGGTGTAGTTGAAGGATTTTTTGAGGAATGGATTGGTTTGAACCAGTTTTTCACCATGGGTGGCCCTAAATAGGTTTTCTAAATGGAAGATGAGGGTGTGAGGTTGTGTGTGGAATAAAATTTATTGAATAATAAGAGTCCATAAAACACATATCCATTACTTGTAAAGAATTACTGATTTGATCAGCTAAGAGGGTAATGATGGTTCTCAAAGGTTGACCTCATGTTAGGGTATCACCAGCTACAAGTACGAGATGAGGATATATCGAAGACAATATATAGATGTCTCTATAGACACTATGAGTACATGGCGATTCCCTTTGGTGTGTATAAATACCTTTTACTGTTCATGGGAAACATAATCCATATATTCCATCCTTTCACATAAATTTTTGTGTTAGTCTTCATCGAATTTATCCATGTTTACTCGGTGTATGAGAAGGATCATGTGATACACTAGAAGATGGTTCTAGATATACTCCAAGAGAACCAGCTTTATGGAAATCTCTAGAAGTATTTTTATGGATATAGGTTTCCCACTTTATGGGACATGCAATCTTAGCAGATGTAGTGGTCGTGGACCTAGCCAATGTTGAGGTTGTTTTAGCTTGGGAACCACCTAACAACATGATGGAGGTGTGGAGCTTCATTGGGTAGGAAGGCTATTACCGTATATTCATACACAGTCTATTTGGATATCATCACCCACGAAATCAATGGCTCCACAGAGTTATCCTTTTATTTGGAATGAGAGTTTTCAAAATGGTCTTTAGGAGTTGAGGAAGAGTTTGAAAATTGGTTCAATCTTGATTTTTTTAGAGGAGGTTGTCGAGTACACGTTGTTCTCTGGTGCATTAGGAACCAGACATGGTTCTGTTTTGATGTAGATCCATGTGGTTATCACCTATGATTCAATCCTATTGATACCAAAACAGAATATGGGAAAGAAATATTTTCTTGGTCCGGCATATGATATTAATCCCCTGTAATATGTGAAAACACTACCTACTAGTCCAGTAGTTTATCATCTATTCTAATCACAAGAGTATCTAGTATAACCTGTCACATTAATATCATAACATTTGGAAGTGGTGAGGGATACTATTCATCATGGATTATGAATTTTAGAATATCTGTACTCCATAGAATGGTAACATGGTATCATATTCATTATGTATGATACCTTGTTTGCAGTTTCCAAACGAGGAATTAGATTAGTTGTCCGCATTGCAGTTATCCTTTGTGGGTAGAGATGAATCATCTTACCTCTAATCGATGGTTTTCACCCCTAGTTTCATTTGTTCATGATCTAATAAATATTGTAAAATATGTATTTCCATGCGATGTAGAATGTGGGGACATGAGATAAAAACATAATGGTGGTCATAGCACTAAGGGCTAGAGGTGGATGAGAGTTTAGTGTTGTGGTTCACAAATTGGATCGTTATACCTATGGATTATATGAAAAACATCTCCATACATACCACCATTGGATTTTATCTATTAAACCTATGATAAAATTGTTTTATAATGTGTTCAAAGAACTGTCTTGGTTGGTAGGTTTGTAAAGGATGGTGGATGAGTTCGTTTCAATATTATTAACTTGTCTTTAGGTTAAGGAAGAGTATCAAAAACAAGCATGTATGCTTTAGTATTTACTTAGTCTTGTTTGGACATGGGAAAATATATTTATTTATTTTGTAAAAGGTATTCTAATAACTATAAGAAAACATGATACCATATGGGTGATAGTGGATCATCTCACAAAGTTGGCTCATTTCATCTGGATTCTTGAAACACAAATTTCGGAGGGCTTGTCTATAATATATACCTGATATGTGGTAGAAGAATAGAATACCAGTTTCAATAGTTTTTAGATAGATAAATGAGTTTTATGGATAATTTCTATAAATCCTTTAATAAATCCCTTGACCCTCAGTTGACAATGATAATGGTGTATCATTCTTAGACAGATGGGAAATCCGATTAGACAATACAAATGTTTTATGACTTATTGAGGGAATGTTTAATGTAGTGTGGTGTCACATGGGAAGATCACATACCATTAGTGGAGTTATAATTAACAACAGTTATCATGAGTAGATACTTATGGCTCTATTTGAAGCATTGTATGGGTGTCCTTGCGGTTTTTTACTTTGTTTGGAGGTAACATGTGGGACTTCACAAGTTTTGTCGAACCTTATCCATGAATATATGAAGATGATTCAATTGATCAGGAAATTGATATAGATGACTCATAGTATTAAATGAAATGATAATTTTTTACAACAATTGTAGTTAAATTTTAGTGATCATATGTTTTTTAGAATCTCGCCAAGTTGTAGACATCGACATTTTTGTAAGCATAGCATGTTATCTTCTTGATACATATTCCCTTTTGTGGTACATGAATATGTTAGTGATGTGGAATATTATTTGGAATTTTTTATCAACCTAGTCATAACATAAATGAATATTAAATCATATTATATGATTTTTTTATATATATCAAAAATACATTCCTTAGGACCATAATAGTTTTGTACCTTTAGAAACATGGAAAGAAAATATTATATCCTACTGAATGTTCTTAAAAATATCCCAAAAATAAATCCACATTAATTAATCCTACATAGAAATTTTAATTATAACATATAAAAATGGAATATTATAAAGAGGTGATCTCAAATGATCAGTAAGGGTAAATAAGGGAGATATATATACATAATTAGGAGTAGAATAGTATGAGATCATGATCACAAAATTAGAGGATCATAAGAATAATATTAATGATCATATACATGAATCCTAGCATAGTGAATGGTAGTCCATAAGACAAGAATCATAAGGAAATAAAGAACATAATCCATGAAAGAATAACATATGAATAAAACATCGGATTGTGGTAGACACATAAGAATAAAATATTATTTTTATAGTATCCATCGAAATGCTACCATGACCATATTGGTGGTATAGGCTAACTCCTCATACCATCATGGAATCCATTTTTCACTCCCATGGCCATATTAGTAGCATGATTCCTCATACCATCTTGGTAGACATTGTTACCTCTCATGGAAATCCTGGTATAATGAGTTCACTCCTCATACCTACTCGGTATTCGTGGTCCACTCCCATAGCCATATTAATAGAGTGATTTCACTCCTCATAACATCTTAGTAGTCATGGTTCTCTCCCATGGCCATATTAGTGAAAAATATTTACTCCCAAGACCATTTTAGCCTATCTAATTAGTTATAAATCTTTACACAATTCATTTGAAGAATATATATATCCCATCCTCCCCATTGTGAAATAATAAATACATGTGCCACAAAATAATAAACAATCTTATCATAACCCATGAAATTAAATGGGAATCATAACCAAGTAAACAAATCATAACCTGTGTAAGAGATACAAGTTTCAATATCATTTCGTCAAAATTATAACTTGTGAAATATAATTTATTTCCTAAATATATAACCCATGAAAGAGAAACATTTTTTATTAACATAAACCCATGAAATAGAATCATGATTCATAAACACTATGACATTACGTATATCCCATTCATAAAATAGATATGAATGGAATCTTGAGATAATTTCCTTGAAGAGAATGGGTAACATCAAAAAATGTCAAATTAGATGGAAACTTGTTTTGAAATATATTTCAAAAACATTTATTGATGAAAATATTTGTTCTCAATTGAAAAATAATTTATAATACATAAAACTATTTGATAATTATTTTCATAGAAAATACCTTTAAATCATTTAAAGATGACTTAAAATCATTTGAAAAACCTTCTCTTTTCAAACATATAAAATAAGTTTCAAAACATTTTAAAAACATTTTTATTCCAAAATACTTTAAAAATATTTTAAGAAATAATAAAAATTTATTTAAAATAAATTCATTTAAAATACATTCAAAATATATAAATAGTGCATTAAAACGTTTTGAGAAATATTTTTATTGAAAATAAATTGAAAACATATAAATAAAGGTTTAAAACCTTTGGAAATACATTTCCCATTAAATATAATAAAATATTCTTGAAGACATTTTGATAATCATTTCTTTTGAAAACATATAAAAGCTGTTTGAAAACCTTTTGAAAACAATTTTCCTTGCTACTTATAAAAGCAATTTGATAATGTTTTGAAAACCATTTTCTGTGAAATTATTAAAAAAAATTCTAGAAAAATAACCATTAAACAAAAAAATAATTATTGAAAGGATTGATGGTGGATAAATGATTACATTTAGTACGAGGTAAAAATAACATTACCATTGCATGGTAAAAAGGATAGAATATTATCCCATTCAGAAAGAAAAAAAATATATTCCTTTGAAAAAATTTGTAAAATAAATAAACTATAAAAAAAATTCTAATGGTCTGAGGATATTATTAAAATAATGTTGGAATACCTTTTTATGAAACATGGTATTAACGGAACAATTATTTTTGACCGAATTAAAGGTAAATTCTAGATTTCTTAAAAACACATTCATATCTATATTATGTACCAAAGAGTAAAAATGGTTCCACTACATGAAAACATCTTGAATAATATGATTACAAAAAAAATCATTAATATCATGAGAGATGAAACATAATAATTAATTAAATGAATCATAAATGTTAACAATATCGAAAATCGATTGGAATGTCTAAATAAACTCTTATAACATGGTAACATGAGATCACACTCTCCATGTAAGAAAAAGACATTAAATAAAGCTTAATATATTATGATAATAATTATATTCATGATAAGACATGTAAAATGTAAGTATATACACCATTAAAACGTGTTTATGTTCATAACAAAACATGATTCTCATATAAGGAAAACTGAGAGAAAACATTTTTATCGATTTGGTAGCTTTTGAAACCTAAACACTAGGAATGAATGTTCATAAAAATGATATTTTAATAAACATAAATTTAGTTATATGATTCATATAATAAAATCATGGACATTACTTACACCACAAAAATGTAAATGGTGGAGAACATATAAAGTATCTCACAGTAATAAAAAGTTATATGAAATCCCTTTTCTTTATGTCTTGACTCTCATAATACGCATTCAAAACACCTATGTAATAAATATAAATTTATTATAAGTATTTTAAAGAATCATTATATTATATCTAACATGATATATGGATTTATTACGACATTATATTACTGCTAGTTAAAAATCCTCTATTAAGGATTCACTTTGGGTAATATTCTCTTCATTATTCCCATGTGTCATAATTTTCAATATATTTGGTATTTATACATTATATCATGATTTAAATAAATTTAACCGTGATATATATATAAATTATATAAATTATATGTGTATTATAATAATATATATAATATATAAGTATGAAACGGAAAACACCATTCCTGGAGATAATAGGTTTTACGTATGCATGAATGTTATTTTCGTTTAATTTTTGTGTTGATAGAACGAAGTAAAATACATATATGTAAAAATATTTATATGTATACCAATATTAAATTAGATTGAATATATAATATATATATATTATATATTCAATAATCCCAACTTTAATAAAATTCATTTGGCGTATGAATGAATCATATCACTTTTAGTGGGCGATATTACACAATTCCTCAAAAAAAATTATTATATTAACACAAAATAGAAATTAAAAAATATTTTCATTTTAAATATGAATAAATAAGATTAATTATATAAAATATTTAATATAATACCTATATAAAATGATTTCTCATCATAAATTCCACATTGTATGTGGTAATGGAAAAATTAACAATAATCATTTCGTGAGGGTGTAGTTCGTCATATACAGAAACAGTATGTTCATTACATATTATATGGATATGTGTGTAAGTGTAGGTACAAAAATGTACATGAAAACATCCCAATATATTTTGGATACCTATTTTTTATATATTCATATAATATATTGAAATGGATGGGGTGGTGAAATAATCTAAAAGAAATGATTTCAGATAAAATGTAACCTCTTAATTGGGTAACTCCTTCTGGTTTGTGCCAAAATCCTTCCTTGGATTCACTTATTCAAAAAGGAAGGAATATATGATTAAAGTAGAATTTAATAGAAGTGAATTGTTTAGGGTTTTTCTTAACATAAGAGGGTTACAAGGTGATAATAATATGGATAAGTGGTGGCCTTTTATAGGGATGAAAAATTACTCACATGGAATTTTTGAAAACATGTTTCGTGTAAACATGTCCATACCTAAATAATGTCATAAAAAACCAAAGTAAATAAATAATTTTAGAATCATGTATGAAATATGTACATCCAATGGTTTTGGGAAGATTCTAGGTCATTTGGGCTCTAAATTATTAGGTTTAGTCCTTAATAAATCTTGATTTAACCTTAATCACTATTAATAATTTTAATCACATTCACTAAAAAGTTTTGGAAAAAATTTAATTAGATATTATTAGACTCCAAGTATTACACTGATTACAATTTTTTATTTATTTTTTTCAATATTCATTTCACAGAAGAGGGAAAATTATTATTTATTCTATTCCTACAAATGGGACGAAATTACGGGGTTTTAAAGTAGAAAAATGTTCAATAGTTTGTTGTGTTTTTATATTAAATTTAAACATGAAACTGATTATAATGACATAAATTGTATTAAAATATGTATAATTTATCTAATGGGTCTCTAAAATACTTTTCATTTCTAATTTATAAATAATAAATTTGTAAACAAAAAGGGTGTTTTTAACTAATACGCAGTAGTATTCACTATTCATCAAAAAATAAAGTTTTCTTTAGAAAAATAAAAAAAATTTACTTTAGAATAATATCAAAATTATGAATTAAATAATTAATTTTATTTTATCAAATTCAGTTTATAAATTTTTTTAAATAAATTTTATTATTTTTCACAGATGGACATGAAAAGTAGTTCATTTGATAAAAGTGTAATTTTTAAACATATAAATCCATTAATAAAAATAATATTTTCATTATAAATATTTCTTATTTAAATATAACCATTATTATATTATTTGTGAAATAGTTAATAATATTCATATTATTATGATTTAATGGCTATGTTACAACAAAATTGTTTAAATAATTATAACAATAAAATCATGTTCTGTAGAAACTCAGCGTTGCGTGTAACGTATGCCAAGACGATGTTTCATGTGAAATGAATGTTTCAAATAGTTCATTGTAAGGCATAAATGAAAATTTAATTTATTAGGGAAAAAATTCACTATAATAATATTTCCTTTTAAATTCAATGTCTATTCGTATTCATTTATAATTAATTGGTAACCTATGAATTCATATTATTGTGTGCAAACCATATATTTTTTATTAATATTCATAAAATATAATTTAAAATCATTTTTTTATCTTATTATATTAAATAATAATAATTTAATAATATATTATTGTTTGGTAACCGTAGTCTTGAGTGTTATGCAAGTCATCGAGGAAATTCATTGTTTTGTATAACGCAAGATAACCTTGGTGTTCCATGCAAATTATGAAAATTTTATATTTTTTCTCATGCACGATTGACATGGTGTTGTGTATAACATAATACAAAAAGTTTTCATTAGTATAAAACTAACAATATTCAGTTTTTCATGAAATGAATAATATCAAAAAGGTTATATTAATTCAAAAAAATCACAAAATCTCAAGGTGTTACATTGAACCCCCTTAATATTAATTTTTCACTCGAAACTCATATTGGATATCAAAGGATTTATACATGAAATTCTCATTCATAAAACCCTTAATGTAAAAATGAATACTAACTATTCCTTTAAAAATGGAATGTTGGAACTGTAATGGTTACCCAATGTAACATATAACCTGGCTTCCCTATAGTAGAATATAAGTTTCAAGTGAGGATTAGACATTGAAGAAAATTCTAAATATTTATAGGGTGTGATTGGGTTCATAAATCACTAACAAGTGAATGATTAAATAAAAGTTGAAGGACTGAAATTCATAACATTATAATGATTTCAAAGGCCATCAGTAAAAAACAATTTAAGGTATTAAGACAACATTCATTTTTTATCACTTTAAGAATGTTCATTAATTATTGATATATTTCTATAAACAAAATTTAATTATTTTGTGGTCCTTTGATCAATTTATAATACATACATTTCCTCAAGTAATGAATTTCTAGAAACTAACATTGATTCATAAGTCAATAAATTAAACTTTTAATGTATCTTATGGCCCATAGAAGTACTAAAAGTTGGATTATTTGCCTCTTCAAAATAAAGTGGAAATAATATATAAACATGAAAAATAACAATACTGATTCATAATTAATATTTATTGTTCCAAAATAAATTCACATTTACCAGTACATCATGTTTTCTAGTGATAGAAATTTATCCCTTACTATCCCCCGATCAGGGGTTCATGACCCACGACCATGCTGGACTTGATTGGTTGTATCCCAACATACATGATGTCATTTTATAAAATAGATTTATTGTATAATATAATTAATATTCTTCAAATAAGGTTAATCACTAAATAGCCTTTTAACAAAGGATTTAAATACGAACTTAGTGGATAAATACTTCAACTAATGTTTTTCATAAACATTTCATGACTGGTTAACTTTATAACACTTCTAAAAGATGAAAATCCAAAACATTATAAAATGAGTAACAAATCCTTTTAACATTGATCCTCCTATATATAACAATGTATAACTAGGTTTTCACATTCCAAACATGTCAATAACCACATTGTATATTCCATTGAAACATTGTAATAACCTTAATTACCATAAATACTTTTGTAAAAATTGCATTCTTTCTTATTCGAAATATACTAGATATATTCGTTAAATCCAAAACAAATAATGAATAATTATTCAATGATGGTATAAAACTCATATTAACACGTACATCATTAGTTCCATTGTTATCAGTACCTCCCAATTTACCTTTTCATCACAGAATTATTTTAACATAAATAATATATTAAGGGTCACCTTCCCTAAGTGAAAAATATCACTTTATCATTAAATCACTCCACTAGTCCATGAGGATTATTCAACATAAAATTGTAAATACTGAGTGAAAAACATTTGTAACACAACCCATATATATGTTTCATAATTTATATAACTTAATTTTTTAATCCAAATACATATAATCATTTATTATTACACTTCATCATTATGTCATCAAAAATGATACCCCAGTCTCTTACACAATTCCTCTTTCCTTTTACATTTTATTTATTGTGTCATCAAAATAAAAAAATTGACCACTACTTGCACCACCTTGTTGTTCATCATCACGTACATTCCTATTGAGAAATTTATTTTCATAATGAACATTTAGTCCACATTCAAAACACTTAACCTTTAATTTTATCTTAGGTAGTCTAATATTTAAATCCATTCCTTTAACCTAAATCTTCTTCAATCCAATGCAGTCACTTTCTATGTGTCCTTCTTTTCCATAGTCAAAAAAACTTCATGTTCCTATAATATATTCATATAGGTTATTCTATACACATATTTTACACAAATTAAGACAAATCTTATTTCTTCCATGGTTTCCATTAACAAAACCATTAGTGTAGTCTATCATTTTATTAATAGGAGAGTTGAGAGTTGATTAACATACATATTGTTAATCATGTTCCTTGAAAACTGATTAGGAATGATAAAAAAATCGTTCAATCTAGTGATAAACCCACATGACTTCTCATCATCATATCATCCATCACATTCAATATAAATCAGGTTCCTTCTTTTTCATGCCATAGACTACAAATTGAAGCATATTTTAACATTACTTATCATAGTAGAAAACCGCATTTTCATAAAAATATTTGCATATGATATTTCAAATTCATGAAACCTTTTTTAATATACAATGTCATAGGTTTAACATAAGTTATTCATAAACAATATATATCTAAATCCTTAATGATGGTTTTGTGAAGAATTTGTGAATTTCTGGTGAATATCCTCTGGGAGTGTCAAACTGGATGATCTACAAGGCTCATTGTTGTGTACCAGATTACCCCTCATCATGCCTAGAACATCTTTTCAAATTTGATTCCCATGGGTACATTTGTTCTAGATCCATTTCCACTTTTTTCATCTAGATAAATATTTATTGCTAGGAAACTACTTACTATTCCCATTACCAAAATTCCATGACATTTCCCTAAACGTTGACTTATCGTTATAGTTATCCTTAGAGACATTCCTAGACATATACTTAAAAATATACCTAGGTATCTCACTAAAGAATTATGATACTCTTTTCCAATGGTTGACTAAATATTTCTTTTGATTCCAAAAATAGAGACATGGGAATAAACTACATGTATATTATATAATATCATTTTAATATTATATACATTTCAAAAATACAAGCATGAGGACCATAATATTTTTGTTTCTATCGACACAGGGAACCAAAATATTCTATCTGGATGAAAGATCTTCAACAGAACCCATAAAAACTCCACCATTAGTAATCCTATATAAAATCATTCCTCATATCCATCGGATGGGAAACATAAGGAAATGTTGAGATCAAATTCGTAGTAAGGGTAATTAATGAAGATATGTATACATAATTACGATCATATCGGTATAATAACATGATCATGAAAATATTATATCATACCCTGCGTATAAAAAAACATATACATGAAATATGGAATAAATAATGGTAGTTCATAAGTCATGTATCGTAAGAAAATAAATAACATAATCCATGAAATAATAACATAATAATAAAACATGGGATTTTGGTAGAAACATAAAAATTTAATATGATTTCCATAGTATTAATGGAATTACTTCCAAGACCATCATGGTAGTATGGGTCCACTCCTCATACCATCTTCTTAGTCATAGTTCACTACCATTTCCGTCATAGTAGCATGATTTCCCTCCTCATACAATCTTTTTAGTCATGTTTCTCTCCCATTATTATTTTAGTAGCATGATTTCAGTCCTCATAACATCTTGGTATTCATGGTTTGCTACCATGGCCATCTTAATAGCATGAGATCACTTGTTATACCACTGTGGTAGTCATGGTTCACTCCCATGTCCATCATACGGGATAAGGATTACTCCCCAGACAATCTTATTCTATCTCATGACATATAAATCATTAATGAATGCATTGTAGGGAGATATATCTCTCACCCATATCATAGAGAAATCATGCATACATGTGCCACAAAATTATAAAAAATATTATACTATCACATGAAATTAAATGGGTATCATAATCATGTAAACATATCATAACTATGAAGACTCAGACTCTTAGGGTCCATTCCTTTGCCAAAAATCTGGATCCTAAAGGGGTATCGTCTCGGTGCGACCGGTCGGTGAGACCGATCGGAGAGACCGATCCGTGAGACCAACCGGCGTGACCGATCGGCAAGACCGGTCGGCATGACTGATCGGCGCGATCGATCGACACGACCGATCGGTGTCACCCAGCCTTGTCAGGGTTTTTCCATTGATGTGCGCAAATTGGGTTTTAAACTCTATTTTGACCCCATTAAACTTGTTTTAAAGCCTGGTAGTGCCCATAAATGTTTTAATTAAATATTTAATGAATTAACCTGGTGTGTGTATAGGTTTAAACCGCCCAACCATTTAATAACGTGTGGGGCAATGTGGTCAACCCACGACCCCCGCTCCTTACGCGGTTCCACATTGGTATCTCAACCATCCCCAACCTTTATAAACTAAAAGGGTTCTCCCTAGGTTCCTTTTCTCGATCACTCTGTTCTAGTAGTACCCTTCATTTATATGATCATCTTTTTGTTCAGACGAGTCGCATCGCTATCCGTGAAGTTCCGCACCCGGACTTAGCATTGATTGTTGATCAACAGGTAGGGAATTTATCCTCCGTCTCTCCTTTTGTGTATCATGTGGGGTGGGCATGCTTTTGTTTCTATAGAATTGGATAAAACAGAACCTTAATTAAGATAATGAATGAACTCTAATGAAAGGGGAGGGGTGTGATCGATGATGCTTCTTTGGTTTATAATCTTCCATAATTTTTTTATTCCTGAATTGTGCAGGCTTACGCCTTCTGAAAATCATGGTCGTTGGTGGTCTTTCTTTGTGTACTAACGAACCCTTTCATCATGTGATGTTTAATGTATTGTTTTTTGGTTGTGAACCCTTACTGTGAAAAGTAAATCGGTTAATTACTTACATTCGGCTAAAAAAATTGAAAGCACCAGGATCAATCCTTTTTCTGTGATAACCTCGGTTAAATCACACGAAAATTGTAATCATGGAGTGTGTTAAATCTTAAAAATCATAAAATACTGGCATGGGTCTGATTTTCTGGGTGGTAGTGGTTTTATTGTTCTTCTTTCACTGGCCGGTTATTGGGAGACGTGGGAGGGGAGGGGATCCCATTTTTTTATACTCTCGGTTGTTGTGAAATTGGGGATGGGAACCCCTGTGTTATGCTTTCAGTGGTTGTGAATTTTAATACCGGGTGTTTAACTTGTTTATATCACGAAATGGGGTGGGAACCTCTGTTGTTGAGAAACCCTTTTGGATCCTGTATGTTGGACATGGGGATGTATCTTGGAGTTTTCATTGGTTGTTGTGGATTTACGAGAGAAACAAGTGTGGATGTTATAGTTAATGCTTGACTATTTGCTTTCTTGGACTTGTGCATATGCTTACTAGTTGCCCAAGTAGGTGCAGAACTTAATTAAACATAATAACTGAACATGAAAACAAGGATGGGACAAATGGGTTTTCATTTGCTATGAGTTGTGACTCGGACATGAGTGATGTTTGTGTTCCTTAGGCTGGCTGAAAAACCTAAACTTGGGAGAGTGCTTGTTACCTATATACATACTTGTAGTTTTGTGTTTCTTATTTGCGCCCCACCCAAGTTGATCACTTAGTGCCGAACACCACCATTTCATAGGGGATGGTATTTTTCCCGACACTACTATTAGTGGCTGGTTATTATCTCCTTTTCTTCTCCCTTTCCCAGATAGCCCAAGTACCTTCAGGCAGGATGTGATGGCCTGAAGTCCATTATTAGACCAAGAACCTTCAGGTGGGGTAGTTTGGTGGTTACGGCCCAGGTGTGTGGGGGCAGGTGGTTTTCCCAAGGGTCTTCGGGATGAGGCCCAGGTGTCTTATGGAATGGCAGTGGATCCTTTGGCACAGGTGTCTTCAGGCATGGTGGTGGTTGTTCTGGCCTAGGTGTTTGCAGGCATGGTTACATGTGACAATTGTGGCCCAAGTGTTTGCGGGTGGGGCTTGGCAGTGGGACTGTGTGAGGTTGTGGACCAGGTGTGTGCGGGCGGGGTGTGGTAGTGGGACTACGTGAGGTTGTGGATCAGGTGTGTGTGGGCAGGGTGTGGCAGTGGGACTGTAGTGAGAATGGCGGGATTGGTTCGATGCATAGGATGTCTTCAATAACAAGTGGGAAAGTGGCGCGGGATACCTAGACATCTATGTGTTATTATTATACTTTACTTGACTTGCATTATTTTGGGAGTGTGCCTTGGTGAGGCCTGGTTGGATAGTTTACCTTGTTAGGTGTTTGGTTTACTCTTTTTCTCACGGGACTTTAGCACGTTTCCCCACTTGTGCACGAGAGTCTTTGGTTTTCCCTACTGAGTATACTTGTATGCTCACCCTACGTATATAAAACTACTTTCATGTTTCCAGGAGGACTTCGGGGATCGTGTGGGACCATACTAGTGTAGGACCTTTGGGACAGTTGCATTTGTTGTTTTTCTTTCTTTGGTACTTTATCTTGTGTTCTTTTTTTGTACTTGTGGTATTTACTTTTGGAACATGAATATGTGAATGGTTGTTCTTGGATTTACTTTTAATTTCCTCTTTTTGTGTTTTTGGGATTTACCATATTATCTCCTGATCCTATTAAAAGAAAAAATGGGTAATTCCTTCCATTTAGTGAGTGATTATATACCCTTGGTGTTGGTCGCCACTCCGTGACCTATTGAAGGCGGGTTTCGGGGGTCATTATCTCTCCTTCAACTTGAAGAAGGAAGGTCCTGGTAACCTGATGACCCTTCCCTCATTTTGGTGAAGGCGGGTCATGACAGAATGGTATCAGTGGTATGGTTGAGAGATAGGATGGAGTCTGGAGTTAGGAACAGGGAGGATTGAATGGGATGGTAGGGCGACAGTGTTGGGTGACCTTGGTGCATGAATTGGGCCAGGTAAGACCGGCTAGGACACGGGATTTTAGGGCCCCCCGTGATCCGATGAAAGGACTCTGGACCTACCGAATGAGAAAGTGAGGCCACGCTGATTATAGGGAAGAGACCCTAGAAAATTTACATGCATCATAATAACTTGTGTTCTCATGTTTCTGGGGTGTCTTGGTAATTAAGAATAAATAAAAAGTTTAAGAAGTTTTAAGAACAATATTCTGCACTACTTGGGATTAGGCATTCCTTGTTTACCTTGCAACTATGGAACCTGGAAGGTGACCACATTTGGTGCGGGCGATCGAGGCCCGGGAGGATACCTTGGCCAATCGGAAGAGAGATGATCGAGAGGAGGAGGAAGACCAGTTGTAGAAGACACTTCGGGCCTTCAAGTGACAGACCCTCGAGAAGTATGAGGTCAGCACCTCTGATAGGAAGACGGAGGGCTGGCTGGAGGAGCTACTAATAGCCTTCATCTTGATCCGAGCTCCGACTGAGTACTGGGTTCCCCTGGCCGTTATCCAGATGCGTAGAGCGGTGCGTTAGAGGTGGATGCTTTACCTGGGGGAGAGGAGAGAGGCTGAGGTGGCATGGGATGATTTCGAGAGGGAGTTCTGGGCGGAATTCCTCTCTTCAACGATGAAGGCAGAAAAGAGAGAGGAGCTACTCTCCCTCCAGCAGGGGAGTATATCAGTGAGGGATCTAGGAATCAAGTTCAAGGAACTCCTACGTTTTTCTTCAAACCTCTTTCCCAATGAGGAGTCTCGGGAAAGACATTTAGAGGAGGCGCTCTGACCCTCCCTCCAGTATGTTGTTACCACCTTTACCCTCCCGACGTACTTGGAGGTCCAGAAGAAGGCCGAAGTGGTGGAGAGGATGCATGCTCTAGGAGGTGTGTCAAGAGAGGGGATCCAGCTGGGGCCATCGAAGGGGAATGATGTCAGCACCAGGCCTCCAGCGTCGGGACCCTCTAGGTTCTGACCAGTAGGGAGCAGGCCACAACAGTTTCAGTTTCAGTCCCCTGGTCCTCGCCCTTTTCCATCGGGCCCGGGACTGCGGTGCTTCGTCTGTGGGAGCCATGGGCATCAACGGAGTCAGTGCCTGAACTGGGAACAGTACGGCGGTGGCAGACATCCCCATCACCCGCCCCAGCAGCAGCCTCCATCTAGGCCTTTCCAGCAGCAGCAGCAGGGACAGCGAGCTCCCGCTCCTCTGAGGGCAGACGTTTCAGGAGGAGGCCAACCTCAGGGCACTCATCAGGGACCTCGACCGGGGCGTGGTCCGGTAGGTGGCCAACAGCCGAGGGGAAGAGGATCTGGGCGTAGTTACACACCGCGGAGGCAGCAGTTCCAGCAGGGCTGGAGGTTGTTCGAGGTACGATCAGTTTATTTAGCACCCTTACTTATTCCTTGTTCGACACTGGAGCTTCGCACTCCTTCGTCGCACCTAGTCTAGCCTGTGCTTTGGGTCTAGATGCTGAGAGACTTCCAGTGCCCCTGGTGCTGAGCACACCAGTCAGAGGTCAGACTAACATGTTATTTTTTCGTCGAGGATGCAGACTGATGATAGGGCCACATCAGTCGGTTATGGAACTTCTTCTACTACAGATACATCCATACTATGTCATCTGAGGCATCAAATGGCTATTATTTATGTGTTTCGTCATCGACTTCTTCCGAGGAAGGGTTGTGTTCTCAAACTTGGGTGGCCGGCATGTTACCTTCACTGGTGAGCGGAGTAGTCAGAAGGGCAGCAGGCGAGCGGAACCCCTCCTCTCCTTGTTAGGTGAGCTGTCAGTAGAGTCAGTAGATGCTGAAATGGTGGAGGTGCCAGAGATCGTATGTGAGTTTATGGATGTATTTCTTGAGGAAGTGATGACTCTACCCCCTATACAAGATATCGAGTTTGGGATAGACTTGCAGCCTGGTGCTCGTCCGATCTTGATGGTTCCTTACCGGATGGCACCTTCGGAGCTACGGGAGTTGCGGATTCAGATTGACAATTTGATGAAGAGGGGTTATATTTGACCGAGTGTGTCACCATGGGGTGATCCAGTCTTGTTCACAAAGAAGGAAGATGGTGGTCTCAGGTTTTGCATAGACTACAGGAGGCTGAATCAGGTGACAATCAAGAATCGCTACCCTCTTCTGAGGATAGACGATCTTTTCGACCAGTGGAAAGATGCAGGATGGTTCTCAAAGATCGAACTGTGGTCTGGGTATCACCAGTTGAGAATGTAGGAGGGAGACATCCCGAAGATGGCCTTCAGGTGTAGATATGGACACTTCATGTTCTTAGTCATGCCTTTCGGTGTTACGAACGCCCCAGTTGTGTTCATGGGGCTTATAAACTCCATCTTCTGGGAGTACCTGGATCGGTTCATAGTCGTGTTCATCGATGATATCTTGATCTATTCATGATCATAGGAGGATCACACGGAGCACCTGAGGACGGTTTTGGAGGTCCTCCGACAGCACCAGCTCTATGGTAAGTTATGGAAATGCAAGTTATGGGCGCGAGAAGTGAACTTCCTTGGGCACATAGTGTCCAAGAAAGGGGTAGCGGTGGACCCATCAAATGTTGAGCCTGTTGTTTCTTGGGCAGCACCCATGAATCTGGAATAGGTTCGCAGTTTCCTCGGGCTAGTAGGTTACTATCGGAGGTTCGTACCCAACTTCTCCTGAGTTGTAGCCCATTTGACGGCCTTGACCAAGATGGATCGGGTTTTCGTGTGGTGTGACCAGTGCGAGGCAGCCTTCAGCTATCTGAAGGAGAAGTTGGTTAGTGCCCCAGTGCTGAGGCTACTAGAAGAAGGGGCAGTGTATGAGGTGTTCTGTGATGCTTCAGGGAAAGGCCTCGGATGTGTATTGATGCAACATCAAGGAGTGATCTCTTATGGGTCTAGGAAGATACACCCTCATGAGCGTAATTAGGCCACCCACGACCTGGAGCTTGCAGCGGTCGTTTTTGGGCTAATGTTATGGCAGTATTACCTCATTGGGGAATGCTTTGTGGTCTTCACAGATCACAAAATTTTGAGGTATATCTTCTCCGAATGGGACCTAAACATGCTGCAATGGAGGTGGATGGAGTTCCTCCAGGATTATGACTTCGACATTTCCTACACTTCAGGGAAGAGTAATGTAGTGGATGATGCCTTGAGCAGGAGGACGCAGAAGAATGTGGTCTGAGAGTCGGCAGACTCCTGGAAGGTGATGGAGGAGTTGGCTGCCTTGCACCTGGATACGAGGATGGATAGTGGTAGAGGTTTCCTTTATCGGATGATAGTGCAGTCTTCTTTATATCAGCAAGTGGAGGAGTCCCAGTAGGGAGACCCAAAGTGCGAAGTGATGTGTGACTGATTTGACTATAGCAATGATCCAGAAGGATGTACGGAGGATGGTCAACACCGGATTTTTTTTCCGGGGGAAGTTGTTTATCCCAGGGGCGATGTGCGGAAAGGTTCTCAGTGAGTTCCACAACTCACCCCTAGTGGTACACCTAGAAGTTTCCAAGATGTACCAGGGACTGAGGAGTCAGTTCTGGTGGCCCAGAGTTAAGAGAGCAGTGGCAGAGTTTGGTGCCAAGTGCCTAGTGTGTCAGCAGGTAAAGGCTGAACACCGTGTTCCAGGTGGCCTGGTGCAGTCTCTGGATGTCCCCTACTGGAAATGGGAGGACATCTTGATGGATTTCATCACAGGACTACCGAAGGCTCAAGGGGGATGCGATTCCATCTGGGTAGTAGTGGATCGGTTGACAAAGTCGGCTCACTTCCTTGTGATTAAGGAGTTGAGTACAATGGACTCTCTGGCACAAAATTATGTGGACGAGGTAGTGTGGTTGCATGGAGTCCTGAGTTCCATAGTCTCAGATAGGGATGTACATTTTACCTCATGAGTCTGGAGGGGTTTGTAGTATGCTTTTGGCACCCATCTACACCTTAGCACTGCTTTCCACACCCAAACATATGGGCAGACAGAACGCACCATCCAGACATTGGAGGATATGTTGCGGGCATGCATTCTGTACTTTGGGGGATCATGGGTGTGGCACTTGCCTTTGGTAGAGTTCTCCTACAATAATAGACATCACTCTGCCATTGGCATGGCTCTGTTTGAATCCCTATATGGAAGGTCGTGTTGCTCACAAGTGTGCTGGACTGAGGTTGGGGAAGCAGGTGTTCTTGGCCTGGAGGTGGTGCAGAGCACGACAGAGAAGGTTCATCTTATACGAGAGTGGATGAAGGCGGCTTAGGATCCGCAGAAGTCTTATACTGATACCAGGATAAGGCCCTTGGAGTTTGAGGTTAGAGACCATGTTTTCTTGAAGGTCTCCCCTCGGCATGGACAACGAAGGTTCGGCAAGGGGAGTAAGCTTTCTCCCTGGTTCATTGGACCCTTCGAAGTGTTATGGAAGGTCGAAAAAGTGGCTTATTAGCAAGAATTACCACCGCCGCTACTGAGGATTCATGATGTATTCCATGTGTCCCAGCTCCGTCAGTATCTGCACAATGATTCACACATCCTCGGCTAGGGAGAGCTGGACATCAAGGAAGACGTGACTTTTGTGGAGAAACCAGTGATGATTGAGGATCACAAGGAGAATTTGCTTCTTGGGAAAACAATTCCCTTGGTTCGTGTGTTATGGAGACATGGTGGGCTTGAAAAGAGTACATGGGAGAGGGAAGTACAGATGCATTCCCAGTACCTAGAGTTGTTTTGAGTTTTGTACTATTCAGTTTATAGCTGTTATGGTAGAACGTTTTACGTTATTGGCTATGAAATATTGGTTTTCTTTCCTCTGAATTTGTGTGAAAAGTCCTGGCTATGGGGTTTGGAGGACCCGACCCCTAATCAAGATGCATTAAGGTGGATGTGATTAAACCCGTTCAGGTGAGTCAGTACCGCCCAAAGCGGATAGTATCTTGACATGGGGAAGGAGACTCCCCATCCCACATGGTTGGGCAGTTTGACATGGTATGTTGCTTTCTTTTTGAAAAAAAGTCATTCTTAGTTAACAATGAGGTTCACTCCTGAGAGATATCTTTCGAGGTGGTTGTTTGGACCCGCTCTTTCCTTATGGGTTGTTTAAATTCTCGAGGGTGAGAATAGTTTGAGAGGTATCTGATGTGATGACCCATACTCTTAGGGTCCTTTCCTGTTCCAAAAATCCAGATCCAAAAGGGGAAGCGTCTCAGTGTGAGGCCTATCGGCGCGACCCATCGGCGAGACCGATCGGCGAGATCGATCGGTGCGACCGATCAGTGTGACCGATCGGTGAGATCGATCAGCGCGACCGATCGGGGAGACCGATCGGCGAGACTGATCGGCGAGACCGATTGGCGTGATCGATCTGTGGGACTGATCGGTGAGACCGATCAGCGCGACCGATCGGTGTCACCCAGCCTTGTCGGGTTTTTTCTAGTGACGTGCACAAATTGGGTTTTAAACCCTATTTTTACCCTTTAAGCTTGTTTTAAATCCCAGTTCCACGTTTTTATCTCAACTGTCCCAAGACTTTATAAACTAAAAGGGTTCTCCCTAGGTTTCTTTTCTCAATCACCCTATGCTAGTAGTACCCTTCGTTCAGACGAGCTGATTTTCGTTTGGATGAGCTGCATCACTATCTGTGAAGTTCTACGCCCGGCCTTAGCATCGATCGTTGATCAACAGGTAGAGAATTTATCCTTCGTCTCTCCTTTTGTGTATCATTCGGGGTGGGAATGCTTTTGTTTCTGTAGAATTGGATAAAATCGAACATTAATGAATATAATTAATGAACTCTAATGAAGGGGGAGGGGTGTGATCGATGATGCTGCTTTGGATTATAATATTCCATAATTTTATGATTCCTGAATTGTGCGGGCTTACGCCTTCTGAAAATCATGGTCGTTGGTGGTCCTTCTGTGTGCACTAACGAACCCTTGCATATGGTGATGTTTAATGGACTGTTTTATGGTTGTGAACCCTTACTGTGAAAAGTAAATTGGTTAATTACATACAATCGGATAAACAAATTGAAAGAACCAAGATCAATCCTTTTTCTGTGATAACCCCGGTTAAAGCACAAGGAAATTGTAATTATGGAGTGTGTTAAATCTTATAAATCTGAAAATACCGGCATGGGCCTGATTTTCTTGGTGGTAGTGGTTTGATTGTTCTTCTTTCACGGGCCGGTTATTGGGAGACGTGGGAGGGGATGGGATCCTCTGTTGTTATACTCTTGGTTGTTATGAAATTGGGGATGGGATCCCCTGTGTTATGCTTTCAGTGGTTGTGAATTTTAAGACCGGGTGTTTACCTTGTTTATATCACAAATCGGGGTGGGATCCTCTGTTGTTGAGAAACCCTTTTGGCTCCTGGATGTTGGACATGGGGCTATATCTTGGGGTTTTTTTTGGTTGTTGTAGATTTACGAGAGAACTGGGTGTGGATGTTATAGTTAATGCTTGATTGTTTTCTTTCCCATACTTGTGCCTATGCTTACTAGTTTCCCAAGCCGCTGTAGAACTTAATTAAAAATCATTACTGAACATGAAAACAAGGATGAGACAAATGGGTTTTCGTTTGGTATGAGTTGTGGCTCGGACTTGAGTGTTGTTTGTGTTCTGAAGGCTGGCTAAAAAACCTAAACTTGGGAGAGTGCTTGTTACCTATATACATACTTGTAGTTTTGTGTTTCTTATTCGTGCCCCACCCAAGTTGAGAACTTAGTTCCAAACACCCCCATTTCATGGGGGAGGGTGTTTTTCCCAACACTACTGTTAGTGGATGGTTATTAGCTCCATTTCTTCTCCCTTTCCCAGATATCCCAAGTACCTTCGGGCAGGCTGTAGTGGCCTAAAGTTTATTATTATCCCAAGAACCTTCAGGAGGGGTAGTGTGGTGGTTACAGCCCAGGTGTGTGCAGGCAGGTGGTTTTCCCAAGTGTCTTCGGGATGAGGCCCAAGTGTCTTCGGGTGTGGTAGTAGATCCTTTGGCTCAGGTTTCTTCGGGCGTGGTGGTGGTTGTTATGGCCTAGGTGTTTGCAGGCATGGTTACGTGTGATAGTTGTGGCACAGGTGTGTGCGGTCAGGGTGTGGCAGTGGGAATGCGTGAGGTTGTGGCCCAGGTGTGTGTGGGCGGGGTGTGGCAGTGGGACTGTAGTGAGAATGGAGGGATTGGTTCGATGCGTAAGATGTCTTCAATAACCAGTGGGAAAGTGGTGTGGGGTACACAAACATCAATGTGCTATTATTATACATTACTTGACTTGTGTTATTTGGGGAGTGTGCCTTGGTGAGGCCTGGGTGGACAGTTTACCTTGTTAGGTGTTTGGTTTACTCTTTTTCTCACGGGACTTTAGCACGTTCCCCCACTTGTGCACGAGAGTCTTTGGTTTTCCCTACTGAGTATACTTGTATGCTCACCCTACATATATAAAACTATATTCAGATTTCTAGAAGGACTTCGGGGATTGCGCGGGACCATAGTAGCTTAGGACCTTTGGGACAGTTTCTATTGCTATTTTTCTTTCTTTGGTACTTTACCTTGTGGTCATTTTTTTGTACTTGTGGTATTTACATGTGGAACATGCATATGGTAACGGTTGTTCTTGGATTTACTTTTACTTTCTGCTTTTTGTGTTTTTGGGATTTACTATCTTATCTCCCGATCCTATTAAATGAAAAAAGGGTAATGCCTTCCATTTAGTGAGTGATTCTATACCCTTGGTGTTGGTCTCCACTCTGGGACCTATTGAAGGCGGGTTTCGGGGGTCATTATCTCTCCTTCAACTTGAAGAAGGAAGGGCCTGGAAATCTGCTGACCCTTTCCTCCTTTTGGTGAAGGCGATTCGTGACAATAACCTATGTAAATGATATAGGTTTCATAAAAATTTAATCAAAATCATAAATTTTTAATGATAAGTGGATTTCATAAAAATATAACCTTTGAGAGTTAAACGTATTTCATAAAAATATTAAAATGAAAGAGAACCAGGTTTCTTAAAGACCATGAAATTAAGCATAACACATTCAATAAAAATATATAAATTAAAAAATTAGATCAATTACGAGAAAAGGATGAGTAACATCCATGGATGTAATAATATATGTAAAATAATTTTGAAATATCATTCAAAAAACATTTAATGGGGAAAATATCCTTTATTCTTTGTAATAATTATTTTTAAAACATTAAACAATTTGATAATAATTTTCATGAAAATTACATTTAAAACATATTTAGTAGACTTTAAGTCATTTGAAAACATTTTCCCATAAATTTTTTTAAAAAAGCCTCGATACATTTTAAAAATATTTTTCTTAAATACACATTGAAAACTGATAAATTATTATTGAAATCGTTTTGAAAATAATTTCATTATAAAAACCTAGAAAACTTATAAATAGTTCGTGAAGACTTATTGAAAACTATTTTCCTTGAAAATACTCTGAATCCATATAAATAAATTTGGAAAAAATTTGGAAATCCATTTTCCTTGAAAATTTATAAAATATGGTTGAAAATTCTCTAAAAACCATTTTTGTTGAAATATTATAAAAGATGATTGAAAATGTTTTGAAAAAACATTTCCTTGAAAATGTATAAAAGATGTTTACAAACATTTTGAAAACCAATTTCCTTGATAATATATTTTCAAAACATTTTCTAAAAATATAACATTTTAACATGAAACGAAAAATTAAATGTTTTATCGGTGGATAGATCTGTATATTTTATATGAGGTAAAAAAGGATATTCCTTTTACATGGTACGAAGGATAAAAAATTTCTTCATTTAGAATGAATGATTAATATTCCTTAAAAAAATAAAATAAAAAAAGGTTAAATATTCATTTTAATTATCATAGGATATTAGTAGAATATTCTTCAAAAACCAATGTAGAAAACATAATATTTAAGGAACATAGATTTATGACTGAAGTGAGTGTAAAGGTAATCTTACTTAAAAACACATTCTTGATTATATTATGAATCAAAGTGTAAAAAATTTACCACGAACTTAATTTATAATTAATAACCAATGGATAAGAAAGTTCCATAATTACTTGATAGATGGATCATAATAATTCATCAAAGAAAGTGCAAATGAAAACAATCTTCAAAAATGATAAGATTGTCTCAATAAACGCTTATAACATGGTAACATGGGATAACACTCTCCATGTAAGAAAATAGTATTACCTGAAGAGTATAATATAATTATAATAAATATATTCAATATAGAACAAGTAAAATGGATTTATATACACAATCAATAAGATTTCTGGTGTATAACAAAACATAAGTATCAAAAAAGAAAAATTGATAGAAATTTTTTTCTGATTTCATAAATTTTGAAACAAAAACCCCATGAATGAAATTTTATAGAAATATTATGTTAATACCCATAAATTTAAGTATAAGATACATTGAATACATTCATGTTAAGTATATACACAACAAAAAAGAGAAAGAGTGATGAACATATCGTGTATCTCACGAGAATATAAAGTGAGATGAAATTATCTTCCCTTGTGTCTCGAATCTCATCATCCACATTCAAAAAACCTATATAATAAATATAAATTTATTATAAATCATTTAAAAAACCATATTATTAAATCAAATACCATATATTGTCTGATTATGACCTTCTATTACATTATTGTCAACAATACTTAGTTATTTATATCATTGGTATTTATACATTTTATAATGATTTACATAATTTAAACCATGGTATACATATTATTTATATACATTATATGTTTATTTTAATTATCTATAGAATACATAAGTATGAAATGTAATACAACGTTCATGAAGACGGTAGGTTGTATGTACACATGAATGATATTTCCTTTTAATTTTTCTGTTGATAAAGTTAAAGTAAAGGACATATATGTATATATATTAATATTTATATCATTATTAATTTATATTTATTATATAATTTGTAACATATATATTCAATAAAAAATTTTTAATATAATCCATGTGGCGTATGAATGAATAATATCGATTTGAGGGGGTGGTAGTCCACACTTCCTCAAAAGAAATTATCATATTAAAAAATTCAAATGTAAAATTGTTTGTGTTCTAAAAATTAATACATAACTTTAGAGAAATAATAAATTATGTAGAAGAAATATATAAAAACAGTGTTGGTCATAATTTACGTACTGCTAGGTCATAATGGAAAAATGAACAATCATTTTATCATGAGGCAGTAGTTCATAGTACACAAAAAAGTATATATGTTACCCATTAGATGGAGGTGTATGTAAGTGTAGTTAGATAATTTTAAATCAAAACATACTAGTATATTAGGTATATTAGTTTTTTATATAATCATAGAATAATTATTGTTTTAGGAGGTGGATACGGAAAATAAAAAAAGGACTTGAGAGAAAAGTTTAACTCTTAATCGGGTAACTCTAATTGGTTTGTGCCAAAAGGACTCCTTCGATAGTGTTCTACTCATGTTATGTCATATAAGAATAAAGGATAATTTCCAAAAACATTATTATGAGAGATATTGGACAATATTAAGTGTTTAAATAGTTATTAAGAATAGTGATAAGGTTTTTCCTTATGTACGAAAGGGAAAGGGCTCATATTGAATTTTTGAAAACAAGTTAAGGGTACACATGTCCATACCAATAAAAAGCCATACCAAACCATCCAAAATCAATAATGGAAGGTTTTTGGAAGAACTAGGTATAGCTTATGAGTTTTAGACAAGTTTGTAGGTCATTTGCGCCTTTAATTTGAATGTTTAGTCCCTAATTTATCTTTATTTGACCTCAATCACTAGGATTAATTACATTCAGTTTTTATATTCATTTATAATTATTTGGTAACCTAAGAAATCACATTATATTTTATAAACCATATATTATAATAAATTATTTGATAATATTCATATACTATAATTTAACATCAAGGTTTTATCTTATTATAATAAATAATCGTATTTTTATAATATATTATTTCTATAAACCTCGGTCTTGCATGTTACCCAACTTATCATGGAAAATAATTATTTTATATAACGCAAGATAAGCTCAGTTTTTTGTGTAGATTAGGAAAATGTTTATACTTTTTTAGTCCGTTATTTAATTTTTTTGTGTATAACCAAAGCCAAACATAATCATTAAAATAAAATGAACTATATTCAGTGTTGCAAGAAATGGAAAATATCAAAATGGTTAAATTATATCAAAAAAAATATAAATTTTTTACAGTGTTACAAATTTCACCCATATTTATAATTTTATTAGTTAGATTAAAATTTATTAAATTTAATGATTTTTATGTTGAAATTGGTGATAATTTTATAGTAGAAGCCTTCTTTTATTATGGGTAGTTGTTTTGAGTGAAAATGTGGAATTGTTTTTAGAATTTCTATGATAAATGATATTAAAATTTTGATCTCAAAGAAAAGATTTGTTAAATTTATGGAAAATGGGTTTCAATATAATGTTTTTTTTAAATGTTTTAGGAATTTAAATGTTTTTGACCTTTATCTGGATTGGTATTGGAAGATTCTGGTAATTATTCTATTTGAATGGTTTTTGGGAATACTTGGTGGTATGTGTTCATATTGAATTATGAGGCTTGGTTGAAATATGACCTTTGGCTCAATTAAAAAGGTATAGTGGAACATGTGATTTAATTAACATGTGATGAATTGGTATATTGATGAGAAACTGCTCACGAATAAGGAACTATCATTAAGAATCATGCATCTGTGGATATGTGGATTTGTGGATTGGAATGAGATGTGTCAAAAAAAAATAAGAAATGGTTTTAATTAACTTGTATGGTTGATATCCTAGGACTTAATGTTGTTTTAATAAAACTATTTTACTATGGAACTTTTTTATATTTATATATTAACTGTTTTATAAATTTATTTTGAAAATATATTTTATATAAATGTGTTAACATATTTTATCTGAGTGGGATGAGTAGGAAATTAATTTTTGTAAAAACAAACGGGTTTCATTACTCCCCCCTTTTTTTAAATTTTTTTATTTTTCAATATTATTTAATAGGACATGGGGAAAGGTGATGTATCATACATAATTATCCTTAAATCATGATACATGGAATTTTTTAGGAGTTCCCTCTTGATTATATTTACATATCGGAGTTGACTTTAGAGTCATTGAGTTTTGTAATACACTATGTACTTTGATATTTTAGTCATCTACTGTAGTACATGGTCTTAGTTTAATTTTAATATCAACTATGTTCTTAAATTTTTCAATAATTTATATCATGAATCATGTAGTAGGTTTTTTTTTAATGACATGTTTGGTTGGTTGATTTATTTTCAATGGAATTATCATCCCCAAACTATTATTGAATACATTGGGATTTAATTACAATCTTTTTAATATTTCAAATATCACTTACGGGTATATAATGTTCCTCTATGAAATCAAACCAATGAGAATATATGGGATGTTAAATGGAGATTTACCCCCCTCCAACCCTAAAAATTCCATTATTTTATGGTTTTCATGATTTGGATGTTTTGGTGGAGATTTAGGTTGATTCCCGGTTGGAAATATTATTTTTCTTGGGTTTTCATGTAGAAAATTGGCCTATGCATGGTATGTCAAACTGTGAGGGTGGTCCATGCAGTCAATTCAATCTTGGATTGTACCTACAATACAATTGGCACACGGTTTGGTAGAACATACATCAAAACCCTTCAATCTACCCATATTTTTAAAAAAAATTAATATTTAATCTACCCTCCCATATTTATTTTCTCTTTTGGGTTTTATTACCCCTTTATATCTTTTGAATCATGATGGGAGCCCCCATATCCCTGATTCCTTAGTTTTTCTCCCCCCATGGGTTCTCCACCAATGATCTGAGGTGAGTTTTTATGGTTTTGGACACTTTTTCCTTCTTCTTCTTCCCCTCTCTCTATTTTTTTTCTTTTGTGGTGGGATATCTCTTTTCAAAACCTAGATGTTAGAGTTGATTTTTACATCGGTTTTCTTGAATTTAGTGTGTGTGGATTAAAATTGGGTTGTTTTATTCCTTATCAAATAGTTTCATCGCATCTTCACTCCATTGAAGTAGGTGTTTACATTATATTCTAATCTTGCACAATCGATTAAAGAATGTGAATTTTTAAATATTATATATGAGTCTGTCTGTCTGTTCTTCATGATTGTGGTATGATTTTTTGTCTTCGTATGATGTTTTTGTGCCGGAAAAAATTGATGGATGTTTTTTATAGGGGTTTCTTTAAACATGTTATATAGTGATGCACACAATGATGTTATTTAAATTCCCATTTTTATTTTATGTGAATTTTAGTACATATGGTGTTATTTGATCTTTCTTATGTTTTGATAGCATTGTGAAATTATAAATTTGGTATGATGTGTTGTTTGGGAAGATCATTAGGTTATAATGATTTCTGGTAAAAAAAATTAAATATTTTCCTGGATTCTAAAAAAGTATTGATGAATCCTTCGTTGTGATAATAATTTGTAGTTTTAGGTAAAATTGGTTTTTCTTAAAAATAAGTTTTTTTTAATTTTGTTGACACCTAAATTTTTTAATTATATTTTGGCACAACCATGGGTTCATAGGTTGCACTCAGGGATATGAATTCTAATGATGATGATACTTAAGGTAAATCCCCCCATTCTAAATAGGTTTCCTTAGTTACTAAATGGTGTGTTGGGTTCTCCTTATAAATTTAAAAGAATCAAAAAATGTGTTATTTAATTCTTGATCCATTTGAAATTATGATATATGTTTTGGTGAAATATTGGCATAGATACCCATTTGGAAAATTTCATATTTTTACATATTTCACTCATTTTTGGAAATGGATTTGTAAATGTATTTTCATTTGAAATGTTAAAGGATCGTTTCGAACTTGTGATATTTTGGAATGGTTGGATTTATTATGATGCGATTTAAAGGCCTGGTTGGATATTTTTAATGTTTTGGAAATGAATTTTGTTTTGGAAAGTAGAAATTTTTTGTTGGCATCATAGAACATTTTCTAGAAATGGATTTTTGGATCATGCGATACGATAGACCAATTGGTACTTGCAAAAGGATTGTGACATGACGGTCACCACTATGGATGATTTCCCCATTTTGGGGTATCGCGTAGTTGTTGTTAGTGATTGAGGTTGGAAATAGTGGTGGAAGTAGGAAAGGTGAGTCATGTGTATGAGGGACTCCTCCTTTACCCATATACTATTACCATGGGACTGTAGGGAATCTTTTATAGTGTTTTTTGATAGTTTATTCTTAAACTAGATTATACGAGTTGTCACTCCATTGAAATTATAGGTCGTGTTTTGATGTGCAACTAGAATGGAGATTTTATAGTGAAAATTTGATTTTTTACTGTGGAGATGTACCATATTCCGACATGTGAGTCTGACTCATGTACATCCAGTGATCTCTCTAGGGATGTTTAGGAAATTATGATTGTTTACTATATTGAGTTTCATTATTATATTCTGTCGCACGTGGTTTGTTGTTTACTCTTCTTGATTTTTTTTTATTTCTTTTTTTCACTTGTGTTTTTGGTTTTGGATTTAAAATGGTAATCAATTTTAAAAATGAAAATGTTGTATGAATTGTTTTGAAAAAGGGAATTTTTATTTTCCAAAATGATAAATCCACATTTTTATGTATTTTTATTTCAAACAACTCATTCTGGAATTTTTCAAGAATGAAAATGTATTGCATGTGGGGTGGTTACCTACAAAGCTAGTAATATCACACACTACATGTAAGACTTTATGTTATTGGACTCAAGATTTTTTTCAATTTCATGTTTATCGTTCATGTTTTCTTTTATAGATGTTTATTCGGTGATTGGTGGTGATCATGAGGTCACATGGAGATCACTTTGGTAGCACTTTGGTTTTATTTTGTATTAGTTTCATCATTGTTCAATCATATCTATATCTAGATCTATTTTCATATTTATTAATATTTAAGTTATTCTAATTTATTAAACTTTTTATGTTTATTTATTTGATCCTAGTTATTTTTTACGATAAATCATTCTCTTTGGATTATCTTGGATGACCGACACTAGTTACCATACCATGGAGATCGGGAACACCCTTTCAAACATGTATCAGACTGAGTCGTATATTCGGTTGGATGGAATCTTGTCTTGGTTTACGAAAAAATTGTATCAAGGGAGATTCTTTAAAATGGGTACATTTGGTATATTAGATATTAGGATAGTCAGAACTCAGGATGTAGGTACAGAAAGGGAATCACGAACACATTCTCATTATGATCCTCTTGTTTCTAGTGGTATTCCAGGTTATGAGTCTTCATTCATTTTTTATATTGTTTTGGATGAGTAATGAAAATGGAGGTAAATCGATGTTATTTCGTGATCTTACATTGATAATAGACCCATGTGAAGTCCAATTACATGGTTCAATCTATTCATAGTTTTTTATGCTTACATGAGGTATGGCCCACTACCATGTCATCATGTGAGTAAAATACAATAGTTCCTCATTCTCGAGGCTTAGCGTGATTCATAATTTATTCTAGTACCAATATAGGTGAGAAACATATTTAGAAAATAGTTTTTAATATGTAAATGAATTCATTTAATTTGATTCATATTTTCAATAATGTTTTTTATCATAAAATTTGGTTAATTTTTGAGTTTGATAACAAAATGGATTATGAGATCCCTAGTATTCTTTATTAATGGTTACATATATGTGAGTATGTGTGTAATGTTCATGTGCACATATGATTTTAGTGGAAGTGGATGAAAACATATGTGATAGTTCATATGATTCCACATAAGGATATTTAAAATTAAGTGTTGCACATGGGTTTTCTACAATGGGTATTGGGTGGAAATTGATTTGGTTTTGGTTTTTTTAATGTGTTCTTTTCCTATAAAAAATATTTTTTTTTGTTTTGGAATGTGGTCTTTTCGGAAGACTGTTTTGAAATTTAAATGAAAATAGTGATTTTTGAAAATAGAATTTTCTATGCTTGTATTTTATTCGTTTGTATGGCTGTTGTTTTGGATATGTATACTCATTAGATTGTTCTTGGTATTGATGTTGTTTTACAATTGGTGTTATTTGTGTTATTCAATAATATGCCACCTAGGAAGGTCCCTAATTTTACCAATGAGTCATTCCTAATTCATAGTTATTATCGGTTTTTGTCCATCCTTCATGGAGATCTTGATCCGTTAGAGGTAATGGAGTGGATCAAGTAAGTTGAGAATGTATTCATATCACTGTTAACTCCTGAAGTTGTTAGAGTTTGTGTTGTTCTATGATTATTTGAGGGTCTATCATTAAAAAATTTGGATATTTTTTCACCTTCATCAATGAAAGTTTGGATGATTTTGGAAGATTTTATTTTTTTCGTTGTCTGATTACTTATACACGAGGAGGTGATTACGAATAAAAAGTAAGATATTGTAAACATTTATCAAGGCCGGTGGAAGGTTAAGGTGTAACTTGAACACTACAAGGTGTTGGTATCCTTTTCTATGAATGTTGTGGCATAGGATATGAAGTGGACTTATCTTTTGATTAGGTTTTCATCCTAACATCATGGAGCGTGTCTTTTCCTCTAAGAACTCTCTTCCTGATAAGTTGGTGGAATAAAATTTTTAAGCATAGTTAGATTCTGATGTATAGGTAGTTGTCAATATAGAATCCCCTAAAACTCATGATGGTTCACCACCTAGAAATTTGAGTGATTTAGAGGGGAAGATTTTTTAAATGTATCATCCACTGTGTATGATATTAAGTTATTCATATTATTCATTTTTATTCCACCAGTGTTGTTGGTCTCAGAATTCAAAATTCTCATGTCTTAATCCTTCCATGCAATTTCATCCTTGCTTTTTTCCTGGTCATTTGGAGAAGTTTGTAGTAGGATTCTACCAAAGGGTACATTGTTATCATAATATGTCAGTGTCTGATTGTGAGGTAAGATATGTTTTGGTCATCAGGGATGTATCCATAAGCCTCAAAGTGAATCTTCTTCATAGTCAGGAACTGTAGGGGATGGAGAAGTCCATGGCCTAGATTTGTCTCCCATTCTGGGGTGGACGATTTTGATGATTCCACTTCTTCATTATCAAGGATACAGTAGTTTATTTTTCATTTTAAATGTTTGAAGAAACCATTCCTTATTAGTTTAAAAAGTTTTGTTTTTATGAATTTGGATCATTAAAGATTTATCCTCTCGTAAATATATTATATATTACAGTTTCACTCATTTGGAGATATTTTTGTATTGTGTAATTAATGGATAGTGGTTCTAGTTTTTTTGTTTAAGTTCCATTAATAGGCTTTCCCTATTTCTAGGGGTTTATTTTGTGTGGGAAAATGTATTGTTTTAGTGGTAGTGTTGTCTATATTATGTGAATTAGGTGGATAAGTTTAGGTTGGTAGTTCCCCTATTCTAATGTTAGAAAACCCATTGTTGAGTGGTATGAATTCCGTTTCAGGTTCCTTATGTCATAATCTTAAATGTTCATCATGTTATTTGACATCTCTTGGTGGGTAAAGACCAATAACATTATACCATAATTATGGTGATATAGTTTCATCTTGAGAAGTTGAGTTTGACTTTTGGAGTGAATGGTCACCCATGTGTTTTGTTTTCTTTCAGATTTTATTGGGCATGGATTAAATTTTTGATTATCTTTTGACTGGGTGACTTTCTAGTGGTAGATTGTGTTTTTGGTCAGATTAATTTTCAAACCATGTCCTTTAAAATTTATTTATTTTTTTATTTTCTGGAATTTAGATGTTTTTATGGATGTTTGGATTGAATACCGATTTCAAATTTTAGGTTTTTGAGTATTCTATTGGCATTTTGGCATACACATTGTTTGGTCGCATTTTTTGGAAAACCGTACAGTATAATCTAGATATTCGTAAAAATGGTATGTGATTTGGGGAAAATAATACCTCCTGTTATGTCATACCGTGCGGGTTGGACGTGTAGTTGAATCCCTCTTGGATTTTTTCGACCACATGGTTGACGAATAGTTGGTCAAAACATGCGTCTAAACCATGTGAACTGCCTATATTTTTTAAATGTTAAAATCTAAAAGCTACCCTCCCATATTTTTAAACCCTTTCATGTTTTCCACCCCATTTATTTTTTTATGCAAATGATGGGATCCCCCTAAACCTCCTCCCTTATTTCTTATACCCATATGGGTGCTCATCCAAATATCCAAATTTAGTTTTTATTGTTTTGTCTTATTTTTCCCATATTCCTCTTATCCTCTCTCTATTTAGTAGTTCTTATTTGGTGGTTTTCCATTTTTTGAACTGTGTATGTTAGTATTATTGTCCAGTTCTATTTTCATGATGATTTGGGTGTGCAGATTGGCCTTTATGGTGTTTTCTCCCTTCTCCAATTGTTTCCTCACATTTAAACTCAATTGAAGTATCTATTTCCAATATTATTAATTCTGAAACAATACCTTTATTATTGAGGATTTTACAATTATATATGTGTGTGTGTGTCTGTGTGTGATTCTTAATATTGTGGTATGATATTTTGTCTTGGTATAGTGTTTTTTTTTTGGAAAAAAATTATTAAAGGGGGTTTTAAATGGGTTTCCTTAAACATGTTACATATTTATGCGCACAAAGAGTTTTACTTAAATTTAAATTATTCATTTAATGTTTATTTGACCAATTTTGGTATTATTTAGTCATTATAATGTATTGATATATTGGGTGAAATTATTATTTGGGAATTATGTGTTGTTTGGGAGCCTTATTATGGTATAATGATTTCTGATCAAATTTTTTGGAAGGCCTCCCCCATGTTTTAAATACATACTATTGACGTTGTAATTATGTGACTTTTTCTGTGTGTTAAGGTAATGTTGATTTTATTGAAATGGATTTTGGTTTATTTCATAGTCACTTGAAGTGTTTTAATAGATGTTGTCATATCCATGGTTTCCCTGGGTGCACAAATTGACTGTTATTCAAATGATTAAGATAATAAAGAGTGATCCACTCTTTCTCAAAAAAATTCCCTTGTATTTAAATCTAGTTTTGGTTCCCATTATTAATTTAAAAGAAGCATAAAATTTTTTCTTTATTTCTTGGATAGTTATGAATTTTCATATATTTTTTGTGATTGATTAGCATAAAGTCTCATTTGTAACTTCTTATATTGTTGTATGTTTCACTCATGTTTGGAAATTTATTTGAAAATATTCTAGGATTGGAAATATTAAAGGTTTTTTTGGAAATTCTGATACTTTAGAATAGTTGGTTATAATGTTATGTGACTTGAAGGCCTAGTTGGAACATGATAATGTTTTGGAAATGAATTGTTCTTTTTGAATTAAAAAATCATGGTTGGAATCAAATGTTGATTTCAGAAATAGCTTGATAGATAATGTGGTATGATGGATTAGTTGGAACTGGAAAAGGGATTTTTATGTGATACTAACACCTATGCAGGATTTTCCCATTGTTGGTTATCGTGTGGGTGGTTATGGTGTTTGAGGTAGGAAATAGCGGTGGAAGCAGGTAAGGTGAGTCATGCATGATAGAACCTACTCCTTTAACTATTTACTATTACCATGGGACTCCTAAACATCTTTTAAAGGGTAGAGTGATGGTTGGTTGTCCACCATGATTGGATGGGTTTTCACCCCCTTGGACATTATAATGCTTAGTGTGATATTCAACTTGATTGTCTAGTTTAGAGAGGAAAGTTGGATACAAACTCTGGAGCTACACCATCCCCTAGTATGTGAGCCTGACTCAAGTACATTTAGGGATTTATATAGTGATGTTTAGGAAATTCCCATGGTTTACTATATTTATGTGATTTTTTATGTTCTCCTGCACTTGTTTTCTTATTTATATTTATTTTTTATTCTTATTATTTCCTTGTCTGAACATGTGTTTGGATTTTTGATTTAATATGTTAATTCGTTTTGAAAATGGAAATTTGAAGTGTGTTGTTTTGAAAACATTAAAGTTATTTTTTTCTCAAAATTAGGAAAACCTATTTTTATATATATGTATTTAAAACTACTATTTCTTAACTATATTGGGAATGGAAATATATGGATTCTGTAGTGGTTACCCACTTAGCTCTTATGCTAACACCATACTTGTACCATTCGGTGTTGGTTGACTTGATCTATTTTAATGGTTCAGGTTTCTTGTTTGAGTTTTCTATATAGCAAGATAGATTGTTGTTGGTGGTAACCATTAGGTAACATGTATATTGTGTTGGTAAAAACTCAAATTTTTTATTTTAGTTTCAACATAGTTTAGTTTTATTTGTAACTGGATCTATTTTTATATTTATTATGATTAAGTTATTTTTATTTATTATTATAATTTATTTTATTTATTTGATAATGGTTATTTATTGGGGTACATCATTCCATCTTGATAATCATTTATACCTAGCACTAGTTTCCATCTCATAGGGATCGAGAGTGTGCTTCGGGATATGTCTTAGAGCGTGTCAGATGTCAGGATGGATGGAATCTTGGATTGGTTCATGACATGGATTGTATCCATTAGGGTTGTATATAAGTTGAAATAATTCTTGAGAATCTACCATTATTATATTTCATGTAAATAAAGAATTTTTGTATGGTTCATGAAAAAACAATTCTTTGAAAAGTTATGAAAAAAATATATCATCATTGTTTTTTAAGATTAAATTCAAACCTTAATGGGTAGAAACAGTTTTAATCAATGATAATAAAATATGCAATTTGAGTAGTTTGAGTTAGAGTTGAAGAATCAAAAATTGTAAAGTTTTTTTTTTCAACAGTTTATTTTTTGTGGTTAAGTGAGATGGATAGAGGGGAATAACATCATGTATTATTTGGCCTCCCATGCCATCCATGGATCTGATGTCACCTGCCTACCCTCTTCCATCTCCTTGAAGCCGGAGGGGGAGAACTTAATTCGCAACGATTCCCTAGGTATCCATTATTTTAGAACCCCCTAGCCCGGTGTTTCATGGCCTGAATCTTTTGGTCTCTTGTATTCTCTCTTGAATAAATACATAACAATGATGATGAATAAGTCTTATATGTAACAAGGGTGAATAATACATTTTATTAAACATCAAGATATTTCATATGAGTTGGTATCATGTTGTTGTTATAAAATATATCATTTTTCTATATTATACCCTCATGTTTTATATAAATAGCATGAAACATATAGACATTGAGTGAGAATCTGGATTAGAGATTTCATTGGAAGGGACTGATATTAACCTATCTTATAAACATTTTATTTATTATCAATATTAGAGGGAAAGAATATATTGAATGATATTAGTGAAAAAACCATGGATAAATGAACAAAAATATTGATATATAAATTTATATAATTATTTTTATAGACAATACAATGCATGAAATTGTTGAACATACTTTTTTGTATGTTATTTGTTGTGAATAAAGTAAGAAATGATTGAGATGGAAATATCACATAGAATTAGTTCAATTCATGTTAAAATGTTAGTGTGACCACGAATATTATGATGGAGTTTGAAATTCCAAATTAGATGTCACTTTTGAATAATTTTAAGAGGTATACTAATAATAAACATATATTTCAAAATTATACTTTTTTCGATAGTTCATAAAACATAGAACAACGAGTATAAAAATGAGGAAATAACATTATTTTATATATTATCAATTTTTCATAACTATTTATTTTCATGGAATGAATTTTAGAAAAAATTAAAAAAATACATGTATGATGGTTTAATATTATAAAAAATAATTTAATAATTTATAATACAAATTGTTATTTTCTTAGTAAATTCAATTAATTCTTCAATAATACATTTCATTCACATTGAGTTTTTTTCTTCTTCTAGGATAAGATTATAAATATAATTTTCCATATATGAAATTTTATTTTTTTAAAAGGTTATTATTTTTTAAATCATATATTTAAAGTGGATTTGGGTGAAATTTTTGGTTTTTTAGAAAATGGTATATTTTTAAAATATTACTGAGAATACGAAATTTTTTAAAACTTGAACCCATTTTCATTAAAAATATCATTAAGAATTTACGGTGATCCTAAATTAACCTAATTTTTGTTTTATTATAAATTTTATAATTTACTACAAGGGAATGAAATTATTTTTATTTATTTTATAAGTATATTTTTGGGATAAATAAATAATTTTAATAAAAACAATTCTTCAATTATTCTATGAATTTATATTACAAATGATTTATAAAAAATATTTAAACTGAATATTCAAAAATAGATTATGTATTTCTGTATTAGGAGGTTCAAATTATTTATACTGGGCCCTTTTATTTTTGGACATTTAGAATATTAATCATATTAAATAATTGTCAACTCGGTAAGAGAAATGGATTTTTAAAACACTGAGATAATTCAAAAAATAATTTTAATATTTACCCCTATTTTATTAGTGTAAATTTATTTTTAAATGACCATAAAATTTTAAAAAATGTTATAATTTATGTCATCATTAATTTGATAATGACCATAAATTATTTAATGGAAATAATAAAAATAAAAATGTCAGTTTCATTATTTTAATGTTTGTAACAATATTTTATAGGTATAATGTAATGAACCAAGATTTTAGATATTGAAAAAATATATAATGATCAATAACAATTATTTTCCATAATAAACAATTTAAAAGATCCATAAAATATTATAACAATATTAATAATTAAGAAAATATGTTATGAAATTTTAAATCTTTACCTTCAGAAGATAAATAGTGAAAATGATTTAATGTGGAAAAAGGTTATTATTAATAATAATTAATTTTTTAGATGATTCCATTTCCATTAGAAGATAAATTTGAAGATTTTATAACTTTAATAAGTTCATGTAAAGCTCATTTATTAAATCATTTTATAGAAATGTGCATGTTCTGAATTTTTTATAATTTTCTACGAAGCACTATTTCTGTCAAAAATGATGGATTTTTAAAAATCATAATTTCAATTCTGTAATGACTATATAATAATACGATATAAGACATAAAATACATTAATTTAATAAAATATGAAATTTTGGAATATAATTATGAATTTTAAAAAATTCTATTTACATATAAAATATAATGCTAGACATTGTTAGATCAAAAGATAAATTTTATGCTAATATAATAAATACTTCTACTATTCTATTAAAATCAAGTGTCATCATTGAGTTGTTTAGTTTTGATATTCAATCAAAGCCTCATAAATTTTATTCAGTTCATAATAATTCAATTTATTAATATAAAATCAATATCCATGTTAAAATTTTCATATATATAATTTTAAATTCTTCATAATATTTTTGAAAACATTTTTATACGTTTTAGTTCAATTATTTTAAAAAACATGTAATAGCGGTAGATTTTTTACACAAAATGTTTGTTAAAATTGAAAAAAAATATTCAAATTGGTTAATAAGTTGAGATTTAATTATTCATTACAAATTAATTACTAATGATAATAATTTATTATTTTGGTAATAGTAAAATTGGTAAATTGAGATTAACCTAGTGAAAATGATCTAAAATAAATTTTAAAAAGTTCTTTTAACTAAAAAGTTGTAGTTTTTTTTACCAATAAAAGGTTCTCCTTAATTTTTCCCTTTGGGGAGTCTTTGTTCAATGAAAATGACGTGGAATTTTTGAAATATATAAATTATTTTCCAAGGGTTCTCATACATTTACTTATATAAATATAACACTTTCACCATTTATATACTGACATCAAATTTGGATTCCTCATTTAAACCATAAAATATTACTCTCCCTAGAACCATTTTCAGTGAGCATAACTCCATTTTCAATGATATATTTTTGATTCTCTTCAATTGTAGGGATACTTCTAATGAAATACCATCTCTTTAATGATGATATACTGTGATCAACTAAGATAATTAACTAGTTAATGTTTTATTTATCTCAAATTTTCAATGATTGAGCCATTTATAATAATCAAGAAATTATTCCTCTAAAATGTTTTAAATACTACCCCATTTTCATTTTTAATAATAATCATCATATATTTCATGATATTCAATGTCATATTTAATGTCATACCACCAATTTGGTGTTGAATCACATGTTCCAATAAAATTATGTAGTTTTCAGGATTCATTTATTTTTATTGAGTCATAATTACTCATCATTAACTACTATATTTGTATAATAATATAATCTTACCCTTCATGATTTTATGTTTTATTTAATTATTCCCTGTGGAGAAATTTATTTTCACACTAATGTATTCTTTCGTGATTAATATATAGTTTTGTGAAAAAAAAATTCACTTAAGAATATTCCCATTTTCATTTAATGTGTTTTTCATCCATATCTATATTTTTTGTTCCAATCAGTGTTGACCTTTCCTTACTAAAAACATAATTTTATTTAACACCAATGATCATTTAATTCCACTATATTTATTATAAAGAATTGGTTTTAGTATCCATTAAACGATGTGGCATTCAAAAAATGGGTTTTATAACATATACAAAATTTTATACCATACCATAAATATAAATATTTATCTTCTACCTCACACATTGACATATTATTTTACACAAACTAATAATTTAAATTTTATTAATAAAATATTTTAATGATTTTCATCATTATCTTATAATAAGGTTTTTTTGAAAAATAAGTTCTTATCAAATTCTTTATAAGACTATATTTTAAAAAAAATACTTTTAGTGATTTCTCTTCCATTTCAATAAAATTATTAATTCAATAGGGCTATATTTAGTGATTCACAATATATTTAATTTTTTATGAAAATATTTTGGGTGATAATAGTTTTAGTTTTGAATGATTTAATTCATGATGTTATCTTATACCATTTGGATATTTAATGGAACTATTTTTAATTTTTTGTGTTATTTATGAGAAGTTCATTATTTTAATTTCATTGTTCATGAATAAAATTATTTTCTACAGGATATTGAAGATATGTTGATGATTGATGTAAAATAGAACCTATTTTTTGTTGAGTGTCTATTTGACTGATAATAAACCAAGAACATATGGTCCTGTTATAAAAAAAGGAATTGGGATTATTTTATAAACCATGTATAGTTGGTTCCATAATAAAGAATGTATTTTTTTTTTCTATAAAAAATGTATGGGTGGAAACATTATGATCATGGGATTGGTTGAATTTTTATAGTACTCAAATGAATTTTTTATTGTTTTATATCACATGAGACATTGAAATGTTGCTTGAATGTGATGTTGGATGATTTTTTACAATTATTTTTTGTGAATGTGATGCAGGATAGTTTTTTCATAAGTGGTTATGTAAAAATTATGTTAAAACATATGGTTACAATATATTCTATTTTTATTTTTGTGCCACATATTCATATTTCTTATCTAGATATTCAAAATATTCATTAATCGTTTAAATTTCATTAAATGATATGTTCTTATTATATAACAATATTTTTTATGTATTTGGTATATTTATGTAATTATCTCTTGGTATACGATTATTGAGATGTGTTATGAGCCATGTAACTTATTTTACTTATTATTCATGATCTTCTTATGACCTATGATGGACATATATTCTTTTTATTATCATTTTCTATATTATGATGAATTTTAATTATTTTAATATTTCTGTCTTGTTCTTATTAATATTATGATTTGTTCATTTATTTACTGATAAATTGAGCTGACCACTTTCTTATATTATATATACCTATAATATGATAATTATTTTACCTTGTAACATATATTGAGACATTCTATATGATAAAAATTATAGATAAGTGTATATAAGTGTTAGAAAATAAAATGTTTATGTAGTTGAGCTCTGAAACGATAAACTTATCAATCATTGGTTTTGGTGAATGTTTAAGAGACTAATTATTAAAATCATGAGATTAATGAATTATTTATGTTTTTTTATTTATAGTCACTTTAGTTGGTGTTATTTTAGGGTTTAGTAAATATTAGAGATAATTTTGAATAAATTGGGTTTATTTTTAAATGAAGACCACTAAAAAGCTTTGGGATAATACCACATTTTGGAGATCATCCCTATATTTTTGTAAAGTATAAATTTTTTAGTTTTTCATGGTAATTGAATACCAATATGTATACTATCATGTTGAAATAGTTTTGGAATATATAAATCCTCATGAAATAGCCCAAAAAAGTCTTGGTTGAGTATAAAATTATCATTATATTTATTAATTGTGAATGAGACCCTACTACATAATTATATAGACTCTCATTAGGGGTATTCATTCATTTGTTAAAATATAATTTATTAAAAATTATTAAGTATTCGATTACTATACAATCATGTATGGGTTGAAGACCAAGTGAATAAAATTCCTTCTAAAACACAGATAGAGTTATATGTTTATTCTATTATAAAAAAATTTAATATGAAGGTACCATTGAATAAGTCAAATTTTTATTGAAGTTTTCTAATTTATAATTTTTATTATCCTCTTCATTTTGGTTTAAATTTTTTGTTAAAATGTGATAACAATAAATAATCTGAAAATGTTATGCATATAGAATCATATATGTCTCATTACGAAATGAGGTACAATACATTAATCATTTAAAGATAACAATATTCATACTATGATAAAAAATAGAGTTCTCTAGTTATACCTAAGGAAGTGAGGTTCATATATTAGAAAAATTTAAACCAAGATGTTATTATATAATTATAATGGTGAAGTAATGTATATTGACGATATCCTTGTGTATTCAACAATTTATTGAGGATAATATCAAATTATTAAGGATTGTTATATAGTATAATTTTTTTAAATTTTTTGGATCACATTGTAAAATGTATCAATAATCTAAAAATGTGATGTTATGATAAGGCGAAATTTACTGTGATAAATATTAATGAATGTATCATTAAAGAATAGATATAATTTTGGATTCATAATTTTTATAATAAACATTGTTGGATAGAATTTGTTACCATCAGATTGAATGTTTAAACGTGTCATTTTTGTGGTTATATTCATTTTGGTATTATAGTATATGTATTATAATATTTTATATTATAACCTATTGATTAATAATATTTTAGGAATGAAGAGATTTTTTTATTTTAGAATCATGTTTGAAATTTTGGAGGTTTTATTTATTGGATATTATATAAAGTTTTGATATGGTATATTCTGGAGAATATATGTTTAGGGTTTATATATATGAGAAATATTATTATATAATCTATTTTATGGGAAAAGTTATGTATATTAATATATTTTAAGATAGTAATTTATATATTTAATTAAATTATAAATCTATAATTATAATTTCCCAAGATATCTTCTCTAGAATTCAATACAAAAAATTTGTAAGGACTTAATTTATATAAGGTGGAAGAATATAAATAAAATAGATTATAGATCATTTTAAAAAGATATACCATGTTTCAAAAATATTATTTCATGAAGCAACTATTATAAATGATATATAACATATTATAAAGAAATTAGAAATATTATTAATATGAATTTGATAAAAATTTACCTCCTTTAGGAGATAAATAATTAATATGATATAATTATAAAAATGTGTATTTTCAATGAAAAATTTTTTATTTAAATTTTTCACTTTCCATTAAAATATAAATTTAAAATTTTTAGAATTATAATTATAAAAAATAAACATCATTATTGAATTCATCAAAAATAAATATAATAAATATATTTTTTTCTGAATTTTCAAAAAATGATATTTTATAATCAAAAAATTTATGATTTAAAAAAATATAATTTCCATGAATGAATTACTATCTATGGATAAACTATAATATTTGGAAAAAAATTCACTTAATACAATCAAAAATTAAAATTATGCATTTTGAAATATGGTTTTTATATCAAATAATTATGAAAAACATTTTTAAAATAAAATTAAAATGATACTTTTGTATAAAATCAGTTTCTAGTCTTCTCATTAAATAAATTTTTTTCATGGGGAGGTTCAATTTTATCTTATCATAAAATCTGCATATCCTTTATTCAATTCATAATAAAATAATTTAAGTATTTAAAATCTATAACTATGATTATTTTATCACATAGGTAGAATGTTTTAACCCTGGATAAAATCCATTGCCCAGTAAAATTTATTATAAAAAGGAAACTACAAATAGGAACATTAAAGTAGTCGTGCACAAGTTAAAAAAAGACCACCCAAATTGAAAAAGTATTCATTTATTCTAGCCACCCCTTCTGCAGTAGAAACATCAACCTCTTTGATTTCATCCTCCCCAACATTACTTTAGAGTCTTCCGTGCACCAAATTTATCATATATTCCCATGAGTTCACCAACCTCATCATTAATTTTCCCACAGTGGTTACCCTTTTAAATATCACTAGGAATCACGAGGACCTCCTTTTCATCCACTGCTAGATTTTCTGGAGGTTAGCCTTTTGAAAATTCCTTTGAAGAGTATTATCTACAATGAAAGTCATATTTTCCAACCTGTTATGTAATTAGATGATGGGAGAGTACATTAGAAGTAGAAGCTGTAAAACATTTGGTTCAATTTATCTCATGACACTCTATATATAGGGTATTGAAATCTAAACCGTTGATAGAATCCCACATCATCAAAAAATTTAGAAAAGTACTATTGGTGGGAGATTCAATAGCCTAAATTTCCTTCCTTGTATTCCTTCATTTCTATTTGGAACCTAATAAAGGAGTTGTTGTAGATACTTCTGACACAATCTTATGGTTTTGAGAATAGTAAACATCCTGATGTTTATTGGGTATTGGATCCACATTAACATGTACATGTTTCATGATCATTACAACAGAAGAAGAAACTCCTTTAGAGTTTAAAATTACACCATACAAATTTACATTTTTTTACAAATTGATCATCTAGTAAGATGTTAGGATCCATTTCATAGCACTTATCTAACAATGAGAACATTCCTCACCACATTTTGAATGTCAAGCCTATCATTGAACCAAAGAACCAAAATTAGATATATTCTGAGTGAAGATTGTAAATTCACCTACAGTTAATAGACCCTTACATTGATCAATAATAATAAGATTTCCAACTAAATTTTTAGTGATACTTACAACAACATCAACAGAGTATATTCCTGAAAAAGGAGTATCATCCTTCACTATAGACACATCATGTTCACCCTTCTTCTTAGACACATGTACAGAGGTCATAGCCATTGGTAATTTAAGTTTACATTTCTCATCCAAATTTCGATACCTTTTCCATTTAGAAAATCTCAAACAATGTTGTAATATTCCCTTAACATTCCCCATTATTGAATTGTTCGAAAAGAAATCTGTAATATGCTAAACAAAATTTAATTATAAGAATTAATGTCACTAGAAATCAAATATATATTCTCAAAACCTAGTAGATAAAGGTCAAAATCAACAAGAATACAAAAAATGTGACCATACATGTCCCTGTCAGTCTCCTTTACAAATGACATCCGAGTGCCTACAGCCATGGAAACAACCCAAAGTATACATGGTTTCCAAGAAACAATTCATCCATTTAACAAGAATGTAATAATTTTTTACATATTATATCGTCTGAAAAGGGTCATACTAGGGGTTCCATATTTTTAACCTTATCACCACTAGAATGAGATTAATGATGTTTCAACTCCTAGATTTAAATTTTAGATCATGTGAGGGAAATGTAATATGATGTAAATTCATACCAATCGATACTACATGTCATTCATCAAAGCCCCAAATCTGGATCAAATGTTTCCTTATGTCCTCAAGTTTCCAATCAATACTCATTGGTTTGATGATCGATTGAATGATCATGTGTTTTCAAACTTCAATTCATTATTCAAAAATTAAAGGATTCGCTTCAACAATAGTGAGTGAACCATTCCATGAAATATGGTTGGAAGTAGTAACATCTGCACCACAAGGGATAGGGAAGAATCTGTCAATGGGAGTACACCATACAAGGGATTCATCAACCTATGATTTACCAACCAAACATGATGAAGGGACACGGTTCATTGGTTCACCATCTAAATCAAGGAATCACATATTATATCCAGCAGCATCATCACTTACCCATGTTTCAGCCACCTGAAGATTTAAATTATGTGTCGAAGGGGTCTGATTCGGATCCCTAGATAAGAATCTAGGCCCTCACCGGCCAGATCGTGAAGTACCAAATCCAACCCTCAACATATCCACCATTTTATTTATATCAGAATGTGTCAGATCACCAGCTGTAGAGCATCATAGGACAGATCTAGCATAATCAAACCCTACACTCAATGCATCCCCCTTCGGGTCCTTGTCACACACTGAAGGGTCCTAAACCTATAACATTATAGGACTCAACAAGCCAGATCTTTCATATCTCATCTTTGAGGGACCAACAAATGCTTCTCTATGAATGAAATATGCAGCTGAGATTGAATCCATCACATGATCAAACCAAAACACCATTTTCATAGAGAAAAACTCTCAACCAACATGTTCACCATCTCCATTATTTTATCATGTATATTATATAAATACTAATAATTTCATTTTTCAAAAACACATTTTTACATATTTTATTGTTTTAATTTTAAAATTAAACATTAATATGTATAGAAATATAAAAATATTAAATTAAATTAAAAATTAAATTCATAAGATTCAAAATTGGGAATAATGTCAAATTATATTTTTAACTATAAATTTAATTACTAAGGATGAAAATTATTTATTGGGGAAAGATTAAAAGGGGTATATTGATGTTAAAATAGTTTAAAATTAAAAAAAACGATTATAAAATGTGTTTTGAATTTAATGGTTGGGATTTTAATCACCAAATACATGTTTTACTTATACTTTGGTAAATTTTATTGTCATTATGAGTAGGAATCAGATACAGAATTATTGAAATATGTAAATATGTCTCCAAAATTTCATTCACATTCACTTATCAAAACATTCCTCTTCAACCATATGATGATACACGTCACATTCAAATTACTCAAGGAAATTTAACTATTTTGATCTCTCAAGAACATTATATCATGATCATAGTCCACTATTAACTCCAAGCCAGCTTAATACATTCTATTTTAATGATACGTAGAAGTAAAAAAGATCTCCCCAATAGTGTAATAGTGTTGTCTAGTAGGAAATTAAATAGGGTAAGTGTTTTTTTGTATCAAATTTGTATTCCCTGTGAAATATTAAGATATAAACAACTTTTAATTTAAAATGGTTTAAAAATTACATCATTACAATTTTTTTATGTTTCTATAATATTTCATGATATTTGATATTCTATTTATATTTATACTATTCAAGTATTTTTTTATTCAATATATAAAAGGTTTTATTGGGTTTTCAATTAAAAAAAATTTAATTGATTCATAATCACTGCTCTTTAAATATTATCATTCATGATTAAGAGATTCTAATTGGATGATCTTATACTATAATTAACACTTTTTTCTATGTAAATAATGTTTGACACAAAATAATCCTACTGAAATGATTCCATTTGTTTGAGAAAATTATATTTTGTTATGAATAATTCTCATTTTATAGTATTTTTCATCCATATCTATGTATTTATCCCACTAATTTTGTAATTTTTTAATGGGAATAATTTTTTAAAACTCATATGATCTACTTATTATGTTATATTAATTTACATAAAAGGTAAATTTTTTATTTTATTGACAAGGGATTTCCAAAAAAAATTTATAAAAAATTAGAAATTATTTCACTTACCATGATATTATATACATATCTTCTATATAAATTTCGAAATATTTATTAACAATGAATCATTAATAGAGTCCTTTTTATTATTTTTTTCATTTTTTCTCACAATATTCAAAAATAGGTTTTTTGGAATGTAACATTAAAATCACATCTTTTTTAGGATGATATTTTAAAAAAATAATTGTTTTTACATTTCCACCATTTTATAATTATCCTTCTTCAATGGGTTTATTTTTCTTTTTTCACCATATATTTCAATTTATATAATTTTAATGTTTTAGGAAACCCATTTTATTTCTATGAATTAATTATTAAATTGTAATGATTTCTATTTGTATTTTTACGAAGCTTGTTATTTTTTGGGTTCTATATAATATTATGATGACTGATTTTAAATGGAACACATATGTATTAATGAGTAATGATTAGTTCCATTATAAACCATGTATGGGTGGTTCTGTTGTAAAATAATAATGGGTGTTTTCATTGTAAACCATGGATATGATGTTCAGTAATTATCCAAGAATGGGTTGCTCCATTATAAATTTTTATATGGGTTGATATGTTATAATCCTAATATCGATGGGTTTATTATATTCCTCCAATTAATTATTTAGGTTTTTATGTAACATTACATGATGAAAATTTCCATGAATAGGATGCATGAATATTTTAACATGTGATTGTTGTTTGAATTACATGTGGGATTCATTGTTCACAAGTGGTTGTTCGAACATAAATCAAAATTATGTGTTAAGTATATTTCATATTCTCATTGTTGTGCCACATTTTCAATTTTAATATCATGTTATTCCAAATATTCAGGATTCATATCATTTCTAAGAAATTTCATGATTTCATGAGTATACATTAATTTTAATGTATTCCACACATTTATGTCATTCTAACATCTTATGTAATTATTGAAATTTTCTTTCATCTATGACATTCATTTTTTGATTCAATAAATACAATATTATGATCTATATCACTATAACATGTTTTATTATTATAATAAATGGTCTTAAAATATATTATTATGATATTTATGTATCACTATTATTATAAATCATGTTATGATATATATTTTTCATACTGAGCATCTGAGCTCATGGAATTAATATGCTTCCAATCCACAAGATATGATGATGGGTATATCATGTGATGTATATCTAGAAAAGAGTATGGATGAGACTAATTTTGGATAAATGTGTGTATGTGTTATAAAATAAGATAAATATTTATATAATATCCAATACACTAAACGATTCTAAATTTATGTTTTATGGCTATTTTTGGGACATAATATATAAATCATGATATTAATGACTAATTTATGTTATGTTTTTTCTTTAGTGAAGTTAGATAAAAAGGTAAAATGACAACCAATATCATATTAATCTTTTATTAATAATTTATTTTATATAGTTATAGATAACAAAACCCTAGAAGATTTTGAATCCTAGTGAATTTGGGAAATTTGAAACATGGAATAACAATATGAAAATGAAATAAAAATACAATTACTAAAACTCTATATCAAACCTGAAAATTTCATTTTTCTTCTCAAACTATATGAGATAACATGTTGAAAAACATAAGAAAGTGGTGAGATATAAAACCTATTAAGTGAATAATTAATGAATAAAAATATTAAAATATATTATGAATGTATACATACTTATCAAGAGAATATAATAGGTGTGAGAATAATAAAATTGATCATTAAATCATGATAAAATAAGACAAGAGAAATGATGCTTATGAATGTGGAAAAAATATAAAACAAGTCATTATAAACATAAGTCATGGTTTACCATAGAGACATAATAAAATAGTGTTCACAAGATAACCATAAGTATATAATACATGTATTACCTTGTGATTAAAACATTAACCAATGCATTGAATGGATATAAAATTCTTCCCTCACCTATCACTTTCATATAAAGTACATTATAAGTGTTTGACATATATCAAACAACATAGGGATGGTTTATAACAATTTTAGACACATAATTAAATAGTTTGGGTAACATAAATGGAAGTCCAAAATTATTTATGGATTGGAATTCAGTACAAAAATATTCATCATGAACAATTGAACGATCATTTAAACAACAATACATGTGTGTAGAATTGTTTATGGAAGTGCTGAATGAGAGTTTTAGGTTTCACTAATAACATTGGAATAATAATGAAGGTACAAGAGATGTGGAAAATCAAATACCAACATGAGTGGATGGAATTCAAAATCATGAAACGAATAGTGTTCTCATATAAAACGGAGAATGAGGGAATCCATTAAATTGAAAGGGATCTTCTCAAATATTGGTAATATATTTTTATGAGATCGGTGGCACTGTACGATTGATCTATATGTGTAAATTCATTCTCTAATAGTTTTTTGGTAAAAGGATCGGGATGCTAGGTGGGTGTATATATATAATGATAGGATGATTCTATATTATTTTCTAATCATTGGTTTTGGACTCTATGTGATACATTAAAAAACCACAAATCATACCATGTGTTTTCCCATAGTTTATAAGAAAAGTGTAGTATATTTAATTATTTTGGAAGGGTAAAGAAAATATTAAATATAATAGCATTAGTGATGTAGATGTGAGTCATGTTTTTAAATAATTTATTTAAAAATCATAAAATACAATATGGGTTCTAGATGATTAATTAAGGGTTTAAAAATTAATAAAATTTGTAACACCCCAAGCATCCACGGTACGTTTCCCTTTGAATAATGCAGTAGCTTGTGTTGTATGAAACGTGGAGTTTTAACATGCCATGACCAATCAAACAATCTGTTATGAATAGAAATACAAACTATATGAAATTCTATAAATTTTATTTTTCAAAATTGACTTCATTTTTGAATTCAAAATATCGAAATTATCTTAGGGTGAATTTTTGGTGTTTTTATGAAAACATTCAATTTTTGATGAATAATGAAAAACATTGCGTTATTGTTTAAAACAAAATTTTTATTTAAATAATTATTTATATTATTTTAATTTATTTTAAATAAAAATAGATATATAATACGAATATTAGTTAAATTTAAATAATTGAAGTCATTTTTATAATAAAATTAAATGTATAAAATTATATTGAACTTTTTAACCTCTTTGACCCACATTCTAGGAGCATATGCAAATTTGTATAAAACTTAATTTTACCACTTCTGTAAATTTAATTTCAAAACTCTGGGATACATGGTTTATATCAGTAAGTAAAATTTTCTTCAATAAGATAAAAATAATTTTTGTTGAATAGTTACTTTTGACGTTTATTTACCACTATTAAAAGTAAATAAGGTAATTAAAGGTAAAAATGATATTATTATTACCATAAAACATGTCCTAATTCTATTGGATAAGTGTATTTAGACAAAAAAACAACTATATGAAGAAAATATGATCTTTTATTTCCACTTTGACTAGATTAGGTGATTTATTATAATTTTATTTAAAAAGAGTTAAAAGTGTTAAATTCAAAGTTTAATTACTAATGCATTTTTAATATAGGGTTACACATAATATAAATTCGACTATAAATATTCATTAAAAATCTAAAACTATTTCCTACATAATGGTATTTTATTTTTAATTTTTATACATTAAATAATTTAAATTATTTATGTCACAATGATGATGTAGTAATTGAATTTTTAATGAAATATTAAATTAATTGATATTATAAGTACTCAAATAAATGTTAATTGAGACTTTTGATGAATTACACAGATTTTATATTTTAATATGACATGTTAGGATTTAATAAATGAAATTATTTTTATGTAATAATGTTTTTAGAACTTTAACAAAAATCAATTACTAAATAGTGTCAAAATTGACATAAAAGAGTTTTTAAAAAAATTCTATATTATTAATTGATATAATATTCATAAAAATCTAAGGTTTAGTCAAATGAATTTAATAAGGTTATATATATAAATAATTAACCACTTGGGGTTTTTTTTGGAAGTTTATAGTAAGTTTATTAACCATATAATATATATATACAATGAAACATGGTAAATGTCCAACTATTTAACTAATTGTTAAATCTAAAAGATAAGGTTAATATAGGGACCTAAACCTATCTAAAACCAATTGGTTGAGACTTTTTAGACCCTTCCTTTCCTTAGACTCTAAATAAATCATTTTGGAGCCATTATAAATTGAAAATTATTTTATTATAAAATAATATTTCAATCTTTTCCTAAGGTTCCTCTCAACTCTCTTATAAAAGGGAACATCCCCTTCTCATAATTTGACACCCCCAAAGCCATTTTTCACTACCAAACCCTACCCAAATATCCTCCAAACTTCCCTCACTTCATCCTAGAGTCCTTACTTTGATCATAAATCCAACTTAAGGATCCCTTTTGATCAACTCCAAAGGAAACACCCGAAGAGGAGGTAATAATTTCACCACCCTCTTTAAAGTTCTTCTCTTCTTCCACTTCCAATTTCTTTGTTGTTTCCATACCAATATAATGACTCTAGTACCTCATACATACTATGATGTTATTATAAATATTGGACAACCATATTATTTATTCTATCAATCCTATAAATGACAAAGTCACCATACGTTCGTACGTACGAGTTATTGTCTCCACGTCCTGGTGTAGTTTGTTATTCAAACACTTCATTATTTGGATGGGTATAATAATTATTATAACTGATTTAAATAATAAATATAACATGTTAATGATTATTTATATATGATATAACATCCAATTACAATCTATCTCACCATCTATAAAATGATATTGTCGCTCGTGTGTACATAAAGATTATCGTCTCCACGAACACGATGAGATTCATTCCCCATAATAATCATTTAAGATTAATTTTCATTTTATGATTAGAAATAAATTTTAACAAAATAATTTCATACTGGATATGAATCAAATGTATCCTATCCATAAAAAACATGACTTACTTAACAAAACATATAAAGGAAACCAATTCAGTTAACACCAGAAATAATAACACATCTAAAATCTTATTAACAAAGAATTATTAGTGGATCATATATGATATCATATTTATGTTTATGGTTATTTTATAATTAATAAAAATGTTTTATCTATTATACATGAGTTTAACATACCATCAACTAAGTAAAAGTACAAGTTAAGGGTCAATTTCACAATCTCTTTACTTATTCAAGGTTGTTTATATGTAAGTAATTTACTGGGACTTCTTTATCATCCACATCCATGTTTCTTTAATGATTATTTCAATACATTATTACTATTTCAAATAATATTGTTTAATGTAATTTATATGCTTATTTTACCTTATATGTTTTGAATGGAATCATTTCATCGTTTTCAAAACAAGGTACTTTATGACATTTTCGACAAAATTAATGTATGAATGTCTTTTTTTAACATATATGGCGGGTGCCATTATTCGCTGTCGTTATTACACCTCTGAAGATTCCCTTAAAATATTATAAAAATGTTTTCAAATTAAATATTTTCATTTATAATTACATTTATTTTAAATTATTTAAAAATATAAAGAGATATTCCTCTCAAATAATTTTCATATCATCTATGTCAACATCCTTTGATTGATTTTACACTTGTTTCAAGTAGATTCATTTTGATAAAAATATTCCATATTTTATTGAAGGTTTTGTGATGTGTTTGACTGTGGCTGTTTTATTTTTATACCATTCATGGTTTTTAGTAAATGTTTTAACATTTTTTATTCTAGTTTAATTATGAATGTTTATGTTATGATTAAACCTTTTCATATGAGGAATGCATTGGAATTAGTAAGTTATGGGTGGAGCCCTCTATAGATCCTCGATGCATCGGTAGGTCCCATTAGACAAACTAGTTTTTTGGCACAATTCATTCAAAAAATCTGCTTTTTAGTCCTCACAGAAGGCCTTGACGATGTGGTTATGAATTCTGGAATTATGCATTCCATCATTATTAAATTGGCTATTGATATTGTGTGTGATTATTCGACTAGTAGAATATCTATGTGAATAAGTAAATGGAATTATTTGAACTATAATTTCCATATTATGGGGATGTTTCTGTCAAAATGGATAATGTTTTAGTCTTATACAAGGCCTTAAAATGTTTATGATTATTTATGAAAGTTCCTGCTATATTTTTATCCTTACCGAGCATCTGAGCTCGCCACTTTCTATGATTTATTTTTTCCAGGATGTGAAGAGGTATATTATGACTGACTTGCAGTGATAGTATATGGTATATTACTAGGGTTAATGATGAAAATGTTGTTGTTTTTTCATTTTATAATGTAATGTAAAACTTAAGTATGTATCTACTACTTCCAATACTACTAAACTAATCGGCCATTCGTGACTTGATAATTTGTGATAATGCCAATTTTATGTAATAATTCACCGAATCTGGGTAACTAGGGTCGGGGAGTTACATTTGGTAATAGAGAATACTTAGTACAAACCTTGGAAACTAGATTTAGATAAACTCTGATTATAGAACATTACCCTAAGATAGACTTTGAGGATTAGTATAAAATAATTTACCAGAATTTTAGTAATGTAGAGATTTTGTTTATTTTCAATGAAATACATCCCTTTCTAGATATAAGAAGGTATATGAATATTTGGAAAAATGTTCCTTGAAATGAAAACTCCGACAAGGAGTTTCGGGCTTGACCCAGGTTATCCTGATACACGACAACAGGCCTTGCTGCACTCATGGTTACAAAAAACCTAAGGGATGTGCTTAAGATAATTTACATTTTCTTTTCAAACCATTATGAAGGATTTATTAGTATATACATCATCAAATTAACCATTTTTATGATTATTGATTATATCCATAAAATTTTGGATTTAGTTTAAGTTTTTTACAAGTTTGGAATTATGTATTTTGATTTATAAACTAATCTAGTGTATGAAATTATTTAGAAATGTATCCTAGTGGAAGGAATGGAAAATTTATCAATACACCTAATCTATGTATGGATTTCCCTCCTACTAAAGATAATTATAGTGGAGTTGGTGATGCAACTGGTGCTCATTAGCTTATCATGATACTGGGACAACTTACACAGGTTTTGAATAATAAACATACCCGTATGGAGCACCCTGATCCATAATGCGGATGATCAATGTTAGACTATTTCTTGAGGAAACAACCACCAACATTCAATTGGACTACAAATCCATTTGTAGATGAGCAATGGATAAGTTCCTTAGAGAAAATATTTCATGTTTTCAGTAACAACGAAAGGGAAAAGGTTGTCATGATAGTTTATAGCCTCACAGGAGATGCATATCAATGGTTTTCATAGATTCAAAAAACAAAGGAGGATAAAGAAGTATCAAGTATGGAATGGAGATATTTTAAAATGTTTCTTAGAAAAATAATTTTCTCGTGACTATGGAGATGATCTGGAAAGGCAATTTCTGAGTCTAAGGAAAAAGGAGGATAAAATGTCTCAATGTACGAAGCTATCTTTTAAAAGTTAGAAAGGCATTCTTTAGATTATATACATAACCCAATAAGTATGATTTATCATTTATTTTATGGTTTAAACTGATTTCTCCCTCTAACATTAGTATTGCAATCCTTCTCATCGTATGAAGATATTATCTCATACGATATCAAGAGAGAAAAGGAATTATCTGTGTATTACAACATTTAATAAAATAAAGAGAAGAATAGATATGTTGAACACTCTGAAAATGGAAATAAAGGGATGATGGGAAAAGTTTAATATCTATCCTGCAATAAATGTGGGAAGAAACACCTAGGTACTTGACTAAAGGGCATGGGAGTCTATTACAGGTGTGGTGAAAAAGGACATAAAGCTCATGATGGAAAGGGGAATAAATATTTTGTCAATGTTGAATTATATAGTTTTAATGAAATGGTGAATTATGAAAATTAATTTCCTAAGAATTAGGTAAACTTACCTCAGAAAATGCCAAGGGAGCGAGGCCAAGATTATGTGATCACTACTGCTGATGTTGAAGCTCCGAATGATATGGTGGAATGTACTTTAATGGTTTCCTCGAGTTTTACCAATGCTTTATTTGATTCTGTATCATCACATTATTTCATATCTTCCCATTTTTCTATGAAAATTAGATATTTCAAATTTTATTTAACAATGGAGTTTTCAGTCAAAACTCCTAAGAGAAGTATCATTTCAACAAATTTTTTTGAATCAGTTCCCATTAGGTTATAAAAATGTTCTTTATCTGCTGATCTCATTGTCATAATAGTGATTTAATTTTATATAATCTTTGGTATATATTATCTTTCAGAATATGATGCGAAAATTTATTGTAAGAAGAATGAGGTTACGATTTTCGATGATGATAAAGAGTACCTTATCTTTATAGAAGAAACTCCATCACCTGATGCTTATCTAGATCCACCCCTATTAGCTCAACTAAATTCAATTATTGGGGAGGAAGAAAATGAAATAACTATCGGTGAGGATAGGAATGTTCAAATAGAGGATGTACATACTGTACAAGAATATGTTGATGTGTTTCCAAAGGATTTAGCTGGACATCCTCTAGAATTAGAAATTGAGTTTTCCATTGACTTAATTCTTGGTTCGAGGCTCATATTAAAGACCCATTATAGAATGTCCACCATGGAATTAATGGAAATAAAGAAAAAACTAGAGTAATTGAGTAATAAGGGATTTATTCACCCTAGAGTTTCCCCATGGTGAAATATTATTCTTTTTGTTAAGAATAAAGAAGGATCTATGAGGTTGTGCATTGACTATAGGGAGATCAATTCTATAACAATAAAGAAAAAGTATTCCCTACATCGCATTGCTGATTTATTCAAACAACTTCATTGAGCTAATTATTTTTCAAATATTAACATTTATCTTGATATCATCAATTGTGTGTGAAGAAGGAATACATTATAAAAACAGTATTTCGAACCAGGTATGGGAACGAGTTTACAGTAATGGCTTTTGGGATGACTAATGCACCCTATGTTTTCATGGATCTAATGAACAGAGTTTTCAAGGAATATCTTGATGACTTTGTAGTGGTATTTATTTATGATATCTTGGTATACTCTAAAAACAATAATGATCATGAAAATCAATTGCACATTATCCTAAAGACTCTTAGAAGAAATGAATTATATGGGAAGTTTAGTAGGTGTAATTTCTGGATTCAGGAGATTTCTTTTCCTGTCCATATTGTCTCTATGGATGGAATCACTATTGAACCTTCTAAGACAAAGGCAATCCAGAAATTGATATCACCGACAAGTATAACTGATGTACGTAGTTTTATTGGATTAGCATGTTATTATCGATGGTCTATCCATAATTTTGCCTGATTGGCTAACCCATTGACCATGGTCACATGTAAAGGGGTTATATTTTTTTAGGACAAATTATTGTAAAGAATGTTTTGATGAACTGAAGAGAATATTATTCAATGCTCCTATCCTGAATCTACCATAAGGGGGTGAAGGGGTTTTTATTTATAGTGATTCTTTGAAGAAAGGACTTGGTTGTGTCCTTATACAAAATGAGAGGGTTATTGCCTATGCATCACAATAGCTAAAAATTCATGAGATAAACTATCCCACTCATGATCTTGAGTTATCAAATATAATATTTGCTCTAAAAATATGGAGACACTATCTATATGGTGAAAAATGTGACATTTATACTGATCACAAGAGTTTGAAGTATATTTTCATAGAGAAGGAACTCAACATGAGGAAAAGGCGAGGGCTTGAACTACTCAAAGATTATGATTTCACTATACACTACCACCCAAGGAAGAAAAAATAATGTGGAATATGATTTGAGAAAAAAGAGTCATGGAGTTCTGAATAAGATGATAGTTGAAAGGGATCCTATGTACTTTGATCTAGTAAAGATGGGAATGGGAATAATCATGGATGGTGAACCATAAATACTGTTTAAAATGGTTGCAAAACCATCTTTATTAGAAAGGATAAAAATTATTTGGCTCATGACCAAGATTTTCAAAATAAAATTAAAGTTGTGAATGATGGGATATTGATCATCTTCGTATATGAAAATAGGATTTTGAAATTTGTGAAGAGACATTGTGTTCTTAAATTACCTGATCTAAATAGGCAATTGTTATATGATGCTCATAGCTCCAATATCTCTATACACCCTGGTAGAACTATGGTGTATAGAGACTTGAAAGAACATTTTTTGTGGGAAAACATGAAGAGAAAGATTTCTGATCTTGTGTTGATATATATGGTGTGCCAAAAAGTGAAATAGGGAAGGCAACATCCTTGAGGAGTTATGCAACATATTCCCATAATTGAGTGTAAATGGGATGATATTATGATGGATTTTTTCATGGGGATACCAAAGACTCCTAGAAGGAATGATGAAATATGGGTCATTGTTGATCGTCTTACCGATTCAGCACATTTTATTCCTATAAGAGAATATTTACCACATGAAATTTTAGAAAGACTATATATTAATGAAGTTGTAAGACATCATGGAGTACCCTTATCGATTGTTTCTGGTTGTGATCCTCGTTTTACATCAAGATTCTGTAAAGGTATTCATAAATCCCTGGATACTGAACTTCATTTGAGCACTTCCTACCACCCTCAAATTGATGGTCAATCAGAATGGACTATTCAAACCTTAGAAGACATGTTGAGATCTTACTCACTTGACTTTCATTCTATGTGGGATCAATATTTACCTTTGAGAGAATTTTCCTATATAAATAGATTCCATCAAAATATTCGGGTGGCACCAAATGAAGAGTTATACGGAAAGAGATGTCACACACGAAATTGTTAGTATGATGTTGGTTAAAGAAAACTAGTAGGCCCAGTACATGTTGAGGAAACAGTGGAAAAGGTGGACGTTATCCAAACTCACATCAATGCAGCTCAAAGTTGGAAAAAGCTCTATGTCAATAATTGAATGAAAAAATTAGAATTTCAAGTTGTAGATCATGTTTTATTGAATGTATATCCAAGGAAGGGTGTTATATGTTTCAGTAAGAAGGGTAAATTTAGTCTCATGTAAATCAGAATTTCAAAATTCTATAATGAATTGGGGTTGTGGCTTAACGTTATGCAGTGGTGCCAAGTATATCCAGAGTTCATGATGTCTTCCACATATCACTATTGATAAAATACTTTCTTGACCCAACGCATGTACTTACTTATGAGGAAACTGAACTGGAACCTGAACTTTCTTATTGTGAATATCCTGTCAAGATTATCGAGACCAGAGAACATGTGTTGATAAACCAGATGACTCTTCTGGTAAAAGTTCTATGGAGAAATCATCAGATAGGATAGGAAACATTGGAAATCGAGGAACTTATGATGAGGAACCACTCGAATTGTTTTATATAACAATATTCTATAAATTTCAAGGATTAAATTATTTGAAGTAGGGGAGAATGTAGCACCTCATAATTCCATGGTATGTTTCCCTTTGAATAATGCAATAGCTTACATTGTACGCAACTTGGAGTTTTAACACGCCATAACCCATCAAACTAACTATTATGAATAGTAATACCAAATATTTAAAATTTTATAAATTTTACTTTTCAAAATGGACTTCATTTTTGAAATCTTAATATCGAAATTAGCTTAGGGTGAATTTTTTCTATTTTTCTGAAAACTGTCAATTTTTTATGACTAGTGAAAAACAATGCGTTATTGTTTAAAACCCACTTTTTATTTTAATAATTATTTATTTTATATAAATTTATTTTAAGTAAAACTAGTAGCATAATACCAATATTATTTCAATATAATTCATTTTAGTCATTTATATAATAAAGTTAGTTGTATAAAATTATATTGAACTTTTTATCCTCTTTTACCCACCTTCTAAAAGCATTTAAAATTTTGCATAAAACATAATTTTACTGCTTCTGTGAATTAAATTTCAAAAATATAAGAGACATGGTTGATATCAGTAAGTAAAATGTGGTTGAATATGATGAAAATAACTTTGGGTGAATGTTAACTTTTGACTTTTATTTACCATGATTAAAAGTAAATAGGGAAATTAAAGGAAAAAATGATATTATTGTTACCCTAACTCATTTCATAATTATATTGGATAAGATTATTTCAACCAAAAACAAACAAAGGAATAAAATATGATACTTTACATCCATTGGATTAGATTAGGACACTTATTATTATTTTATTTGAAGAATATTTAAAAGTGTTAAATTTTAATATTAATAAATAAACCATTTTTAATATAGGGTTACACATAAGATAAATTTGACTATTAATTTTCATCAGAAATATAAAAATATTTCCTACATAATTTTATTTTATTTAAAAAATTTATATATTAAATAATTTAATTTATTTATGATATAATGATTATGCAGTAATTATATAATTAATGAAATGTTAAAATAATTGATATTTTAAATACCCAAATAAATGTAAATTTAGACATTTAATGAGTTAAAAAAATTATAGTTTAATATTACATGTTAGGTTTTATTAAATGAAATTATTTCTAATTAATAAAGTTGTTAGGACTTTAACAAAAATCAATTACTAAATAGTGTCAATATTGACATAAAAAAGTTTTTAAAACAAATATTATATTATTAATTTATATAATATTCCTAAATATATAAAGTTCGGCCAAATGACTTATATAAAGTGATATATATCAATAATTAACCACTTTGGGTTATCTTGGAAGTTTATAGTAAGTTTACTAACCATATAATATAAAAATAGAAAGAGAGATGGTAAATGAAAAACTATTTAACTAAGATTTAAATGTAAATGATAAGGTTAATATGGTGACCTAAACCTATCTAAAACATATTGGATGAGAGTTTTTCGACCCATACCAACATTATCCTATAAATAAATCATTTTTGAGCCATTAAGACCAGAAAATGATTTTATTTTAAAATAATATTTCAATATTTCCCTAAGGTGCCCCCACCTCCCTTATAAAATGGAACATCCCAGTCTCTTAATTTCACACCTTCAAAGGCATTTTTAGTGTCCAACCCCTGCCAAAATTTCCTCACATATTCCATCACTTCAACCTAGATTCCTTACTTTGATTAGAAGTCCAACCTATGGATCCCTTTTGATCAACTCAAAAGGAAACCCCAGAAGAAGAGGTAATAATTTCACCACCCTCTTTCAAGTTCTTTTCTTCTCCCACTTCCTATTTCTTTTTTGTTTCCATGCCAATATAATGAATCCATTTCCACATACATATTGTTATGTTATTATAAATATGGTATAACCATATTTTTTATTCTATCCATCCTATAAATGACAAAGTCACCATACCTGCGTATGTGCGACTTGTCGTCTCCACGTCATGGTGTAGTTTGTTATTCAAACACTTAATTAATTGGATGGGTATAATAATGTGTATAACTAATTTAAATAATAAATATAGCAGGTTAATGATTCTGTATATATGATATACCATCTAATTACATTCGATCTCAACAACAATATAATGATATTGTCTATCGTGCGTATGTACGAATTACCGTCTCCACGAACGCGATTAGATTAATTACCCATCATAATAATTCAATAATAATACTATTTTATGATTACAAATAATGTTACTGAACTTAATATAATTGTTGATATCAATAAAATACATCATATCCATAAAACACATGAATTATGTAACAAAACATAGAAAGGAAAATGATTCAGTTAACTCCTGAAATAATAATACTACAAAAATATTATTAACAAAAAAATATTAGAGGTTCATATATGATATCATATTTACGTATATAGTTCGTGTATGATTTAATAAAAAAAATTATGTATTATACCTAATTTAAACATACTATCAACTAAGAAATAGTACAAGGTAAGCGTTAATTTCACAATATCATTACTTATTCAAGGTTGTTTATATGTATGTAATCTACTGGGAATTCTTTATCATGTACATCCATGTTTCTAAAAATTGTATTTCAAAACATTTTTACTATGTCATATAACATGGGTTAAATTAATTTATACCCTTATTTGACCTAATATGTTTTGAAAGGAATCTTTATGTCATTTTCTAAACAAGGTACTTTATGACCTTTTTGTCAAAATTAAGATAATAATGTATTTTTTTTAAAATTATACAGTGGGTGCGGTTATTCTCCGCCGTTATTACACCTTTCAAGCTTCCCATACAATCATACAAGAATATTTTCAAAATAAATGTTTCCTTTTATAATTACGTGGATTTTATATGATTTCAAAATAGAAAGAGATATTCCTCTCAAATAATTTTCATTTCATCTATGTCACCATCCTTTGAGGGATTTTACACTTATTTCAAGTTGATTCATTATGATACAGATCTTCAATATTATATTGACGGTTTTGTGATGTTTTTGACTATGGATGTGTTATTTTTATACCATTCATGGTTTATAGGTAGAGTATTAACATTTCATATGATAGTTTTAATATGAATGTTTATGTTATGTTTCAACCATTTCATATGTGGAATGCATTGGACTTAGTAATTGATGGGTGGATCACGCTATAGTTTCTCGATGCATCGGTAGGTCTCATTATATAAACTAGTGTCTTGGAACAAGTCCTTAAAAAATCTTATTTTTAGTCATGGAATAAGGCCTTGACTATGTGGTTATGAATTCTAGCATTATGCATTCCATCATTATGAAATTAGCTATTTATATTGCATGTGATTATTCGACTAGTTGAATATCCATGTAAATAAGTAAATATAATTATTTGATCTATCATATCTATATTATGCATAATTTTATGGTTAAAAGGCTTATGTTTTAGTCTTATACATTTCCTTAAAATGTTTATGCTTATTTTTGAATGTTTTCACTATATTGTTATCTTTATTGAGCATCTGAGCTCACCTCTTTCTATGTTTTATATTTCCTAGCTTGTGAAGAGGTATATTATGACTGACTTGCAGGGATAGTATATGAGATATGACTGTGGTTAATGAAGAAAATTTTGTTGTTTTTTTATTTTATAATGCAATGTAAAACTTAAGTATGTATCTAGTACTACCAAGGCTACTAAACTAATCGGTTTTTCGAGACTTGATCTTTTGTGATCATGAAAATGTTATGTAATAGTGCACTGACTCTGGGTAACTAGGTTCGGGGCGTTACCAAATAAAATAAAATAATTTAAAATATTAAAAAAAATTAATGATTATTTTTATATTATTTATTCCATCAATTTTTTTCTTTTATAAAGTCATAATACATAATTCATGCATATACCATATTAAATTTTGAAAAAAGAATTTACTATCTACTAATATTTGGAAAATTTGAGTAGTGTATTGTTTCAAAAATATGATTTTAGAAATAATATTTATTTCAAAATATTATTAAGTTTATCAATATAATTATCTAAATATTATAATTCAAAATTTTGAATCAAATATTATAGATTGTCTAAAAATAATTATTTTTTATATAAACATTTTCTTAGCCATATGAAAATTAAAAATTGCATTTTTAAAATAAATTTCTTACTTATATTTAAATAAATATTATTTTTTATGAATATTTTATTAAATTAAAATTTATTTCTTAAATTCATGAATTTATCAAAATATGTTCTGAATAAAAAATTACATTTCCCTAAAATATATCAGATGTTTCATCACAAAAAAATTAATTTTTAACAAAACTCCATACAAAATTATTTAATAATTTGTAATAAAAATTAATATATATAATTATTTTATTAAAAAAATATAAATATTCATTCTGTTTGTATGAAGGTAAAAAACTCATTATTACATCAGTGTATGGCCGAATATTATGGTCTGTGAATGTGAGATTTTCATTGGACGGTTTGGTGAACATGGTTGTGGTTTTAGTCTCCATAAGCTTCATCATTGATTTTAAATGATTTTTATTTTTTATTTTATATTCAATACCGGTTAGGGATTGGTCAATGGAAAATCTTAGGGATTTTTTCTCTTTTGTATCCTATAATAATTGGGATTCATATGTTTTTATCATATTACCTTTGGCCATAGATACATATTCTGTATCAATTGAACATTAAGATAAACCTTAACAGACTATTATTAATTCTCATATTGAAATCGATATATTACCAATGGTTATGATGCCTAATGGTATTTTAAATCCAATATACTATACCATATCAGAGCAACCAAAGTTAATGTGTTTTATGTACCTATGATATATGATATGGAATTTATTCATTCAAAAGGGGAATAAAAGTTTGGTTAATTATTTTTTTCACCCTTTCTTAAATTTCTTCCCCAAAATTTATTTTTAATAAACATAAATGAAAGTGTGTACTATAGATTCATTTCTATTTAAAGTTCTTTGGTCACTTCCTAAATCATGTAGATCTTCCACAACACTGTAACCATTTGACTTTTCTTGGTTTCTAGAAAATTGACTCAATGATCTATTATATTCACCAGATACTTCTCAAATGAATGAACATTATCCCATGGGTCTGCCTATTAAATATTTATATGTGAGGTCTATTATAAGAACCTTTCATAAACATTACATAATCTCAAATTATGTCCAGAATTCACATTGATGATCTTTTCAGGTTTACAGTTTTAGATAATTAGGCCATAAATATTACATAACAACTTGAATATTACATGCAGACACTACTACTCAATATCCATTTATTTCATAAAATAAAAACTCTTAAAAATATACATGTCTAGTTCCATGTTTTAGAGAACAAGACTTTTCCTTGATCCCATCCTTGACCTTATTCATCTTTAAGTCTTGTGGAAATCATTTCAAAAACATGGTATGTGCATAAAAGGATAAGTAATGGTTTTAAAATAAGGAATGAAAACATTAGCCCATCAATAAATAAAAATCAATGAAACCATACTTTTCAATCAAAACATACCTTATGAAATCAAAATAATTATGAATAACACACATAAATAATAAATCATAAAGGTAACATGTATCATTAATAACATGAAATGTATCTTTCACAGCTACATAGGGAGATACATTTGGAATACCCATCACTATATATTCCCTAAATATATTATGAGAAACATTAATGTTTACCTTCTTCACGTTACCCAATGCATTGGAGTGCTATCTCGGGCTCACCCACCCTAGGTTTATCACGGAACCACCCATATACATAAACAATGCCCAAGAACCATAGCACAATCATAACACATAAAACAATCATAAATGAATGATAACATTTCAAAATCACAATACATCATTTCATGATATTGACATAATCAATGATTTGTCAAAACCATTTTTAAAACCATTTCAAACATTTAATAAATAGATTTTTGAATCGAAGTGTCCCATACCACTTTAATGATTTTGAAATAAATTTTAATTTCAAAAATTTCATATCCATATAAATAAATCCTTAAAACCATTTCTAAAACCAGGACATTAATGAGAAGGATTTATAATAATAAATCTTTAAAACATTTAAAACGATATTTTAGTTGAAGAGTTACTAACCAAATGAAAGATTCATGAATATAAATAATTGAGTAATTAAATAAATCAAATATTATAATGTCATGTGAATGATGAGATTCATGATATATTATTTGAATGGGCAGTATATAAACAATATAAAAGTGCATTGGTGTATAACAAAAAATAAGTCTTAATGGAATGTAAATTGAGACAATGTCCCTTGCAAAGATCATATCCATAGATTAATGAAAAATGAATAAAAAAATTATGTGGTAAAAATAAGAATACAAAAAATATAAGGGGATATTATATGTAAAACAATCATAGGTCATTCACAAATATTCATATAACTACATTATCATAAAGTATAACTTTAACCAGAATAACTGAAATTGGGTTAAGAAGTTACCTTAATGAAATTTGACATCCTAACTGCATCACTTTAAAATTCAGAAAATGAGTTGATGAGAGAGAAAAGCGTATCTAATCACATGGAAATAATATTTAAAAAAATAAAGATATATAATAACATATCCCAACATAAGAATATGGAAATCTAAAAGACATAACATAAAATATTCCTTTCACTAAAAGTGGATGGTGAAAGGTTCCCTTACCGATTTGGTAAATTAAGAAAGATAAATGACATGAAAGAAGGATCATAAAATGAAGATGTAAATACCCATAAATTAAAGTAAATTACACAAATAATAATATCATGGGAATTAAATACACCACACAAAAGGAAATAGTGGAAAATATGTCATGAATCTCATAGGAATAAAAAGTTATATGAAATCCCCTTACCTCGTTTCCAACTTGAATCGTTTGTTCCTTGTTTTTACTAAATAATAAAAATAATTTAATTACTAAATTATTCAGAAACTTTTTCTAGTTTATTATTAATTTTATATAAATTATTACCTTTCTATAAAAATTATTACTTATTTGAGTTCATATCAGACATTTTTTCGATGTTTGGAACGTGAGTGAAAAAATGAACTTCTTATAATTACAAATTGTTCATGTGGTCAAAAGTATATTATCTCAAGATTAATACTAAAGATTTAAATATCATATATATCATATATATCCAGTATATATATTTATTTATAATATTACAAAACATTTGTACATAAGAAATTAAATACACCTTTAATGGAGACGGTAAGCCACACGTACGCATGAACGCTACTTTCTTTTTTTCATTTTCAAAGGAATGAAAACTAAATTATAAATAGGTATATTATATTTATAGTATAATGTAATATTATATATATATATATGTTACATAATTTCATTTACATCATCATTTATAAGATCCATGTATGTAATGAATGAATCATGTCACCTTTAGTGGGCGGTAGTCGGCACTTCCTCAAATGAAATTATCGTGTTTACACATATTGGAAAGAATAAAGGTATGTTTGTAAATAATAATTAAAGAATCATATAGAAAAAATAAACATAATATATATAATATATAAATACAGTTCCATTATAATGGACACCATGATAGATGGTATGAGAAGATTGACCAATCATTGTTTCGTGAGGCAATAGTTCGTCGTCCACAGAAATAATATGTTATTTACCAATTATACAGAGGTGTGTGTTTGTGTAGTTATAATACTTATCACAAAAAAACCTATTATATTGAGGATACTACATTTTTAATTTAAACAATGAATAGGAAGATCACATGGAGTAGATAAGTAAAATAAAAGTGAACTTGAGAGAAGACGTCACCTTTAAATCGGTTAACTCCATTTGGTTTGAACAAAAAGGCTTTCATTAAATGCCTTATTCCTAAGGTAAATATTCTAGGAGGAAGAGAGGGATGTAAGGAGATTAATTGGGAATAGGTTGGACAAGACAATGGGATTTAGTGGTGTGAGTAATGGATTATAGTCGATGGCTTTTATATGGGGGAGGAGGGGCTATTTAGGAAATTTTGAAAGTATTATTTTATTATAAATTTATTTTCGGTTTCAAGATGTCAAAAACTCATTAATGTATATGATAAGACGACTCTTTTTTGAAATAAAATAATCCAATAAGTATTGGATTATTTTTGTATATTTTTATAATTTTTATAATCTTATTTATTTAAATCATTCATTAATGAGATAAACACTGCATCATTATTGGGTCATAAATAATTTTATTTATTTTATGTATAAAAATTATAATCAATATACCATGATTTGGGAAATATTTTTATCTTTAAAATTAATATTTATAGTCTAAAAGATAACTTAAATAACACCATGTAAATAATGTTTTACTAAAAGAAATATTTTTATGTTACTTTTGTGTTTACATTAAATAAATTAATATAAAGTGTCATTATCACTCCCAAGTGGCTCCATGGGGTCCCAAAATCGACCCATGAATGACCATGGTTTGAAATGTATAAACAAATAGTATTAGGTAACATTTTAGGGTAATTTAAAATTATTATAATAATATTTTTTTACCCTTATTTACCAGATTTACCTTTTAACCATGGTAAATAAAATAATTACTGCAGTAAATATTCATAATGTCTACAAATAAAAGTAACCTATTTACACAATTTTTATCTCATGATTCCAAATATGGAATAAATTTTTCAAAATTCAAAGCACATAAGTGGCAGAAATTAATTTAAAATCAATTCCCATTGTCAAAACAAAAAGAGTTTTTTTAATAAATAACAAGTATCAAAAGATTGACCATTGTTTATGTCCAATTTCAAAATGAACTTACATCCAATGACCAAATTTGGATTAAATTGGTAAAATATAATCTAATTTCTATTTAAAAAAATTAAAAAGATAATCTAAACATATAAATAAAATATATTAAAAAGAAATTTTGAATTAAAATACAGTATTTTTCACTATTCATTAAAAATTGAACTTTATCATATAAATGCCACAAAATTACAGAAAGTAAATTTTTATGTCCCGATTCTAACTAAAACTTTATTTTATCAAATAGATCATATTAAATTGAAAAAAATTATATTTATAATGGGTTCTCCATCAAAAGGTGGTAAATCGACCTTTTAAAAAATATTAGACTATTTGTGCTTAATATTGGATTAATTCACATTTTAGGCCTCTAAAATTTATTGTATAAATGTAAAGAAATTTAACAAACATGTATAATCATATTTTAGTTATTTCTATTCATTCTCTTCAATACAAAGTCTAGGCATTAACTAACATTTAAATTAATAATAATATTATATTATTTTTCGTTATAACTCAATGTTTTGTGCAATGTAAGATTTCATAGAAATATACTATTGTGTGTTAAGTACGGTATTAGACAAATCGTCCCTTTTAACATAAAATTAATATCATATTCATAAGTATTAATAGAAATAAAAAATTATTATTCTATAAATACCTAGGTCGTTACATTCTTCCCCCTTTTGGGAATTGCGCCCTTGCGAATTCAAAATTGTGCTTGGAAAATTCATTGAATGTCCCACATCGGAAAAAGAGTCATTAAAAATATTAATTTCAAATAAAGAAAGAGAAATAAAAATGTCACTCGAGATATCCTGTACTAGGATTGCATGTAGGAAAAATGGATATGGAAGTGAAAGTGGTTTTCATGTTCTGATGGAGAGTGATAGAAAACATGATTAGGAGAAAGTTAACCACCAGAAACTCACAAACTTGTGATGGGTTAAACAGTCTTTGATTCCCCAGAAGGAAATGTTAACAGACAATGTTTTTTTTTCAATTACTTTTAATTAAGATGAGTAATTTATTTATGAACTTAACTACAACATATGGAAACATACATACTTGTCATGTAGACTATCATCATTTATGAAATTTCTTCCACAAACTTATCTTTTCTCCAAATGTTGAGTATTCAATATGACTTAGTCAAATCAAAAGAACTATAATCATCTTCTAGATTAACACATGATCCACAATAGAAGCAATATATATTTACCATTCCTTTAGATATCAACCAAAACCTAAGGGGTTAGTATGAGATCAAATAATCCCCAAAAAGGATAATCCTTTATAAAAATAAATACTACTCTTAATATCAAAAATTCAACAAATAGTACCCAAAGTTCAATTAAGACCATTCAATTCACAATTTTCTTTAAATTTATTCAATTTAACCCAGATAAGATTGAAACCCCAATGTTAGAAGGATTTAATCACATATCCTTACCTTATTAATCTTAACATTTATCTCCAAATAACATCAACTTCTCTTAATGTCTCATACTAAAGAGTAATTAAATTAATCACATATTCTCTATGAAATTTTAATCATTTCAAAAAATAACCCAAATTTATATATGTCTATAATAAAAACCTATATTCTTTCAAAATAAAATTTCAAACATTAATCCACAAATGAGATACCATAGTATTATATTTATCGTAAGCATATAATGTTCCCCAAATGAGAGAAAATATTCCAAAATAACCTTTATCAATTAATCATCAAATCATTTTCCCATTTTAAGGATATACATTTGTTAAAACAAAAGTTCCCAAAATCAAATTATTCATGATCCAAAAAATAATAAGCCATACCAACCAGGGACTTCACATAGGCCAGTGGTAGGCAATGTGCCCATGTCTCCCTTTGGTTGTGGGTTCGTTTCCTATGGCCTTACTATACGTGATGGGTTGTCACCCATCTTATTTGTTTTCCTTTTTATAAAACTCAAAAATTACCCTAACAGGTTTTAACCTCAAAAGTTTTCTTATACCATTCATTTTCATCCCAATACATTAAAACCTCAACATCTTATATATTTTCATTTTTTTAACCTTCATTTGATAAAATAAAACTATTACCAATAGAAATAACATCATACCTTCATCATGGTGTCCATATGTTTTCATCGTCATCATGTTCACATAGTTAGGAGGACCATGAATTATAACATTTTTTTATAGATCCTTTAATATAATTTTCTTCCTTCATCCAAATACACCTTCTAAAATTTGGGTCATATGGTTGTTCGCGGAATAACTATTTTTGAAAATAATCATGTGTGACATATAATTTCAAAACATCTGATAGAACTTGATTTTTATAAAATAGTCTGACAGAGTTTGAGTTGAAACATTCAAACAATGGTCCTTTTAAAATACCATATAAATGAGATGAGAGACTATATTATTAAAGAATATATAAATAGGTTATGTAAGGGTGTCCTTCTTCAGCACCTTTTTCAAAATCATAATATTCTTCAAAATCTTGTGATAAGGTAAAATATTTGAAATTTCCTTGATAATATTTACCTTTATTGAAAATATGAGAATATTGAGAAAATAGGATTTTATTAAATACAACCCATGATTGATGATGATATCGAGGTATAGTGGAGGTGTTTGATATCTCAAACAACTTATTTCTAGTGAGTTGTATTCTAGATAAAGTTCCACAATCATCTAAACATGGCTTTTCAATAATAATTGCAAGAATGTCATAAGGAAGAGATATGAATGTCATTTGAGATCCTCCTCCTTCCATTTTTAACCAACATTCCTTGATCTGAAAAAGTTATAAAACAATAATTTCACTGAAATAATAGACATAGTGGTTAACCATGTGTTTAACAAAAACTCCTAATCCATAAAGTCGTCTCAACCGACATTTGATACCAAATCTAAGAACCTGGCCATAAGCATTACATAATCTTGAATTATGTAAAGAATTCACATTGAGGATCTTTTCAGGTTTTTATTTTTAGATAATTATGCCAAACTGTTATATAAAAACTTGAATATTTCATGTAGAAACTATTACCCAGTATCCATTTTTTCATAAAATAAAAACACTTAAAACGAAACATGTCTATTCCCATGTTTTAGATAGAATGACATTTTCATGATCCCATTCTAGAACTTAATCATCTTTAAGTCATATGGAACAACATTGAAAAACATTGGATAAGCATAAAAATATCATTAAGGGTTATAAAATAAGGAAAAAATTATCCCATCAATAAATACAAATCAATGAAACCATACTTTTCAGTCATGACATACCATATGAAATCATAAGATTTTTGAATAACACACAATAATAAAAAATCATAAATGTAACATATGGCATTCATAACATACATAAAATGTATCTTTCATAGCTACATAGGGAGTTACACTTGGAATACCCATCACACAATATTCCATAAATCTATTATGAGAAACATTAATGTTTACCTCTGTCACTTTACCCAATGCATTGGAGAGCTATCTCAGACTCAACCACCCTAGGATTATCAAGGAACCACCTGTATACGTAAAAAATTCCCAAGAACCATAACATAATCACAAAACATTATAAAATCATAAAGGAAAGATAACATTTCAACATTACAATATATCATTTCATGATATTAACATAATCACGGCTTTGTCAAAACCACTTTCAAAACCATTTGAAACAATTAATAAAGAAATTTTTTAATGAAAATATCCCATACCACATTGAAGAATTTGAATGAAATTTTAATTTCAAAAAATTAATGTTCATATAAATAAATCCTTAAAACCATTTTTAAAACAAGGACATTAATGAGAAAAATTTAGAAGAATAAATATTTAAAACATTTGAAATCATATTTTAGTTAAAGAGTTCTTAACCAAAGGAGAGAAGCTTGATAAAAAATAATTTAGGAATAACATTAATCAAAGCTTATAATATCATCAGAATAATGAGATTCATGATATAATATTTCATAAGGAAATATATAAACCATATAAAATTGAATTGGTGTATATCAACAAATAAGTCTTAATGGAATGTAAATTGAGACAAAGTCTCTTACAAAGATCATATCCATAGATTAAGGAAAAATCAATGAAATAATTATGTGTGAAAATAAGAATACACAAAATATAAGTGGATATTATGTGTAAAACAATCAGAGGTCATTCACACATATTCACAGCAAGACATAATCATGAATTAGAAGTTAATCCCAAATAATTGAAATTCGGTTAAAAAGTTCCTTTACAGAAACTTGACATCCTAATAGCGCCAATTTAAAATTCATAAAATGAGTTGATGAGAGATAAAATGGTATCTCATCACATTGACATAAAATTTACAGAAACATGTATATATAAGAACATATCACAACATAAGAAAATGTACATTTTAAAGACCTAACATAAAAGATTCCTTTCACTAAAAGTGGAGGGTGATAGGTTCCCTTACCAATTTGGTAACTTACAAAAGATACACCAAATGAAAGAAGGATCATAAAATGAAGATGAAAATACACATTAATTAAATTATATTACAAAACTAATAAAATATTTTGAAGTACATACACTAGAGAAATGTAAATAGTGGCTAATATAGCATGAATCTCATGGGAATAAAAAGTGAGATGAAAACCCCTTACCTCGTGTCTGACTTGACTCGTTTGTTACTTGTTCTTATTGAATAATAAAATTAAGTTAATTTATACATTATTCAGAAATTTTTTAAAGTTTATTATTCCAATTATTTCACTTATTACCTTGATTTAAAAATTATAAATTATTTGAGTTCATATTATACATTTTTTCAATGTTCGGAACATGAGTAAAAAATATTCTTTTTATAATAACAAATTGTCCATGTGGTCAAAACAATAATATCTCCATAATCATATTAATGATTTTAATATCATATATACCATATATATCCATTATATATATGTATTTATAATATTACATAACATTTGGACATAATAAAATAAATGCATCGTTTATGGAAACGGTAAGCTACACGTACGCATGAACGCTACTTTCATTTTTTTCATTTTTAATGGAATGAAAACTAAATGATACATAGGTATATTATAATTATAGTATAATTTTATTTTATATATATATATATGTTACATAATTTCATTAAATCCATCCTTTATAAGTTCAATGTATGTAATGAATGAATCATATCACCTTGACGGGGTGGTAGTCTGTGCTTCCTCAAATGAAATTATCGTGTTTACACATATTGGAAAACATAAAGGTATGTTTGTAAATAAAAATTACATAAGAATACAGATTACATAAACATAATACATTTCTTATATAAATACGGTGGCATCATATTGGACACCATGAGAGGTGGTAAGAGAAGATTGAACAATCATCGTTTCTTGAGGCAGTAGTTCACCGTCTAGATAAAGAGTAACTTATTTACCCATTAGAAGGAGGTGTGTGTTAGTGTAGTTTGAATCCTTCTCATAAAAAATCCTATTATATTGAGGATATTGGTTTTTTATTTAAACAATTAATAAAAAGTGCAAAGGGAGTGAAGAAGTAAAATAAAAGAAGAGAACTTGAGAAAAGATGTTACCTTTAAATCGGGTAACTCCCTTTGGTTTGAACCAAAAGCCTTTCATAAAGTGCCTTATTCCTAAGGTAAGGCTTCAAGGAGGATGATATGGATTTATGGAGCATAATTGGTAATAGTATTTATGTTCCAAGGGTATTGAGAGGTGTGAGTAATGGGTTATAGGTGATTGATTTTTGTAAGGGGGAGGAGGGGATCTTCACGAATGTTTGAATGTATTATTTTATTATAAATATATTTTCAGTTTTAAAAGTTCCAAAACACATTAAAGTAGAATATAATATTAATATTGTTCGAAATAAAATCATATAATAATAATTGGATAGGTTTTGGATAATGTTTTAATTTTTATACTCTTATTTATTTAAAACATTCATTAATGAGGTAAACATTGCATCATTATTGTGTCATAAAAAATATTATTTATTTGATGTCTAAAAATTATAAAACAAATACCATGATGTATGAAATATTTTTATATTTCAAATTAATATTCATATTCTATGATATAACTTATATAACCTCATGTAATCATTTTTTTACTAAAATATATATGTTTATTTTACTTTTGTCTTTACATTAAATTAATTGATATAAAGTGTCATTATCACTCCCATGTGGCTCCATGGGGTCTAAAAATCAACCCAAGGATGCCCATGGTCAGACATGTATCAACCACTAGTATTAAAACATATGTTTGGGTAATTTAATATCATTATTATAATTTTTTTTACCCTTATTTACCAGATTTACCCTATAACCATGGTATATAAAATATTTACTGAAGTAAATATTCATAATGTATAAAAATAACAGTTACCTATTTATACAATTTGAAACTCCTGATTCCAAAAATAGAATCCATTTTTAAAAATTCAAACCACATAATTGTAATAAATTAATTTAAAATAAATTCTCGTTGAAAAAACAAAAAACATGTTTTTCAAAAATAAAAAATAACAAAAGATTGACACTTGTTTATATCCAATTTCAAAGTGAAATTACTTCTAATGACCAAAATTGGATTAAATATTAAAAATATAATCTAATTAAATTGAAAAAAAATTAAAAATATAATCAAACTATATAAATAAATTATATTAAATAGTAATTTTGAATTAAAATATTGTATTTTACACTATTCATTAAAAAATGAACTTTATCCCAAAAAAATCAAAAAATTACCCAAAGTAAATTTTGTTGTACCAATTCTAAAGAAAAATTTTATTCTATCAAATAGAACATATAAAAGTGAAAAAAATGAGATTTAAAAAGGGTTCTCCCTCAAAAGGCGGTAAACCAACCTTTTAAAGAATATTAGACTATTTGTGATTAAAATTGGATTCATTCACATTTTAGGACTCTAAAATTTATTAGATAATTGTAATGAAATTTAAAAAACATGTATAATCATATTTTAGTTAGTTCTGTTCATTCCCACCAATACAAAGGCAAGGAATTTACTTCCATTTAAATTAATAATATTATTATATTATTTTTTAGTATAACTCAACGTTGTGTGTAATGTTAAATTTCTGAGAAATAGGTTTTTGCGTGTTGAGTAAGATATCAGATAAATCATCCCCTTTAACATAAAATTAATTTCATATTCATAAGTTTTAATAGAAATAAAAAAAAATATTCTATAAATTACTGGGTTGTTATATCCTTCCCCCCTTTTGGAAATTGCGTCCTCGCAATTTTAAAATTGGGATTGGAAACTTCTTTGAATGTATCACATCATAAAAAGAGTCAATAAAAATATTACTTTAAGACATAGAAAGGAAATTAAAAAGGTCACTAGAGATAACCTATACTATGATTCCATGTAGGAAAACATGGATATGGAAGAGAATGTAAGTGTCATGTTATGATGGAGAGTGATAGAAAACATTATTAGGATAATTTTAACCACAATAAAATCAAAAACTTGTAATGTGTTAAACGGTCTTTGATTCCCCAGTAGGAAAAGAAAACAGACAATGTTTTTTATAAGTTACTTTTCATAAAGTTGAGGAATTTTTTTTATATCAACTAAAAACATAAGGAAACATACTTACTTGTCATGTATACTTTCATCCCTTTCTAAATTCCTACCACAAACTCAACTTTTCTCCAAATGATGAGTATTCAAACTGACTTGGTCACATCAAAAGCACTAGAATAAACTTCTAGAGTATCACATGATCCAAAAAAGAAGAACTATATATTTCCCTATTCTTTATACATCAACCAAAACTGTAATGGTTAGTATGAGATCCAATAATCCCCAAAAATTATAACTCTTTATAAAAACAAATTCTACTCTTAATCTCCAAAATTCATCAAACAGTACCCAAAGTTCAATAATGATCATTCAATACACAATTGTCCTTAAAATTCATCAACGTAACCCAAATATGTTGGAAACCCCAAACTCCAAAGGATTTAATCAAATAGTCTTCCACGATAAATCTTAACATTTATCTCCAAATAACATTGACTACACTTACTGTCTCATATTGAAGAGCAGTTAACCTAATCACATATTCTCTATAAAAGGATAATCATTTCCTTAAATAACCCAAATTTCTATATGTCTACAATAAAAACATAAATTATTCCAAAATAAAATTTCAATCATTACTCCACAAATGAGATCTCATAGTATTCTATTTCCTTCAAGAATTTAATGTTACTCAAAATAGAGAACATCTTCTAAAATAACCTTTATCACTTAATCCCTAAATAATTTTCCTATTTTAATTATATCCATTTAATAAAACATAATTTCCCAAAATAAAATTATTCATGATCCTTAAAATCATTTAACTAAAAATAATAAGTCATACTAACCAGGGACATAATGTAGGCCAGTTGTAGATGATGTTCCCTTGTCGCCCTTCGGTTGTGGGTTTGATTCTTGTGGCCTTTCTAGATACAGCGGGTTTTCACCTATCTTAGGGGATGAAATTTTATAAAATTAAAAAATAACCCTTCCATGTTTTATCCTCAAAGGTTTTCTTATATCTTTCATTTTCATCCCAATACAATAAGACCTCAGCATATTATATATTGTCATTTTTTCACCTCCATATGATAAAATAAAAGAATTCCCAATAGAAATATCATCATGCATTCATCATCGTGGCTATATAGTTTCATCATCATCATGTTCACGTAGATAGGAGGTACATAAATTACAACAATGATTTATATATCCTTAAAAATCATTTTCTTCTTCATCTGAATACACCTTGTACAACGTGGGTCTTATGGGTGTTCGAAAAAAATAGTTTCATAATATAATCATGTATGACATATAATTTCGAAAAATCTGACAAAATATGATCTTTATAAAATAGTCAAACTGAGTTTGAGTCGAAAATATTAATCAATGGTCCTTTTAAAATACCATAAGTATGTTTTGATAGACAATATTGTAAAAGAAAATATAAATAGGTTGTGCAAGCGTCTCTTTCTTCAGCACCTTTTTCAGAATCATAATATACTTAAAAATCACGTGATAAGGTAAAATATTTGAAAATGCTTTGATAATATTTACATTTCATGAAAATATGGTAATATTTAGAAAATAATATTTGATTAAATAAATATTATGATCCAAGATGATATCGATGTATATTGGATGTTTTTGATATCTCAAACAACTAATTGCAAGTTATTTGTATGCTAGAAAAAGTTTCACAATCATCAGAACATGGAATTGAAATAATTATTGCAAGCCTATCATCTGGAAGAGATATAAATGTCATTTGAGATCCACCTCCTTCGATTTGTAACTGAATATCCATGATCTTAAAGTGGTATAAAACAAGGATTTAACAAAAATAATAAACATAGGGACTAACCATGTTTTTAACGAAAACTCCCACTCCTTAAAGTTTTCTAAACCGACATTTGATACAAACTATAAGGACTCAACCTTAAATATTACATAATCTTGGATTATGTCAAGAATTCACATTGAGGATCTTTTCGTGAATATAATTTTAGAGAATTAGTCCATAACTATTACATAACAACATGAATATTTCATATAGACACTACTACTCAATATCCATTTTTTCATAAAATAAAAACTCTTAAAAAGAAACATTTCTAGTTCCATGTAATAGACAACATGAATTTTACTTGATCCCATACATGACCATATTTATATTTTAGTAGTGTGGATAACATTAAAAATAACCTAGTATTAGTATAAAAATATCATTAAGGTTTACAAAATAAGTAAGTAAACATTATAACATCAAGAAATAAAAATCAATGAATCCATACTTTTCAATCCTATCATAACTTATGAAATCATAAAGTTTATGAATAACACACAGAAATCATAAATCATAAATGTAACATATGGCATTCATAACATACTTACAATTTAGCTTTGACAGCTACATAGGGAGTTACCCTTGGAATACCCATCACAGTATATTCTCTAAATCTATTAGGAGAAACATTAACGTTTACCTCCATCATGTTACCCAATGCATTAGAGAGATATCTCGGGATCACCTGCCCTAGGTTTATCAAGGAACCACCCATATACGTAAACAATTCCCAAGAACCATAACATAATCAAAACACATGACACAGTTTTAAAGGAAAGATAACATTTCCACATCACAATATATCATTTCAAGATATTGACATAATCAATGCTTTGTCAAAACCATTTTCAAAACCATTTTATGAATTTAATAATGATATTTATGAATGAAAGTGTCCTTTACCACTTTGAATCTTTTGAATGAAATTTTAATTTCAAAATATTCATGTCCATATAAATAAATCCATAAAACCATTTTGAAAACATGTACATTAATGAGAAAAAATTAGAAGAATAGATCTATAAAACATTTAAAACGATGTTTTAGTTAAAGAGTTCCAAACAAAATGAGAGTCACTTGAATAAAAATAATTGAGGAATAAAATTAATCGAAGGTTATAATATCTTGACAATAATGAGTTTCATGATATTATATTTAAAAGGGAAGTATATACACCATATAAAAGTGAATTGGTGTATAACAACAAATAAGTCTCAATGGAATATAAATTGATACAAAGTCCCTTGCAAAGATCATATCCATAGATTAAGGATAAATCAATGAAATAATTGTGTGTGATATATAATAATACAAAAAATATAAATGGATATTATGTGTAAAACAATAATATTTCATTCACACATATTCATAGAACAACATATTCAATGAGCATAAGTTTAACCTAAATAATTGAAATTTGGTTAAGAAGTTCCCTTACAGAAATTTGACAGTGTAACAGATTCTCCTTAAATTTTAGAAAATGAGTTGATGATAGAGAAAAGGGTTTCTCATAACATTAGCATAAAATTTACAGAAATAAGGATATATAAGAACATATCACAAAATAATAAAATTGTAATTTAAAATACATAATGTAAAATATGCCATTCACTAAAAGAGGAGGGTGAGAGGTTCCCTTACTGATTTGGTAACTTACGAAGGATACAACACGTGAAAGAAGGATCATACAATGAATATTTAAATACCAATAAATTAAAGTATATTTCTCAAATAATACAATCATGGTTAGTGCATACACCACACAAAAGGAAATAGTGGAAAATATATCAAGAATCACACAATAATAAAAAGTGAGATGAAAACCCCTTACCTCATGTCTGACTTGAATCATTTGTTCCTTGTTCTTCCTGAATAATAAAATTAAGTTAATTTATACATTCTTTAGAAACTTTTTAATATTTAAAATTCCTTTTATATCACTTATTACCTTACTTTAATAGTTATTAAATTATTTTAGTTCATATCGGACATTTTGATGATGTTCGGAACTTGAGAAAGAAAATGAACTTGTTATAATTACAAATTGTCCATGTGGTCAAAACTCTATTATCAGCATAATAATATTAGTGATTCAAATTTCATATATATCATAAAAATACATTATATATGTGTATTTATAATAGTACATAACATTTGGACATAAGAAATTAAATACACCATTCATGGATACCGTAAGCTGCACGTACGCATGAACGCTACTTTCATTTTTTTCATTTTTATAGGAATGATAACTAAATGATACATAGGTATATAATAATTAAAGTATAATTTCATATGATATATATAATTTATATAATTTCATTAAATCCAACCATTTTCGATTCCATGTATGTAATGAATGTATCATATCACCTTTAGGGGGTGGTAGTCCGAACTTCCTCAAGTTAAAATATCATGTTTACAGATATTGGAAAGCATGAATGAATGTTTGTAAATTAAAATTAAAGAATAATATAGAAAAAATAAAAATAATATATATCATATATAAATACAGTTCCATCATAACGGCCACCATGATAGGTGGTAGAAGAAGATTGAAAAATCCTTGTTTCGTGAGGTAGTAGTTCACCGTCCACAGAAACAGTAACTTTGTTTACCTATTAGACGGAGGTGTGTGTTACTGTAGTTTGAATCCTTATCATAAAAAAAATCTGGTATATTGAGGATACTGGTGTTGTTATGTAATAAATGAATAAAAAGATCATAAGGAGTGGATAAGTAAAATAAAATAAGAGAACTTGAGAGAAGACATTACCTTTATATCGGGTAACTCCCATTGGTTTGACCCACAATCCTTTCTTAAAGTGCCTTATTCCTATAGTAAGGATTCTAAGAGGATGATAGGGATTTAGGGAGCTTAATTGGGTAGATTTTGGATGATCCATGGTGCTTTAGAGGAGTGAGTAATGGGTAAGATGTGATGTATTTTTATAAGGGGGAGGAGGGGATCTTGAGGAAAATTTGAAAGAATTATTTTATTATGAACTTATTTTCAGTTTCAAAATGTCCAAAACTCAGTAACGTTGAAGAAAATATGACTCTTGTTATAAATAAATTAATCTAATAATAATTGGATTGGTTTTGGATATTTTTCTAATTTTTATAATGTTATTTATTTAAATCATTCATTAATGAGGTAAACACTGAATCATTATTGTGTCATAAATAATTTTATTTATTTGATGTCTAAAAATTAAAAAATTACCATGATGTAGTAATTTTTTTATATTTCAAGTGAATATATATATTCTAAATGATAACTTATATAACCCTATGTAAAAATTGTTTTACTAAAATATACATGTTTATGTTACTTTTTTCTCTACATTAAATTAATTAATATAAAGTGTCATTATCACTCCCAAATGGTTCCATGGGGTCCCCCAATAGACCCAAGGATGCCCATTGTCAGACATGTATCAACCAATAGTATTAGGACACATAATTAGTTAATTTAATATTATTATTATAATATTTTGTTACCCTTATTTACCAGATTTACCTTTTAACCACGGTAAACAAAATATTTACTCATGTAAATATTCCTAATGTATAAAAATAAAAGTTACCTATTTACAAAATTTAAACCACGTAATTCAAAATTTTAAATCCAATTTTCCAAATTAAAAATACATAATTTATAGAAATTAATTTAAAATTAATTCTCATTGTCAAAACAAAAAAACGCATTTTTAAGAAATAATAACTATCCAAATATTGACAATTTTTTATGTCCAATTTCAAAGTGAAATTACATCCAACAAACAAAATTTGATTCAATGATAAAAATATAATTTAATTAAACATTAAACCCAACAAAAAATATGAAATGACCCTATAAATATATTAGATCAGAAATTAATTTTTAATCAAAATATTTTATTTTTCAGTATTCAGTGAAAAATTATCATTATCAGATAAATACAAACAAATTTCCCAAAGAAACTTTTGATTTTCTGATTCTAAAGAAAAATTTATTTTTTCAAATAGAACATATAAATGTGACAAAATATAGATTTAAAATGGTTTCTCCATCAAAAGGTGGTAAATCGACCTTTTAAAGAATATCAGACTATTTATGCTTAAAATTGGATTTGTTCACATTTTAGGAATCTAAAATGTATTGGATAAATGTAAAGAAATTTAACAAACTTTTATAATCATAATTTACTTAGTTAATATCATTGACACCAATATAATGGATATGTGTTAAACTACCATTTAAATTAATAATATTATTATTTTATTTATCGGTATAACTCAATGTTGTGTGAAATTTAAGATTTCATAGAAATATTTTCTTGCGTGTTGAGTACGGTATCAAACAAAGAATCCCCATTAACATAAAATTGATATTGTATTCATAAGTCTTAATTGAAATAAAAAAGTATTATTCTATAAATACCTGGGTCATTACAGGTATGGTATGCACTTCCTTAGGAGGGACACAAGGAAAAAAACATGTACTTATGGAAGGTTATGTGGAAGTGTTACTCGATAGGCCACCACTCATATGTGATCAAGGATATCATAGGGGATGATTTTTCTATGACTAATTGTTCCCTTCTTCCCAAATCATATTACATTCTTCCATGGATATATATAAAGGAATAATTTATCTCTGATATTAGAATCTATGTCTTGTTTAGGATTATATGTATATATTTTCATTCAACATAACATATATTTCATATGTATATTAATTATTTTCACCTTATATATCACCACTTGGATAAGACTAGGTCTCATTAGCTTATAGAATCCAACATCATCCCATCATTTCAAATTTTGAAAACTCCTCCCAAAAAGATCTCCATAAGGATCAACATGAATTATTGAATAAAAAAATATTATATGATCATTAAACTAGTGGAAGGTGTTGATCCCACCACAATCAGTGTAACATCCCAACCTTACTCACCACTAAGATGGTGGAGAGGCCAGTCACCACAGGGAGTCAAGCACGCATCTATGTATGTCATAGGATTTTGACTAGAAATGATGGTCTCAAGAGGTGATAGTGGGGAGACTATACCCTTTTATCAGAGTTTCATTGTGGTATAACATATTAAATAACAATAATCAATGTAAACAGTGAGTATCAATGATAAAGAAACAAAATATGGGTTCTAAAATTCCATTTGATAAAAGTGTCCAACATCAGTTTACACAACCTATGAATTCATGAAATTGTGATGATGAATACATGAAATGAGTAAATATTCCAACATTCTTCTGAATATAATAAATAAACAAGGGAAAGGTAGAAAATCCACATGGGCGATATCATTGAGCATCTTCAGCTCCAGCTCTGTCCTTTTCTCCGAACTCTAGGTATGAGCAACACAATAAACAACCAAGGTCCTACAAATATAAGATCTACTCGAGTACCAAGGGTACCTAAGTAGGGTGTGATATATAAATATCAGTAGGCCAGAACCCAACGATTTCTAGCCAGATCCTGATAGTTTAAATTAAATTAAATACTTTACAGGTATGTAGAATAATAACAAATGGAATAAATAACATCACCCATCTAGGATCATATTGAAAACCTAAACCCTATAACTACATCATCACTATGATGTTATCTGAACGTGTAACCAGATTATTAATTATTATGACATGTTTATAAATAAGTCACTTGATAACAATAGTGAAGTTTCCAAGATGTAACAATGAATCCTATAACGATATATACAAGTGACATCCGATGTTATCAACCAAGGGGACGTAGACCTCAAGGGTCATCAACCTAATAATAATTATAGGATAGATAAGTTTAAGATTTTAATGAATGGATAATAGTACAGTTCATTCGACAATAAGAAACCTATTGAGTCAAAGGTGATCATCCAAGGTAAAATGGGGATATGCAGTGACTGGGCCCTATAGGCATTAACCATGGAACCTACTTGTCAATGATAGATCCACGGAGCATATCCAATGAATTATTTAATACTATTTTAGAGATCCTACAATTTCAAAATGGGAATTAATGAATATTAAAGTATTGGGGTATATGTTGGTATCAACCTAATCAAGCTGCATCCTTGAAGCAGAATGAGGTTCCCAAGTGCTCAAGGCAATCCCGGATAAGAATCCGCAGTGAGCTCGAGTCAGGCCATTCCGATTTGATAATGATGTTACATAATATTTAATTTGGTTCATCACTTTCCTTTCATCAGTTGGACAAGTTCATGTAGCTTTTTAACATTCATTTAATCCATTTAAGACATATTCAATAATTATAGTTTATGATTATACCTTCCATTAAAATGTTAAGTAGTGATTTGAAAAGGCATCCTATTATTCATTTCGGAACATGATTCCATCCATGACATTCCTACAATGGAATACATGTATCACTAGAGCAATAAGTATGATAAACCAAGGATTCCATACATGTAATTCCTAATTTGGAATCCATGTGTCACCCAAGATGTTAATAGCATTCAATACATTGAAAAAAATTAATAATCTTATTTGAAGGCATATCATCATGCATTAATCATATCACCTAATTCAAGAAATTAAATTTACCAAAACATGTCAATTGTATTCATAAGGCTCCATGGGTCACATAAGAGGTGTCAATGGAAAAAAAGGAAATAACATACATGGATAATTCCAATTTAAAATCCATCCATGCACTTAGAGGGTGCCTTTGTTTTTAATCATTTAAAAGGAAAACCATGTCTTTATAATTACATTAAGGGAAATGTACTAACCATTCCTATATCAAACATAGCATCAAGGTACAAAATAAATATCAATGCAACAAGCCATTTAAACATACTAGCTTATTCAATGTTTTATCTTGAAGGAAGTGTACCTCCATTGGAGGTGTTTTATTATAAAATCATGGTATTACTTATCACACAAATAGTTTATTAAATTTAGAATATTAATTCATAAAACATGATAAAATAAAATTTAATGGAATTTAATATAAATACTTCACTGCATGAATTAAATTATAACAAAAGTGAAGAAAATAAATTATTAACGCTTTTATAAAAATTTGTGGACATCGAAAGGGACCCTACCTCAGAGTGGAACTAAGCTGAGCACTCAACTGTTGGATCTTTCTAACTATAAGTTCATACTCCCTCATCGAGTATATTCACCTTCACACACATTTAAGGACACCTAGTGGATATGCATAGTCCATCATTGCCATGAACATGCACAAGGGTATCCTTACATATATATTTGATGATATGAATATACCCATCTCTACTCACCTACGTATGAATTTTCCTATATATTCATGGGAACACATAGCCCCATATATGTATATTCACTTCTATGAATGATTATACCTTTAACCGAAGAATCCACACACACACACACAAATATATATACCTTCCTATTCACTTGCACGTGAGTTTCCTAACACTCAGTGACTCAAAATCCTATAACAGTGTCCAACATGCTACAAGATAAATACTACAAACCATTAAACACATAAAGAACCTAATTTAGATGGTGTGAAATAAATAAAAAAATATGGGATCTCTCCTAGTATTGAGGTAGTGAACCAAATTAAGCTGAACCACTTCGCATTCAACATTAGGTTTACTAACACACATGGACACATCCCGAGAGGCCTCCCGAACGACCTAACATCTATGGAAAATTGAAATTGGGAAAACCCAAAAAAAATGTAGGGTTCAGAAGAAACCTATGGGGTAAAGGATAGTCTGAAACAAATCCATGAAAAGGGATGATAGGATAGGATAAGGATTATTGTAAACAATCATGTAATAAATTGTTAGAGATTTGGCCAAAAACTAATATCTAAGGAGATCTAAGGGGGGGTCACATCGTGGCTCAAATGGGAGCCACCTACTGTGTCAGATGAATGAGGGTGAGAGGGGAGATGTCACAAATTTTTTTCTTTAAATCCCTAATACAAAAGAAACATAATAATAATCATAATCATAATAATAATAATTATATTATTAATGTTATTATAATATTTCATTATTATTATTTTCCCATTTAATTATCATTCAACTAATTTTTAGATTTTAATTAAAATTAATGAATTAAATTTCTAAAACTGGTCTTGGTGCATGATTTGGGCTACATGGTTTGAAAAACCATGCAACCCCTTCTAGACCACCTGGGGAACTTCGCAAGGGCTGGCCGCACTATTTGGAAAACCCTCCACAACCCGTGCGAATGCCTCTATTCACCTGCAACCATTTTCATAGATTCCTCTAATGGGCCACATGGTTTTAGTAAATCCATTCAACCAGTGAATCCCCTTTAACACCTTGATTTTTTGGATCATGTTATTCTAAACCCCCACGAGCCACCCAGGAAATTATTTAAGACATTACCAAAGCCCAATAACATTACATTAAAAGGATACAACACTCAAAACTTCATTCTGAAGCATTTTTTTAAATTTAACATCTTCAATAAATGAAAATGTTCAAAAAACTATGCATTATAGTCTGGTTCAAAAACATGTGAAACTACAATATCCCCACCTTAAAACTTGTTATCCCCATGAAGCCCTCATAAATAGAGAAAACATCACCCAACCTAAAAGGGCCATGCTGTTTTATTCGAATAGTTGTGTTGAATTTCCAAACACCAAACACACCATTATAAATTACTTATTAACTAAGAACATAATCATTTACAACTGGATATAGTGCTCACATTCCTACAAGGACACTGAAACATAGATTACACAGTCCTATTAAGATAGATACGCAATCACTTCATTTTCTCATTAAACATTTTACTACTTTTCTCACCACCATATTTCTATACTTCAAGAAGGGGCCAAATCCAGTCCTAGATACCTCCGCCATCAGATCTTCTATAAAAAACACATCTAGTCATTATAATGACACTCTTTTCATGATTTCATTAAACAGGGGTGGTCAAATCCCGATTTATCTAACAGTAAATGGTCATTAAAACATTAAAAAAAGGCAATATTGACCTTGAAACTACACTTTTCATCAAATGGAAATGTGCTTTAAAATGGTAACTTATGACACAAAACATTTAACAAGGGGGGAGAGAATGATTCAAGTATCTTGTTTGACTTATCTCAAAGGTTCCAAGTTTGGTGGCTGGTGAAATTAAAAATAAATGGCTATAGTCCATGAATCTGACCAAGGAATTATTACATGGGAACCTTTGAATCACTCAAAACATACCATGCCTCAGCCTCGATATGAATTTTTTTTTTACCATGCATCCCCAATAAAGATCACCCCCACAATCTAAAAAACGTTACTCATTAGAGATTATTATGATAGATGCTATTTTAGTTTATCCATGAATACGCCAAGATAGGGGACACACTCTTCTCTTAATAAAATTAAACTAAGATTATTGAAATGGTTTTCCATTAAACACACCTAACTAATGGAAGGGAAAATTGTCTAACCACAATTGTTCAACTTCAAGGAAGAAGAATAGATTCACTACATGATTCCAAACATTTAACCAAACATATTTCATTACTAAAAAAGGTATTATGTGATCATTATATATTTATTCACTGAAGTCTCCCAAAACACGTGATATTTTACCTCGATTTCATACAAACAAACCTCATCATAATTGGGATACCAAAAAAATTGACACGTAAATAAAACATTAAATTTTTGAGGGAATTCAAGAATTTTCGATCATTTATAAATGGTATTCCTTTGGTTGTGATCCTTATACATGGAAGGAAACATTTACCGGGTTCTACCCGACACTCTCCAACATAAAAATGTCATTTTCATAAGAAGAAAGAAGAATAGTTACTCATAAAACTCCAAATAAGAACAACCTATATGAACATGTGACACTCATCTAAGCCACGATCATAGTGTCAAAACATAAAAGAAGTTAAAACAAATGATATCAGCATTTCAAAACACCCGAGTCTTCAGAATTCCATCCTATGAATTGGGATTAAAATTATTCTGTAATGCTAAGTCACTCTACTATGGAGATAACCCCTGACCACACTGAGTAGCATAGGAGATTTATTTCTAAGTAACATTGCCTTAAATGGCCATTATCCAGGACAACATCATAGCTAGTCATCCATTTCTAAGTAAAATAAAAGGCCAAAAGACCTATGAAAAAACTAACCATTCTCATGACATTTCTAACTTGTTAAAAATGAGAATTACCCAATGCTCATTCCAAAAAAAATGGTAAATCCACATAGACCACCCATCCAAGAAAGGGTGTAACTAGAAAAAAAGGGTCATACAAGGGACAATGGAACAGAAATGGCACTAAACATCAAAAATATTATGGTACAATAATCTCACTGAAACACTATGTGTGGTACCAACCACAGGCTAGCCCCATAAAAATAACAAGTGTTAACCCAATCATTTGGTCATTCCAGGAAAAAGAAACAATCTCAATAGGTTAACATTGAAACCATTTCTAAATGAAATTTCACCTATAAAATTTTATAATGCTTTCATTTGAAGGGAAGACAAAGGAAAAACTCAAACTCATTTACATGGGGTGAGAGGGTTAAGTAGCGGAAACCACTGTAGGTTCTATTTCCTAGCCCATTATTATTAATCACATTTAGTCATTAATCATCAAATCATTTAATCAAAACATCAAGTACCATTTTTTCAAAACAAAAAACAATGTACATGATTTTAACCACTATCCCCTGGTAAAAATGGAATTTTTATAAAACCCCCTTTTAATCATTAATCATTTATTAAATTCCCATAATAAATATGAAATGTATCATCTAAATTCCTTTTTAACATAGAAAACAACATATAAGTGTCCCATTTTAAACAAATATGTATTTATAAAAATACAACCCAATATCAATTGTCATGAAATTAAAAAATAATACCCCCAAATTAGGTCATCTCCTATAGACAATCCCCAACTCACCTATGTTGGTTCAGTTTCACGTGTAATAATTTAACCAATTCATTTCAAGTTAAAACTAAACTAATTTTTCATCTATCAACATCTCAATGTACTTCATGTCATTATACATTAAAATGGGTTTCCATTTCTCAATTGATAAAGCACCCATACAATTCATGGATTGAAAATTGGCTCACATCAATTGAAACAAATTACATTTAACAATTTAAAATGCTAAAAAATAATTGTTCAAATATATGGGTGGACATCTACATATCTATAAAGCGCCCATACACTTTATAGTTTGGAATTTGGCTCCCATTTACAAAACAATTTCTTATTACAATTAAACATTAATAGCCTTTTACAAGGGTTTGAATAAATGAATTACCTTTCCCCCTTATAAGGCATCCATTAACCTTACAACTGGAAAATATCACTGATGTAATCAGAACCATTTGAATTCAAAAGGAATCCAATTATATATCAACAAGGAAATTCTTGTAATCATAAACACTAAACATAGATAGCATGATATTTATCATATAATCATGGAATATTATCGCCCCACATATGTAAAATATATCACTGAAACATGCTATCTAAATGCATGTCATGGAATACATTCATGGAAAAAAATCAAGAACATTAAGTAGCCTACTATTAATACTACAAGGCATGTCACAATGCATGTAATGTGAATATCAATATTCATAATATGGCGCATGTAATCTTTAATCATTTATGTATCAGGATAGGGGTAAAATTCCACAAATTTAATAAATCATAGGTAGTGGATTATATACAAATCACTCAAGGTCAAATAAAATAAAATATAAGAGGGAAAAACATTAGAAACAATCGTATCCTTGGCCATTGGGTCATTTATCATAAATGGGGAGAACAGTATTAGGCATGACTATTATCCAAGAATCAAAACATTTCTAGTCTCATGTATACTGAACCAAACAATAAGGAAAAGGAAAAAATTTAACATCTTCGGATACCACTTTGCAACATCCCAACCTGGCCCACCACTAAGACGGTGGACGGACCAATCGCCACATGGCATCAAGTGTGCCTCCCTTTATTCCACAGGTTTCATACTAGTAGCGAGGGTCTTAGGTGGTGATAGTGGAGAGACGATAACATATTATCAATGTTTTTTATCTGTATAATAGAGTAAATTAAAACCAATAATGGAATCCATAAACAACAATGATAAAGTAGGGGAGAATATATTCTTGTATTCAATTTAATAAAAGTTACCAATGCCAGTTTACGCAATATATGAATTCAATACATGTTGATGATTCATATATGAATGATGTAAATAGTCCATCATGCTTCCCAATACAATGAAAAAACAAGTGTAAGATTGAGAACCCCACGGGCAATTTCCTTGAGCATCTTGAGCTCCATCAAGGTCCTTTACTACGAACTCCAGGAATGAACAACATAATAAACAACATAGGTCCTACAAATATAAGGCCTTATTGGGTACCAAGGTTACCTGAGGAGGGTGTGAGATATAAATCTCAGTAGGCCGAAACGCTCTGATTTCTATTCCAATCCTAATAGTGTAATATAAATTTAATAGAGCACAGTCATGCAGAATAATAACAAAATAAATAAATAACCTCACCGGTCTAGGTTCCTATGGGACACCTAATGACTATACCTTATTTGGACCATGTTTGGAGTTTTAACATGTATCCAATTTTTTAATTGATTATGACCAAATTTTAAATATGTCATTTATAAACAATTGATATGGTTCTAATATGTGAAATGTCAACCTATATTCATATCTACTAGTGAAGTCCCAAGGTAACAACCAAGGTGACGTAGACCTCAAGGGTCAATAACTGATTAATAATTGTATCGTATATAAGGGTCAATGTGTAATCCAAGTAGAATAGTCTGAATAATTTCACCATAAGACACCTACTGAATCCAAGGTGATCATCCTAGGTAAAATTGGGATATGTAGTGACTTGGCCCAATGGTATTTAACCATTGAACCTAATATTAAATGTTGGATCCAAGGAGTGTATCCAAGGAATTCTTTAATACAATTTGAGGGATCCTATGGTGTTATACTGAGCATCCCGTAATAGACAAGGATCGGGATATTAGTTGGCCTCCGCCTATGCAAGCTGCATCCTGGAATCGGAATGGGGTTCCCAAGGGCTATGGAATTCCTAGATTGGAATAAAGGGAGATCTCGAGTCAATCTATTCTTATTTGATAATGATTTCACATAATATTTCATTTTTTCACCCTTAACATTCATTAGTGTGACAAGGTATAGTAGATTTTAACCATTCATTTAATATGTTTATGACATATTCAATTATTATAGTTTTCTCATATTGCATCCATTAACATAGTAATGGGTGATAAAAAAAAGAAACATATTATATATTTATGAAATTGAGAATTAAAATGGAATTACTACATGGTAATCCAAGTATAACTAAAATAATAAGTATGATAAACCATTGAGTCCATCCACAGCATTACAATTTGGGAATCCATGTGTCACCCAATGTGTTAAAAGCATTCAATACATTGGAAATAATTTAATAATATCATTTTAATGTTAATAATCACACATTAACCATCTCACATAATTCAACTCACTCAATTTACCAAATCATGTCAATTGTAATCAAATGACTCCATGGGTCACATAGTTCGTGTCATTGGAAAAAAGGAAATAAACTAAAAAGATAATTCCAATCTAAAAAACAGGCCAAGAACAACGAGGGTGCCTTGGTTATTTAATCATTTAGAAGGGAAACTCTATCATTCTAGTTCCATTAGGGGTCCTGTTTGAAACATTTCATATATAAAACGCAGCACAAAGAAATAAATAAATATCAATATAATAATCCTGTCATGAAAAATGCCTATTCACTACTTATGTCTTGAAGAAATTGCACCTTCGCTGGAGGTGCTTTAATATAAAATCATGATATTTCTTATCACACAAATAATCTATTACATTTATAATTTCAAATAACAAAACAATCTATATTAACATTTAATAGAATTTAATCTAAATACAAAATTTAATGAGTTAAATTCTAACAAAAGTGTAGCATATATTTTGTTATAACATTTATAAAAAATTGAAGACATGGAATGGAAACCCACCACAGGGTAGAACCAAGATGAATACTCATCTCTTGACTCTTTATAACTATAAGTTGCTGCTCCACCCCTGAGAAAATGCACCATCACACTATGGACTCCAATCCCCTATGCACACACGTGTATGTCCATAAACATGGTCAAGGTGAACCTTACATATATGATTATATTCATATAACTATCTCTAATCACCTATGTATAAATTTTCTTATATATACATGGGAACATCACTCCCCATACATTTATATTCACTATCATGGATTATTATACACGTAACATGGGAGCCGACATGCATATATATATATATATATATATACTTCTCTATTCACACACAGGCGAGTCTCCTTAAACTCGGCATCTCAAAATCACACAACGAAGTCCACCAGACTACTAGATAAACACTACGAACCTTAAAACACATAACGACCCTAATTTAGTAGGAGACATACCAAGAATTGGATATAGAATATCAACCAGGATGGTGACAGTGATCTGAGTCAATCCGAACCACTTCTCCTATGATGGTGGTTGTTAGAACCCACATAGGCACATCCCTAGAGACGTCCCACATGACATAACATCGAAGGAAAATGGAAATTGGGTCATCCCAAAAGAACTTGGATATAGAAAATCCATTTGGGGAGATGGATAGGCAAAAAGAAGCCAGAAATAGGGAGTAAAAGGTAGTAGTGGTCTTATCGTGACAGATAATGTGAGAAATTGTGAGAGATCCAGCTGAAATTGGAGATCCAAGATGATCTGAGGGAGGGGGTCACATCACGCCCTAAAGGGGTCCCCTCTGGTGCGTCGTGTGAATGAGGGAGAAAGGGGAGAATTTTCCCTTTTATTTTTCATTAAAAAACTAAAAGATAAATAACATTATAATAATAATAATCATCATCATAAAAATTCTATTATTATTATTATTATTATTATTATTATATATCATTATTTTTATTTTCTGATTTAGATATCATTTAACTAATTTTTTCTGAATTTAATTTAATTCAAATAATTCAAATTTTAAAATAAGCCTTCGAACAAATTTTTTTCCACCTGGTTTGAAAAATAATTTTTGAACCATGGGCCCCATTCTAGACCACTTGGGGAACCCCACACGAGCTAGCTCTTAATTTTGGAAAAATGGTCATATCTCGGGTGCATGCCTCAATCCAACCGCAACCATCCGCATGGCTTCCTACAATGGGCCGCATGGTTTTATACCAATCATGCATCCAGTGTAGCCCTTTAAAAACTTTTCTTTCTGGATCTAGTGCTTCTAAAACCCCTGTAGCTACCCAATAAATTATTCAACCCTTTACCAAATCCTGATAACATCACCCTAAAACGGTAAAACGCTTGGAATAACATTATGATGCTCTAGATTAAATTATACATGGTCCCTAAAGGAAAAAATTTCATTAACCTATTAATTTTAGTTTGGTTCAAAAACATGGGACCCTATATTTAGAAATCCATTTAAAATAATTTATCTATATCCAAAAGGGCCTGAGTGGTTCTCTCAGACTAACCATCTATCTAGGGGTGATAAGTAAAACTAACACCCAAAATTTTATCCAACATATGTCAAAGAATTTTCCCATACCTTAAGGTAAACTATAGTTCTCAATCAGTTACAATGGATATTGGAACACCATATAGTCTTACCACTTATCATATTTATAAAAAGTATTGTTGGTCAGGCAAGATATCATCCATAATAGCAATGAAATGTGATTTCATAGTAAGGTGACTGAAATAATCCAGATGGTGTTATTTACATTTTGTTTCTGAGGAAGTGATTTGAAAAATACATGTCTGTCTTTTCCCATTTCCATACTCTCATTGAAATAGTTAAGTCATACACTTATATTTATTTCATATCTCCTTGACATGTAGGAATAAAAAGATTCGATATACAACTATACAATCTTCCTCGATATGTTTTCTTACCAATATTTTTTCAAATCAATAATCATTAGTGTGCTTCTTTTACAAATATAGAAGAATGATCTATAAACATCATCTCGATGTTACCTCTCTATTTCTTTTTTTATTGGAAACATATTATAGTTACAATGATCATAACTCCAAAATTTTTATTTCTGAACTATGGAATATTTTCTTCCTTTTTCTGATGAACATAATCTTCATTTTATGCCTCCATATTCCTCACAAGAATGTATAGATGAGAAGTAATTTTACCATGATAGGGTAAATATTTTTTTCCCATATTAATCATATAAATTTTAGAGAATATTTAATCCATTTAAATATGAATTATGGATAAGGTAGAAACATCCTTTATATCAAGATCATCTACCACTTTTATCCCCTTACCAATATGGTAATTGATGGATAAATCATAATCAATAATCATCCCTAACATAATTTATTGGTAAATATTAATATACTTCTATGTGAATATATAATTTAGGATTTTATGATCCTTAAATATGTAACACATTTATATATAATGAAAATTTAAATAAATCATCAATGTGAAGATTAGTATAGCTAATTATAGATCATTTATTCGGTATTTATTCTCATAAATCATAAATTAGAAAGAGGTATATGATATCAATTTTTTATTTTTAATTAGCACACAACCCAATCCATTTATTAATGCATCAAAATAGATCAAAATTTTATCCCCGATATTGGATAATATGAGCATATATGCTATCATTGGACTCTTTAAAAACTCTATAATGGTTTCAAAACATTCCACCTTCCAAAAAAAACTATAACTCCTCAATGGTTTCTTGGTCAATGGGCTGGAAATTAATAATAGGTTTCTCAAGATCTTAACATCATTCCCAGATAATCAAAGTAAATTATTGATTTTGATTAAATATTTTTTCCTTGGACATCTTCCAATTAACATATTTTTTTAAGGATCAATATATATCCTTTCATAGTGATAAAATTCCATAGGAATATTATTTTCTCTATCAAAAAAAATATTTTACTATACAGTGGAAATAACTTATATATTTTTAAGGTAAAAATTTCAACATTAAAATAACACACATGTTCCTCATTTATTTTTGAGTATATAATAATTTCATCTATAAATATTAGAGAAAATTTATCAAGGTAATACTGAATGGATCTATTCATCCTGTTCATGAGGATTATTGGAGAATTAGTGATTAAAAATAGAATCACTATGAACTTATAGAGAAATTACCTTAAAAAATAAGTTTTAGGGATATCCTCCATCTTAATCTTTACTTAACAATATCTAGAATGAAGATCCACCTTAGATATGTATTGTAGACTACATATCTAATCAAATAATGTACCAGTCCTTGGTAGAAGACACTTATTTCTTACCATGATCTTGTTATTTTCATAATATTTATGGTAGAGGTTCATTGATACATCCTACTACGTGATGAAGATAACTGACACACCCTATAATGAATCAATTGAGTAAATAAACACTTTATAGAGAATATAAACTATTTTCTTCTTCAGTTCCCCAATTTTAATAGAGGGTATTTTATATAGAGTCTTAGAAATTAGAAATTGACAATGTATAGGCTCAATTGATAACTCAACATGTAGACTAAGAAAAATTTCAATAAAAGAATTTAGGAAACTCCTCATCTTATTATGTCATAGTGTGAATGTATTTAGGGATGATTTTTTCTAATTTATTAATCAGTTAAAAATGATATGACTTCTCATAGGGATATAATTGTCATTCTTCAAAAGATGACACAAATGGATATTCATCCACCTCATTCAATTGTATTGAATGAAGGGATGATTCATTATACCAAGGTTAAATTCATTATCTAATTAAATTTGGTAGGGTCTTTATAAGGAAAGCTAATCAATAACCATAATTGAAAATAATTATTCCAAACTTACTATTATAAAGATTTAAAAGAAATTTTGTACTAAAATTTTGAAAGGGGGTGAGTTGTAATCATGGTATTAAATAATTTACAAATTTTATCTCATCTTTGATAAAACATCATTCTTATTTGGATATGGTTTTTGAATAGTTTTACTTAACATATTTATATGAAAGAATTAATAGAATAAAAATTAAAATTAACTTAACTATTTTTTAATATATAACTAGAATATCTATGACTGCTTCACTCTCGAGATCCACCCTAATAGTAGGGATGGAATATGCTCTCCATATCTCTCTATTACATGGTGGTAATTTTGATAGGTTGTAGTAAAAAATTATTGTCATAGTGTGTTGATTAACTATTTCCTTGTTCCTTTTAAATGGAAAATTAAACAAAATGTTTTGGGTTTACTGGAAAATTCCTTTCTCCATCACATTGTTGAGTTTCTCCTTTTTATAATTGATATCTAGGTTCCCTTTATTCCTGCACTAAAAACATTTACATATTATATTTATAAAATTTCTAAGATACTTCTTCGACACTTTTTAAAATTGTGTTATTAGAATTTATTTCTTCCTTTTTATTTTGAATCTATCCACTAAATATAATATCCATTATCCACTTCTTATTTCATGATGAATGAGAACCTATAGATTCACTAATCAACATTTTGACTTTTAGGTATGATCAAAAAATTTAATCATCTATATCAATGTCATGAATGGATAGGTTTTATTATAAACTCAGATTTATATCTCTATAGGGGATGTTAACATTACATTAGGATGAAATGAAACAGACGGTGGGTAACATGTTGGTCTTATCATGTTTTTTCACTTATATCACAACTGATTCGACTTCATTTTTATTGAGGCTATAGAAGCCCCTCTCCATTTTTATTCAGAGTGCAGGGAAAATATTTATCAATAAAACCCATAATTCCTTCCATTTTATCATTGTGATCTTCCCATCACGTATTAATTTTTTAATCGTGTATCTAATTATTCATATTATCCTTCCACATGATAAATTTCATGCATGACCTTCCATTTATCATATCATCGATGGTTTGGGGAGATCATATAAATAGATTTTATCCACTGTTCCATGATTTTGGTATCTGAAGATCCACTGATTGTTTGAGGCCTTTGTTATATGATGGTCTCAATAGAAACTTTCTCTTTCATATGGCTTTTTCGGTTTCCCTCCTGATTCTATTTTTTGTAAAAAAAATTAAGTTCAATTTTTAATGTATTTTACTGATGTTCTCAATTCATTCCCGCATCGAGAAAATCATCTCATTTTAGAAACCATCAAATTACCCCTTACAATGGTTGTTGAATGAGTTACTTCTATTTTTGAAAAATGACTACATTAACTGGAAATTAAGAATTACAATTTTTAATCAATAAAATTTATAAATTAGAATCCATTAAAATTAAAGGGATAATGAAATAATGACATATATTCCTTATAGTACGAAATTCTAAGCTTTAGTTTATATTTACCATGATATATTTCATAATATAAAATAAATTTCTAATTTTAATCCCATTATAATTGATCATAAATAGCTTGTGAATTTAAAAAAATCATGGGTGTTCCAAACCATGTGTGAATCAATTCCAATTTTTATACCCCGGGTGATGATAGAATCTAGCACAGTTTTTCCCTTTTAGGATTATTACCCATCATACTAATATTAGAAATCAAATTCAACTTATAGTATCCGTTGAGGTGTTTATTTCTACAGAATCCCCTTACTCTATACATTAACAAAATTTAGGTATTTTTTAATATGTTAATTCTTATCCATAACTCATTAACTAGTGTTTTTAATCCATATACAAAATAAAACTACACATTGATTTGATATCAAATACGAGAACCCATGTATTTAATTAATATTATTTCATTATTAATTACATGTAGATACACTTAATATGACCCTAAATAATCATGATTCCTAGTGAATGTGGGTGTGTAGTTATATATAAAAACAACATGAATGGAAATAAAAATACGTAAACTAATTCCCCATAACATTCCATATTTTTTACATAATCATTAAAATTTAAAATACATAACGAGGGGACATACATAGGAAATGGGAATTACATCAATCCAAGTAGGGGAATATTCATATTAAAACATGATGAATTGTAATATATGTGTGTTAATAGTAAAATCATGCTAACATAATATGGAAAATAATCATAAACTTAAACATCAAATCAAGATATAATATGATAACATGAAATAAACATAGGAATGTGGAAATATCAGAAAACATGATATCAAAATACATAAGTCAAGGATAACCACCATGAAATCATAACATAGTGTTATTAAGATAACCTCACGTGCTCCAAGAATGGAATATAATGAGGTAAAAATATTTCCTAATCCATTTGAGGTCTATTTAGTATGAGGTACACCTGTCACATTCATATCATGTCCATACATAAGTGCTCCATATATATCATAAGACATAGTAAAGTACTTATTCACATTTCATAACAAAATAAAGGAGTATGTTTTACATACATGTAAATAAAAAATAAATTATATATAGGTACAAATGGGTGAATTCTCGTGAGTGAAAATGGTGAAGGGTATTCGGTAAAAAAAATTTATCATCGAAAATCAGATCATAATTTAAGCAGCAAAATGTTTGTACATGAAGTATTATGGAAGGTGTTAATGAGATTTAAATGGGCCTATAATAACATGGGAATCATAATTGTTGTATGTGTTATATTTAAAAACCAATCCCAAATTGAAAATTTGGAAATGAAATTGTCATGATACATATAGGTTTTGTGAATAAAGGGGAGAAGCAGAGGATCGCTTACCTTGAGAGGTCACATCTAAAATCTTTAGGGGAGCTTATTATGATTTTAGGGGGAAAATTTTAGGGATCTATAGAGGTTATGGTAGAGTAATATCACACTCTAATGGATTTTATTGTACATTTATTGGATATTGGGAAGGGTTATTTAGAAAACGGTATGGGGTTCTTTTTTACTTTCTAAACATAGGTTTGGGATTATATAAAAACTTTTAGTCCAAAAAATAAAAAATATCATCGTTTTTACCAAGGGTTATAGAAAAATTTTAGTCAATTATCTTATAATATTAGTATAATAACCAAATTCCTTAGAATAAAATCCTTAGTGATGTGGAAGTGATCCATGTTTATAGAGATTTGATTTTAAAGCTATAAAATTTAATATATGTTTTCGTGGATTCATTATTGGTTTCCAAAAAGTAATCTAGTAAGTTAAAAACAACATATATTAAATAAAAAACCTAATTTTTTCTATTTATATTTTTTATAATATTTATTATATTAATTTTTTTTCTTTTAGTTTGTTATAATACAAAATGTATATTTAGAAAACATTAAATTTTATATTTAAAATTAAACATTCTCATAAAATTAAAAAGAAATTTATATTGTATAATTTTTATGATCATAATTAAAAAATAATATTTTTTTAAAAAAAATTAATCTAACAATATTATAATTGAAACTTTTTAAATAAAAACCCACCATTTATGAAAAAATTCAAGTTTTTTCAAAATAAATTTTTTTTTGAACCTCATAAAATATTCATTTGCTATTTTAATATAATTCTATCATTTATATTAAAATAAATATTATTAAATGATAATTTTTATTCAAATTAAATTTATTTGAAAATTTATGGATTTTATCTAAAGTGTATCTTGATCAAAACTGTATATTTCCAAAAAAAATTGAATTCTATTTGGATAAAAATTTGAGTGTTTCTAAAGTCATTAATTTATCATTTATAAATTAATAATAAAAATAGTAAATATAATAATTATTTTACTAAGAATAGAAATTATATAATATCATACCTTTATGGTCTAGATACATATCAACTTACTACAACTGCATATGGTATATGCATATGGTTTTTGATGGTGAAATTTTATTGTAGTGAATTGATGGAAATGATCTGGGTTGTTGCTTCAATGTTTTTAAACATATATCATAAATATTTTTTCTCATGCTTTAATTATAAATATTGTCTTCAGATTTAAAATACGGCATGATCATTTTGTCTTCCTCAAATTCAATTATAAATGGGCCTCAAATGGTATGATCCTACTGGTCGAGGCCATCACTCCTTCATACTTTTTCAATTATACCTTATCATAATACATAATATACTAATTTTAATTATCAATATAAATTTTATTTATTATAAAAATTTACCATTCTTAATTTTCATTCAATACATTATACTATAGCAATCCAAAATTGAAATAGTATTGAATGTGTTTTCTATAACAACATTACTTGATAAGGCATTAATTCATTAAAATGTGGTTTAAAAATTGGGTGTTAATAGGCGATATTTTTATTTTAATGGTGATATTAATGATGGAGTTTCTTTTTCCATGTTAATGGAGTTTTAATTTTCAGTGAAGGAATAAATTCCTTGAGATCTCTGGAAATGATGTCAGAGTTCTTTTTAAAGTAATAAAGAAATCTAGATAATGAATAATATTACATTTGATAAAGTGAAATTTGGATGATTTTTTACTTGAATTTATTAAATTAATATAACATAATAGAGGCTTTTAAAATTTTAAAATTGAATTCAATTACTATCATCCTTTGTTTAAAATTTAATTATTGGAATAGTCGTGAGAATAAGTTAAATTTAATATTATGTAGAATAATATTTTATTTATTGATTTAAATTTTATAAAAAAATTATACATTACAAGTGAATGGGATATGGTTTATAATTTTGTCTATTTTCCATTTATGGTTAACTTATAATATTACTATAACTTTCTTAAAACCTAATGGGTCAAAAAATTGATATCTAGATAACCACCACAATGGTTAACGAGGGTAATAACAAATATATATGTGTGATAACATCACGTAAACAAGTCCAAATGTAATTGGATTTGGTGCTTAAATTAATAATACTTATACATTCTTAATATGTTATTTTTTCCACATTAATATGATCATTAATTTATATTAATTAAATACATTATGTAATTCCATGGGTTCCAATCCCATCACTTACAAATTGTAATCTCATTTCCTCTCATACTCAAACCATTAGTAAACACAATTTTGAGCATAACCTTGCCAATTATATCCTAGAAATACATCACCATTAACATGATTTCCTGGTCTCACCAATAGTATAAAACCTATAAGGATCAATGTTTAAAACAAATAGGTTATCAAAGGAGGTGTTTTTAGTCCTAACCAACCTATTTGATGTTTTTTTCATTTTATATGTCCTTAAATGACATCTTATCCATTTTAATATAATAAAATGTAAAAAAACATATAAATATATTCTATTATGTTGTTCCAATAACATTATTCATGATAATTATCTATAAAATTGGGAACAAAAACCTCATTTATATGTACATATGAAATAACACATACAAAAAAGTGATGAATTTAGTTTTTCCATAAAACACTCTAATGGATATATATAATTATGAATTTAATGTATATATATTATTTTAATGAAATAATTATAATTTTTTAATTTTAATATATCATTTATTTTATTACCATTCAATTCAATTTTTAAAAAAAGAAAATTTTTATGATTACATACTGATTACAACCTCCACAAAGCGACGTGATTTGTTTATAATGGTTTCATTTCATAGATGGTTCTAAAATATTATTTAATGTAAAACATAATAAATAATAAATAATTAATCTTTTTGATTTTATGGAGAAACGATAATTTTGACCACGGTCAACCTAGCAATGAAAATTTTCAATTATGAACCAAACATCCTTAACAAACCCGACGTGGACTTAACTTGTTATGTAATTAAATAAACCAGTGAAATAAGTAAAATAAATGGATGAATTATAGTTACGTAAAGTAGTAAAATGGTATGAAACAAGTAAATAATTAATATAATTTTATTATAATGGATATAAAGAACATGTATAAAATGTTTCACATTAGTTTAGGTTCTTCTTACCTCAATTTATAGATATTGGGTAATGATTCAACATCATGTACTCTATTACTTAATGATTATGTATAAAATAAATTATTACTATATTGTGTTGTAATTCATCTTCTTTTAATTGGTTTTAAATATTTTACACATAATCACCTTAATGGTGACTTCTAATATCAGATATAAGATCATTGTAAGAATTATTCTTCCCAATATTGTTTTGTTGAGACATGTTTGATTTTATGCACCGAATTATGTTTATGTTTTTATATACTAATATTTCACTTATTATATCATTAACCCTTCATAATTCCTGGTATTTAATGTTAAAATTACAATTATCTCATTAAAGGGAATTCAATATATATGTCTCCATGTGGTATGGGCTTATCGTCTCAATGTGTATTATATAGGACATATGTTTTGTTATACACCAATCTTCATTTATTATGCTTGTATGCTACCCATTTTACATGTTATATAAAAAATAATTATTACATGATGATATTTATTTTATCAATTCATTTTATTTCATCCAATGGGTTATCAATCAAATGTTACTAAAGTAGTAGCATTTTCTTGTCTTACTTTTGATTCAATGTGACAACCATATTTACACTTGTTTCATTCATGTGGTGTATATAATGAAATGTTTTTATTAGATATCATGAATCTATTTATATTATCTTTATTTAATTTTTTGTTATAATTTATTTATTTTATGTGGGTTATAATTAAAATTTTTCCAATGTCGTAAGAGTTTATGATACAATATCATTTTTTTTTGAATCGTTTATTTTAAATTTAGATAATGGGAAATTATATAGATCATAGGCTTATGAAACCAAATATTTTATTCTCCGGTATTTATTGGATTATTTTATAACTAATAATACTTTCCTTTCCATGGTACATAAAATGATTAAGGAAACATTTGTAAATAAAATTCGATAGTATTTTTTTGGTCAATGAAGTTTTTCTACCATGTCCATGAACTTAAAAAAATTATATATATTTTTAATTATATTTTAAATGTTTCCAAAGTAAAATTTTAATTAAAATTTATTTTAATTAAAATGATTAAAAATGAATATTTGTAATGAAATTTATTTGGAAATATTCATTTTGTACTTTTTGAAAAAATTTGAAAATAAAAGGTCTCTTAACATGAATAGTGCAAATGGATTTTCAAAAAAATATTATTATTAGTTGAATTGAATATTGATTCAAAATTATCCTTATTTATTTTCATATAAATTATTTTATCTATTTTAATGGGTTTTTTTCAAATTTTATCTATGGAAATGTATATTTTTTCATGTTTATATGAAATATTTGAATGATATTTTGGTGGTATTTTTATTCACTATAATACTACATTAATAATTAAAATTATTTATTTTGAATATTATTTTATAATAGAATATAATTCCACTATATAAATTTTATTATGTTGTTTTAATTAAATTATCAAAAAATCCATTTCTTTTTAGGTTTAAATAAAATTACGGTATTTTTATGAAATAAATGAATCCATGTTCTTTGATACAAGGTGTGGTATATAGATATTATAAATATATTTTTGTTTTGACAGTGAAGAAAACCGTTAAATAAGTTTGTGAGATATGTGTTGGGAGGATCTGTTATATCCCTCCAGTGCATTGGGAAATGTAATAGTGTTAACGGTTTGGATGTTACTCAAAATAGACTATGGAATTATGTTACTACTATGAGATTATGGACATAACTTTTTTTTATACTAATGAGATGTTAAATTTTACCTGTTATATGTTACTCTAATGAGATATGATAATTTTCTAGTTTGGTGATTCCATGTAGAATTTTTTTGGTCTTACGATACCAACAACGTTTTTCTATTCTTATAATGAATCTCTATTGATCCTTTTCATAAGGATTTATTTCACATAGATAAATATGCTTGACTTATATGAATCCTGTATTATGTTAAACAATTATATCATGTATCATGGACTATGATATAGATTATATATTTATGAATTTTCGTACATTTTTCTCATTAAGTTTTATTAATTCATCATACCTTTTTATGATCACTGATGGCAAACAACTGATAAAAATTATGTTATACCTTTCTGATATTTTGAGATAAATATTTTTATATTTTTTTAAAGGTTATTTATATGAATATTTAAAGTATTATTTCTAGAAATGTTACATATTTGGAGAATTTTAGATGACAAGTTGAAGACGTAAGAAGAAATTATAAGGGTGGGGAATATTGGAAAAAATGCTCACATGAATACATGGGTATTTATAACTAAGTGGTTTTTATAATTATATAAATCCATAAACCTATTAGATCATTATGTATGTATGTGATCCAATATTTTTCATTCATGTTTTATGTATAGGATAACAAAAAAAATTTGTGGTTATTAATATCAAATATACAAATTTAAATATTATGTTTCTTCCACCAGATCTAGAGTTTTAATTTGAGGATATTATAGTTGGTATAATTTTATGTTTTAGATAATATTTTAGATTAAAATGATTCATTTTATTTTTACCTATTTTCTATTTAAACAATCATGGGATTATATTTATATGCCATGTCAAATAATCAATGTAATAATAATCTCTTTTGATGTTTTAATTGATCTGATTTTACAATAACTACTGATATTTCTGGAGATATTTTATTGGGTTACGGTAAACCATAATATTAACATGAATGATTATTTTGGAAGAATGATACTATAATTTTGATGATATGTGATAAATGGAATGAGAAAACCTTTCTTGTTAAAATATTCAATAATGTTGATGTTTTTAGGTTATTTGCGATGTTGGATATTTATTTAAGAAATGATCTAAGTTAATCATTTTGTGTTATTGTGAATATTATAGACATAAATGTACTATTCATTAATATATAGTTATACTCATTTTTATTTTGTGACACAATATTATAACTATTTTGGATTTAATTAATATGTGATGATTACATTTTAATTATTGCAACGATCTTATGATCTATTAAATGATAATTATTTAGGGATAACAATGATTCATCATGAATACATATCAATTGGAATATTTCATATGATATAAGAGGAAACATGTTAAAACTTTTGATAAAAATATGAAAATTAATTTACAAATCTTAAAAAAATCAGGTAAATATGTTTTCAAATTTTATTACTCTTGAAAATAAATGTGTCCCAAAAAATTAAAAAAATATATATTTTACAACCATATTCATTGAATTGATGTTCATCATTCTATCTTATTAATTCTTGATATATTATTAATTATAATTCTAATGATCACATTATCTATTATTCTATTCATTATTTGTAGATTAACATTTCCCCCATGTTCATGTTTTCGAATTCGATTAATGTTCTCTTATTTGGAAACATATTTTTGTGTTATTGAAGAAAAAATTTGTAACACCCCGGCCCTACCTCATTGTCTTGGGAAGGAGGTGATGTTTACATGGCCTTAAGTGACATTATAATGGCTCCAAAGGTTGGAAATAAATGTTGATGGCTTCGAGAACAATGGGGAATGATTTTCCCTTAAAACAAAACCAATAGAACCATCTACCAACAACACTATATGATGCATGCTAATAAACCATCCAAACATGTATTTTCAAAATACAACCATGTTGTTCCCCAACACAACCAAAAACCAATACAACCAGACATGTCCGCACAACATCAGAGTACACTATAGAAACTAAACAACCAAACACCACACGCCATGACACCACTACTACTCCACACCAGGCTCCAAGCTCCAAGATCCACCAAGAAATCACAATATTCCACTAAAGGATGGTGATGCCTAAACTTTTCCCATGTCATGGTACACGACATCTGCAAAGACACCATAGTGCCAAAACAGGGGGTGAGTACTAAAACTAGTATGTTTTCCCCAAATGACTTCCTTACACACTACACTAGGATAAAACCATTAGCACATTTATATAAAATAGTTTATATAAAATAATCACAAGTGTAACCATTACCATAAGCCAAACATGCCCTTACTAATCCATCACACCCGAACCAAGAAACCAAGGGAAAACCAAACAACATGCCATACGCCAATTCACCATTTCACATTTTCACAACAAATTCCATCTTACGAAGTAATGCACTACCTAAACAACCAATACAACCATAAAGGTGGAGCTACCATCCAACCCGTTCAACCATTGACACCTAGTGGCACTTTCCGTCCACTTATCCTTTGATGGTGTCCATTCCGTCCACTATCCATCACCTTTTTATAGTGTTAATTCTCACCACTTTCATACATCATTTCAACAATCCATAACCAATCATATAACTTCCAAGGTCACAACAATCATGCACTAAACCAATTCCATTGCATATCAATCCACTTTAATAAATCATCCATTTATTAAAATCCATTTTCCATTCCAAAAAAAACCATTCAATAAAAAAACATCTTTATTGAAATTATTTTCATCAACCATTTTCCAAAATCAACCATAGAAACCCATTTTAAAATATCCATTTTAAAATCCACAACATTATCATTTCACCATAAACCCCCCTTTTTCCCAAAAAATATTCCCAAAACATCACCTAATGGATTTCCAACCAATTTCGCATAACAATTCACTATTACTTTTCAATACAACAATTAATTGTAACAAATAAGCACTAGTTCTAACCAAGTGGAGTCGAGAGAGAAGCCACTTACCTATAGGGTTCCCGAGAAAATGACCCATAAGAAATCGCACCTCCAATCCGGCGAATGCACCACCGAAACCTCTCTAGATCCCCTTCCCTAACATTCACAATCCTTAAAACATCATATAAGGTAACCAAAACCCTAGATCTACACACAACAAGTGTAGATCTAGAAAACCAAGAAAAAGAGGGATGTAGATCTAGAGGAAAACAACAAAAAGCCAAGAGGAGAGACTTACCCAGGAGAAATCACCTTCGAATCACCTTGAAACCTATTCAAGACCCTTCCAAAATGAGTGGAAAAGCTCCTCCACCCCATGAGAATCTAAAAAACCAAGTGAACCACTAGTGGGAGGGAGTTTGGAATGAATTAGCTTAAGCCCGCGGGAGCCTGGAACTTATAACCCTATTTTTAAGTGGTCGCACAGTTAGCCCGCATGGTTTGACAAATCGTGCACTAACTGTGCGCTCTCTACTGCCTCGAGAGAAAGGGTCCAAAAGGTTTCCTTGAATGGTTTGGAAAAATGTGCGAAGCCTACTGTCTCCCCTGCACGGTTTCCAGGGGAATCTGTATGGTTTCCACTAACCATTTTCCAAACGTGCTCCCTAAGAAAAGCCTCCAAACTCATTCAAAACCATTCCAAACTCTCCCAAACTCATCCCAACTCATCCCATGCACTCTGACCACATAACAAATGTATAAAAATGGACACATACCTCAAACCAGGGGTACTACATTCTCCCCACCATTGGACTTTCTATCCTCGTAAAGTAGTGAACCTTCTCTTTTCCAAAAGAGCTCGGGCCACTGCTCGACCATCTCTTTCTCCCGCTCCCATGTATCCTCTTAAATCTAACTGCGTTGACACAAAACCCAAACTATACCAATGATTTTACCACTTAAGACTTTATCTTGCCTATCCACAACCTGCACTGGCACGTGAACCAACAAAGAATCTGGTTTAAGCTCAACATGTTCCCATCGAATTACATGGGCACAATCTGGCTGATACTTTTTCAACTACGATGAAAGAAACACATTGTGCACCGCACTAAACCATGGTGGAAAAGACAAATGATAAGCAACCTCACAAACCTTCTAAAAAATCTCAAAAGTTCCAATATACCTCAGAGATAACTTTCCCTGCTTCCCAAACCGACGATGTCCCAACCTAGGAGAGATCGTCAAGAAAAAATTATTACTCACCTCGAACAATAATATCCATCGAAGATGATCCACATACGATTTCTGAAGACTCTGATCCATCTCCATTCTCTTCCTAATCAACATGATCTTCTCCGTAGTATCCTGGACAAGTCTTGGTCCAACCATCAAGGACTTTCCCGTTTCCACCCAACATAGCAGAGAACGACACAGCCGTCCATACAACGCTTCAAACGGAGCCATCTGTATGGATTCTTGATAACTATTTTTATAAGAGAACTCAAATAATGACAATTTCTCCTCCCATGATCCACCAAAATCCATGACACAAGCCTACAACATATCCTCCAATGTTTTCATCATCCTCTCGGATTGACCATTTGTCTGAGGGTGATAGGCCGTACACGTAGTCATCTGTGTCCCAAGGGATTGCTTAAAGGATTTCCAAAAATGAGATGTAAACCATGGATATCTATATGATATAATTGAAACTGGAACACCATGCCTCTTTACCACCTCTCGGATATAGATTTTTGAGAGATCCACCACTGTATGAGATTCACGAATCGGGATGAAATGGGCCGACTTCGTTAGCTGATCCACTATCACCCAAATGGCATCGTTCTTTTTGACCATTCATGGGAGACCTGTGACAAATACCATCGTTATTTTCTCCCACTTACTAACAAGGATTGGTAAATATTGCAACATTCTTGCTAGCCTTTGATGCTCTACCTTGACCTACTGACAAGTCAAGCATCTCAAAACTAACTCAGCCACACTTCTTTTTATACAAGCCCACCAGAACATCGCTTTCTACTCTTTATACATTTTCTGAATTCCAGGATGAATATCCCACCTGTAATGATGATACAATCTAAGAAGATCATCCTTACAAGCAACGGGTACAACCATCCGATTCCTAAAACACAAAACTAAATCTCCATTCAGTTTCTCACTCTCAATGGTCCCCCCACTATTGAGTCTCGACCTCATGGTAACACACTCAAAATCAGATATTTGTGCCTCCTTAACCAGACCAACCAAGTCAGGAATCATCAAAATTGGAAAGAAGACCACTCTATCACCCTGGTCCTCACATTCCAACAGGATTTCAGTTATAACTGACATCATCTTCCACTGGTCTGATGCCAGTTTCACCACCTGAGCATATGATTTTCTAATTAATTAATTTACCACCATGTTTTCCTTACCCAGTGTGTACATCAAGTCAAAATCAAACATCTGGAGATATTCCATCCATCTTCTAATCCTCAAGTTCAAATCCCTTTGTGAGAAAATGTGCTTCAAGATCTTATGATTTGTAAATATAGTGAATTTATCACCGAAGAGATAATGACGCCACACTTTCAAAGCATGGAACACTGATGCCAACTCCAAATCATGAGTTGGGTAGTTCTTCTCATGCACCCTTAACTATCGTGAGATATACACAACAAAATGATTCCCTTGCATGAGAACGCACCCCAACCCTGATCCCGATGCATCGAAATAAACCATGTTCCCTTTTCCTGGTTCTGGAAAAACCAAGATTGGTGCTGATGTAAGACAACCCTTTAGCACTTCAAAAACACTGCTAACACTGTTCATTCCACTGGAATGAAACATTATTTCATGTTAAAACTGTCATCTGTGAAGACAAACATGAAAAATCACAAAAATAATGACGTTAAAACCCATCTAGACCAAGGAAAATTCGTATATCAAACACATTCTTTAGCGGTTTCCAGGATATAACAGCCTATATCTTTTCTATATCCACTGAAACACACTATCCAGAAATCACATGGCCAAGAAAATGAACTTATTGTATCCAAAATTCACATTTTGACAATTTGGCATATAACCGATGATCTCTCAAGATCCCCAGCATTGTTGCCAAGTATTGCTCATGCTCCACCCTTGTCTTTGAAAATACCAGAATATCATCTACAAACACCACCACAAATGAATCTAGATATCTCTGAAATATCAGATTCATCAATGCCATGAATACCACGTGCGCATTTGTTACACCAAAGGGTGTAACCACATATTCATAATGGTCATATCTACATATGAAAGCTATTTTTGGAATATCCTCCTTCCTCACCTGCAATTGATGATATCCTGACCTTAGGTCGATCTTGGAGAACCACCGGTCTCCCTTCAACTGGTCGAACAAATCATCAATTCATGGAAGTGGATATCAATTATTTATCGTAACTTGGTTAAGTCTATGATAATTAACACAGAGCCTCAAAGTTCCATCCACCTTTTTTCCAAACAACACTGGCACAGCCCACGGAGACGTGCTAGGCCGGATAAAACCTTTTTTTCTAACTCTTCCAATTGGAATTTCAATTCCTATAATTTAGTAGGTGTTGTCCGATAAGACAGAAGTGATATTGGACTGGTCCTCAGAAGGAGATCAATCGTAAACTCCACTTCTCTTATAGAATGTAATCCAGAGATTTCTTCAGGAAAAACATCCATGAACTGATCCACAACTGTCAGAAGAATACTCTGCTCAACACCCTCTACCCATTCTAAAGACATCACCACCCACTGATATGATAACGTACCCACTGTCGGTGCCAACAAACCCATTTCACCATTCCTTTCATGCGTCTCTCCTCTAAAGAGGTCTCCAATGCCATCATGTGTTGTAAAAGCCACAGTTTGCACATCACAGTCGATGTGGGCCTTAAATGCCACCAGCGAATGCATTCCCAGGATTAAATCATACCCATCCATCTCAAGAACTGAGAAATTCCATGTTAGATCAACCTTTCCCACAATGATGCAACATACTCTAAACAAGAAGGAACGAATCTCTCTTCAACCCAAAGGAGTTTGATGTTTCAAAACCGAGTGCATCATTTCTACCCTTAAACACAGAAAAATAAACCACAGGGGCAGTAATTAAAGAGTGTGAATAACCTATATCAAACAACACTTGTATCAAGGTAGAATTTAAAAGAATAGAACCTCTCACAATGGATGTTCCCAACTTATCATCTACCACAACCTGATCGGCTTCGAACAATGCCTTTGTTGCCACACTCATCTCATTATTGCTTTTCTGAGGCATCGTGGTATTCCTAGAATCACCATGACCCACTTTACTCTACTGCCGAGGGGTATGTTGTTGCCCCCCATCCCATCGAAGCAAATGATGTCTGTGATCCCTGAGGAGTGTCACGAGCACCTGGCCTTAGAGAATTCTGACAACAACACTGCAAATTCCCCATTTGCTTACAATTATGACATGCTTGAGGTTGTGTCGTCCAATCCCTCTTGATGTGGCTCGTAGAACCACACTGAAAACATCCCATCTTGCTCTGGGTCTTCAGAGGAAGATTTACCGATCCAACCATCATATTATATTCCATATTCCTGCCCTAGGAATAAGTGTCCCTCTTCATCTTGATCCCAGTGTTAGAGTTCCCACTATTCCCCATGGGTACCACGATGCTTCCTCCGCCTGGAGCACCCAATAGATCCCGCTCATCCACTAAGGATCTATTCACCATCTCTGTGTAATCATCTATACATGACACAACTATCTTTGAACATATTTCTTGACTTAACCCCACTTCAAATATTATTTCCTTCAATGATGTGCTACCCACCACCTCGGGTGCAAACCACACTAAGTTCATAAACAAAGCTGCATACTTCGTCACTGACATAAGCTCTTGCTTCAGACTGAAGAAATCAGTTGTTCGCTGAATTCTAAACGTATGTGGGTAGAATTGTTTATTAAACAAATCCTCAAAGTCTTCCCACATCATACCCTGGTCCATCCCCGCTTGGACTACCAACTCCAACCACTGAAGGGAAATATCTTCCAACATATATGTGGACAACTTCACATTCAAATCTACCGGTGTTCCCAAGAACTAGAAGATCTTGTTCATTCTATTCAACCATGCTTATGCCCTCTCTGGCTCGGAATCACCCCAGAAGATGGGTGGATTCTACTTTTGAAACTGAACTGCATGATCCACACACCTTGGTTCATCCACTTTATTCCCACTTTCCACATCTTCGAAAGCTTTCATGATACTTTGTACTAACTGTTGGTTCGCCTGAGGCTCAGATGCAACCACATTCTCAGCAGCCTCCTCTAGTTGGTCTCTACGATGCCTACCCGGTTCCATTTCTATAAATAGAAAACATATAACCATGATTCTCACTTCCGTAGACATCAAGAATCCCCATTTAAAATCACATTTAACAATACTATCACAACGAGGCTTTCCACCTTTCCACATTTCCCATGTTTCACCATTTTGAAAACCAAACCATTTTCAAAATGCCAAATTTATTCACATTACAGTTTCACACAAAAACCATTTCTCAATTTGGCCCATAAATCATTATACCCCAATGAAATTTTCATCCTAGTGGGAAGTCATTTCTACCATGCATTCCATTCTCATCTCATTAGCTACACCCACGACAATGAGATATACAATGCCTATATGTTTCTCCAAAACACTTATTTACCCAACTCCCTAGTAAATTGAATTTCAGCATAAAAGGATTAGCTATGTCTTTTTTTCCTATACATTCCAAGTTTTGACATTCCTACGCCTTGCTACCATCCCGACTCAAGGAATATACCACAGAGGATGTAAACTCCAAATCCTAGAATCAACTCCAAAGGACCGAACAAACTCATACCACTTGTAACACCCAAACTCATTGGCTTGAGGAGGCAGTGAGGGTTACTTGGCCTTAAGCAACATTCCCAAGGCGCCAAAGGCTGGCAATAAATTCCCAGGGCTTAGAGAAAAATGGGGAACGATTTTCCCTTAAAACAAAACCAATCAACCCAACTACCAACAACACTATATGATTCATGCCTATAAACTATCCAAACATGTATTCTCAAAAGACAACCAAGTTGTTCCAAAACACAACCCAAAACCAATACAACCAGACATGTCCACACAACATTAGAGTACATTGCAGAAACTAAAAAACCAATCACCACAAGCCATGACACCACTACTGCTCCACACCAAACTCCAAGCTCCAAGATCCACCATGAAATCACAATGTTCCACTCAAGGAGGGTGATGCCTTACCTTTTCCCACCTCATGGTACATGACAAATGCAAAGACACCATAGTGCCAAAGTAGGGGGGGAGTACTAAAGCTCAGTAGGTTTTACCCAAATGAATTTCCTACACAGGCCACTAGGATAAAACCATTAGCACATTTATATAAAACATCTTATATAAAATAATCACAAGTGCAACCATTACCATAATCCAAACATGCGCTTACCAAGCCATCACACCCAAACCAATCAACCAATGGAAAACCAAACAACATTCCATAATCCAATTCGTCATTTCACATTTGCACAAAAAATTCCATCTTACAAAGAAATTCACTTCCAAAACAACCAAAACAACCATAACGGTGGAGCTTTCATCCAACTTGTTCAACCATTCACACCTAGTGTCACTTCCCGTCCACTTATTCTTTGACAGTGGCCCTTCCATCCACTATCCATCACATTCTTATAGTGGTAATTCTCTCCACTTTCATACAACATTTCAAAAATCCATAACCAACCATATAACCACCAAGGTCACAATAATCAGGCAATCATCCAATTCCATTTCATATCAATCCACTTCAATAAATCATCCATTTATTGAAAACCATTTTCCATGCCAAAAAACCTTTCAATAAAACCACATCTTTATTGAAACCATTTTTATCAACCATTTTCCCAAATCAACCACAGCATCCCATTTTAAAATATCTATTTTAAAATACACAACATTAGCATTTCATGAAAAAACCTCATTTTTAACAAAAAATATCCCCAAAACATCACCCAAGGGATTTCCAAACAATTTCGCATAACAATTCACAATTAATTTTCAGCACAACAACTAATTGTAACAAAGAACCACTAGTTCTAACCAAGTAGAGTTGGGAGAGAAGCCACCTACCATTAGGGTTCCCAAGAAAACGACCCACAAGAAATCACACCTTGAATCTGGTGAACACACCACCAGAACCTCTCTAGATCACCTTCCCTAACATTCACAAGCCTTCAAAACATCATCCAACGAATCCAAAACCCTAGATCTACACACAACAAGTGTAGATCTAGAAAAACAAGAAATATAGGGATGTAGATCTAGAGGAAAATCACAAAAATCCAAGAGGAGAGACTTACCCATGAGAAATCACCTTCAAATCACATTGAAACCTCTTCAAGACCCTTCCAAAATGAGTGTGAAATCTCTTCCACCCATTGAGAACTGAAAACCCTGAGTGATCCACGAGTGGGAGTGAGTTTGGAGTGAATTAGGTTAATCTCAATGGAGACCAGAACTTATAACCCTATTTTTAAGTGGTCGCATGATTAGCCTGCGCGGTTTGACAAACCATGAGCTAACAGTACACACTCTACTACCTCGGGAGAAGGGGTCTGCATGATTTCCTCACATGGTTTGGCAAACCGTGCGCAGGCTGTGCGAAGCCTACTGTCTCCCCTACACGGTTTCCTAGGGAATATGCATGGTTTCCACTAACCATGTGCCAACCATGCTCCCTAATAAAAGCCTACAAGCTCATTCAAAACCATTACAAACTCTCCCAACATCTTCCCAACTCATCCCATGCACTTTAAACACATAAAAATGCATAAACAAAGGCCACATACCTCAAAATGAGGGTACTAAAAAAATTATACTTCCCATTTTTTATATTTGAATGGATGTTTTTTTAACCATTTTTACAATTTTAGTTCTCGAGAAATTGATTTCAATTATTAAAATGTAAAATTATTAATATTGAGATTAAATTATCATGATAAAATTTATCTCTTCTAGGGGAATGTAATAACCAAAGATTTTATAATGATGCATTGTTCAACAGTGTATAGATCATGTAACACTGATATTGAATTAACCAAAATGTAATATTATTCCCAATAAGAAAACTATAACTTATATTTTGAATTGGATATTGTAAATATAAACGAAAATATTTTAAAAATTATGAACAATGGTTTATATACTTGAAATGTATTGAATTGTTTATAATAAAAAATATCTCTATTTTCTATAAAGACACTTTTTCCTTTAAAAATATATTTCATACAAAAATTAATTTTATTTGTTATTTTGGTTTAATATTATAATTTTTTTCCAATAATTTTAGTAAATTAATTATATAAAAGGTATACAATTTTCAAATATTCAAAAAAAATTATATTATGGTAATATTTTGAGATTTGTTTTGAAAATATTGACATTAATTTAAATAGATAAAATACAGATTTTCGTGGAATTATTATTAATTTTATTAAAAAAATAATGATAATACATATAATTTTTTCATAATTTCAAATAATTCATGTAATTATAATATGATTCAAATTAATTAAAAAGGAATCATTTTTATAATTTATTTTGTTCTAAGTTCAATTTTTTCTATAAAATTATATTTAAAAAAAAATACTTTTAATTTCATATTTCAAATTTATAATAAAATTGTCCTAATAAAATTATATAATTTGAATATTGCATAATTGACTTAAAATTGAGAATCATGAGGATTAAATGTTATAAAATAGTCTTATTTAGTTTTATTCATTATGAATCATTATTGTAAAAAATAGTTGGCACCATCAGTAAGGGTGAAATATGTACAAAAGAAATAAAACTATGAAATAAAACTATAAAACTGATTAAAACTTGTATTCATTTTATTATTTATTTTTTATACTTCTATAAAAATACATGGGTTGAAAATATATAAATTTTATTTAATATTCCTTTGATAATTACCATAATATGATTTTAGGTTGTGAAAAAAAAATTAATTTTTATTAATATCTCTAAAATAATGCCATAGGGAAAAAATTGGTTTTTTGGATTGAAAAAGTTATTATAAATATGAAGAAATTTTTTTCTCATGGTTATAATCTTTTAAATTTTTAGTGATGGAAAATTTACCTCTTGTGATTATGTAAAATAGATACCTTTGTTTTTTAAGTAATCAAAAATCAATAATATGATATTAAAAAAATTAAAGGTCATGCAAATTGATGAAATAATATTTTCTCAAAAAAATGAAAAATATTAATTTTTAATGATTTGTTAAATGTTTTAATAAATTTAAATTAGTATCATGATGTCATTAATGTAAATATATTTTAATATTATAATGATGTTTATTAATAGTATACGATGAAAAAAAATACTTTATATAACAACATATCATTCAATTAAATACTATTTTAGTCTTATGTAATATGATATAGTCTATAATTTTAACCATTGTACATTTATGGTTCAAGTTTCCATTTATTGTAATTATACTGACCTCTAAATAATAAAAAAATTTAATATCATTTTATTCATCAAAAGGGATAATGGGGGGGGGGGTTTAAAAAAAGATATAAGGGTGGAATTAGTACCTAAATATAAAAAAACAATTGGATGATATGAACTAAAATCCACCTCTTAATATATTCAAAATATATAAAATTTAATCCACTTTAATTTGAAATATAATTTATTTTAATTGAATAAATTAGTAATTTATGAGGGAGCCCATCCCACCACATTTCCAAGAGAACTCTCATTACACTCTTTATAACTCATTTGGTGTACTATATTTTGTCAAAACACTTACAAAATGTCTTTAAAAATACCTAATAACATCCTACAGTTCCTAGTCTCACCACAATTCTAAACATAGAGTACATAACGTGTAATAAAAAGAGGTTATCCGAGGAGGAGGTATAATTCATAACCAACCAATATCATGTTTATTTTTTATTCCTCCACCTTAAATTATAGCCTCATAGTTTCAATATAATACATTATTATCTACCATATCCTGATATTTTATAATTTTAATATTATATGATCATTCATCTCCTTTTTACACTAAATAGGGAATGAAAACATCATTCTTGTGTATGTGTAGATTACCACCTCCATGAAGAGATCTATTTAGTTATCCATTTGTTTAAAATATAAAGTTTTATAATGATGGATTATTTATATATATTATATTCATGACAAAATTGTCATTTTTGTAAGATAATACACAATCTATTTTCATACCCTTCCATCCAATGGACATTGGTAACGTCGTTCGTGTGTACATGTGGAAAACCACCTCCATGAATCAATGTAATTCATTTTTAAACAATTCCATACATGGATGGTTACAAAATGTAATTTAATGTATAAAAAATATAATTATTTGATTATTACTATTCAAGATATTGTATAATATTGGATCTTTTACACCAATCATCCAACCAACGATTGTTTTGAATTATTAACCAAACATCTTTAAAACACATGATATAGACTTAAAAGATTATTTAATTTCATATGTAATTGAAATAACTTAAATAAATTTCTAATTGATAAGGATGTAAACCATTAATATATTCCTAAAAAATTAATTAATTAAAGGTAGATCAATAGATAAGATGAATAGAAACCATTTTTTATGTTTTATATGATGAGGTTTTAAGGTAATTAATGATATTCGGGGAGTTGGTTTTTGGGAAGAGGTAACCCATAGGATTAATGTGAAAAAAATATTTCTAACTAATATTAATATTATTTTTTGTTAAGGTTACCCAAATTTTTTAATGATGTTATCTAGTAACATTAATAAGTTTTATAACAAAAAAACTCTTATCTGGTACTCATTTTTTATATGTATTACTAATATATTTTAAAACACATATAATTTTCATGATATATCACTGGAGGAGTTCATTGAAACTTTCTTCAAGGATTTACATTTGTGGGAGAGGTTCATGTATTAACTCATTTGTTTCGGTGTGATCCTATTATGGATGAGTGATCAGGTAAGCAAGTTTATATATGTTTGGTTACACATTCAAAAAAATTAGTCATGAAAATGAGTTAGTTGGATAATATCTCACTAGAAATAATAATTCATGATTCAAGATATTTATCAACTGATAGATTAAGAAATATAATAGATGATTATTAACTATGATTTAATGTTTATTTGTTTTCTTTATTTTTTAAATACATTATTTTTTCTATTAATTGGTTATTACAGATGATAATGTTTATTCATTTAGAGAAGATGAGTAGCACCACACTGTTGGTCTATTGAGAGGAGATCTACACTAAAAACTCTTGATAAATGAGGTGGGTATCATGTTCTAAGAAATTATAAGAAGTTCCATGTTGTAATATGCAAGAGGTACTAAACATACATTAAATATGACAATAAATAATTTTTGGAGGTGATGATGATTGTTAGAATGTTAATATTGTATTAGAATATAAATATTGGGTTACTAACTTAATAAAATGGAAGAATGAAAAAAAATATAGAAGGGAAATCATATCAAATATTTAAAGAAACTTAATTTTAGGATTTTTTAATATATGTGAATTATGGAAATGATATTTACATTATATATTAAATATTGAAAGAGAGAATACGAATACAAGATTAAGATATATAGATTTATATATATAAATTATTTTTGAGTATAAGTTAATGAAGTTGTGAACATACATGAAAATTGATATATACGTATTATAAATTTTAAATGGGGATCATGAGAAGAATAATTGATAGATGAACATGGTCAAAATTATAAATATTATGGTAGAGTTAGATCAAACCATGTGACAAAAATAATCATTATTTATATCGATGAATTGATAATTACCCATAATGGATTCAAAATAACATTCCTGTGAATTGAATAATAGACATATAATAGATATGGTCATTTATGTCCATTATAGATCATGTCCTGGCCAAAAGAGTGTGATAATCTGACGTATGATATTCGACTATTGGAACTTAAAAATATATGAGATAATCATGTGATTTTTTTAAATATGATCAGATCATCATGATTTCAACAGTTGAAAATAATACCTATATTATACTATCCTATATGTATATGGGATTTAATTTGTTGATCCATATCAGGTATTTTCTTAGAGATACTCTTTTTTGTAAATATATAAAATTTTGAATTTTTTTTCTTACTATATATCAAGTTAGTGATACTATTTTTACATGGTCAATTTAATACTCAATCCTTTAATTATTTTTATAATAATATTGCTGTAATATGAATGGGATAATAACAATGTTTAAATATATAAACAATCAACAATAAAGGAGGCCATACTTGTTAAAAATATCTTATGTCTTGTTTTTTAATTTCATTCTTCATATACAAGAATTAGAGTCATAGATGGTGAAATGTGAGATAGAGAGCGAGGTCCATTTGTAGAACATGTGCAGAGGTGAATGGGTAATATTGCGTAAATGACTTTACGAATTAATAAAATGGATACAACCCCTCTTAGTGTTTATTATACCATTATGTGACCCTAACATAATGATATTTAATAATTGTAGTGATACCACATTATAATGTCTATGACCATAACCCCAAATTCATACATGAGTCACATTATCATAATATATAAGTGAAGCTCCAAGTCAATAGGGGAATATGTAAACACTATATATCATTAAATTCCCATGTCTTATATAGTTTCCCCCATTTAAGAGATATATAATCCATACATGGTGATACATTAAGGGGACATGACTTACAAAATATTTTGATATATGAAATTTTTAACCAATTATTACCAAAAGATAGTGTTACAATAAAAAATCATGAATAAATAATATTAAAGGAATATGATATTTTTATAAAATAAAATTCATATAAATATCCACCAATATAAATTGTAAGTGATTCTATAACATGAACCCATATATATATATATATACATATCCTAAATTATTTTTTGCCTTTGGTAATCAATATTGGTAATTCATGTCAAATCATAGATCAAATATATAAATTTAGACCCCTGCTATGATTTTAGTGGTGTCAGTATAGGATGTTGAATGAGTCTCAGGTGTCTTCTTAAGATCTGGTGTTTTATTTTAATAAAATAATGTTACATTTGGTATTTATATGGGTTATTTATATAGTATGTAATGTTTCAGTTTGATCTACTATAATTTTATGACATTTAATTTTGAAATTGATATTAATAATTTGTGATTTTGTATGATAATTTATGGTAATTGAATATTTTCTCAAATAGGGTATGATTATGGTAACATATAGTTTATTGATAAATGTAGTTTTACTAGAAGTCCATCCACAGGAGTCAGATCCATCAAAAGTTTATAGTATTATAAGTAGATGAGAAAATTTATAATTATTAGAATCTTTATAATATATAAAATTATTGTATTCAAGTTAAATATCATGTTTTTTATGTAAGAATAAATGTATTATACGTAACAGATTTTCTTTTATGTCCTTGAAAACGTATATATGATTCAATAAATGGAGGATTGATATAGAAAAGTAACAAAGATGGCAAGATAGAGTAATTATTAATTTTCAATAAATCATAATAAAAATTCCATTTAAAATGTAATAATAAAAAATATCATTGATGTATACGTAAATATATCTCTGAAATATACAACGATGTAAAATTTGTTAATGTATGGGGGTCTTCCCCAAAAATTATAAGACTAATTTCTTGACACATAAATTTCATTTATTATATCTTCGAACATACATAAGAGTAATTCTATAAGATGACAAGATTTTATCAAGAAATATTTCTTCAAGGTGTGTAGAATTAAAAGAATCTCTAGAAATATAAGTTGGAACTTAGTAATTCATGTATGATTTTTTAAATTGAATAATGATATGTATAAGCCATTAGGGGGAGATAAATAAGGGTAATGTAATTACTTATGTGTCCCAACATTTTTTATGAATTTAAAATTAAAATATTTATTTAGGTTTTTCTATATTTTTTAAAATTATTTAATTAAATACAAATTTTATTATAAAAAATTATTTATTGATTTTTAACCCAAATAGAAGATATAAAAAGTTAATTACTCTAGAATTACACTTTTCATCTCAATGTGAGTTTTTTATCAATTATTATTTGATCATAAAATTTTCTAATTATCCATGTATAAATGGTTAAATATAGTAGTTATAGTATATTTAATTTCCTTTTATGTAAAAATATTCGTCATTTATCTCATTATTTCCCTAATTAAATAGTTTTTTGTAAGATTACCAGATTTATTTGCATTTAAGCTAGACAACAAGATTTCTAGGATGGGTGGACTACTTGTAACTTTATACATATGGATCAAGGATTATTATTAGGATATACATGTCTCGTGAATAATGTGATATGTTTTTAAGGATAGGGTTTTGTTTATTTTCCAAAGCAATAATAGACTTTTGAAATGCATTTTTCATAGGAGATATATAATGGTAGTGTCATACAGAAAATATAGTGTTTTTCCTAGTGTGTTTGGGATTTATTTATCTATATTTTGATAGGTATTATTCCATATGTTAGAGGGTGGATTTTTTTTGATATTATGATTTATGTGGATCAAATGTATGATATGAATGGTTTCATCTGTTAACATGAGTAATGATTAAGGTTCACAGAGTTTTGGATAGCGTTGATTTTCTTTAGTTTTTGTGAGAACATCATAGGGCCAATGAGGTGATTTTTACCATTATAAATTTTGGTTATACACTATTTTTTAGGTGTATTATGAGTTATGGTGATAAACATTGATATAGAGGAGGGATAAAAAGTACATGTCCACAAAGGGTTATGGGGATTAACAAATGAGTGTAGGATTCTTTTCATACATATTTTCTTTTTTTTGAGCTACTAATTAGAATGTTTTTAAAGTGATTCGATTCCCACGAGACATATGATGTATATTGTGGATGCACTAATGTGGAATCATGTTTGATATATAGTGGTTATAAGTTCTGGGTTCTCGTGTAACACTTGTCGTACAAAATTAGTGTGATGGTTACATGAAACTTTTAACATGATAAACCATGGATTTATCCTTCCATTGCGACACTAAATGTTGCAGGTACTGGAACAATCGGGGATGTTTCTTCATATTTATAGAAAGATAGGTGTCATCATATTGTTTGTAGTTATTTCTTATCAAACACAATAGTATAAATGTGGATACTAGTTTGGGACACTATTAGTAGTGGCCTACTGAGTTCATAATGACACCCCTAATAGACCCTCCTTATTGTGTGACAAATTTCCATTTCATGGGATTTGTAAGGTTAATGATTCATCATTTTTATCATGGTTATATTTGTTCTATGTTGTTAAATAATATATTTATTATCGGTTTTTATAGTCTTGTTGGTTCTATGATTTTGGATTAACTATCTAGATTGGGAATTTCCATTCATGTATATAGTTGATCATCCTAAAATAGATATCTTTTATATTTTTATATCTAAAATGAATTTATATATATATATTTTTATTATATTATTTATATTATTGATTTTTTAAATAGTTATTCAGTTTATATTCTAGTTTTATGTTTAGTTATTAATATTATTGGTCTATACAATGTATTTTATTCCATTATTTCCCAATAAACCCTCAGACTAATTTGTAGAATGTAACATATTGTGATCATTTCCAAAGTTAATATGGTATACTAATCTAGTTACTATAGAGTCATGTGAGTGATTGTGAAAATAATTTTGGTAAAATAATTTTTTTGAAGGTTTCATTAAGGTGTGTCATATATTTTATATGTGTTTTGGAAGTCGGAGGTGTGGAAATCATATTCCATCACTTTTAGAAAAGTAACATGTGTGGAGTTTTAGGATGTGATCTAGGCCCTCAAAAGTAAGGATTGAAGTCTAAGTTACTAGGGAATCAATGGATGTTGTTTTTACTTAAATTTATATATTTGAGTTATATCATATATATAAATTTTTATTGGATGATATTGATTTCAATTGAATATATTATAATTAGATGAAAAGGGGTGGTACTCAAGAATTATATTTAGTCACATATGAATTACATGAAAATTATGTTCTTCCTATGATTTTCATTGTAGATTGGGATTGGGAAAGTGTTTGACTATATAAATAATCTTAATGATTCTATATATATTCATTTTAAATATTTGTTTTTTTATTGAACACATATATCAAAAGTATTTGATTCGTAGTGTTAGTAAAACTATAGATCACTTCTTTGTGGTGTATGTGATACCTAATTCTAAAAAGGGTACGTGGGCCTCGTGGGAATGATGGTGCATGTCTTGAGTGTCTTAAGGAAGTTTAATGTCTAGATATTGGCACTGGAAAAAAAATTCCTCATTTTCAATATATGGACTATTATATCAATATTGAGCATTAAATTTATTTCACAGACATTTGTCATGTAAATGACCACCATTGTAGTGAAATTATGTTTGATAAATGGGTATAGTGATGAATTCACATAATATGACCCCTAATAGAGGAGATTATTATGATCTATACAAAGATGTTTGGAGATTATAAGGTTAACAAAAAATAATTTAAGATGTGGGAAATTTAATAAATAAGTAGATTAAGGATAACATGTTATGAGTTATATATATAATTGAATGTGGATGTCAAGAAGCTAATCCATTAATTTTATACTTGACTCAATTTTTCATTCAAAAAATATTCATTTGGTTTAGGGATAGGGTGGACCTAGCATAGTATATATATATATATATATTCAGATTGTACATATGATCAGTGATCATATTGAGATGACACTGCATTAGTGATTATTGATTTAAACATATATTATCAAGAAATATAATTTTTTTTGGTATTTATAAGTGCATGAAGGATAACCTGATAGGTTTGTATAGAATTAATTTAGCTGATTTACTTTGTGATGTACTTCCATAAAGCATTAAGGGTATATTGATTCTATTATTCCATACCCTTTTTGTAGTGGATGAGTGATATGTTAATTATTCAATTGGGATTAAATATTTGTTGGTATATAATTCTATTCTATCTAGAGATGATATTTCTAGGGTGTGGTGATTTGGGGATGGTTTAAAAAAATGAAATTAATGTATATGTAAATTTCAATAGGTTGAAATCAATTTTAAATTTGATGAACTATAAACTAATAGACTAATGAAATGAAGTATATTAAATTATAGTAATCTAGAAAATTTGGGATGGAGAGGATGTTAGTGGGGATATGAGAAACTAGAAACAAGTATATGAAGATACCCTACATGGTGGTCTGAGCAGATGTTTGATGATTTCATTATAGAGTGGTTCATTGATGTAATATTTATAGCATGAGTATATATTTCATGCTAAATTATATGGAGATAAACCATTTAATGAGTGGTAGGAAGGTGTCTAAATGGGAAATACGAAGTAGTTATAACATATAAATTCATAGTAAGCCTGAGGTCATGGGTTGTGTCACAATCAAGTGTTCGAGGAGACATAAGAATTAGTAAAGGTGGTGTTATCTACAATTTGAAAACAAGGGTCATTCGAATAAGTATATGGGATACCCATAAATTTTGTAAATGGATAGTGGTGAGTGTGAGTCTTCATGGTGGATAACTATTAGGTTTTTATTCATTAGGTTAACTATATAATCGATCAAACATATTTATAATAGGTGATGGAACCATAAAATTTTTGATTTAAGACACAACCATAGTTTTTTAATTATATATGAGTGAATACTAGTACATGATTTTTATATGTGATAAATTGAATGAATATACAAATTTTAATGAATGATAATAAAATATGATGTATGCTAATATAGGGATTGAATAATACCAATTATGATAGTGTGCATTAGGTTTTTTGTGAAATGAATGTGATAATTTATTTCATACAAGATGATAATGGTTGAAAAAAAAATATTTATAGATAGGTGATTCATGGGAGATTTTAGAAAACATATAGGTATGATATAATCATCATACTAGGTAGTTTTTTTGAAATATAATGTCGTAGTTGGTTCCACTGTTGGGGAGTGATCACTGAAATAATTAATATATTTTATCAGGTTAGTAATAATATTTGGGATTAAATGGACATTTTTTTCATTGTCATGGATTTTTAGTAGTATGTTGGGTATGAAACCTAGGTTTATGTAAGAATTCATTAGTATATGAATGATATAGCTTTGAGATAAGCTATCATATTGTGTGGAGGTTATATTTTCTTGGATATTTAGGAGGGGATATTTGGGTTGAATCGTTTATTGAACATGTGAATGTACACTATATTGAGGAAGAGGGGTTGTCATTATATTATATGGAATTATTCTTTGCAGTTTTCCCTAACATGGCAGATTTAATGTTATAAAAATATACTACTGGTTGTATTTGGATAATTATTATCGGTGCGATCATAACACCCCAAAAACTAGTATCCTAAAGTCATTTATTACATATTACATTGGCATAATATACATGAAATCACATCTGGATAGAACAAACTATTTATTAGTTATGGAAAACATGAAACATAATTGTACATTAAATTAATCTTGAATATATATATTAAAACATAGAGAATCTATTGTGGCCACCATTATTCTTAGAGATTCACCCTGTATATCAATCATAATAAAAATCATGTCATCCTCAAGAAAAAATATAATCATAATAAAGGGGTGAACATAGATTCACTGTATGTTTTAAGGCTAATCCAAGCTATAAAAATGAAAAGAAACAATCTTGGAATGGTTAATAACCAAAACACATTCTATTGAATAAATTACGTGATCATAATATAGACTTAATAAACAATGATCAACAAATTCCATATAATTAATGACATGAGATAGAAAACATAATCCATGACATTCAACTAACTTAATAATAACATTGAAATCAATAACTAATATCATACTAAGGGAATGAATAATCTCTGACATCATACACATAATGTGAATGCATCATCCAATACACCATACCTAAATGGGTATGACATAAGACAATACAGTTACAAGTTTATCTAATTAGACTTATCGATGCATCGAGGGGAAATAGTGGGCACACCCTTCACATTCTAATTCCATTAAATTCTTTATTTAAATGTGGGGAAAAAATAACCATATAAAATTAAATTTTAATCTAATACTAAATGAAAATAACTTTCCCAAATCAGAAAACATAATCACAACCCATCTAGAGTAATATGGTATATGGTATCAAAATATAATATCCCTAGTCGAACTATTCATAATCCATTTCATAATGTACAGATATGGAATAATAATATTCAAACCTCAAGGAATCATAAGATTCAACAATGAAAATTGATATATATTAAAATAATTAAAATGAGACCATTAAAAATTTCATGAGTAAAATACCAATTTTTCATTTTGAAGATAACTTATTTTTATAACATTTTAAAACTATAAAATAAAAAAAATAATTGAAAATTACAATTCAAAATTCAAAATTATTCTTCAATGAATTTTGGTTTAATAATTAAGGGAAATTACACTCATTTTTATATTTTATAAAAACATTGCTTTAGTATTTTTTGTAAAATTATCAAATAACTTCTATAGAAAAAAAATATATATATCATTCACCCCATTTTTCAAATAGTCAAACATGTGTAGAAATGAATATATAAAATCGTATTTCAATAGTAAATATTTTTTTATTCAATTATAGAGAACTTGGTCATGGAAGAAAAATTGATTTTTAATGGAAAAAATAAAAGGATTTATTTTTTAAATAATGTCTCTTAAAAATGTTATATCATTGAAGTGACAGTTTACAAAACAAATATAATATTTTTATATTATATAAATAAAAAAATGGAAATTAAACATAATTTAATGAAAACTATTTTCACACAAAATCTTATCATGATAAAATCATGGAAGTATTTGTTTAACCTAATGAATGGAAATTGAATTAATAAACTCATTAGCATTGGTAATCAGTCAAATTGTATGCCCGATGAATGTAATAATTGTCAAATGAAACATTTAACAACATGAATATAATGAGATTAATGATATTATATATCAATGTGTAGTATATATACACAACTAAAAAATAATATTCGAATAATGAATATATCTCATTGAAGTAAAAGTGGGATGAGAAACCCTAACATTCACTTCCCATTAGTTTTTCATACATCAACCACAAGAATAACAATTTAAAAAATGTTATTAATTTATAAAATAACTATATTAAAATTTCTAATACATTATATTATCCATTTATAACATCTTACCACCCATTCATTATTATTATTCCATTAATTTCATTATTATGTCTCCCTTCATTTCATTGTTTCGTTGTCTGTTAACTTGTGTATAATTATGGATGTTTTAGTAAAATTGATTAAAACTAAATAAGTCAATTAAAATTGTACTAATTAACATTAAAAATTTTAAATGATCCAATAAATAATTTAAATTAATTAAATTTGGATGATGGATTTGAACAACATTAATGATAAATGATAATTTTATTTTTGGCTGTTTTTTTACCATCATGAACAACATGAATTTTAATTAATATTATAGCTATATTTTATTTACTGACCATTTAATTGGTTATAGTATACAAATTAAAATATAATTTAACTATAATAACACTTTTATGACCTTCCTTTAATTAGGTAATGGATGACATACAAAATCATTATTTCCAGAGATGGTTCATTTCTATAACTTGAAAAATGGGTTAGTTTATTTGAATAAAAGGTTATAAGATAAGGAAAGGATAAAATATATTCTATTAGAAAATTAACATATCATTATATACATGATATCGGATTTATTATGATTTTATAGAGGAATTAGGTGAAGAGATGGTAGAAAAAGAAGGGAAATCATGAAAGGTTGTTTGATAAATTTACCTTTTTAAAATCACCTCCTTGATGGACCCCATAAAAAAGTTTTAACGTGAATTTGGGTGAGACCATAAGAAATTTTACATGTGGAGAGTTCTTAAGATGTTTTTTTCAATTATTTTATTATTATCATGTATTTCTATTCCAAATGGGGTTGTAAGGGGTGGTGTATTTAATTGATGAGTTTTGGGTTATAATGTTTATATAATAATTATGTTGTATTTTAAGCCAACAAATTTTTTGTGGAATTAATTAAGATTTCTTTGGGTGGAAATTAAGGTTTTAATGTAATTTTAATTCTTATAAACACATCTACCACACATTTAATGGTGTGTATTTTTGGTATGTTATGGTTATATCATTTAACATTAACCTACTACATTATATTACCCATACTTCTTTAAATAGTTTTTTACAATGGAAGGTTTTTTTATGCCACAAAATAAAAAAAAATCTTATAATATAATATGGAATACCTAATTCCAAATATCAAAAATGTTATAATTAATTATATTAATACATATTATAAAACCAAATATGAATATTTTATGCATATAACATACACACACAAGTATCTTTTTAAGGATAAAAATGTAGTATTAAAAATTGATATGAATGTGTTTTAAAAATATCACTTTATGTATTATATAATTTCTTAAATAAATTTCGATGATGAATAAATGTTGATATATTTGATGTCATGATCATATAATAATTATTTCATAGAAGTTGTTCTATTTTATAAAAGTAATATTCTACAGTTTTAATTGGTAACTTATGTTTTAAAAAATTTACCAAAAAATTATCCTATGAAAATTTTGATGATCTGATTCAAAAAAATGAATTTTTTTCCCAATACATTTTATAATTTTTTTCAAAAATTATTTATATTTTTTTCCAATTGTAAGAAATAAAAATATCCTCTTTAAGAAATCATTTATTTGAAAGATTATATGCCATTAGAAGAAATTATGTATTTATATCCTATGAATAAATACATTTTAATTGAAAATGAAATTAATATCTATTTCAAAATATATTTTATACTATTCAAACACTCTAATTTAATATATAGTTTATTATATTTTTGTGAAAATAATTATATTTTGGATTTTGTAAAAACATTGTGTTATGTAAAACATAATATTTACAACATAGTGACTTTTTAAAATATTGAGGTGTTACATTCTCACAACCATTAGAAATTTAATCCTCAAAATTTGAAATTTTGCATAGAAAAAAATCATTTATATATAAAAAATAGATAATGGGAAACCCACTTTATAATAATGGTTAATAAATCTTAATCATAAAAGGTTGGGATGGAAAATGAATGGATCACCAAAAAACTGGGATTTAAAATATGTTATCATTAGTGGGAATTTAAAATTTGGGAATCGAAGAGAAATATAATTATCTAGTTTTGATAAAGGGTTTAAAAAGACATGATCATTAATTAGTTAATATTAACAAAACTATAAGATTGTGATTGATTTTAATTTCATTTATTTATCACTAAGAAAAGTAAACATATATTTTTATTATTCTTATATAATAATCCTAGATTTTGGACTTATTTTACAATCTTGATAAATTAATAATTTAAATAAACATAATTGATTTCCTTCCATTTAATATATGTAATATCATCCATTGTTTGTTATTTGATCTATCCCCATAGAATTTATTACATAAGGATATGGATTTTAATGATTATTTTTTCTCTCCTAATTCAATATTAATGAATCATAAGATTCACAAATCATTTCTTAAAAATTTAAGAATTTGCAAAAACCAAAATTGTTATCACATGTTATCAAATATAACGAACCATCCATTAACCGAAAAAAATAATTTCCAATGATTAAATTAATCCATTCCAAAAGTTTTCAATAATAAGGATCCTACAAAAAAATGTAGAATATTAAAAATTCAAAAAAATGAATATGTTCCTTAATTCAACATATCATTAATCCCCTATAATGTAAATCATAATTTTATATTAAAAAACCTTGATCACATAAAAAATCATATTAATATATTGAATCACCATAATACCTTAATGAAAACATTAATACATCCTCATTCTATAAATGAAAAAACACATTTATAGGTATATTCCATAAATAAAGACATGATTAAACTCTAGAAAATATAACATAAACTACAGAATCAATAACCAATTTCATGGAAACCAATAATATACAATAGTAATAAACTTATTATTACCTCAAAATCCAATACATATTTTGGTTCATTTTACCTAAATCATGTTTTTTCCAAAATATAAATATAGAATAGAATCACTTCTCCTGGTTACTGGTAGTATTCATCACATGCTTCCAAATCCTCATAGATGATGTGTAGCAGTAAAATCCATATATCTCTCTTACTTGAAAAATATGAAATATCATTGATAACTTTAAAACATAATCATTGAATCCAAATATACATGAACTTAATCATTCCACTTAATTATAAAAAAATTAACTACACTTCATCATCTTATTTCTCATACCAATTATATTTCATTTGTAGTCTCATCATCATTACCAGTATAACTATTACTATTATAAAATTAATGAATATCTTCCATATTCCCCCTAGAACATTGATTTTTATGATTCTCTAAATTTTCAAATTTAAAACATTCAAACATCGATTACACCTTAGGGAGAATATTAATCAAAAAATATATTTTTTTATTAGTAATGTATTTATATCCAAAACACCACTACCAAAAATATTATTTTACCTATAATACATTCACATGGGTTGTTCATCTCAAATTATCAATATATAAAAAACTAAAACATTATTTATCTATGATCTCCCCCACCAAATCTATCTGTAAACATTATCCTTCTATTATTTGGTGAGTCAAATATTTATGGAAGGTGAAATTTTTAATCATATATCATTATACCTGATTAGGAATAAATTTATAATCCTTTACTCTAGAAATCATCCCAATTAGTTAAAGAATAACAGATTATATAAAATAATGAATGTTAAACCAGTTTCTTCAGGTTCCAACTGTTGACTAAAACTAAAAAGAATTGTGTAAGAATCAATGTAGAAAAATATGAGTGATATAATATTATTAAATATATGAATAAATAGTAAAATTTTCTAATAAATCATGAGCCTTTTTCATCAACTTATATTGTCCATATCCCAAAAAATATATTGGATATTATCCTATACATTGACTTATCCTAAAATTCAGTCATATGGATTTGTTATGTGACCAATGTTTTCCTAAATATTATTTCAAATGTTTCTACTAGACATCCAATCATACTAGCTATAATGACCCATCGTTAGTATCATATAGTTAGTGGTTACTTTAATACATCGGCATAATATACAAGTAATAAAATACCGAAAGACAAAAAAAAATAGAATTTTATGAAAATTATATACAAATCTTGACCGAACATTGTAATTGAAAATATAAAATTCAAAAATAGTGAATCCTTTTAGAAAACCAATATTCTCAAAGCATGACCATTCATATTAATAATAATAAATTTTCTAGAATCCTAAGAAAAATAAAGCATATGAATGGTGTTAGAACATATTCTCAATTAAAGTTAATTATATATGAACAAACTGTATATAATGCGTAAGAAATTAAAGAAGGTAAATAAAAACATCATATTCCACTTAATGAATATCTTTTGCATCATATTGAGGAAATAAAACTTGATCAAATAATTCCATATAAATAATCACTAAATCTATAAAAGATAACCATGTATATTATACTAATCGAATAATCATATGGAAATAAATAAATAATATAATAATTATGGAATTAAAAATGTTGGAGACCTAAAACATACAATCAATGATTCAATCAAGACACTCAAACTAAACTGTTAAGACATAATCCAATACTGAAACTAGTTTGTCCCATGAGACCAACCAATTCATCAAAGGGATATAACGAGACCCGATAATCACATAATAAGTCTAATACATTCTTTATATTAATTGGGTGAAGAATAATATACATATACATTTTTACATAATGTTTCACACGAAATGTTAATAAAATTTCCCAATTTGAAAACATAATCACAAATAATCCTGAGTAATATAGTGAATTTTATCAAAATCGTACAACCACAGTAAAACTAATCATAAAAAATTTAATAAACTATTGAAGATGGTATGACAATAGATCATCATCAATGAATCATATTATTCAAAAAATACTATTGACATATATAAAAATACCATAAATAAGATCTTTAAAAATTTCATGTGGAAAATACAATATTTCAATTTGAAAATTCCTTTTTTTTTAATGTGAAACAACTATAAAATAATTAAAATTATTTGAAATTAACATTATAAACATATAATGTAAGATTAAATGTAGTAATTTATACTGATGGTCGAAAAATTAACACGTTTCATTTAATTTGAAAAAATATTCCCTCTAATTTTTTTTAAAAGCAATAAAGTACCATGTTTAGAAAATGAAATAAATATATATTTCAATCCATTTTTTATGAATTCTATTAGGATTAAAAATTAAATTAAAAATTCAAAGGATATTAGTAAAAAAGTTTTTTGAAATAATTATATAATCCATAGATTTGAAAAAAGAAGATAGTTTTTAAGGAAACATTAAGAAGATAATTTATTATAATAAAGTTTCCTAAAAATATCATAGCATTGAAGTGGGTATTAATTAAATTAATATATTATGTGTATCCATAGTAAATTAACAAAAAATGTGTGTAAATAAAACATAAGGTAATGAAATATATTTTCACATATAATAATATACTGAAAAAATCAATGAAGTATAAGTCTAACATAATGAATAGAAAGTGATTAATGAAATCCCTTATAATTTGTAATTAGTCGAATTATATACCCCATAAAAGTAATAATTATCAAATAAAAAAATTAATATAATTAATATAATTATATTTATTATATTATACATCAAAGGGTGGTATATATACACCACAATAAAGAAATAAGTCTTGATAAAGAAATTTATCACACATAAGTAAATGTTAGAGAATAAACCATTACCTTATGGTTCCCTTTAGTTTTCATTGCAAAATCCTTTCGTATAATGGTTAAAAGAATGTTATTAAATTTCTACAACCTATATAAATATTTATAATACATTTTAATATGTTTTTATATCATCTTAACATCCTTTCAATATTGATATGTCATTATTTTCATTGCTCCATGTGTGTTCATTTCATGTTTCCCTGGTGAGTTTACATGTGTATAATTATAGACATTCATGTAAAATAGATTTAAAAATCCAGAATTTAACTTAATTTATATTATTTAACATCCTGAAATAAATATGGTAACATAAATAATTTTTCATTATGACATGAGGATGATTCAATTGATTAAATAATACTGAAAGATTCTTTGTTTATGTTCGCTATTGTTGCGACGATCATGAACTTGTCACATGTTATTTATTATGATTTTAATATATTAGTTCCATAACATGAAATAGGTTATAATATATTTATTAATATATTATTTAACCACAATAATTCTTTTATTTCTATAATTTAAGGTAGTTGTGGAAGATGAAAAAAATCATTATTCATGGAGATAGTTAATTTCCATAATTTGGACAATGGTATTATTTAGTTGAATAAGTTGTTATAAGAAATGGAATGGATATAATATATTCAATTATAAATATAAATTTATATTATATAAATTATAATATTTTTATTATTATTTAATTAATGAATTAGTTGAGTTTAATATGTAAGAATAAGGGAAATTAATAATGGTTGTTTAAGAAATCCATTTATTGAATATGACTTCCTTGAAGTAAATTTTGAGGAACATGTAATTGTTATTTGGGTGAGACTAGACGAAAATGAATGTGGGGATAGTATTTATGAGAGTTTTTGTAAATATATTCTAATATTCATGGCTTGTGATGAGAAATGGGGTGGTGATTTGTGGTATATATACATTAATAGGTGTGGTTTTAATTGATTAAATATTGATTTTTCTATATTTAAAACCAACAATGACTTGGTGGATTTAATTATAAAAAATTTGGTGGATAATTAATGTTTTAAATGATATATATGTACTAGAAACAATTTTACCACCCATTTAATGTTTTAGGTTTTAGGTATTTTATTCTATTACCTTTTAATATTCACCAGCTACGTTACTTTCCCCGTAATGTGGAATATATTATTTATTACAGAAACATTTTTATACTTACAAATTAAAATTACAATATTACCAAATTTTTACCTACAAATTCAAAATATGGAATCTATTTTAATTTTTTAAATTTATAAAAGAGAAGAAATTAAATTCAAAATATGATATTTGTTTAACTGATAAAACATTTTATCATTAAATTTATAACCATGGTTTTGAAAATTTTATAGTATGCATTTATAAATGTAACACATTATGTATTTTGTAATTACTAAAAGAAATTTTGATCTAGAATATAGGTTAATAAATTTTATCTCATGATCAAATAATAATTTTTTCTTTAGAGATATGGTATTTCATATAAACAATATGTAATCATTTTAATCAATAAAAAAAATTTCTAGAAAATTCACCCAAAAAATAATCTATGAGAAATTTGACTTATTGATTCCAAAAATGATGCCTATTTTATAAAATACATTTTATAAAATTTTGAAAAATAAATTATAATTATTTCAGCATAAAAAAATACAAACAAATGTTTTAAGAAAAAAATTATTTGAAGAATAAAAAGACGTTCCTAAAAATTATGTGTTTATTTAAAAAGTAGAAATCATTATTAATTTAACATAAATTTCACAATTATATTTTTATATTTTTTATACTAGTAACACCTACTAAATTGACGGCTATTTTATAATGGTCTAGGTAAAATAATGATATTATTGAGGTCGTTTAATTTCATTATTCTATGAAAGATATACTATAGAACATAGTGTTATTTAAAAAAATGTGGCGTTATATTTTACCATTCATAAAAATATTTCTTCCTCATAATATTAAATTTCACATAAAAAATGGTGGATATATTAATATTTTCTCTAGTAACCCAGTACATAAAAATGGATAATGGAGATTCCTCTAAAATGTTGAGAAAGTAAAATGAAAAGATCGCTTTAAAACTAGGATTTTGAATAGGAGATAAATAGTGTGATATAAAAATATATATATAAAAAGAAAAATTTAACTATCATGTTCTTATGGATTGTGATATAAAACATGATAATAAAATATTTAACCATCATGAAATCATATTTTTATTGTAACATCCCATGTAAATAATGAATATTAAATTTTAATATTTATTAATACTTGTGATTTAAATAATAATTTTACTTCAAAGGGGATTCTATGTCTGATAGCATACTCAACACGCAACAACAGGTTTCTTTGAAATCTTATGTTGCACAAAATTTTGAGTTATACAGAAAATAATATAATATTATTTTTATTTTAAATGGTGGTAAACACATATTTGTTGTATTGGCAAGAATTAACAGAACTAACTAAAATATGATTACATATGTCTATTAAATGTTTTTCCATTTATCCAATTAATGTTAGAGGATTAAAATGTTAATGAATCTAATTTTCATCCAAAATACTCTAATATTCAATAAAGGGTCAGTTTACCACCTTTTGAGGGAGAACCCAATTTAAATCTAGTTATTGTCACATTAATATGTTCAATTTTAAAATATAGTATTTTTATTTAGAATTGGGACATAAAATTTTACTTTGGATTAAATTTTTGTATTTTTCTGATAATGTACATTTTTTAATGAATAATGAAAATTACTGCATTATAATTCAAAACTACCATTTAATATAATATTTTTATATGGTTAGATTATATTTTTAATTGGTTTTAAAGTTTAATTATATTATATTTTTACTATATTATCCAATGTTGGTCATTGGAAGTAATTTCACTTTGAAATGAGATTCAAACAAGTGTCAATCATTTGATAGTTATTATCTCTTAAAAACACTTTTTTTGTTTTGAAAATGGAAATTAATTTATGCCAATTTTGTGTTTTGAATTTGTAAAAATGGATTACATATTATGAATCATGAGGTTCATATTGGGTAAATAGTTAGCCTTTATTTTTGGGAATTATGAATATATACTTTAGTAAATATTTAATTCACCATGGTTATAGGGTAAATCCGGAAAATAAGGGTAAAATAATAAAATTTTAATAATATTAAATTACCCTAACACGTGTCATAATCCTACTTTTTGATAAATTTCCAACCATTGGCATCGTTTGGTCAATTTGGGGAACCCATTGAGCCACATGGGAGTGATAATGACACTTTATATGAATTAATTTAACGTAAAGACAAAAATGACTTCAACATATATCTTTTAGTTAATCAATTTTCACATGGTCTTATATAAGTTATCTATTCAACTATAAATATTAATTTGAAATATAAAAATATTTCCTACATCATGGTATTTTTTTGTAATTTTTAGACATCAAATAAATAAAATTATTTAAGACACAAAAATAATGAAGTGTATACCTAATTAATGAATGATTTAAATAAATGAGATTATAAAATTTAAAAAAACTATCCAAAACATAAATAATTATTATTAGATGATTTTAATTCCAATAATAGTCATCTTATCTTATAATTACTGTGTTTCGTATCTTTTGATGCTTAAAATCTGTTTATAATAAAATAATATTTTCAAACATTTCTAAAGAACCCCTCCACTCTCTTATAAAAATCCATCACCATTAACCCATTACTAACACCTCTCAAGCCCCTTTGAACCTCCAAAATCTACCAAATTAAGCTTCATATATCCCTCTCTTCTTCTTGGAAACATTCTTTTAAGAATAAGGCAATTCAAGTAAACCTTTTGTATCAAACCAATGGGATATACAAGATTTAAAGGTAATGTCTTCTCTTATGTTCTTTTCTTTTATTTTCCTTCTCCACTCCCTATGATATTATTATTATTTTCTTACATAACAACAACATTATACTCAATATAATATGTTTTTTATGAGAATTATTTTAACTACACAACCACACACCTACATCTAATGGATACGAACATATTGTTTCTCTGGATAGAGAACTACTGCTTCACGAAATGATGATTATTCAAATATCTCCAACCGCCTCTCATCGTGAACATTATGATGGTACTTTAATTATATATTATATCTATTTTATTTTATTTTATCAATATTATTCTATAATTCTCATTTTGAACATTCCTTTATGCTTTTCATGTTGTATAAATACGATAATTTCATTTCATGAAGTGGGGACTACCGCCCCTCAAAGTGATATGACTCATTAATTCTATACATGGAACGTATAAAGGATAAAATTTATGAAATTATGTAACTTATATAACATATATATTATAATGAATTTTTTATATACCTATGTATCATTTATTTTTCATTCTTTTATAAATTAAAAAGAATTTAAAGTAGTGATCATGTGTACATAGGACTTACCGTCTCCCTAAATGATGCATTTCATTTCTAATGTACAAATGTTATAGACTATTATAAATACATATATAAAAGATATATATGATATATATTATATATTAATCATGAATATCATTCTAGAAAAAATGTAATTTCAACCACATGGAAAATTTATAATTATAACAAGTTCATTTTTAACTCAGGTTCCGAACATCGACAAAATGATCGATATAAACTCAAATAATTAACTAATAGTTATAGAAAGACATTAAGTTATGTAAAAGGAATAATAGACTTGAAAAAGGTTCTTAATAAATTATAAATTAACATAAGTTAATTATTCAAGAAATTAAAGAATGAACGGGTCAATTCGGACATGAGGTAATGGAACTTTATAACCCAATTTCCATTCATTGGGTCAATCTTCTACTTCTAGATTATACAATTTTATGATTATTTAGTATCTTTTATTTGTACTTTATTTTTGTGTAATTGTATTGAATAAAAATTATTGTTCTATTTTATTTAAAAAGGGATCTTTTTAAGGGTTTATCATCGCACTTTTTATTCCAATGAGATCTATGCTATGTTGGCCATTATCACCTTTTGTGTACTGTGTGTACTGCCCATGATTGTATTCTTTATGTAATATACTTTAATTTATGGGTATATAAATCTTCCTTGTATGATCCTTCTTTCATTTTGTTTATGTTTCATATGTTACCAAATCGGTAATAGGACCATTCACCCACCTCTTTTAGTTGAAGACTTCATTTATGTTATGTATTTTGAATTTGAAAATACTATGTTGGGATATGTTCAACTGTATCCTTGTTGATGAATATTTTTTTCCATGTGATGAGAGACCCTTTTATCTCTTATCAACTAATTTTCTGAATTTTAAATTGGTGTCTTTATGCAGTCAAATTTCTATAAGGGAACTTCTTATCCCAATTTTCATTATTTGGGATAAACTTCTACTTCTTGATTTTGTTGAGAAAAAAATATATATGATTGACTTATTATTGTTTTACACTTAATATCCACTTATATTGGGTGTATTTATATTTTTCAAACATAATTATTTCATTGATTTTTCCTTAATCTAATGGTATGATCTTTGTAAGGGATTTCATCTCAATTTACATTCCCTTGAGACTTATTTGTTGTTATGCACCAATTCAAATTTATATGGTGTATATACTGCCCTTTAAAATATTATATCATGAATGTCCTTATTCTCATGATATTATAGTTTTCCTTTATTTGTATTCTTTAATTATATTTATTCAAGTATTTTTTTGAAGTGGTAAGGAAATATTTAATAAAAACATTGTATTACATGTTTTAAAGATTTAGTCTTCTAAATATTTCTTATTAATTTCCTTATTTTCAAAATTATTTTAAGGATTTATTTATATAGGTATTATTTTTTTAAAATGGAAATTACAATAAAATCTTCAATGTGGTAAGAGACACTAGGATACAAAAATATCTCTAATAATGTTTTAAATGGTTTGGAAAAATGTCTTATAAAACATTGATTATGTCAATATCTTGAAATTAAATATTGTGATTATAATGTGGAAATGTTTTCTTTACTTTATGCTTGTTTTAGGTGTTATGAATATGCTATGGTTTCTAGTAATTGTTTACCAATACGGGTGGTTCCATGATAATCTTAGGGTGGGTGAGCCTGATATAGCTCTCCAATGCATTGGGTAACCTGACAGAGGTAAATGTAAATGTTTCTCTAATGATATTTAGGGAAAATATTGTGATGGGTATTCAAAACATAACTCCCTACACAGTTGTGAAATCTACAATGTATGTATGTTATGTATGCCGTAAGTTACATTTATGATTTATGATTTATGTCTATTATTCATAATTCATATGATTTCATGACATATATTATGATTGAAATTATGGTTTCATTGTTTTGTATTTATTGATGGGATAATGTTTTATTCCCTTATTTTATTAACCTTACTAATCTTTTAATGATCATCCAATGTTTTGAAATTTTTTTCACAAGAATCAAAGATGAATATGGTCATGAATGGGTTCAACGAAAATTCATGCTATCTAAAACATGGAAGTACACGTGATTCCTTTTATTAAGAGTTTTTATTTTATGAAAAAATGTAAATTTAGTAGAAGTGTCTACTTTTTATTTTTTGAAATGTAATTTAATAGTTATGGCCTAATTCTCTAAAACTCTAATCCTGAAAATATCCTCAATGTGAACTATTAACTTATTTCAATATTATGTATAGTTTAAGTCTGGGTCCTTATAGTTGGTATCAGAGGTCGGTCTCGACAATCTTATGGACTATGATTTTTCGTTAAACACCTGGTTAGTCCCTATGTCTGTTATTTCAGTTAAATCATTATTTTATAAATTTTTCAGATCAAGGAGAGTTGGTTAAAATAGAAGGTGTAGATATCAAATGACATTGATATATCTTCTTGATGACATCCTTGGAATAATTATTTCAAATTCATGTTCAGATGATTGTGAAACATTTTCTAGCATTCAACTCAATTACAAGTACTTGTTCGAGATATCAAACACCTCCACTATACCTCGATATCAACGTGGATCATGGGTTATATTTAATGAAATCCTTTTTCGTATTATTCTCATATTTTCAAGAATGTTTTTATATTATCAAGGAATTTTCAAATATTTTACATTATCACAAGATTTTAAAGCATATTATGATTTTGAAAAATGTGCTGAAAAGGAGACCCTTGAGCAACCTATTTATATTTGATTTTGTAATATAGTCTATCATCACTTACTTATGGAAATTTAAAAGTACCATTGATATAAAGTTTCATCTCATACATTGTCCGACTGTTTTATAAAAACCATTTTTTATCAGATGTTTTGAAATTATATGTCATACTTGATTATTTTTTGAAGCTTTTTTTCTGTGAACACCTATATAACCCATGTTGTACAATGTGTATTTGGATAAAGGAAGAAAATGATTTTGAATGATCTATGAATCTTTTTTTCAGTACATGGACCTTATACCAACATGAACAAGATCATAATTAAATCATATGGACACCAAGATCACGGTATGATGTTCTTTCTATTGGGAATAGTATTATTTTATTATGTGGATGTGAAAAAATGACAATATATAAGATTTTGAGGTCTTAATGTGGTCGGATGAAAATGAAATGTATTATAAAACCATTGAGGTTGAAATATTTTAGGGTTATTTTTGAGTTTTATTATAAGGTAAATACATAAGATGGTTCACAACCCATCACGTCCGGTAAGGCCACAAAAATCGAACCCACAAGCGAAGGTCGATAAGGGCACATATCCTACCACTAGCCTACGTGAAGTCCCTGGTTAGTATGACTTATTATTTTTAGTTAAATGATTTTATGGATCAAGAGTAAGTTTATGTTAGGAACTTATTTTTTTCAAATGTATAACCTTAATATAATAAAATTATTTTTTATTAAGTGATAATTTTTTTGAAGAGGTTCTATCGTTTGGGGAACATTATACACTTAAGGTAAATATAATACTATGGGATATTATTTGTGGAGTAATGGTTTAATTTTTATATTTTAATAATCTATGTTTTTATATATACATATAGCTATTTGTTTTATTTATGGAAATAATTATCCTATCAACGAGAATATGTGATTTGGTTAATCACACTTCAGTATGAGACTTTAAGAGTAGTCGATGTTGTTTGGAGATAAATGGTATGATTTATCGTGGAAGTCTATGTGATCAAATCCTTATAAATTTTGGGTTTCAATCATAGTTTTGAATACTTTGATGAATTTTAAGGACAGTTTTTTATTGAATGGTCTTTATTGAACATTGGGTATTGTTTGTCGAATTATGGAGATCGGGAATAGTATTTCTTTTTATAATGGATAATCCTTTTCGGGATTATCTGATCTTTCACTAAACATTTTTTTTCATGATGTATAAAGCAGGGTAAATCTATGGTTAATATTTTTTGGATCATTTTATTCTCTACATGTTAATTTTAACACTTTTAATGTGCCCAAGTCTTCTTGAATACTCTCTGTTTGGAGAAAAGATTAGTTTTCGGTAGAAACATATTGAAGGATGAAATTGTACATGAAATGTAAGTATATTTACTTATGTTCTTAATCAATCTCATAAATAAATTATCCAACCTTACAAAGTGAAACTTAAAACCAAAATTTTGTAGATTTACTTTTTCTTATGGGAAACAAAATACCGTTTAACCTATCATGAGTTTGTGGTTTTCGGGATGTTAAACTTTGCTTAATAATTTTTTATATCACTCTCCATCAGAACATTATGGTTAGTTTCTCTTCCATATCCATGTTTTCCTACATTGAATCATAGTATGTGTTATCTCAGGTGAACTTTTCACTTTTCTTTCATTCATTTAAATTGATAATTTTATTTACTCTTTTTCTTATGTGGGACTTTCAAGGAAGTTTCCAATCCCAATTTTAAAATTGGGAGGACCCAATTTCCAAAGTTGGGGAAGGATGTAACATCCCAGGTAAATAAAGAATATGAAATTTTCATATTTATTAATATTTTATAATTAAATATTAATTTTACAATAAATGGGATGATATGTATAATTGCATACTCACCACGCAACAACATGTTTCTTTGAAATCTTATATTGCACACAAATGTGAGTTATACTGAAAAAATATAATAGTATTTCTATTTTAAATGGTATTTAACACATAGCTATTTTATTATAAATAATATAAATAACTAACTACAACATTATTAAAAAATTTTGTTAAATTTTTTTACATTACTCCAATAAAGGTTAGAGGCTTAAAATCTGAATGAATCTATTTTTAAACCTAAAGATGCTAATATTCTTTAAAGGGCTGATTTACTACCTTTTGATGGTGAACCCTTATTAAATATAGTTTTATCACTTTAATATGTTTTATTTGACTAAATAACATTCTCCTTTAGAATAGGGACATCAAAATTTACTTTGGATAAAATTTTGGTATTTTTCTGATAATGTTCATGTTTTAATGAATAGTTAAAAATACTGCATTTTAATTCAAAATCATCTTTTAATATAATTTATTTATATGGTTAGATTATATTTTTAATTGGATTTAAAATTTTATTATATTATATTATTACTATTTAATAAAAAATTTGTCATTGGAAGTAATTTCACTTTGAAATAGGATATAAACAAGTGACAATCTTTTGATAGTTATTATTTCATAAAAACACGCTTTTTGTTTTGACAATGAGAATTAATTTTAAATTAATTTCTACCAATTCTGTGTTTTGAATTTCTAAAAATTAATTCCATATTTCGAATCCAGAAGTCTAAATTGTGTAAATATGTAACTTTTATTTTTGGATATTATGAATATTTACTTTATAAAATATTTTATCTACCATGGTTAAAGGGTAAATATGGTAAATAAGGGTAAAGAAATAGAATTAAAATATTATTAAATTACAATATCACAAGTTCTAATCCTATTGTATGATACATGTCCGGCCATGTTCATCCTTGGGTCGATATAGGGACCCCATGGAGCCACATGGGAGTGATAATTACTCTTTATATTAATTAATTTAATGTAAAGGCAAAAATGACTTAAACATATATCTTTTAGTAAATCAATTTTTACATGGGGTTATATATGTTATCTCTTATAATATAAATATTAATTTAAAATATAAATAGATTTCCTACATCATGATATTTGTTTTATTATTTTTAGACATCAGATAAATAAAATTATTAATGACACAATAATGATGTATTGTTTACCTCATAAATGAATAATTTAAATAAATGAGATTATAAAATTTAAAAAAACAATCCCAAACCTATCCAATTCATATTTTATGATTTTATTTCGAACAATAATCATCATATATTCTAATTTAATGAGTTTTGGATCCTTTTAAACTGATAATCAGTTTACAAAAAAATAATATTTTCAAACATTTCTAAAGAGCCCCACCTCGCCATTATAAAAATCAATCACCTCTAACACATTACTCACTACTCAAAATACCATTGGATCATAAAATTTCTAACCAACTAATATTTTTACATCCCTCTGTTCCTCCTACCAGACTTTACATAGTTATAATACAATTCAAGTAAACCTTTTGGTTAAATCAAATTAGAGATACCCAATTTAAAGGTAACAACTTCTCTTAAGTTCTTTTCCTTTATTTTCCTTCTCCACTACCTATTATATATTTATTATTTGATTACATGACAAAAAAATTATCATATATATACTTGGTTTTTTTATGGGAAGGATTATAACTACACTTCTACACACCTTCATCTAATTGATATGAACATACTGTTTCTGTGGAGGACGAACTATTTTCTCACGAAATGATGATTGTTCAAATATCTCTAACCGCCTCTCATGGTGGAAATTATGATAGCACTGTAATTATATATGATTTTTATTTTATTTTATTTTACCAATATTCTTTTGTAATTATCATTTCGAACATACCTTTATGCTTTTCATGTTGAATAAATATGATAATTTCATTTGAGGAAGTGCGGATGATCGGCCCCTCAAAGTGATATGAATTGTTCATGCTATAAATGGAACATATAAAGGAAGGTATTTATGAACTTATGTAACATATATATTATACTGTAATTGTAATATTCCTATGAATCATTTATTTTTCATTCCATTAAAAATTAAAATGAAATGAGAGTAGCGTTTATGCGTACGTACGACTTACCTTCTCCATGAACGGTGCATTTCATTTCTTCTGTCCAATTATTATGGAATATTATAAATAAACATATATGGATATATATGATACATATGATATATAAATAGTGATTATTATTCTATAAATAATTCAATTTCAACCACATGGACAATTTATAATTATAACAAGTTCATTTTTAACTCATGTTCCGAACATCGAAAAAATGTCCAATATGAACTCAAATAATTAACTAATTTTTATAGAAAGGTAATAACTAATATAAAAGTAATAATATAATTGAAAAAGGATCTTAAAAATTATAAATAAACTTAAGTTTATTATTCATGAAATTAATGAACGAATAGGTCAAGTCAGACACAAAGTAAGAGAACATCCTAACCCAATTTCCATTTTTGGGTTAATTTTCTACCTCTTTATTATGCCATGTTATGATTATATAATGTCTTGAATTTATAAATTATTTATATTTAATTATATTTAATACACCTTATTGATCTATTTTATTTTACAAATGATTGTTTTAAGGGATTTTCATCTCACTTTTTATTCCCGTGAGATTCATGCTATATTAGGAACTATTTCTTTTTGAGTGGTGTATGTACTTCCCATGATTGTATTCTTTGTGTAATATACTTTAATTTATGGGTATTTACATATTAATTTTAGTGTATTTCTTTCATTTGGTGTATGTTTCATAAGTTACAAAATCAGTAAAGGGACCTTTCACCCTCTTCTTTTAGTTAAAGACTTCTTTGGTGTTATGTATTTTATATTTGAACCTCCTATGTTTGGATATGTTCTTATTTATCCTTATTTTGGAAAATTTTATTTCCATTTGATGAGAGATACATTTATATCTCATCAACTCATTTTCTTAATTTTAATGTAACGTTGTTAGACTGTCGAATTTCTATAAGGTAACTTCTTATCCCAATTTCAATTCTCTGGGATAAACTTCTACTTCAAGATTATGTTGTTCTATAAATATGTGGGAATAACCTTTTAATGTTTTACACTTAATATACACTTATATTGGGTGTAATTATATTTTTCCAACCTAATTATTTCATTTATTTATCCTTAATCTAATGGTACGATCCTTGTAAAGGATTTCATCTCAATTTACATTCCACTGAGACTTATTTGTTGTTATGAAAAAATTCACTTTTATATGGTGTATATACTTCTATTTGAAATATTATATCATAAATATCATTATTCTCATGATATTTTTGGATTATTTTAATTTTATTCTTTAAATATTTTTATTCAATTATTTTCCCAGGTGGTAAGGGACTTTTTAACCCAAAAATTGTTTTAAATGTTTTAATGATTTAATATTCACAATATTTCTTATTAATGTACATGTTTTAAAAATGGTTTTAAGTATTTATTTATATGGACATTCATGTTTCAAAATGTTAATTCCTTTAAAATATTGAATGTGGTATGAGGAACTTTGATTCAAAAATATCATTATTAAATGTTTTAAATAGTATTGAAAATCATTTGATAAATCCTTAATTATGTCAATATCATGTAGCGGTACTGTACCAGTAGTAGTACTGTAGATCGGTGGTACTGTAGCGGCGGCATGGGCACTTTAGCAGTGGCGGCAGGGCACTGTAGCAGCAGCGGTACTGTGCGGTACTGTAGCAGTCGGGTTACTATTCACAAAATGGCAATTGGGCCTACAGGCTTTGTAATGGGCTACAAGCCCACTGGGACTTCGGGCTATGTAATGGGTCTCCCTCAGCCCAGTTAAAAGAGGTCTTTGATTTGCTTTAATAATAAAATGAGGCTTCGGCCCCAACCTTTAAAAAATGATCCACAATGTGGAAATGTTGTCTTTCCTTTATGCTTGTATTATGTGTTATGAATATGTTATGGTTTCGGGGAATTGTTTATGTATCTGGGTCGTTTCGTGATAATCCTAGGGAAGATGAGCTCGAGATAGCTCTTCAATGCATTAGGTAACGTGAAAGAGGTAAACATTAATGTTTCTCTAAAGAGATTTGTAGAATATAATGTGATGGGTATTCTAAACATAACTACATACGTAGCTGTGAAAGCTACTATGTATGTATGTTATGTATGCCATAAGTTACCTTTATGATTTATTATTTATCTGTGTTATTCATAAATCAATGTATTTCATGAGGTATGTTATGATCGAAAAGTATGGTTTCATTGATTTTTATTTATTGATGGGCTAATGTTTTATTCCCTTATTTTAAAACCCGTAATGATATTTTTAGGCTCATCCCATGTTTTGAAATGCTTTTCACTGGACTGAAAGATGAATAATGTCAAGAATGGGATCAAGGAGGAGTCGTGATGTATAAAACATTGAAGTAGACATGTTTCTTTTTTTAACTATTTATATTGTATGAAAAAAATGGAAACTGAGTAGAAGTGTCTACTTTTTAATTTTTGAAATTTAATTTAATAGTTATGGCATAATTATTTAGAACATGAAACCTAAAAATATCCTAAATGTGAATTATTCACATAATTCAAGATTATGTATTGTTTAATGTTGGTGTCTTATATTTATGATCAATTAAATAACCATTGATTTCACAGTGAGAAAATTAAATGGATAAATTTTTCTAACAAAATCATTTTCCCAGAGTTGAATAATTGGTTTTATATCTAGAAAAATTACAAAAGAAAATAAATTACATGATTCCATTATATTTCACAAGTATAAAATCATCTTTTTGATGTGATTTTCTCTATACCTAGATTATTTATTACACTAGGATATTGATTTTCAAGATGTATATTTAATGTTTTAAGTAGTTTTAACGAATCATAATATCCAGAAGTCATTTCTTAGGCCTCGATATATTTTCTAAACCCAAAATGTTTAGGAAATATTTTCCAATATGGTAAATCATACATAAAATAAAAACAGAAATTACAAGTTATAAACTTAATCCATTCCATAATTTTACAATCTTATATCTCCTGCATGATATTATCAGTCATATTTACAATTAAAAAAAAATTATTAATAAGTTCCCCAAATCAACTTGTCATTAATCACATAAAATGTTACTCATAATATCGCCTGAAAATACCATGATAGAGTATGTTATAATATCATGGTAATAACTTGAATCCCCATAAAATCAAAACTAAACCATTAGTACATTATTATTCCATAATTTAAACAATGATTTTTTGATATATTCTTTAAATTCAAAGATGTAGTAAACTCTAGGAAGGATAACGTAAACTACCATATCACTAACCAATTTCATGTTGAATAATTCTATTGTAACATCCCAAGTAAATAAAGAATAAATAATTATCATATATATTAATATTATCGAATTAAATATTTATTTTACGTAAAGGGGACTCTATGTTCGATGGCATACTCGATACGCAACAACGGGTTTCTTTTAAATTTTATGTTACCCACTAATAATATAATTATATTATTTTAAATGGTAGTTAACGGTAAGTATTTTTATTGTATGTAATGAATATAACTAAATAAAATATGATTATACGTGTTTGTTAAATTTTTTTACAATTTTCCAATGAAATTTAGCAGCTTAAAATGTGAATGAAATCAAATTATAAGCACAAATACTCTAATATTCTTTAAAAAGTTGATTTTCCACCTTTTAATAGAGAACCCATTTTAAATAAAGTTTTTTTCACATTTATATGTTATTTTTGACAAAATAAAATTCGTATTTAGAATCGGGACATAAATATTTAATTTGGATGAAATTTTGGTATTTTTCTGATAATGTTCATATTTTTAATGAATAGTGAAAAATTGTTGTATTTTATTTCAAAACCCCCTTTTAATATAATTTATTTACATGGTTATATTATGTTTTTAATTGGTTTTAAAGTTTAAATAGATTATATTTTTACTATTTAATCCAATGTTTTCCATTGAAAGTAATTTCGTTTTAAAATTGGACATTAACAATTATCAATCTTTTGATAGTTATTATTACTTAAAAACACGCTTTTTATTTTGACAACGGTAATTAATTATAAAATTAATTAATGAAGATTATATGTTTCTAATTTGGTAAAATAGACATAAATTTTGAATTTGTAATATCAAATTTATCTTAGGGTGAATTTTTTGTATTTTTCTGAAAACTTTCCATTTTTTTATGAATAGTGAAAAACACTGCGTTCTTGTTTACAACCAACTTATTATCTAAAGATTTATTTTTAAATTCACAATTTTTTTAAACTAAAAATAGATAATTAATACATATATTAATACAATATAATTTATTGGATTCATTTAATAATAAGATTTGATATATAAAATTATATTGAACTCTTTAACGTCTTTTTACACAAATTCTAAGGGCTTTTCCAAATTTGGATAAAACGTAATGTTACCACTTTTATGAATTTAATTTCAAAAAAATTTCATACATTTTTTTCATTATTACGTAAAATGTGGTTCAATGGGACAAAAATAATTTTTTCTGAATTGTAACTTTTGACTTTTTTAACCGTGGTTAGAGGTAATTAGGTAAATTTATTGTAAAAAATGTTATAATAATATAAAATTACCTTAAAACTTGTCTTAACCTTATTGGATGAGTCATGGATGACCAATACAATACATGGGTCAATTTTGGGACCCCATGGATCCACTTGGGTAAGATAATGACATTAATAACTTTTTATTTAAAGTGAAAATAAAAATGTAATAAACATGTATTGTTTTATTAAAAAAATTAATGTGGGGTTATATAATTGATATATTTGACTATAAATATTGATTATAAATATAAAAAGATTTTCTAAAATATGGTTATTTTTTTATATTTTTTAGACATTAAATAAATAAAATTATTTATGACATAATGATGATGTAGTGTTTATGTCATTAATAAATGATTTTAATAAATAAGAAGATAAAAATTTAAATAGTATCCAGTACATGTAAAATTATTATTGGATTATTTTACATATAACATGGTACACTTTATCTTAGTCTTTAATGATTTTTTCACCTTTAGAAACTGAAAATCATTATATAATAAAATAATATTTTCAAACATTCCCAAAGAGCCCCTCTCCCTTATAAAAAACCCTTACTTCCTACCCATTTCTCACAATTCTCAAGCCCTTGGATTATACAAAATCTGTTACAATAAGCTCCAAAAATCCCTCTATTCATTCTATAAGGCTTAACTTATGTGGAAATCACTTCAAGAAAACCTTTTGGTTCAAACCAAAGAGAGTTAACTGATTTAAAGGTAACATCTTTTCTTAAGTTGTATTGTTTTATTTTATTTCTACAACCCCCTAAACTCATTTTATTCATTTATTTTATAACAAAACCAGTATCCTCAATATACTAGGATTTTTTTATAATAGGTATTCGAGCTACACTTACACAATCCTCCATCTAATGGATAAAGAACATACTGTTTCTGTAGACGGCGAACTGCTGCCTCACGAAATGATGATTGTTCAATTATCTCCTACCACCTATCATAGTGGCCATTATGATGGAACTATATCTATATATGATATATATTATATTTATATTGTTTCAGTGCTTTTGTATTTTTAATTTATATCATAACTTTACGGTTTCCATAATAGGTAATCGTGATAATTTCATTTGAGGAAGTACGGACTACCGCCCCCTCAAAATGATTTGACTCATTCATGCCATACGTGGAACGTATAAAGGATAGAATTTATGAAAATATGTAACATATATAACATATATATTATAATGTAATTATAATATACCTATGTATAATTTTGTTTTCATTCAATTAAAATATGAAATATAAATGAAAGTAGCGTCCATGCTTACATACGGCTTACCGTCTCCATGAACGGTGCATTTCATTTCTTATCTCCAAATGTTTTTTAATATTATAAATACATATATATACTGGATATATGAGATATATATGAAATCTAAATGTTGAATATCATTTTGGAGATAATAGAATTTTGACCACATGGACAATTTATAATTATAACAAGTTCATTTTTGACTCAAGTACCAGATATCGACAAAACAACCATTATTAACATAAATGATTACATAATATTTTTTAAAAGGTAATAAGTGATATAAAATTAAAAATAAACCTGAAAAAGTTTCTTAATCAAGTGTAAATTAACTTATTTTTATTATTCAGGAAAAACAAGGAACAAAAAAGTCAAGTCGGACACGAGGTAAGGGATTTCTTATCTCACTTTTAATTCCGTGAGATTTCCATTGTTCTCCACTTATTCATTGCATGTGGTATATTTTTTACTGAATTTTGATATATATTATCATGAAATTAATGGTATTATGTGATTCATTTGGTGGTTATTAACTTTTGGTCATACGACACGATTGATTACAACATGGTAAGGGATTTTCATCTCACTTTTTATTCTAGTGATATTCATTCTATAATTGCCACTATTTCCTTTTGTGTGGTGTATGTACTATCCATGAATGTATTACTAGTGTAATATAGATTAATTTATTGGTTTTTAAATCTTCATTGAATGATCCTTCTTAAATTTTTTGTATCTTTCGAATGATACCCAATCGGTAAGGGAACCTTTCAACCTATTCTTTTTAAAATATTTCCTTTCATTATGTCTTTTAATTTACATCTTCTTATGATGGGATATGTTATTATATATCCTTATTTCTGTAAATTTTATTTCCAAAAGATGATATACAATTTTTTCTCTCATTAACTCTTTTTATAAAATTTTACGTGACGTTGTTAGGCTGCAGAATTTTTATAAGGGAACTTTTAAACCCAATTTCAATTCTTTGGGTTAAACCTCTACTTCTTGATTATGTGATGCTATGAATATGTGTGAATTACCTATGATTTTTTTACACTTAACATTAAATTATATTTTCTGTATTTATATTTTTCACACATAATTACATAATTTATTTATCCTTAATCTATGGATACCGCCCTTATATGGGATTTCGTCTCAAATTACATTACATTGAGACTTCTTTGTTGTTATGTTCCAATTCACTTATAAATGGTGTATATACTTTCCTTTGTCATATTATATCATGAATCTCTTTATTATCATGATATTATAATCTTTGATTAATTTTATTCCACAATTATTTCCATTACACCGTCCCTCATTTGGTTAGGAACTCTTTAACTAATATATCATTTTAAATGTTTTAAATATTTATTACTCTAAATCTTCTCATTATTTTACATGTTTTTAAAGTCGTTTTAAGGATTTATTTATATAGACATTAATGTTTTAAACTTTTAATTCCTTTAAAATCTTCAAAGTGGTATGGAACACTTTGATTCAAAAATCTCTTTATTAAATGTTTTAAATGGTTTGATAAATCATTGATTATGTCGATATACAGAAATGATATATTGTGATTTAAATGTGGAAATGTTATCTTTACTTTATTCTTGTTTTATGTGTTAAGAATATGTTATGGTTATTGGGCATTGTTTGTGTATATAGGTGTTTCTTTGATAAACCTAGGGTAGGTGAGCCAGAGATAGTTTCCAATGCATTGGGTGACATGACAGAGGTAAGCGTTAATATTTCTCCAATGAGATTTCAAGAATATACTGGGTTGGGTATGCCAAATGTGACTACCATTGTAGCTTTGATATCTTCTATATATGTATTATATGGATTCCTCAAGTTACCTTTACGATTTGGGATTACTATGTGTTATTCATAAATATTATGATTTCAGAAAGTATGTTATGATTGAAAATTATGGTTTCATTGATTTTTATTTGTTGATGGGTTAATATTTCCTTTCCTTATTTTATAACCCTTACTAATGTTTTTATGCTCATCCCATGTTTTTGAAAAAAAATTCCTAGGTTATAAGTAAGGGTAATATAAAGGAAGTATTCAATAAGATTTATATCATGAAAAGAACTCTTGTTTTATTTAAGTAGTTTTATTGTTTTGAAAATTTGGTTATAATAGAAGTGTCTACTTTGTAATATTCAAGTTGATATGTAATAGTTATGGACCAAATCTCTAAAACCCTAACCTTGAAAAGATCCTCAATGTGAATTATTCATTTAATTCAATATAATGAAATGTTTTATGGCCGGGTACTTATAAATATATATCATATAATAATTTTTTATTATAATCTCAAAATCAAGAACATAATTGTCGTTATCTTCCCTAAATCATGTGTTTCCAAAATATCAACATGAAATAAAAAACTTATCTTGGTTACTGTTACATTTCATCACATGTTTCAAAATCCTTATTGAATAAATATTAATGTACGATCCTTTTATAACTATTGACTCTTAAAACCATAATATCATGGGTAGTTTTACAACATAATTATTGAATCTAAACTGATAATAAATTAATCATTCCATGTCATTTATAAACCATTAACTATGCTTTAGTGTCTTTTTTCTCATCCCTTTTATATTTCATTTTTAGTCTCATCATCATCAAGAGTATAATTATTTCTCATATAACCTTACTAATTAACTTTATATATTCCACAAAGGAAATAGATTTTCATAAAGATCAGACATTCATCATTTAAAACATGCAGCAATTAATAATACCATAGGAAGTCTGTTATTCCAAAATTTTCATTTTTCCATAGAAATTACATTAATTATATCCTTATATCCACTCCCATAAGATATTACTATTCCACAAATAAAATTACTTTGGTTTTTATTCTCACATTCATAATATATATAAAAAACTTTTTTCTTCATCATCTCCACCACCCAATCTCACATCTTACTTGATCCTTCTCTTCTTTGGTGAATCCAAGATTTGGTGAAGGTTCATGTTATTTATTTATAAAAATTTATTCATTATTAAGAATAAACATGACATCCTTTACTATATTCATTATACCATTTAGTTACTCAACCAGACAATCTGTACAACATTCAATGATAACCCAGTTCTACCTGCTTCCCACAATTGAGTAAATCCATAAAGGGATGTGTGAGCATAAAACTACAATAATTATAGTGTGCTAATATTTTTGAAATTATGTTTAAAAAATAAAATTGTCTTCTCATTCTATGAGACTTTAGGGTTATCATAGGTTATACATGTTCATTACCAAATCATTATAATATTATCCTATACACAGGGTTATACTAAATGTATTTCATTGGGTTATGTTACATAATAAATTTTTCCCTAAATCTAGTTCCCTATATTTCTACTAAAATACCTCTGATATCAAATGTAATTCCCCCAACCCTAGTAGCCTAGAGTTGGTGGTTACATTAATACATTAGCATAATATACAAGGAATGAAACCCTGAAGGAAAGAATATTTTATTAGTTTTGGAAAACTAGATACATACTTGAACCTTAAATGAAAATTGATTGTGTAAAATAAAAATATAAAATATTTTGAGGAAAACATTATTCTGCAATCTTAACCCATCATGTAAACCATAATAATCATCCCGGTGTCCTAGTGGATAAATGAAACGTAATAAAGGGTTGAGATCAGATTCTCATTAAGAGTTAATTACAACATATGATATCATAAATTATCATAAATTATTATTTCAATGTTAAATAACTTAATCCTATAGAATTTTAAAAAATAAATTGATCAAAATTTGTCAAGAATAAAATTTGATCAAATAATTCCATATGAATAATCACATGAACTATAGAACTTAAACTTTTATATTATACTAATTGAATATTCACATTTAAATCAATAACAAGTTTCAAAATGATGGAATTATTTTTTATTTATATCATTAACATGCCATTAAATCTGCTTTCGAGACCTTATACATATATCGGTAACTCACTAGCCAATTCTGAAACTATTTTGTCACATGAGACCCCTAGATACATCGAGGGACTATAGCTAGCTTCACCCATCACATACTAAGACCAATATATTCTCATTTAAATGGGGTGAAACATATTAATCATATATATTTTAATTGAACTACTATATAAAATGTAAATAACATTCGCCAATCTTTAAACATAGTCACAAACCATCTAGTGTAATATATTTAATGCTATTAAAATATTACATCCCCAGTCAAACTGATAATAATAAATTTAATAAAATAAGTAATTTGGAATCATAAGAGATCAACCTCAATGAATAATGGTATTTTAAATTTTATTTTGAAATATATAAAAATTCAATAAAGGATATTATTAAAAAATTATTTAAGAAAATACCATTTTTCACATTGAAAATAAATTATTTCTACAATTCCAGGGAATTATAAAAAAAATATTTTATTTTAAAATAAAAATATAAAATTTTATTTTAATAATAAAATAATCATGTAATTATAAATTTAGTAAATTTTGGTCATTTTGTATAAGTTAATAAAACATTCCTTCTATAATACTGTTTGAAAAGACCAAAAGAACCTTATTTTGAAAATAAAAACATATAACATTCAATCTATATTGTAAAAATAAAAAAAAGTGTAAAAATGAATTTGGAAAGTAATATTAGAATAGTAAAAATAATTGGAAACAATTATAGATAACATGTACATGTAAGAAAAATAGAGTTTAAAAAATTAAAAAGAAAATTTTTTAATGGAATTCTCTTTAAAATATCATATCCCTGATGTGAGAATTAGTAAAATGAATCATTTATGTGAATACAGTATAAATCTTCATAAAAATTGGAAATATATAATAAGAAAATAAAATTTCATTTCACCCATAATCCTATGATGAAAAATCAAAAAGATAGAAGTTTATTCTAGTGAATGGAAATTGAGTTATGAAATCCCATTAAATATGTAATCAGTTGAATAATACTGCCAATAAATGTAATAATTATAAAATTAATCATTTAATATCATTAATATAATTAGATTCATGATATTACATATCAATGGGATGTATATAATCCCCACAATAAAATAAATATGTGGTGAATAAGGCATATATCTCATAAATGTAAAAGTAATATAAGAGACCACTACCTCATGTTTCCCATTAGATATTCAAAATTAAAATCAGATATAATTGTATAAATAAATATTTTAATGTATTAAAATCCATATTAATATTTATAATACCTTGTATATTCCCTTTATAAAATTTCACCACCTGTTTATATGTAACATTTCATTATTTTAACTATTTCGGGTGAGTTTAAGTTAGGGTTTCATGGTCGGTTCACTTGTGTATAATTATGGATATTGTTGTAAAATGTAAATAAATATATGGATGTTAATTGAAATGAAATGAATGTTCATGCAGAAGTATAAATTGTTTCAAAAATAAATTTTTAATTATTAAATGTGGATGATTCATTTGACTAAACATTAATGAAAAATGTTTTATTTATTTTGAATGTTTTTTTGACCATCACAAATTAGTTTTTTTTTATTATTATGCAAATATATTAGTTAAAGAACATGAAATATGTTATGATATTGGTATTAAAATCTAATTATACAATAATCATACGTTAATATCCAACCTTGAATGAGGTAATGGAAGATGACCAAAATCATTATGTGTGGATACGATTAAGCACCATAATTTGGACAACATTTTTATTTCATTAAACATAAGTAGACAGAAAAAGGTATGGATAAAATATATTCCATTATAAATATAAGAAACAAATATATAAATGAAAATAGAGTTATTATTAATTTATGGATGAGTAAGGTGATGTGAACATAGATGAAGAATGAAAATTATCATATGTTGTTTGGGGAATCTACCTCTTGAATATCACCTCCTTGAAAGACCCCTTAACAAAAATATAATTGGAATTTGGGTAAGCCCAATATCACAAGTAATTTGTAAGAGTGGGTAGGATTTATTTTCGTAGATATTTGAAAAAAATAAATGATTTTTATGGGAAATGGGGTGGTGAGGGTAATGATTTATAATTGAAGAGTGGTGGTTTAAAGTGGTCAAATAATAATTATTTTATATTAAATTCCAACCATTTTTTATGGAAATAATTCAACTATTTTTTGGTGATAATTTATGATTTTAAAGATGGTTATGTTCTAGAAACACGTAAAACAACCATTTGATTTTGTAGTTGTATGATATTTTAATCATTTACCCTTTAACATTGAACATCTACAAGGTATTTCATATTATACTGTGGAACATTTTTTTACCGTGTACATTTTTTATGCCTAAAAACTAAAATTACCTTATAACATAATTTTTAAATCATAAATTTAAATATTAAATCTGTTTTACTATATTAATTTCATAAAATTGATAAAAATATATTCTAAATATGATATGAATATAAATCATAAAAATAGTTTATTTTTTATGTTAAAACAGTGTTCTTAAAATTAATTAATAATGTATTCTTAAATGTAACACATTATTTGTTATGTAATTAAATAAATAAATTTTTCTCAAGAATAAGGGTTAACAATTTTAAATTTATGATAATATAATAATTATTTTACAATAGTTATGAAATTTCATAAAATAATAGTTTCCCTTTTAACCAAAAATAATCTTTTTAGACAAATCGCAAATAAATTACCCTATGCTAATTTTGATGTGATGATTCCAAAACTAAAAGATGTTTTTTTAATTATAAATGTTCCAAAAATAAAATATATTTATTTTATCATATAATGAAATAAAAATCTATTTTTTATGAATACATTTATTATAAAAATAAAATAGCATTGAAAAAAATATGTGTTTTTTACTATTAATTAAAAAAAATTATTGAACCTTAAATTCATATATGTTTCATAATATTATTATTCTTATTAACACCCTCCAATTTAAATCTAGTTTATATTGATAATTTTAAAGTATGTATATTTTGGAATTCGGTTGACATTGGTTTTTTATGTAATGTAAGCTATCGAACATTGCATTATTTTGAAATCATGGTGTGTTACATGTATTAGAAGTGTGGTCATGATATTTAATAATTGAAGGAATATTTAATTTGGTACATGTCTTGGATTTTTTTGTAAAAATGGAATGATAATAAAAAAAATTAGTCATAGTGTATTATGGGGGTAAGATGAACAATATGACTAACGTGAAGGTTTCATATGTTATATCAATTAAAATTTAGAAATTACAAACTAGCATGATGGGTGAAAACGAATTTATAAATTAGTATTTGATCTATTGAATGATGGGAATATTTATTTTTATCTTTTGGAGTCTATATGATGATGGTGGATTTGTGTATCAATGAGTTTACGTCTATAAATAAATCTCATAGATGAAGAATAACTAGTTGAAGATCTATTGAATTTTGAGTTTCATATGAGGGGATACCAAAATGGATATGTTTTTTATTCCCAATAAAATTTAATTGTAATCATTTCTTACATAAGAGATACTAAATAATATTTAATAGTAACCAAATGTTATTTAAGAGTCATTCTATATAGAGTATAAAAATATTATATATGATTCATCAATGTTGAATAAAAATTTAAATGTTATCAATATAATATATAAGATTAACTCTAGTGTGAATCAATATACATAAGTTCATTTCTTGTATAGAGTAAATAAAAAAATAACCTTATGGGATATGCAAAAATATCACTATTTTACATTCTAAGGTGGCAAGAAATTCCGAGGCCCGGTGAGCCCGAAAGAGAAATTTGAAATTTTTTTATTTCTTTTAAATAATTGTGTAGGTGGTTTTTTTTTTACCTTTTGAAATGCTGATCAGATCAAAAATATAAGGGAACCGTTTAACTCAAAATGGTGGGATTCTCCTAGGAAGGACATAACATCAACCGACCCAAGTTGATCGAAAAAGTTTGTTTTTAGACTTTTAAATAAAAAGATAATATAAAATAAACATGATTTATTTTTTTCCAAAGATTTGAACTGTTGTAGTGAAACGACGTGTAATGCTTTGAAGCGGAAATGTTGTTTAATATATGAAACATTGTAACGTCATAAACTCATCAAAACAGAAATCAATGAATACTAATTCACCTCTTAATTTCTTAGTTTGGATTCAAATTCGATGGAGGAAGATGTAAAATTCTTTTAGGAAATAATCCTTGGAGAATTCGATGACGAATGACCAACGATAGCAAGGAATCCCCACAAACGACGAACATTGGAAAACTGAGAAGCAGTAGTGATGCCTTTGGGGATCGGAACTGAGACTGGATATAGATGATCTCCAAAAACATATTGGATCAAGCATAGATGAATGAAGATAATGAAGAGACGTTCTTCGTGAGTGAAAGAACAGAATCAAGGTAGGGGTTGTGTTTTATGTTATTATTCCCCGTTATTAAATTTAACAACTAATTCGGATCAAATCACACTGGTTGACTTGAATATCATCTTTTATATGTGAGGGTTTTTATCAGGCTTTCTCTAGTGGAATTAATATTCCATAAAAAATTCCCATGTTTTTATTCTTCTCTGTTTAAACTTTGTAATGGGTGTGTAATAATGTCGTGACGAATGATTGTGCAGTTTCATTCCTCTATTTTTTGTTTTTAATTTCTCCTTCCTTCCCTCTCTATTTAAAAAATTATTTACGAGATGAAGTGTGTTCCGTCTTTGTGCAACCACACATGGCACAATGACGATGGGTAAGCAATAGACGGATCGATGCACCATGTGAGATAGCATAAATCGAGTGCTTTCTGAAAGAATGGATCACAACTGAGTATTGGCCCCTGAAATTGATGAAAAAAAGTAAAGGATCACAAGGATTATTTTGGTTCGAAGAATGAACCTCCAGAACACATCCAATAATCTGCGGACCAACCAGCCGGCGCGCCAGCGTTGTCCTTGTGCCGATGCGACGGAGACCGAACTACTGGAGAAGTGACAGGGATAGCATGAAAAATTCACCATGGGTTTTATAGATGTTTAGGCATTGAGTTGGCCATGGGAATGTAGTGTGACCGGACACAAGCGGCTGGGTGGTGTGTAGAAATTCTAGTTCGCAGATGCTGACCTGTTGACTAGGTGGTGCCACCACCTGGTGGCAAGCAGATGAGGCTATGTAGAATCTGGTCTAAAGAAGCTATACCGCACTAATTTCAGACCATGTTGATTCTTTAGGGATAAACCAATGTCCCATCGGGAAGGGATGGGACCGATGGGTCAGGTTGGACCAGGTTCTGATAGCACCTGGACCCCACTGACCCCATTTAGTCGAAATGCCCGTAACTTTCAAAAAGAGCGTCAGTTTGATGAGATGTCAGTATAATTGGTACCTTTTCGATTATATGGCCCTTTTGATATATTCTAAGTGAGTTTTTTAGAATGTTATAGGATGACCTATTTTAATTGAAGAGTAGGCTCTCCTGGTAAAACATACTTTGGGTATAATCATGGTAATTCTAATGATGAAATTTTATGATAGTTACTCCCTTGATGACTCAAGGTGAGGGTACTCCTTATCCCTATTCTTTGTTAGTGATGGTACTCCCTATGTTTTAGGGAACGATTCTTTAGATATATTTTTAAAGGAATAGTTTTTACTCCCCACTTGTGCAAGGGAGTCTGGATTATATCCATAGAGTTTTCACACCCCTATTAGACTAGGGAACGGGTCCTCCATACCTAAATCATATTGAGTCAGTACTCCCCTACTAATAATGGAGCTGGTCCTCTATTGTAGGATTCAGTACTCTCTTTCATTTCCAGGGTGTGGGTCCTCCTTACGCAGTTCTATAGTAGAGTCAGTACTCCCCTTTCATTCTAGGGAGTGAGTCCTCTAGCATGGGGTCAGTACTACCCTAACGTACTAGGGTGCATGTCCACCATAAGAAACAAACAAACATACTCAGTAATCCCCTACTTTTTCTTGGCTCATGTCCTCAAAACATGATCATATAGAGTCGGTACTACCCTACCAGGTAGGGTGTGGGTCCACTATTATATGAGTCAGTACTCCCCTATCATACTAGGGTGTGAGTCCTCCAGACATTAACTGATAGAGTCATTACTCCCCTATCATACTAGTGTGAAGGTCCTCTACTCACTCAGTAGTACTCCCCTACTAGGTAGGGTGTAGTTCCTCGAATGGAGGAGGATCTCCCTCGTCTATAAGAAACACTATTGAGATTATTTCCCATCCACTTGATGTAAACGATGCCTACATTGAATCTAATTATTCCTCGATGGATATATGTGTGGGCCACTCCTTCTAGGAGAATGAGAGGTTTGACAAGATGGGTAGGATCATGGATCCCTCTTACATGTATATAGGTGAGGATGGGCCTTTTCACTTGGGTTTCCATAGTCTTGCATCGCATGCAAGGTTGTGATGATTAGACATCTAGTTCCAGGAACTACAGTTGGACCTAGTAGAATGTTCATGCTGAAGCATGTTCCACTAGGCATACCATTCAGAATGGTAATATTGTACCCAATGTAGTCCATCTATCAGACGGGTTCCATCAGGGATAGATTAGCTCGTGGAGTGTGATCTTATGGCTTGTGATTTTTGACATGATCCTATAATGAGAATCTTGAAAATGGCTATAAGGTAGGACCATATGCTTGATTGTGGATGAGATGAGTATATCTAGATGTTTATGGTATTTGTATTGGAATATACCTGAGTAGATATGACTGTGTATTCCATTGTGATTTTTCTCATGTTCTGTAACTTTTTGGTTTTGTGGTCCCCTAATGAGTGTTGTTGTACTCACCTATGCAGGGGATTTTCTTATATGTTTCATGTATTTTGCAGACGTCTGATGCTTTGATAGAGTCAAGGGAGGATTAGTTCTTGGTGGTGTTCAGTGAGGTCAGACAGACAAGGTGTACTTCTATAGCTTCAGGAATCTATCTTTTACCAACCCTCCAGAAAGGCCTCCTTGCGGACAAGCTTCAAGGACTTGGTGTTTCTCTATTGTTCTATTTTTTATTTGGTGGTCTTTTATACTAGCTCAGTTTTCCACCCTTTACTTGAATTTATGTCGTAATATTATTGTGTTTTACTTAGTGGGTTGAATTCATGGTTTCATTGGATTTTACATTCATGTTCCTTGTCTAGGAGTTGTGTATGTCTATAAATGCACTCAGGAAAATGACTCACATTTGTTTTATAATGCCTTCAATGCTAGTCATCATCCCCTTTCATTGTGGGGCAGTCTTGGGGTAGTCACTAAATGGGCCATGAGGGATGGGTTTTGACAAATTGATATCAGAACTATTTGGTTCTACCTCAAATACCCAGGGTCGGTTTTTATGTTTTGGAAAATAGTGTTAAGTGTTTTTATTTCGGCTTTTAAGCAAGGGAAATCAGTCTTAGTGTAGAGACTAATGTATCTAAACACCAGGAATCTGGGCCCCTATTTTTTGACTTGGTACATGGAAAAACTGGTTGTAGGGAGATAAAGTGTACATTCATCATGTAGGAATCGTTTTTCTTCCACCTACTTCTTGATTCAGCTCTCCAGATATTCTTCTAAACCATGGATCATCTTGATGTATTTCAGTATTCCACCATGATGATAGATGTAAAAGATCCTACACCATGGTCTTGATGATGATGCACCCCGAATGGAGGCTTCACAATAGCACATTGAACCTATGGTGTTCCCTCTAGGGGTGCACTACTGATGAAACCACTCGCCGATCATGAGATACTCGTAGCGCTACCAATGGCTGATCCATGTAGGTTGAGTGTGCCACATGACTTATAGAGGAAGATAGATCCCAGGTTCCTAGTCAACACATATCCTAAGGTAAATGAGGATTGGCATGAGGCGGTAACGCGAGCATTCCTCATAGTGAGGACACTACCCGACCAAATGGTATTCCTACCTACAACCCTTCTACAGGGATAAATGGGATGATTGTGGACATTTTTTATCCAGATGTACGACAAGGAGACACACACCTATTTTGAATTTTAGTGACTCTTTAGGGAGGAGTTCTTTCCTGCAACTTTGTGCCCTGTGAATATATAGAAGATACTTCACCTATGTAATCACAACATGATGTTATAATAGTAATCATCTAGATTCACAGATATTTCTCACTACTATACAGATATGGTTTGGGTCGCTAATATCAGGTCCTAGACATTCAAGCAAGGACTGCACTGGTAGATTAGGGAATCAGTGATACCCCTTAAAATTATGACGTATGTTGGGGTATGGGATCAAGACCTTGTAGTTTAGAGATAACTGACAGAGGTGAAAATGGATGTGACCTATATAATAGGTCAATTTGAAGAGGATTCTTCTGAAGGTTGCAGACGATAGGTGAAAGGATTGTGGCGTAGGAGGCATACACATACCAGAACACAGACCCAAGGGTTTGTGGTGCTGAAGCAGCACCAAGGAGTAGATCTATAGTAGGATAGTCTATGTTATGAAGGGAACAACTTAGGGCATCACTCTTTGGATTTTCTAACCCACAGTGCCGCTGAGAGGGAGATGATAGACGTGCCTCATTAGTAGAGGCAGCGCTTGGGGGATTGGTGTTTCGTAATATGGCGAGTGAGGAAGAGGAGAATGATGAGAAGTAGAAGGTGGTTCTTTCTAGGCTCTGGGAGCTGTAGGACGAGGGATAGGACATCTGCATGTAGTCATGTCTTATGACCAAGAATCTCCATGAGTGATTCTGAGGTATGATCATTGTCTTTTCTTTTGGATTCCTTTTTTTAAGATTGACACAGGTGCTAGTCGTTCTTATTTTTTCACAAAATCTATTTGACACTTCGAGGTTATGGTAGGACTATGGAATTGACTGTCACTCTTAGAGATTCCTTCTGGAATATACCCATTGATTACACAATGTTGTTGATAGTTTGACCAGACTCTTGGAGGTGAGAGTTACAGTTGGGGTCTCTTAGTCATGGCATCGAGGCCCTACGGCATTATTCTGGGTATGGACTAATATAATTAATACCTAGATTAACTGTTTTAGGGAAGGATGTAGTGTATCCAAGATGGTGAAAATATTTTTTCCTTCTGGTGAAAGGAAAACACTAGCAGAATAGGGTGGACTCACAAGAATATTCATGCTTAAAAACATTACATGGTGGCAGAGTTAGACCCCACGATGTTTTCATAGCATGAAATGGATGGTTACCATCCTTACTCAGCTAGAATACCACAAGTGAGTGTGGTAGTGTTCCTATTTTGTAATTTTTTATGGTCATTTGAGGTTGTAGATAGAGGGCCTAGTAAGACCCAGCATTCGCCTATGGGAAGCCATGTTTCGTTCCTAAATTCCCATGTTTGTCTAGAATCAACCTTGAACGTGCAACACATATGGAGGCATTATCACAATTCATCCAAGAGTGGGAGTGAACTATGGGGTTCTATCTATATCTAAACCATGTTAGTGTGGAGTTGAGCCGCTAGACCCCATGACTGCAGATGGATCATAGTGCTTGGTGTGTTCCCACTAGACACAACTAAAGAAAATTGATCCTGTTGTTGAACAATGTTATCCAAGAAAAGGTTGGATAGGATAGTGTTTTATCTCAGTGGTTCCTTGGGGGGAATTCATTTAAGCAACACAAGAACACTAGATGAACTCTGTTTTCATCCTTTGGGGGTAGGATTTTTTTCCGGGGATGAAAATACATAAGATATGGAGAATGTGATGGTCCTGAATTCTATGAATTTTTTTTTACAAAATTTAATGGTATTTTTACAAGACAAGACTCTGAGAAGCACATAATTCTGATGCCCAGTGACCCCATAATAGAATTTTGATCTTTTTTTAAATCATTTAAATAAACATGTGAGTGGGTTTTTCTATCTTTTCAACTAGTGTTAAGATTAAAAATATGATGCCACCATTGAACTCAGAACAGTGGGATACACATAGGAAAGTCTTAAATTCAATAGGCACGGTTAGACCATAAAAGTTAATTTTTGGGATTTTAAAGAAAAAGTTATAATTAAATAAACATGATTTATTTTATATTCGAACTATCAAAATGTTGTATAAAAATGGTGTATAACACTTTGAAATGGAAATATGGTTTCATATATGAACCAGAAGAACATGAGAAACTCAAAAAAATGGAAAATGTTGAACAATGATTCGCCACGTAATTTCATAGTAAGGATCCAAGGTCGAGGGTGGAAATTGTCGAATTCTTTTGGGAATGAAGACTTGGAGAATTTTCTAGTGAATGAGAAACGACGGTGTGGAATCCCCTCCATCAACGAACATCGGCTAACTGAGAAGCACCAATGAAAACTTTGGAGATCATAACCAGGACCAATTATATATGATCACAAATGAAAATTTTGATCATTCATAGGCAAACGAAGACAATGTGGGTTGTTCTTCGTTTGTGAATGAATTGAATCTATGTAGGGATTTTGTTTTAAGTTGTTCTTCTCCTTTATTAAATTTAAAAACAAAGGCAGATCAACACACGCTGGTTGACCTACAGATCGTTGTTCTTAAGATAGGGTTTTTATCGGCCTTTTTCCTGGGGAATTAATATTGCATATTTTGTTTCCCATTTTTTTATTTTTCTCTAATCAAACCATCTAACAAGAGAGGAATAACGTCGTGAATAAAGACGGTGGAGGTTCGTTCCTATCTTTGTTTTTTGGATTTTCTCCTTCCTTCTTCTCATGTTCTTTGTGTTCTTTGTGTGTCAACGAGCGGTCAGTCATTTCCCGAATTCTACTGAAAAAACCACGAAGGGAAGTGATGAATGATGAAGACAGAGAGATCGAGGCGGCATGTGAGATACTAAAAATTGAGCGCTTTCTAGTGTAAGGTATATTAATAGAGTTTTGAGCCCCTGAATGTGAAGAAATTAAAACAAGTATCCCATGGATCATTTCTATTTGAAGAATGGGCCACCAGAGTCTGTCCAGAGGTCTACAGAACAACCAGCCTACGGTGACCGGCAGTGGTCGTGTGCCGGTGCAATGGAGAACAGGCGCTTATAGCAGTTTTTGGGAGATCATGCAGCATCTTCAATGGTTTTACTAGATGTGGTGACCCACTGGGTGACCGAAAGAACGAGACTAGGTGGAATGCAGATATTCCTGTCCGTTGATGCAGACAGATTGTATGGGGTGGTGGCACCATCTAACACCACCTTGTGGCAAGAGAACGTAGCCATGCCTAGTTCGGTTTGAAGTATTTGGCCTGATATGATTAATGGATGGGTTGTTGTAGGTGGGCTGGACATGAAGCCCAGCAGGACAGCCGGGCCCAGCCGGTCAGGGTTGGGTGCATTGATCAAGGTTGGAACAAGGTTGGTTCGGATCAGACCGGGACCGGACCCAACTGATCCTCATTTCATAGAAATGGCTATAACTTCCAAGAGGAGAATCTGTTTGACAATATGTCTTTGGTGTTGGGACCCTTGTGATAAGACGATCATTTTTAGATACTCTAAGTGAGTTTTTTAAAACATTGGAGAATGAACTATTATATTTGAAGAGTAAGACCTCCCGGTACGACCGACTTTGGCTAGAATCGGGGTGATTATTATTATGAGATATTAGGGTAGTTACTCCAATGATGAATCATTGTGTGGGTACTTCTTATCTATCTTCATTGTTGGAGATAGGACTCCCTACATTTTAGGGTGTGGGTTCTCAATTACTTTTGTAAAGGAAGAGTCGGTGCTCCCCTACAGAGCCAGGGAGCTGGTCCCCTATCCTTGGATTTGGAACTCCCCTATTGTACTAGGGATCTAGTCCTCCATACCTAATGTATATATATTTTTTACTCCCCTACCCGGTAAAGATAAGTTCCTATATTTTAGGATTTAGTACTCATCTTCTATTCCAGGGTGCGGGTCCTCCTAACATAGTGCTACGGCAGAGTCACTACTCCCCTACTGTGCCACGGAGTGGGTCATCTATCCTAGGGTTGGTACTCTCCTAACTTTCTAGGGTGTGGGTCCCCATAGAGAACAAACTAATTGAGTCAGTACTCCCATTCTATTTTAGGGTGTGTGTCCTCCACACTTGATCGAATAGAGTTGGTACTCCCCTACCGAGTATTGTGCAGGCCCTATATTATTTGATTTGATACTCCCCTATCATACCAAGGCGAGCCTCCTCCATAAATGATCATAAAAATTTTTTACTCAGCTTTTGTACCAAGGCATGGGTCCACTAGTCACTATGTAGTACTCTCTATCAGGTAGGGTTTAGTTCCTCTATTGGAGATGAAGCTCCCTTGGTTGTCAGACACTATAGATAGGATCGGGCCCATCCACTTGATGAAAAAGATTCCTAGATAAGATAATGTGCTCCCCTGATGGAATGAGGTGATCGAAACTACTTATATAAGTGATAGAGGTTTCACGATATGGTTTGGAGAATGTGTCCCTCTTACGTGTACAGTTGTGAGGACGGGCCTCTTCACTTGGTTTTACTTAGTCTTGCATCGGGCGAAAGGCTATGACGACTAGACCTCCAGTGTCGGGCACTAGATTTGGAACTACAGAATGTTACTGATGGAGCACATTATCTTTGACATACCATTCATAATGTTATTATTGTACCTCATTTATTGCATGTCTCTGACGGGAGTCATCAGGGATGACTGAACTCATGGTGTTTGATCTTTTATCATATGTGTTATGACTTGAGCCTTTGATGAGAATCCTGAAACTGGCTATAAGGTTGGACCTTATTATTCATATTGGATGAGACTAGTATATCTAGATGTTCATGGTATATGTATGGGCATGTACTTGAGTAAATATTATTTCTCATTCCTTTGGGTTTTATATCCTATTTTTTACCTTTCTTGTTTCAGGGTCCCCTACTAAATATTGTTTTAATCACTCCTACATAAGCTTTTCCCACACATATCATGCCTTGTGAAGACTACCATTTCTTTGATAGAGTCCATGGAGGACCAGGGACTCATGGTCACTAGTGAGATCAGACAGACAAGGTCTACATCTATAGCTTTAGACACCTATCCTTCACCTACCCTTATGGTAGGCCTCCCGATGGACGAGATCCGGGGACATAGAGTTTTACATTAGATTTGTTTTTATTTTGGTGTGCTTGTATACTGACCCATGTTTCCATCTTGTACTTTACATTATTTTGTACTCTTGTTGTGTTTTACTTAGTGTATTGCATGCATGGTTTCCTTGGATTTTACTTTCTGGTGCCTTTGGCTGGGAGTTGTGTGCATGTGTATAGGTACTCAAGAAAATGCCACCCGAATGCGGGATAATTCCTTCAACACTAGTCTCAATCCCATGGTCATTATGAGGTGGTCTTGAGGTAGTTACGGAATAGGCCCTAGGGGACACTTCGTGAAAATTTGGTAATGGAGCTGTTCAGTTCTACCTCAAAGACCTTGGGTTTATTGATTTTTAGTTTTGGGCAACAATATTATGATTTTCAAGTTCAGCTTTCAGGACATGGATTCCAGTATTGGTGTGGAGTTAGACGTATCCATACACCAGGACTCTGGACAAATTTTTTCCTACTCAGTACATGGAAACCCTGGTTGTGAAGAAATAAAGGGTACACACATCATGTAAGAATGGTTGTTCTTATGTGTCCTTCTTGAGCCAGCTCTCCAGATATGCTCTTTAACCATGGTTAATATTGATGTATTTTAGGATTCCACCATAATGATATCCAAATAGGATCCTAAAACGTGATCATGATGATGATCCACCCTGAGTGGAGGCTTCAGTGCAGGGCACTGAACCTATGGAGTTACCTCTGGGTGGTGCACCGGGGATTCAACCACCTTTCGATCACCAGTTTCTACCATCACTACTAGTGGAGTATGTGTGTATCCTGAGTTTGATACACAAGTTATAGAGGCATAGAGCTCCTATGTTCTAAGGAGAGACAGATCCTTAGGTTGGTGAGGATTTTCTTGAGGCAGTTATGTGAGTCTTTTCCATAGTGAGAAAACTACCTGACTAAATGGAAGTGTTATCCCCAAGCCTGCTATAGGGATCATCAGGATGATGATTGAGCTTGGTGATCTAGATACATGACGAGGCGACTCTTATCTAGATTGACTTTGATCACCACATCATGAAAATGTTTGTTATGGAGACTTTTCCCTCTGTGCGTATACAGAAGATACTGCACCTATGGCAGGGTAACATGATTGTAGAAGAGTAATTGTCATGAATTACACATCTTTCTCGCTAATCTATAGATATGGTATATAACCATTACTTTAGGTCTTGGACTATCGAGTACGGACTATGTTGGGAGATCATGGTGTCAATGATACCCATTAGCATTCCGACATATGTTGGGGTGATGGAGTGAACCTGGGTAGTTGAGAGCTACCTGGTGGAGGAGCAAATGGAGGTGACATATAAAAGTGGTTACAAGGAAGAAGTATCTATTGGATCAAGCAGACGATAAGAGAAAAAATTTAAATGTAGGAGGAATACCCATACCCAAACATAGACATGAGGGTATGTGGTGTAAGATAAGTGGAAAGGAGAAAATCATCTTTAAGATAGGCGGTGTTATTCATACAATGGGGGAGGGAATATCTCTATGTATTGTCCAACAGATCATTCCATAGAGAGGGAGACGGTATATGAGCCTCTATGGAATAGATAGCGCTTGGAGCATGGAGTTCTGCAAGATGGAATGTGAGGTAGAGGAGGTGAATGAGAAGATGTACGTGGTCTATGCCAGGCTGAGGGAGCTAGACCACAAGGGTGATTATAGCCTCATGCAATCATGGATTATGACCAAGAAGCACCAGGATAGATATTAGGTATAATATGTTTTATTTTGTTTGGCTACGTTTATTTTAAACAGACATAGGTTCAAGTTGTCCTTCTTTTCCCATGAGTTTTGTTTAAGACTTCGGGGTTCTGGTTGGACTGTGGACTTGACCCTCATGCTAAGAGACTCTTAGTGGAGGAGAACCATTGATCACATACTACCGCTAATAGTGTGACCGAACTCGTGGATATTAGAGTTGCGGTTAGGATCTATTATTCATGGCATCGAGTCCATATGATGTCATTGTGGGTATAGACTACTACCGTTCAAGACCAGATTGAATTTATTAAGAAATGGATGTGGTGTGTACACATTGGTGAAAATGGTTATTCCTTTCGGTGAATGGAAATATCAGGAAGTAGAGTGTGGATTGTGGAGAATAATCATGCATAGAAACATTCCATGGTGACATATTTATACCGCAAAATGTTTCTGCAATATGAAATGGTTGTTTACCATCCATAACTAGTGGGAATAACACTACTGACGGTGGTCGTGTTCTAGTATCAGCATATTTTATGGCCATTAGAGTTTGTAGACCGAGGATATAGTAATACACTGTGTTATCATATGGGAAGCCTTGTTTCATTTGTAAAAAACCATGTGTGTTCTGCATCAACATTTAACGCATAACACATGAAGAGGATTTAGCACATTCTATCCATGAATGGGAGTAAACTATGGGGTTTTGTATATATCTTCATCAGGTTAGTGTTAAGGTGAGCCTCTATATCCCATGATAGCAACGGATTGTAGTTATTGGAGTGTTATAACATGTCACAGATAAACAAAACATGTACCCATTGTTGCACAATATTGACCTAGCGAAATCTGGATAGAATAGTTTTCAATCTTGGGGGTTCCTCGGGGTGTGTGCTTGTAAGGAACACAAGAACCCTAGATGAACATAGTTTTCATCCCTTGAGTGTAGGATTTTTCATTTTGGAGAAGAATATATATCATATTGGGATAATTCATTTGTTTATAATTCTAGATATTTTTTCTAAAAAAAATAATGGTATTTTAAAGAGAAGAGACTTTTATGCAGCATGTAATTCTCAGACCTGATGAACCCGAAATAGGTTTTTGAACATTTTTTAGTTCATTTAGATAAATGTTAGAGTAGGTTTATCTATCTTTTAAAATGATTCTTGGATCTAAAATATGAGGGAATTGTTGAACTCATAATGATGGGATTCACCTAGGGAGGACTAAATTTCATCCTGCGCGGGTTGACTGGAAAAGTTAATTTTTGGAATTTTAAAGAAAAGGTTAAAATAAAATAAACATGATATATTTTAGTTTATAACTTTTTAACTGTTTTAGTGAAATGGAATTTCACGCTTCGAAACAGAAAGGATGTTTCATAGATGAAACCGTGTAACATCAGCAAACACAATGAAACAGAAAACTCTAAACAATGATTCGTCACATAATGTCTTAGTAAGGATCTATGGTTGAGGGTGGGAGATGTTAAATTATTTTTGGAATGAATCTATGGAGAATTATATGGAAAATGAAAAACAACGGAGATTAATTCCCTACAATGATGAACATTATAAAACTAAGAAGTAGCGACAATGCAGTTGGAGATCAGAACTGAGACAGGAGATAGATGATCGCCAATGATGAATTGGATAAAGAATAGTTGAATAAAGAAAATTCAAATATGTTCTTCATCAGTTAAATAATAAAATCAAGATAGGGGTATTTTTTAATTTTGTTCTTCCCCATTCTTAAATTTAATGAAAAATGTGGATCAACTCACGTTGGTTGACCAACAGATCGTCGTTCATACGAGAGGGTTTTTATGGAGCATGTTCCATGAAAATTAATATTAAATATTTTTCACCATGTTTATATTTATCATCGTTTAAACCATATAAAGTGAGGGGTATAATTCCCTGATGAATGGTGGAGGAGTTTCTATCCTCTATTTATTTTTTGGATTTTCTCCTTCCTTCATTACACGTTCTTCACTTTTTTCACAAGACAGCATGCAGTCTGTCTTTGTGAAACCACTCTTGGCATAATGACGACGGAGTATAGATGAACAATGTTGATGAATAGATTGAGGTGTCCCATGATATACTAGAAATCGATGGCTTTCTATTATAAGGGATCAAAAATGAGATTTGATCCCCTATTAGTGAATAATGCAACGCAAGGATCACAGGGCCCCTTCCCTTTCAAAGAACGAACCAATAGAGCACATCGATTGGACCAGGAAACAACCGGTCATTGGGCCGATGGTGACTGGTGGTGGCACTTAGTTGTGTTCATGTGCCAATGTGATGGACAACATCCACCTACAGTGGCAGTCAGGAGAACATGTGGCATCTGTCGTGGTTTTTCTGGATGCGGTGAACCACTACATTGACCAAAGTGGTACTGCTTGACAAGATGCACAAGGACGGGTGGCATGAGGAAATTTTGGTTTGTTAATGTGGACTAATTGGACAGGGTGGTGGAGCCAGGTAGCACCTCTTGGTGGAAAGTGAACGCACCTATGTGACATCTAGTCTGAAGGAGACAACCCGCTCTGATTGAGGGATGGGTTGCTACTGGTAGGTCGGACCTGCTTCCTAGTGGGGAAGGCTAGGCCCATTGGGCCGGGTTAGGCCCAGGTCAGTTCGTGTTGGAGTGGACCCAAACCCATCCAACCCTCGTTTCACATAAATACCTGTAATATACAAATGATTTGTCCCTTTAACAATCCATCTACGGAATATAGACCCTTGCGAAGGGACGATCCTTTTGAGAAACTTTATGTGAGTATTTAAAAAAGTTGTAGGATGACCTATTTGATTTGAATATTAGTCCCTCCCGATACGGAAGACTTTGGGTAGAATTGGAATGATTCTTATGATGATATGTAAGGGCAGTTACACCATTTATTACTCATAGCACGAGGACTCCTTATCGATCTGCTTTTGAATAGATGGGACTCCCCATCTTTCATGGCGTAGGTTCTTAGAGAAGGTCATAAAGGAAGATTCGGTACTCCCCTTCCATTCTAAGGAGTGAGCAATCTATCCTTGGAGTTTCTACTCCCCTTTAGTACTAGGGTGATGGTCCTCCATACCTTATTCATATAGAATCTTTACTCCCCTACTGGATAAGGATAAGGTCCTCTATTGTTGAGTCAGTACTCTCCTACCATTCTAGGGAATGGGTCCTCCTTACGCAGTTCTACAGTAGAGTCGGTACTCCCATGTTGTGCATAGGAGCAGTTCCTCAAGCCTGAGGTTGGTACTCCCCTGACATAATAGGGTGAAGTCCCCCCATAGGGAACCAACCAATGGATTCGGTACTCCACTGCTATTTCAGGGGGTAGGTCTTTCACACGTGATCGAATAGAGATGGTACACCCTTACCAGGTAGAGTACGGGTCCTCTATTATAGGAGTCGATACTCCCCTACCATATCAGGGAGTCGTTCCTCCATACGTGAACCGACAGAGTCAGCACTCCCTTATCACACAAGGGTTCAGGTCCTCTAGTCACTAATTAGTACTCAGCTACCATGTTGAGTGTGTTTCCTTGATTGGAGATGGCACTCCATTGACTTTTAGACAAATTAGTGCAGAGCGGGCCTATCCACATGATTGAAATGATGCATATATAGAATCTAGTTATCCCTCAATAGACTGAGGTGTGGGAAAATCCTTATAGGATTGATAGAGGTTTTACGAGATGGTTAGAAGCATGGATCCCTCTTACGTGTGGAGTGGTGAGGACGAGCCTCTCCACTAGGGTTTCCATAAACTTTCATTGAGCATAAGGCTATAACGACTAGACCTCTAGTGAGTCGGACCTAGTAGAAAGTTCCTGATGGATCACATTCTATTTGATGTACCATTTGGAATTGTAATATTGTACCTAATGGAGTGCATCTCTCAGACGGGTGGCTTCAAGGATGGCTGAGATCTTGGAGTTTTATCTCTTGGCTTGTCTTTTATGACTTGACCCATCTTTGAGAATCCTGAAACTGGCTATAAGGTTGGTCCATTTTATTCATAGTGGCTGAGATGAGTATATTTGGATGTTCATGGTATAGGTATGTGTATATACATGAGTAGAGATGATTGTGCATTCCTTTTTGGGTTTTCTATTGTGATTTACCTTTGTGGTTTTGGGGTCTCATAATGAGTATTTCATTAGTCACCCATGCAGTGGATTTGCCCACAAATGTCGTGTCTTGTTCAGATAACCAATGCATTGATGGATTCCAAGGAGTAATGAGTTCTGGTGGTGATCAGTGATGTAAAACAGATGAGGTGTACTTCTATAGCTTCAGGAAGCTATCTTTTCCCTACCCTTCAAGTAGGCCTCCCAGCAGACAAGATTTAGGGACTTAGAGTTTTACTTTTGTTTTGTTTCTCTTTTGGTGGGATTGTATACTGGCTCGGGTTTCCACCATGTATGTTACATTGAATTTCACTCTTACTGTGTTTTACATAGTTGGTTTCATGCATGGTTTCCTTGGATTTTACTTTATAGTTCCTTTGGCTGGGAGTTGTGTGCGTGTGTACAGGTACTCAGGAAAATTCCTCCTACTTGTAATAAAATTCATTAGGTGATAGTCGCCATCCCCTAGCCCTTGGGAGGTGGGCATGGGGTAATTACAATATGATCCCTAAGGGACGGTTCATGACATGTTTTTTAAAATTTTTGTTACTATAGAATGATCTGGGATAGGATGTTACCTGTGATCCCTAAAGGCCAATAATAGTTCCCTTATAAGTTCATCCTATCAAAATATACATCAAGAATCACCCACATGATTCCAACCAATACTTGCTTGAAATTCTCATTAAACGAACTCCCTTTAACCATGCTCCACATATTTGACATTCTTCTATTTTTTTCTATTGATCCCTACATATATCATAACTAAAAAAATTATTCACCTCTAAATAGGGTCTTGTTCTATGGAATGACTATGAAAATTTTGTATGTGGTCACCTCCCCTTACCTATAATCCATTCATAATCATGAGTATACTATATAAGTTAGTAAATTATATAATAATAGTGAATCTATAGGCATATAACTTTAAAATTTGTATTTAAGTATTTAATTAAATTAAAATGAAACTCCTTATGATGGGAGGGTCCATACATTCATTACAACTTTGAGAATTACATTTGGATCATAGAGTATACGTCATGTTCATCCACTATGGGAGGAAATACATGAACCTATAAATATATCAGACATGTACAAATATACCCCCCAAATAAATGAGTATATGTGTTTAATAAAAAATTTGGTCATAGTGACCCATCTAAGATAAAAATAAAACTTCCATAAAAATTTAGAAAAATCCTTTATCCATTCCCAATGAACAGTGGAATGGGTACCACGATCCATGGAATTATTCTATATAATCTTGAGTTGGTACCCATATGAATGTTTATTGGGGAATGAGTATAATGATCCAATGAATTATAAACCTTTATGAAACCATCAACTATTATTATATCATAGGGTATAACATTCATCTTAGTTGGTACCCCATACATTTTCATGTGGGTACATACTAAAGATTATACACAACATGATACTCATATAAAAAAAACATATTTTAATGATAATGTATGTTACAAATATGATCATATAACAAATATTCTTATCCTGGAATAACACTAAGGATTCATTTTAACAACTAAATTATAGTAGATATGATATTACATTTTTCTTTTCATGATTGATCAATTTTTATTTAATAAAAATATATTACAATGAAATAATATAATAGAATTAATATTCACAAATAATTAATTTTGTATATCCATGAAAGGAATAAAAAATATATTACTATAAAAATTATTTTTGAATGATATCTAATTTACATAAACTATGAAATTTTAATTTGGTTCAATCAACCCTCAACCATTACTATGATAACACTATATGATTATTAATACAGTTAGTGGTTTAACTATCAGTTTATATGAATATAATATCATTGAGGTCCCAAGAATAGAATTTATTGAACCAAAGTGCAAGGAAACCAAGAAACCTTATTTTAGATTCAATTCAATCAAATAATGATTCGAGTGAATCACTCTAAAAAAGTGTCACCTTACGATTAACATATATTATTCTATAAAGATCTTAAATTATTATAACTTTGATAGAAAAACTGGATTGTAAGGACTTAAGTATCCCTAAATAAAGAGTGGAGACCATTATATAAACTAAAATAAAAAATGTAAAATTCGATATAGTAGTTGTTACAAAGATATAACTTAAATAAAGATAGTTCATATAGAAAATAAAAAACACATATGTTAATCATGTGGAATGAATCCCCAAAGAAAGATGAGATAGGGTTGAAATCGCATGATGGTGTAAAATTTTATGATTTTTTATCAAGACCTAATTATGAAATTACTTTTCTATTAACATATAGAATGTTATGCCTGATGTATTGTTACCATAATAATGTTGATTTTTCTATTTATAGTAATTAATATTTTAATTTTTAGTGACTAGATTCCATGTCAAAAAGGTTGTTATTGTTTATATATATAATGATATCCTTGATAAGTAATTATAATAATAATAAATTTCTATCTTGGGGCATAGATACATCATACTAACTGGATATAGATAATTTATAACAGTCATGTATTAGTGGATCATATGAATTTATAAATCTCCTCATGATGTTTTCACTTTGTGATCTCGTGTAAAAGAGACTATGAGGACATACTTCCCAATAAGAACACAACTTGTCTTATCTGTAATTGAATATTTCTATTTATATACATGATTATCCCCCCCCCCTAATTTAGATTGTTTTCATTGTGTATCAATTTTATGTTCACTTTGATGAAATATTAAAACCATAACATTTGTTTCATGGTGACATAACTTCTCTTGGATATGTTATTGGTGGTTTGGCATTGATTGAATGATAAAAATATGATTAGTCAATTTCATAAACAATGTTATATCACATCCTAGAAGAGAGGATGAAAATAACTTTACTAAAATTATAGTCATTATAAAAGAAGTTAATTTTTTTATTTTGGACATAAAATAATATAGAAAGAATGGATGATAAAACAATATCTGTTTCCTGATTTATGTGTTATCATGAAATAAAGAGATTATATTACATGTAATTTTTTCAAAGGTGGTAGATACTAATTGTAATATCTCATTAACTTTATAAATGAAATTTTTTTTAAAAAATCCTGGTTTTAATTTTTCATTTACCAGGTAGGGACAATAATGAATTGAGAGGATACCTATAATGGTGAAGTCATATATTTGTTGGATTCTCATAAATAAGAAGCTTGTTCTACTATCTACTAGGGATTCACATGTCATGTAAAATGGTAACACATTGTAAAATTTATAAAATAATAATAAATATTATTTTATCAAATGGAGATGAGGTTTTTCTATGATTTTAGGATTTTTCAATTTCACCACATGTAATTATCTTACATGTATTTTAAACTCCCAATGAATTTTTTAACATGGAAGCCTGGAAGAATTTTATTCCCATCCTCTATTGTTTTTTATTCTCTGGACCTAGGAACCATTACCATTTGATTCTAGAGACCTTAATCCTTTTTTATTTTTTTTATTGGTGATTGATCATCATTGTGGTTGATGTGTCACTCATCAGGTAATCATTCTCCCTGTCCATTTATCTCATTCTATTTTCTACATTATATTTTGATAGATCATTAATGGGTTGATGGATCAAAACTATATATTGTTGAATATTTACTATAGGTTGGATTCCTAGATCTTATATGCCTTAATTTATGTTGTATTGTTCCATTCTAGGTTTTATGATTCTATGTGAAAAGTAGGTGGTTCCATTGTAATGGAAAAATTTGATTATCCATGAATTAATTTATTTAAATTCAAATGTTTGATTTAATATCAAGTACATTAACTACATTAAATTGGTTTATTGAAAACCCACTTCCATTAAATTGGGGGTTTGGAATGTGAAATTTAATTTCCCATATAAAATTGGAAAACCCCCCAATTCCATTAAACTTGGATGTTTTTGAAAAATTTATGGAAACATGTGGAATTAAAATTGATGAATTTAAATTATGAAACTGACTTATTCAAATTTATCTCAAATTTTTATTTTAGAAAATGGAATGAAATGTTTTTTATTGATACCTAGTGATTTTATCTTTAAAAAATGAATGGTTAGGATAAAACACTTTGATATGAATTTTAAATGAAATATTTTCACTTTTGAAATAGTAGAATGAGATGAATGGTATTTTAACGATTTTTTAAATAAAATAATCACCTTTTTTTATACTAGAGAACATTAAGGACTAAGTAGTTAGTGAGTTTTTGGGATGAAATAATTTTGACAATTTATTACTGAACTAAAACGTAGTACAACATGTCACATCATCGATGGGATGGTGGAAAGTCTCTTTTGGCTAGTGTTAGAGGGATGTGTGTATACAATTATCTCCATAATCACCTACAGGTGTGTGAGGATCCCATATTCTGGTACAATCATACCTTTTCAAGATGACAATGTTTATCTCTAGCTTATATATGACATCAAAATTTCTAAAATGTTTGTAAATTGTTTTTCATGCCAAATAGATTTATATAAACTATTTTATATAATTTTTTTTGAATCCATTTATTTATAGAAGTTAAATTATTTAAAATGTAAAGCATGAATTGTTTTAATTTTTCAATAAAATTACACACCTATTCATATAAATTTAAAACCATTAATTGATTTATTAAATGGTTTCTTCTTATTATGGACTCATTGGTGAGACCCTACTAGGATTTTAGATTACACCCAACTTCTTCCTTCAAGAGTTTCTAGATTATCTTCTTCCATGTTCGAACAGGGGTGAGGCACAACATAGTGGTAATAACTGTTGTTACTTGGGGAATGGAGTGTTTATTATATTGGTAATTGGGTGATTTTTACCTGTTGTTATGGTACATTTATTTAGTATGTTTTAAATTCATACATCTTTGACTTCTGGTATATTTCTCCATCTGAATTTTTCATTTGTATATATACTGACTTGTTTATCTACATCCATAATGTTTTTGGAAAAAATTGTTCATGATATCTTTTTATATGATGCTTGGTGGTTGTTGCCTAAACATGTCGATTGGGAATTCCCATCAGGAAATGTCAGTACTGGTTTGGTTATTAGGTTATAAGGGTACCCAGTCCAGTTGGTGACAATGTGGTATCAAAACACTAGGTTGAGATTCTTATCTTGATGTTAGTATGAATTTGTGTATTTTTTTCAGTACTTAGGAGGTAGTTACGAATGAGGGCATGACTATATATCACCATAAAAAACCTTAAAACACTAGGGGTGGTTTGGGAAAGGATTATTGGGTATTAGTTATTTTATATTCCCTACTTCTGTGGTGAATATATTACAATCCAAATTATTTTGCCAATCTATTGGGATTATTTTTCCATATTTATTTATTGGAGTGTTAATATAATGTCTTTACTATTGTATATTGATGTTTTGTTTCATCATTATCAGAAGAAGACTTGTAAATCAGATCCAGGGGAATATTCTGATGGGCCACATTGATGAAATACTCCTATAGACCTATGTATGGTTGACGTATTCATGAATATTTTTCATGCTATAGGAAAAGCACCTTCACAAGTTCCTCTTCCGGATCTAGTTGTGGATGTTATCTGGAATCGTTCATAAGTGTTCCTTCAAAATAATCCACCAATGTTACAAGGCTTTAATGATTCTCAGGAGGCTATTGAATGGTTGAACGGGATGGAGTAGTTGTTTTAATTCTAGGATACACATTAGGATATTAATAAGAAATGTGTGTCTTTCATTCTATGGGACTGGGCAGGAGATTTTGGGATGATATGGTGATTGAAAATAACCATGAGGGGTTACAGTGGAAATATATTAATGATATTTTAGCTTACTTGTTATTTATAGAGTCATTATTTTTAGACTAGAAATTATATTTCTTCAATCATGATTTTTCAAACAAAACGATGATATAATATCAAATCCATTTTTTTGAGATACTATAATTTTTTCCAAGTTAGTATAAAATGAGAATATGAAGACTGCATAGTTTGTGTTGGGACATGGAGTCTATATTCCTTCTCATATTTTCTTACTGAAGATTCCCTATTATGCTGATGTGATGGAAAGATCATTGTTGGTTGAAATGGACCTTCATAGAAAGTCAGAGATGACAAGAGTTTCTTCCCCCAAGTGGAAATGTGTTTTCTTCTAAGGGAAAGATGAAGAGTAATGATTCTCATGGTGGATCTCAAAAACATTATTTTCTAAAAATTATATAGTTCCTAGAAGATAATTTTTTTTTAACTAGTGTGGCAAACATAGATATTAAAATAGGTTATTCACTAAGGAACCAATGAAATATGGGTCATACCGGAACTCAAGACACTTTCATTAGTTCTTTCAAATCATTTCCACACCACGTAGTAGTACGAGATCATCATCTCTGACCAAAACTACTTGGAAATCATATGCATCATGTACAAAGGGGTTTTATCCATAAGCATCTATAATGAAGCTTTTTCACATAGTGTAAGAGTGTCCATAGTAAGCAGATGTGGTTCTTGTGAGGGTGAACGGTACCATCACTAAATAATCTTCTTTAGTTCCAAATTAATTAGATACTAGTTCATATCATTTGATTATTTCAACATGAATCATTAAATAAGTAAATAACACTATAAATATTTTTTCTTTTTTAATGGATATTAGCACACCCCTAGGAATAAAGAGAGAGAAGGGTCTCTATAGCCCCTCTTATGATTTCTCCATATTAATTGTTGAGAGTCCAAGGAGTTTTCAAGTAATCGATATGAAACATATTGATGTCATATTAATAATGAATTAGATCATTAACAATTAATCATAAATTGATTTTTATCTCTAATGGGTCTCCTTTACTACACCGGGTGTGGATTTATGAATCATTCAATGATAATGGGAGATAAGTTCGAGTAAAGATGGAACTTCTTATCTAGATATGGGGAATATAATATCAGTGTTCACTTTTTATGTGGAGAGAAAATATTTTAGAGATGTTCACCCTCAAGTGATCATTGAGTTTCCAATATTTTTTCCTTCTAACAACTCTGGTATGACCCAAGTATAAGAGGTAGATTTTTTGATTAATTTAGAACCTGGTACTCAATCAGTGTCGATTCCTTAATTATGCATGACTCTAGAGGAAATGAAATAATTGAAGATTATTTTGTATGATCTTATAGAGAATGAATTTATATTTCATATAATATCACCATAGGAAGCGATGGTTCTCTTATCCAAGAAGACTGGTGGATCACATCATGTTTATGTTGACTACCAAAAACTCAACAATTTCATGGTAAATGTAAAGTATTTTTATCCATAGATTTATGATCTTTTTTATCATTTAAATGGGAAATATTATTCTCTATAGATTAACCTAAATCTAGTTACCATTGGTTGAGAATAAAAGAATCTTAAATTCATAAAAAAACCATTCGAATTAGGTGTGGTCATTAGGAGTATATTTTCATGTCGTTTAGTCTATCAAATTATCTCTCCATTTTAATGGATTTAATGAACATGGTTTTCCATTAGTACTTTAATTATTTCATAGTGGTTTTTGTGGATGAAATAATTTTTTAATTTATTTTTAGGAGGATCAAATTCTTCATCTAAGAGTAGTGAAATTTTTTTTTTGAAATCACCAATATTATTCCATGATTTAAAATTGTTATTTATGGATTAAGGTATTTAAATTCATAGGAAACTTGTTGTCAAAACATGGTATTTCATTTCATCCAGAATAGGAAATGGTTATTACAACATGTGAACAATCATGAAATGTTTATGAGATTTAGATATTTTGTGTTTTTTCGGGTATTACTGCCAGTTTGTTAAGGACTTGTCAATGATGGATTCTACAATGACTGAACTAACACATAATGGAGTAATGTTTCCTTAGGATGAAATATGTCAAAATTAGTTTATTAATATGAAATTTTTTATGAATACTTCTCCAGTGTTGACTCTTCTAGAGGCTAGGTCAGTCTATGTGGTCTTATATGATACCATGGGTTCTGGTTTAGGAAAAATTCTTATGCGAAGTGATTATGTCATTTATTATGGCTCTCAACAGCTTAGGAAACACAATACGAGTTATCTGAACCATGTCATTAAACATTCATCTTTGATGCATGTTCTTAATTATTGGTGTAATTATTTTTATAGAGAAAGGATTATCATGTTTTGAGGCCATAAAATCATGAGTTAATTGTTATCTAAAAAATATTTGATTATCTACCAGAGGAATTGGGTGGAGTACCTTCTATATTTCAACTTTGACCTCATAGATACCCTGTGGAAAGGAAATTTCATTATATTTTCTTTAATCATAAATCATTCTAATTAGGTCAAGAATAAATATTCAGAAGAGTGGAACCAGATTGATCTCTCTTCATTGTTTCATATTAGAGTACATTAATTAGTCTCTAAGGGTTCTTTGGCCAGTTCTCAGTTGAACACAAATATTCTCAAGATGATACATTTGGAATAGGAGATAGATCATGAGTTTCATAGAATCAGATACACTATTTATGGTGGGGAGGCTGTTGATGAGGGTTCGTTATCAAAAGTGGTAATTATATGCTATCAAAAAAATTGAGGCGTTAGTTGTAAGGGAAGATGTTATGTGATATTTTGATAACTCCTAAAGGGTAATATACCCAGTAACCACAAATATATTCTTTGACATGTGGTGTAAATTCTGGTGGGCGGGTATGAGATAGGGCATTTCTATTTTTTCTGTCATTGTAATACGGGAAAACATATCATGGCTGAGAACCATAAACCTTCAGGTTTTCTTCAACAATGTCTGGTTTCTAATAGGATGTTAAATGAGATCTTTGTGGATATTATTGTTGGTTTTCCATATAACTTGAAGAAAAATATTTTTATATGGGATTTCATTTATCTTCTAACTTAATTGGATCAATTAATGACCATTATTAAACAATACATATCTGATGATTTATTAAATCTATATGTGAAATATATTATTCATCTTAACATACTTATTTTTTTCTATAGTCTAGGAGAGAGATCCTCAGTTTACTTCAATTATATGGATTGGCCTTTATGTGGCATATAGATATTAGTTCTATTAGAGTACAACATACCATCTAATGTAAGATGACCAGATAGAAATATCTATTCAAATTATTGGGGATATTCTTTGTGCTTCTATTATAGACTATGATGGAATTTGGGATGATCATTTAGGTCTTGTTGAATTTTCTAATAATAATAGTTACCATTCTAGAATCATAATTCTCATTTTGAGACATAATATAGCCAACCTTTTAGACATATGTTGTGTTGATCGAAGATTTTTGGTATTCCTTAGTTGGACTGAGCTTGGATCAGGATATTACATCAAAGATTTAGTGGATTCGTCATAGAATGTTGAAAATACAAACTTGATATTAATCTTATATTGAACATCATTATTCAGTGTTGTAATTTTCAGTTGGTGACAATGTGTTTTTGAATGTTTTACCACAGTTGGGTTATTATTGGATATGATATAAAGGGAAATATGTTTACCATTTTTTGGGACCATTTGAGGTTGTTTTGTATGTGGGGAAAGATTCTTACCATTTATTACTTCAATTGTAGCTTATGCCGATACATAACATATTCCATATATCTTAGCTATAAAAGTATCTATCTGACCTATTTCATGTTACAAGATTGGATGATATTGAAATTGATCCTAATTTATCCATGGCAGAATTCCCAATTTGGATAGTTGACTATTATACATTGGTATATCATGAGAGGGAGATACTTTTAGTTTATGTGCTATGATATCATAGTACTGATTCTCATGAGAAATGGAAGTGTGGGTCTGTAATAAGATAATAGTTTCCTAAACATTGTTATATGGAATATTCTTGACAATATTTCTATGTACATAATTTTTTTATGGTGGTGATAATATGGAAGATCTTTACCATCCAGAAATGTATGCTTTTAAAACATTTCATGGTTTTTCATTATGTTTTACTAGGTAGGGATAATAAATAATTAGGAGCATACCTATATTGGTTAAGTAATAGATTTATTTGATTCTTATAAAGAAATCTATTTCTTCTTCAGTATTCTATTGATTTACAAACTGAGTAATATAGTTACATGAAGGGTAACTTAGAAAAAAAAATTATTCTGATTTTATCAAAATGATATGGGTTTATCAGCAATCAGGGTATTTTTTCTGATTACATGATGTGTAATTGGGTTACACATCATGTAGAGTTTCAATGGTAGTTTTTCAATAGGAATCCTAGTTTATTTTTCATTTTATATTGTCCAGTTTTTATTTATGTCAAACCAAGGACCATTTCAATATGATTTTAGAGCCCTCAAAATCTTCCATGTTTTTTGATCGGTGGTTGATCATCATTGTGGTTATAGTGTGACTCACCGAGAAATAATTCTCCTTATCTCATCATCTCATTCTCGTTTCCTCCCATGATTTTTACAGAACATCTATGGGTTTATGGATCTAAACTATGTGTTGTCGAATCTTTTTTATAAGTTGAGATCTAATATATTTTGTGAATTATTCCTTATTGGAAAGTTTTGTTTTGGGTTATTGTTTATCTAAGAAAGGTAGGAAGTTTTTTTTTTGAAGGAAACATTTTATTATACATTGTTTCTTGAATTAAAATCAATTGGATTATTTAATTTAAATTAATTTCAATTCATTAAATTTGTTTATTGAAAACCCAATTCCATTTAATTGGGGGATATGAATGGGAAATTTAGTTTTCATCCATAAATTTAGTTACCCCTCCAAATTCCATGGAATTTTTGTGTGTATGAAAAAATGACTAAAAATTATAGAATTGAAATTGTTAAATTTTAATTATGATAATGATTTTATTAAATTGATTTCAAATTTTTATTTTAGAAAATGTTTAGAAATTTTTTTTAATAGAAAACCATCATTTTTACATTGGAAATTTTCATTTTTTTACTAAAAACATGTGTTTTAGTTTATAAATGGAAAATTGGAACTTTTGAAATGGGGGAATGTGATTAATGGTATTTAATTTTTTTAAAAATAAACTAACCATCATTGATTGTAATATAGAATATGGATTCCAAGGAAGTTGTTGAGTTTCTGGGATAGAACACTTCAAAAACATTACAACTCAAACAAAACCTAGATCAGTATGTCAAATCCTTGATGGAATTTTGAAGAGTTTCATTTTCTAGTGTTAAAGGGACATGTGCATAAAAATATTACCATAACCACCGTTGAGTGTGGGGGGAAAATATACCCAGAAACTATTTACCTTTTTATAGATGGCCACGTTTGACACTTGTTTATATAAGATATATAAATATGTTCCACATTATGTAAACTATTTTACATTCCAAATTAATTTATATAAGCTCTTTTATATAAATTGTTAGGGAATACAATTTTTTATGTGTCTCCATTATTTGAAATTTAAATACTGGGTTTTTTTATTTATGATATGATCTTCCATACATGATTATATAAATATTAAAGCATTAATTGGTTAATTTAATATTGTCATCCTATAGTGGAATATTTGGAGAGACCCTACTAGACTATTAGCTCAAACCCTACCAGTGCCTTGGGTGTTTATAGATTATCTTCTTCCAATATTGAGTAGGGGTTGGAACCATAGTAGTAGATGTAGATTTTTTGGGCATGGAGAGTTCTACTCATAGGGACTTGGTAAAGTTATTCATATTATTATGTATATTATTATAGTAATTTTGGTTCCCATACCTTTTTGACTTCTGGTATAGTTCTACTTGTGGAGTATTCATTTTATTAATAATTTCATGTAAATCTTATATAGAAATGTTTGCAGAAAATTTCATTCACACCATAATTTTTTATAATGGTGGGTTCTAGTCACAAACCCTTGGGGATCGGGAATGCCCATTAGTCCAAGATAGGACTAGAATGGTTACCGGGTTAACATGTTAACTGGTAAGGTCATCGAACTAATTTAAATAAAAAATATCCTTTTTTAGGGTTTTATTTCTTGATAATACACATAGTTTTAGGTATTAATCATTGAACTCGTGACAAGGGATTTGAGGAATACACGCAATGAATATTATGAATCATTTCCATAACAAATGATTTAATGTTTTCGAAATTGTGGGTTCTGTAGTTTGGGACGAGTGAAGTCCACATTTAAATGATAAAAATAAAAAACTATATTAAAAATTATTCATGTCTAGAAGAATGATGGTTGATTTTATTTCAACATTTTATATAGAATTTATTAATTGAATATAAATAAAACATCTAATGAATGTGTATTTTTTTATTCAAGGATTTTTTTTGTGGTGGAAAAGACGTAAATTAGTGGCTCATTCATTATCAAGTATCTTTTTTTTATATTAAAAGCATGTGATGGAAAATAGTTGACATTTTTGGAAGTTTAATTTTCATACGTATTATTTAGGGATTATTTATAAGGATTAATATGTTTATGGGGAATTGTGAAATATTTGAGACTAATAACTTATCTACATTTTTATAAAGAGTCACCTATTTTGGAGAAGATAAACTTACTTGAATTTTGGAGAATCACACTAATATCTTCCGTATTGAAGAGAGAGAATGATTTTTTTCAAATATCTAATCCACGTTATCATTCATAGATTAAATTAATATTTTATGTTGATCATGTTGATGTCTAAGGATTCATAGATTATCCACACTTACCCCAAAAAATCATCAAATATTGATCCCATAATCATTAAAATAATTTTTAAATAATCAAGATGGATCAAAATTTAGTTACAACATGAAATTGTCAATTATGATGATATAAAAAATGTTTTCCATAATTTTTTTCATAGTTTTTTTTTTCATTAATAGTTTTAATTTTAATTATTCATTGAAAATTAATTACCATGGGATCTACTTGTTGTACTAGGATGAAATTAAATTTACAATAATATCTTCATGTATAACAATGTTTAAAATTTTAAATTCCCTTATTTTATGATTTTTTCATGTTACTATATTGAAGAATTAATGTGATCAAGTGTATAATTAATTATAATAAAAAAATCCTTGGATCCATGTATGAGGTCTCATTACAGTGACAATATAAATACCATTACTTTAATCAAAGGTTGAATGGATGAGATGTAGCTATTTGAAAAAATAAGTCTGGTTTATTGTATTTAAATTTAAAAAAAAAAATTGAATATTACACACACAGTCACACAAATAATGATAGGTTGGCCTGATACTGGTAACAACTAATTAATGATGGAATGTCTTGTCTTGTCAAAATCATCATGGATAGGTTAGCTCCAAATATTTTGTGTGAATCCTTGATGGTTGGTAATCATCTGACATAGAAACAATACACATGAAATAATGTTTATGTTATATGTTTTCTGTATAAATTTTTTCAAATAGAATAACACTACATGAGTTTCTTTAAGAAGAGAAATAAAATATACAATAAAAATTGGAAGTTAAAATAGTCTCCCTTGATTTTTTTACCCCTACATAATTTGGATGAGAAACACTATGATCAATCTTTGGGAACTACATAAATATTTTCATTTAATAAATAATGATGGATTAGTATTTTAAAAGGGTGAATCCCTTACTTATTATGTTCCCTATGCCCTAATCATGGAACATTAATCTATCCCAGTATGCACCTGAAATGTCAATGGTGAATTGGTGTTCGAAATCCCACTTGCGGTTTGTTGTTGTTGTTTTTCAAATACACGAGGAACAATGAAATGAAGATAATCTACTATAAAATTTCAAATAGTAATTATGTATATTTTTAATTTTAAAAAAATGTATCCCATGCCATCTGATTAATAAATTCAGATTTTATATAATATTTATTTATTTTAATTCATAGTCAATATTATTTAGTAGAATTAATTAAAAAAATTATTTTATTTTGAAAATTTATAACATGAGAAATAGTTATTAGATAAACCAGTCAATGTTGATCAATAATTTTAATTTATTTATTAAATTCCTTGAGTGATTGATGTTTGTAATATTAGTTAATAACTAATAGTCTATGTTTCATCTATCTCCATTCATTATTTGTAAATGGGCCATCATGTTCTTGAGTGCCCATTTGTAGGTGTACCGTGATTATCGGAATCCCCTTCTTCTATGTGTGAGTTTATTATGCATAATGATGATTTTGAGGGAATTAACTATTCACATCAATACGTTAAATAATGTTAGAGAGAAATAAAAATCTTTAGATGGTTTAAGAGTTATAACATAAATCAAAAGTGACTTAGGGTGATTCCAGAGGGCCTTTATGGATTTATTATCCACTAAAAGGGTCATATAGTAATAAATAATCAGGATTATTTTCATAATTTATTGATTTATTCAAGGTTAATTATTATTGTACACAAATATTTTTACAGTATCAATTAAAATAATAAATTAAATGAATAAAAAAAATGAACAGGAAATATGAATTTTATTTATTTGAATCACGGTTATGTTATGATTTTGGTCAGATAGAATGAGAATGTTAAATATAAAATTATATTATTGAATTATAATAACTATAAATCCTTCCAAGATAATATTAATTAAACTTCCTTCCATATATTGAGTTTATAAAAAAGTATAAGTTTGAAGTTATTCTTAGACCTATTTGAGGGTGCCTCTTACTACTTGAGAATTCATATGTATTTTTTGGGATAACATAAATAAATTTTTTAGTGAAGAAGTTTCTGATGTTTCATGTCTAATCAATAGACACAACAAAATGAGTAATCAAAGGTAATGATTTTTAAGACATGGAATTCCACAAAACAGAACAAGGATCAATTAAAAAATGTGGTTATATTGAATAAATACTATCTTGAAAATATCTAAGTATAGTTGTAGTGATAGGTAGTACTATTGAGATATTTTTAATGATCTGTTTGACTAAAATACTAATAATACAATGTATTTTGAATTTATTAGTACTGGGATACAAGGAATTGATAAAATAGTGGGAGAAAATTATGATTTATAAATATATAATGTCTAATAATCCATAATTGAGGTAAAAGTTCTATTCTTATACAGGTATATATTTTATAAAAAATGAATGTAATACCACACAATAAGTATATTAAATATTTGAAAAAAATCATAAGTAATATAAATATCCAATGATGGTATAAGACCATGCACCACTAAAAATAGTATAAACAGTTATTATCGGTCATAAGGTCACCAATAACTATTAATCCACCACAGTAATCATCTACTGGAAAAAATGAAGCTTTCAGGATACACATAATTGACATTATTTCTATCTAAAGGATAATGATATAATCATTTTACACTAATTTGTTAATGAATCACTAGGGCATGGATGGATATACTATGTTATGTCATCATCAAGAATATTATGAGGATAATGTGATTATAGAATGGAATGAAATTACCATTATAAAAAAACACAAGTAAATTGAATGATCAATCATGATATTTCAATAAAATCATTTTCTCATCCCCAACAGATAGATAGTGTAGTTTCATTGAGATTTATTAAATGAATAGTATATAGAAACCTCACAAATATCATTTCGATAAGGGATGTCATTTTTAAAAGAATATAAAGGTTTGTTAAATATTTTGTTCATTTATATTAATAATTTCATGTAAAATATTCCTTTAAAATATTTATTACTATATATTATTTTTATATTTCACATTTATATCAAATATGTTTACCATGAATATTTATAAACATGACATGAAGTAATATATATTATCTAAGAAGATGAGAAGTTTGAATACTATTTCACTAGTGAGAATAAATTGTAATATGTTTTTTCTGAGATAATATTTTCTAAATGACATGTTATTGATAAATATAGAAATTTTTATCGCATGCATCTGTGAGATATATCAATACATTATAACATTTGTGATTGAACGTCATTTTTGTTTTCTACTACTAGTTCAAAAATAATTTAATCATTATAAGTAGATAAAGAATATAATATTTTGGACATTTTAATGCATTATTGTGGAATGGTATTATTTTATGTTGTTAAAAAAATTATTTTAAAATTTTATAACTAGTATGATGGTTTGGCTATTTGGGTAGAAATTCCATCGTTATTAGTGACATTCTTATGCATCATGTTTTAGTTAAAGAGTCCTTTTGAAATAAATATTGGTTATAATGATTCTATCAAGATCTTGTTATATCTACCCAAACTATTCTAAATAGAAAATGGATGTATTTTGAATCACAATTTATGAATCATATATTATTTAAGGATTACAAAATTTACATAATGAATATTCACGGTTAAAAGGTATGATTCTCTTTTTTTAGTGTGCCAAAGAATATGTTAACATCATTTTCATTGGTTATGAAAAATTTTAGTGTATTAAATCTTAAAAACATTTTTACATATACAAATAAAAGTAATGGTGTTATTAAATGAATATTAAATGATCAATATTTCATGTGTTCATTGACTATTAAAATTAAGATTGAATTATTCCTCCACTCACATTTCCTTAAATAATTCGTATCCAAGATATATGTATTAGGGGGATCAATTATGATATATATATGACCTATAAGGTCTTTTATTTTATTTTCAATATATCATTTAATTATATAATTATTAACCGATTACTATATCCCATAAATAATTTTGAATGGTGGCCATAAGTTTTATTCTATGAGAAAAATTCAATGGGTCACAAAACATGTGTTTAGACACAAATAGTTTGTTAAGTCTATGTCAATAAACAAACTATCATCAAGGGAAACAAAAAATGTTTATCATGTAATTATCCTAATGTTAAATATTATAATAAATTAATATCTATGATTAAAATGTTATAAATTGTGATCATTTTGTGGTTTATTATTAAACAAATGATGTGGTATACTATAGAGAATATTTTTTTCTAAGTATTTGATTTATTCAAGAAATTAATGTATTCTAAAAAAATATTATGATAAATATAATACAATTGAGCTAAATAATATGAAAAGGTAGAAGTTAGAGGAAAAAATTGATACACCTTGTGATACCGTCTCTTTGGGAGCTCTATTTATATTGGTGGAAACATATATAATCAATAATCTATATAAGAAAACTTGGAGGGCCTATGGAATAGATCCATAACATAACTAAAAATTGTATTGAAATGCGGGAGAGAGAAAATTTTGATTGTATTGGTTTTGGATCTTATGAATGTGTGAGTGTTTTGAATGTGGTATTCTATGACACAAATAATCTATAACCTTTAAAACACTATATAATGATTGTTGAATTTTGTATTCATAACATAATAGAACTGATATTTATTTTTAAACATTTTATATGGTAATATCCTTAGATTATTTATCATATATAATTTTTATAACATTGGTTCTTGTCACATAGGATGTGGTAGATTATGAATTCCAAACTCTTTTTTAATGATCAATTATTAATATTAAATTTACATGATGATAATTTCAATGATTGATGAAATCGAACCATATAATATAAAAAATAGTTAAAATGAAGAGACACAGTGCATGAACATAAAATATTATTCATAATTACTTTATTAAATTACTGAATTACATTTCACGAAAAAAAATTGATGGATGTGACAATGTATAAAAATATTTTATCATTACATTGTAGGAATCATGAATATATTCCCTCCATTAGTGACCTGAATGGGTTCCTTAAATCACCAAACATCATTATAGGTTCTAGAATTGTAGAAAATAACTAGTTCTTCATTATAACATGATCATTCTGAAAATATATTCAACGTTGGGTTCTCTTTGATCTATCTATACTGGAAAGTGGTGGTGTAGGAGTAATCACTCTTTATTATTGAGAGTGTTCTTAATGAGGGAGAGAGATAGAGAGTTCTCTATGGATTTGAGAGGATTTTATCTAGAAATATTTTTGCACAAAAAATTAGTTGTCACTCTTAATAAAATACTATACAGGTGTTTATATTCCACTTGGGTAATTAAATAATAATTTCACATTATCTATTATTATTTCAGTAAACCCTATGGAACCACATACCAATTATAATATAAATAATAATATTTAATGACATATTCTAAACTCACAAATTAAACTAAATATTATTTATAATGATAATATTCAATATATATTATTTCTCACCCAACTGTGAATATTGGTCCCCCATTCATTCACAATATTTATTGGACCTTGGATAATGAGTATTTATTTTGTAAATAAATATTAATTAAAAAAATTTATTACATAATATTCTATTGAATAACTCTAGAATAGATATATGTGATCAAGAATACATGAATAAGTATGAAACCACATTAGTGAACATTATTTATTAAACTTGTTAAATAGTAAATAATAATATATATTTTAACTATAATTCAAGATACACATACTGTGTGACCTTATAATACTCTTTACAATAGGAATTAGGAAAAGAAGCCTAAAGTAGAATGATAAAATCTATTAACATGCCATGTAACCCATATATTAAGAAGTTAATGTCACAATCCCATAATACCTAAAAATGATTCTTACTATGTAATATAATCCCATTATCATGATATCACTAATCAAGATGGTTGCATGCTAGTTCCAACAACCTATGTGACTGATGTATCTTTAATTGAATTTCCATAAATCAATATTGACTATAGAACACCATTTCCATGGATTTATATAGGATATGTCATTTCCATAGAAGATCCTAATATAGAAACTATTTTTTAAAGAAAAAATCAGTAAATCCTTTCTAACATTATTCATTAGTAAAATTTTACTTGTGACACTACCAACATATCTTACATCACTGTGGACATATGTCAAAATGGTTTTCATAAATACATAAATGTAAAGGACTTATAATATAGAATAAAAAAAATATTATATTTTATGGACTAATTCAAATGTAGAATGATATGAGAATCTAATTAACCATATAAATTTTTACTTCATAATAGCGGGTTTTGATCTCATAATATCCCAAACTGGATACTAACAAAGGTGGAAACCATGAGAAGGTGCCTCAATGTCCTAGGAGTATCCACAAATGATATCATGTATCATTTCTATTCATAAAATTATTAAATTAGGATATAAAACAGATATTTAATAATATTGTCATGTAACATATGGGTACTCATCATAGTGTGGAAATTCTCCAACCTTTTAGTTTGATAGAAACGCTTAAGATATAATAAAATTCTATGTTATATAGAATAAAATTCATAATGTGATAAGAAGTTTTTTAATATTAAAAACATAATATAGGTTATCATAATGTACACATATTTTTTCTAGGGAACCACTCCAATATATTCCCATATAAACTAGATCCAACTACTAACATCCTTCAGAATAATACCTCTCACAAGGTACTCATACTTCTAATAAGAAAGTACCTTGGTCAATTAATCCCAAAATTTTTATTTAGTGGTAAACATTATTACTCCAAGTTCATAACTCTATCAAACAAACCATCAAGAGGTGATACATTTAGGGAATTTACTTTTTATGTTGTTGTGACCTTGTATCTTTTGAAAGAGCCTTATCTATAGTATAATCATAATACAATGTGATAAGATCTAACCAACAAGGTACCACATCAATATCATATACCATTATTTATATCCATATTAAATCCCTAATATCATTATAAGACACTATATACTCAAAATATGTTATATAATCGTCAAAAAATTCATACATTGGACTCTTACATAACACAGATACTCTATTGATATAGGAATCATATCTAGGGTATGTATTTATATCATTAAAATTTTATGGAAAAATAATTTCAGTATAATCCCTAATGACTAGCTCTTCATCTCATACATACACAATGAACATATCCTTAGTAATTCTCATTAACATAAGGACTTCATTAACATTGGACCATTTTCGTTCTCCTTGGTCATCATTATATCTTCATACCAGGAACAATGCATAAGATACATCATGTCTTGAACATAATATGGAATATATAATTAATCATATCTCTGAATCAAATTGGATTTGACACATTCTCTCATTATTTTTTTCTATCTAAGGACACATTTTGTTAGAAAGTTGTAAATCATGTGGCACTGGAAACATTCCCCTCTTGGATTTCCATATAATAAGTATCATTAGTTATTGGTCCATGAATTTACATTTACATAGTCCAATAATCTACATGGATTTATCATAGATGATCTTGATCCCTATGACATAGGCCAATTTAGTTAATTCCTTCATGGAGAAACACTTGTATAAAAAAAATAATCCTTGTGTTTACAAGATGATTAGTGTAAAGGTGGTTGTTATCCTAGTATTATATGTTGAGAACATTTTAATTATTGTAAAATATATAACAATATTACACTACAAATAGATCACATTTGTTCTTAGTGAAAAAAAATTCATTTACAACCTTATCTAATCAAATGTTCCTTGACCTATAGACTTGCTTTAATCAAGTAATGGATCACTAAAACTTGTATATACTTTTGGAATCACCTTGTGTCATAGGACCTTCTAGTTGTTTCATGTTGTCATCTTCCTAATGGATCAGATTAATAAAATATATATTCACATGCATCTTCCAAATATCCTATTCATGGTATGATAATATTGAAAGTATAATTCTGACTAATTTAAAAATGGAAACTAGTGATAATGGTTCAACGTAGTCCATTCCATGAAAATATTTATACCCATTATACAGTATCTTTACATTGCATAAATTTACATTATTGTAAATTTCAATTTTTCTCTTCAAATACCATTTGGACCCTAGGGGATTTACATCAACTAGAGTATTGACCAGAACCCATCCATGGTATTGATATACAGAATCCACTTTATAATTCATATATTCATACCATATTACTCCTTTTGATCTCTCTACTGCATCATTATATGAGATTGTATCATAATTACCATCCAATAATGAGTCACCATCATTTGGGAATAAAAAAATATCTCTAAGATTCACTTACCTATGTTGTTATACCAAAAAATACTTGTGTTTCATGAACTACTTCATCTATGGGGACCTATGGAATATTTTTTTATGTTGACTATTATGTATGTTGATCACCAACTTCATTAAATTTATTTTTTATCCTAATATAATTTTTATTATATTCTCCATATCAAGAAATACATCAAGTGTAGTTTTAGTACATTTTTTTCAAAGGGGATGTATAAATAGAATCGATTTTTTTCCCTATGAAAACATATAAAGATGCACATTGAAACCTGGTGTGTTATTTGGTTCTTGGGAATTCCTTAACAAATTCCTTTCAACCCCATAAACATGTATGAAGTAATACATTATTCTTTCCACTCCATAACTTAAAGGTAATTCTATTTTTTTTCTTTAGTTGGTGATCAGTATAGTCTGTATGCTGGAGTTTGTAATTCATATCCCCAGAAGGATAATGGAATATCTATAGGACTCATCATCAACCATAAAATGTCTAATATGGTATATTTTATCCTTCCCCTAAAAACATTCCACATTTTTGTGCATGATGGAGTGATATGATATGGAATATCAAACTTCTGTAAAAATTTTATAATCTCTTTATTGAAATATTCACCAACTTAATCGAATTGAATAATATATATCTTATTTATATATTTAATCACTATATAATTCTTTAATTATTTGAATTTCTCTATGGGATAAAACTTATACATCATCAAGATGATATATAGGTATATATTAAATAAATTAGTAAATGATATGAATATAGAATAACCTCATATATCTACTACTAGAAATGTTCTAAATACATTAGTGTGTACCCATCCTAAATTCTCGATGGACCTGTCACGTTGTATACCAAATAGAGGTTTTTTTATTTTTTCTTATAAATAAGAATGATCAAATTAATTTTGTTTTAGATAAAATTAACATGAATAACTCTCTTGAAATATCATTCTCAAATGATTCTCATTTATAGGAATAGGACTGTGATTCCATGGCAGGGTGTTATATGATTCATCCGAACATGATTCATAAACTATTCCCAATACATGGATTTCATAACATAATATATACATAGAATCATTTAAATATGAAATACCATGACATATGTAGTCATTATAAAAGGAAAAATATTTATTTTTATCATTAAAAATGACACAATTTATATCTAGGTTGGACAAAAGAATTATTCTATTCGTGATAGATGGTATATAATAACATTAAATTAAAACAATTATCATTCATATTGGAAATGGATTGTGCTGGTATCCATTGGTTATATTAGATTTCCTCTTACCTTTGGAAGATCCAAAATCTACATATCCTATTCAAATCAATAAGAATATACTTATTTCTAGAATTTTGATATAGATGTGAACATCATAAGTTATATCTAATACCAATGTGTTGATATTAAGTGATTACACTCAACAAAAACACATCATTATCGTCATATTTTTCCAAGTTTTAGTTATCCATCATGTGGTCTTGCTTACTAAATGAAAAAAATTGTACACCATTTTCCTTTCCATGCCTCTAGATATTTATCTTCATGGTTGTACAGTTATTGGTAGATTTAGACTTTTCTTGATTCTTGGGAAATTTCACCATATTTATCATGTTATTATTCACCATATGGATTTTGGGTTTTTCATTCACTAAATCCTGGTCCACATGGATATTTAGAGTAAGATGTTCCAAATTCATCTACTAATTATTTCACATTTTATAATTTACAATACAATAGGTGAAGTAATTTTTTATTGAATAATTTATGTGATCTATGTGCTACTCGTCTAGGAATTTAATCACTAAGATTTCTAATATTTCAATGATTCTAAAAAGAATTACAACATAGTTCCTATATGGAATTGACATTCCATTCATTTTTTTAAACATATCATTGAATCTTATATCTATGATTTCCATCGTTCTCTTGATAGAGATCCCAATTGTGATAAACCGTGAAATATAGAGCCATATCCCCATGTTTATTCAAAGAACCATTTGATATGGATGAAAAAATGAAACACTATTTATTTTTTGGAATCATTTAAATTATTCACATTAAGGGATAACTATCCCTCATAAGCATCATGACCATGAACCTTAGGAATAGGTTTTTATGACACATACTATTTCCATTCATGTAATAGGATAACACCTAGGAAGCTTTTCTACACTTTTAAATTTGTGATAGTGGGAACTTTATCCTTTTAATGTAGGGATCATAAATATATGTTGAAAGTCATGTTTATTGTCTTTTATAAAAATAATATGAGAATAATATTAGTAATATATCTAATAATATTTAGACAAATTAAAAAATATTTTATTTATTAAGCTCCTCCTATTTTATTAAAACCTTATATCCCTCTCAAATGGCTTCAGAATATCTTATTTTTGGACATTATATTTTCAGGTATCCATAATCCGCTATTAGGATACTATATTTTCTAATAAATAAATTTTAAGGTTTTTAGGTATGCATTCCAAATACCAACTTCATTAACTCATGTTATATAACCTATTGGGTTTTTATCAAATCCCAAAACACATATATTAGATTTCACTAACCTTTGAATATTAGTTACACAAAGTCCTTCTTTGGTAGTAAACCATTTATGTGACCTTGGTAGAAACAACTGAATACATCAATTTATAATTCTATGATAATTGAAATCACCATAAAATTTCCTTGTCAAGAACATTGAACCATGGTTCAGCTTTAACTGATGTATTTGAAGTATATAAGTACTTAATGTATATTATTCAGGGATATTATTTTTTATACCTAAATTGGAAATTATTATATTTATTACTTGAATTTTAATTTTAATTTTAGTTATTTAATTGATTAACCATGTCTTAGATAATGTTTTCACATAATTCAGTTTATTTTAGTTCTACCATGCATGCTTGTCAATTCGTTAACTCATGTCACCATGATTAAAAATACATAATGAAATAATAATTTAATCTTGAAATAAAGAAAATGTTAATTTCATATTATCATCATCTTTTACTAATGTTGTGTTTATATACAGGATGATAAAATAACCATTGACATATGGGGAAATCACCTTGATGCATTTATAGATCGGGTTGTATCTTTCCACATATCTACCTATGTATCTATCTTTAGATGGTTTCCTCTAAACTAAAAAAATGAACATCCACAACTGTATTGGGAGCTCCATCCCCTAATTATGCTTCTAATTACACATAGTGTATGGGAACCAAAATAAAGCATAAGTGGTTTACATAAATGAAACAATGGGAACATAGGCCATTTTGTAATGAGATGATGGGTGAAACACATCCTGAAAATATATGTTAATAATAAATTAAATGAAACCAATCACATACAAAGGTTTTTAATAGGATCGTGATAATTTAAATTTATTAATAGAATTATGCATTTAATAAAAATATCTTTCATGTCAATTCATTCTTACATAATATAAATCACACTGGAAAAAATATATTTTTTTATTTAGTAAACTATTTTATCATAAATCACATATGAATTTTCTTGAGATTCACATCCATAATAAATTTAATCAAATTAAATAAATTTAGTTATAATTATCTATGTTTAAATAATATAACATGGAGGAAACACAATGTGTACCCATATGGACACCCAAATATTCATTATACACATATATAGTTTACCCTTTTGGAAATGTGGAATACATGATATAACCTATAATTTTATGAAACATACTATAATCTTAATGGACACACATAACACATGGTATTTACATAGAATTTTATGCTTCAATACATGATGATTAAAAGTTGTAATACTAATTACACATGATATGATTATCCAAACATTACACAAACATTAATTAGACATATATACTTGTAAAACATATAACATAGATTGTATTATAAATGTAATTTCCACTTGGTGAAAATGATGATAAGTTATAAATAATATAATAATTTTATTTTAAAATTTTTATAATTTTCAAATAGTACATTACATGTACATTAAAACTTCCCAATATGTATTATTCCCATTATCTATTCATGACACAATCCTATGAAATTTGCCTATAATCATTCCATGGATAATATTAGAGTAAATAGAATCTACATGGTCTCTATGGAACATTGCCTCTATGTTAAATTGGAATTTTTCTTGTAGGTCATGTAAGAGGATACACAACACATATATTACTAAAGGACTACTCATCCTTCATAGAAGTAATATGGTCTGTACTCCAGCTGACCATGAACTAGGTGGTCCTTTCTAATACAAGGAGTTTCATTAAATTGTTTATGTGTAATAAATTCACAAAAAATAAATTAATTTTATATTAATCCAGATGTTTTAGACAAAAGTGCATGGCATGTTTCTCCAGGTTACACAACATGTAATCTTTTCCCCCCATTTCCCTCATCACATTTAGATGAGATCATAAAATTCCTTTTTTCAAACAACTAATTGATTTGAATTTTTTTGAAAAGAATTGTATGATATATTGTCCCATAATTCATATTAAATAATTATTAAATTGGAATTTAAAACTAATGACTAATGAAAAAATAATTCAATGATATTTAAATAAAAATTTATAATTATGTTACCTATATATGATATAACATGTATATTTTGGGTGCAGCGCAAACATATCATTCGGAATTCCAAAATATTTTTTTAATATGGATGATTATTCTATTATTTACATGATGAAAAATTCAATAATCCATTTAATTGAATCATATAATATAAATGATAGAAAAAATCCATAATCAAAGTGAATGGTCAACACATAGTATTTATAATTAATTTAAATAAATAAATAATTACACTATGAGGAATTATTACTAGATTAATGGATCAGATAATGTATCTAAGTTGTACAATTTTATTTTTATAGGAATCAAGAATAGATTTTCTCAAGTGGTGATCCACACATGTTCCATGAACCTTCATACAATATAATTTGATTTTTTGGGTTCTATCAAGATAGATCCTAATTCTTGTGTCATTCGTCTTTAACATCCCTGAGAATATCTTCAAGGAATTTTTCTATTCGATCTCTATTTAGTTAAGAGAGGTGGTATAGGAAAATCATTCTCTACTATCGATAAAATTCATGGAGAGAGAACTCTCAAAGGATTTGGGAGGTTAATCTCTTGATCTCATTATGTATAAAAAAATTAATTTGACATCTTATAAAAATAATATAAGTGGGTTTATAAAATATATGGGTTAGAGAATAATAATTTCACATGTACCGTTATTATTTCCATAATCCCTGCGAAACAACATGTCGATAATAATAATAATATTATTATTTATTAAAATGTTCTAATGTCATGAATTAAATAAACATTATTTATTCAACTAATATTCAATAACATTAATATCTCATCAAACCATTAAAATTAGACAACCCTTCATTATCAATATTTAATAGGCCTTGATGACTATTTATTTACCAAATAAATATAATGGTATTATTCACCCATATATGAATAAATAGTATATTCACTAAATAAGAAATAAGTATTTATTATATACTCTGATCATATAATATTTTCTTGAATAACTGATGACTGAATATATATGATCCTGAAAATATTAAATATTATTAAAACTTGTGAATGAATAATATTTATTAAACTTGTTAAATAAAAAATAATAACATATTATTTCACTATGATTTTGGATTCACAAAGTGTGTGATACTCTAAGAATTTTTTAGTGTAATTTTTTAAATCATCCAAATGTCCATGTTTAGAATCTAGAAACCATCTTTGTAACCAATAGATATAGAATATACTCTCACATTGATATAATACCAATACAATTTCATACTGTGTAACATAACCCTTTTCTCATTATTTATCTAATCATGTAGTTTCAAGATTGTACCATCAACTAATATACAAAATGTGTATTTAATTGAATTTCTAGAAACTGAATTTTCCTATAGTACACCTCAGCAATGGACGTATTTAGTCTATATCATTTCCATCAAAGAGAATAAGATGTCAAAATCTATTAAATAACAGAAGGGGAAAAACCATTCTCTAAATATTGATTAATGAAATATAACTCATCACACACCTTATGTATCCTACCACTCCATTAACATATATAATCATTATTTTCATCAATTCATCAAAATAGATGAATTATTTTACACATTAATAATAATACTCAATTCAAAGGATCAGTACACACATCTATAGATAAAAACCTCCAATAACACATATATTTATTTATTTCCTATAAGAGGGTCTCATTCTCATAATATATTCCACTACATATTATTATGAGAATACACCATGATAAGGTGCCTCAATGTCTTATGAGTCTCCACCCCTGATATCCAATATCATTTTTTCTCTTCGTATGATTTCATACCACTATAGAACATTTATTTAATAATATTGTAGTGGAACATCTAGTTTGTAATCATAGTGGGTAGATTTTATGAACTATATGTGTGACAACTACTCTTAGTGAATTATAAAATAAAATTTAATGTACAATAACATTGAGTATTTGATAAGGTGTTTATTAGTATTCAAACCAGTAAATATATGTTATCAAAATGAAGAAGGAATTTTAGATCTCATTAAATAATTTGTAAAAGTTCTAAGTTATAATGGGAATAAAGAGATATTATAATGGTAATAATAAATGTATATCTCATGGTTGACATACATCATAATAACAAGACACATACGATTTCAATATATTAGTAGTTTGGGGAACAAAATAATATATAATTATTCCCATTATGTTCACACATGGTTATCTTTATTAACGGACATCATGAGGATGGACTGAAAAATAGGAACACCACATCCTTCTCATGTCAATGGATGATCCTATATAAAATCATTTGTATTTCTCTATCAACATGTAATCATTATAATTTTGTTAAATTTGATCACCTACATTGATGCATGATGGATACTAAGAATTTATATTTTGGGGATGTATCTTTTTTTGAGTGTGTTATTAATGGTAAATAATTTATTGAATAATCAAGAAATGATTTTTCTCTTCAATAAAATAATTTATATCTCAATATTAGTTGGTCAAGAATGAAATTACATTAAAAAATATATTTCTATTATAGAAGAAGCTAGGTCCATCTGGTGTGGTCATGAAAAAATATAGAAGTGATTAAGATATAAGTAATTTATTATATTAAACATACTTTGTGTCTTATAATAAATGATAAAAAAGAGATAATATATTATATATAGGTGACTAAAATATAATGAAATTATATTACATGGTGTGTCTTCCAAAGTGGTTGTTTTGTTATAACTAAAGATTATCTATTTGTGGTTCACTATGTGTTACTAAATATAAATCTTTCTCAATGGTCACTACTCAATGCTATTGATATAAGCACATAGATTCCCACAAATAAATTGGATTAGAATTATTGTCCAATTTTATTGAATTGGAGTTTTAGACATGGTGGGTGATGTAGTATGGGCTGGTAAGTGCCCATGTTTAAATAGTCACATGAAAAAAACATTATATTTCTAGTAAAAAAATAATTTTTGAATTTATTTTTGCATCATATTCATCTATTATTCAACCAAAACAAGGAAAATATTTCATAAATGAATACTATTTTATTTATGGTGGGTTTGATATTTAAGGGTTATTTAAAAAAGAAATGAATATTTATGAATGAATGTTTATATATTTATTTATGGAATGGATACAAAGGGTAGTTTTCATTACCTCATTGAATTTATATGTTACTCATAAAATATGAGGTAAATATTTAATGAATGATTATTTATTTATTCATGTTGTATTTATTAATTAAATAGATAATTTTTAGTTTTAAAATGTTATTTGCATATTTTTTATATATACAGAAGAAATTAGTCAATTTATTGACTCACATTTTATCACATAACATATTTTCAAAAATATAATAATTGTATTTATTATTGTTGTCATTAGTGATATAGTTATTTGGTGGTATATATTATTTCAGAATTATTTATAAGTTTAAATATGTTCTGATCCAAACGTGAAATTTTTGAGACTACTAACCTATATATATAAATCTAAATAGGCCCATATTTGATTAAAATTCACTCACCCGATTATGGGAGAAACTCACCCCTATCTCCTACACCATAAAGACAGAATGATTCATGTCAAACATCATGATATACATTCTCCTACATTGATCAAACAATTTGTAGTGAAATGATAATGTGGATATCAAATAATTTTTGGATAACCACATCATCACCTAGAAACCAATGAATGATGATCCAATAATATTTCAATTCACATGTAGAAAATTTAAGAAGGTTGTGTATTTAGTTTATTTAAGCGATAACTAAAAATTATGGTTAAAATTAGTTTTAGACAAATATATAATAATGTATGGTTTCAATAATTTTTTAGAGTTTCAAATAAATTTATTTTTGTGTAAATAATTCACATATGAACCCAAATTGTACTAGGAAATGAATATACTAAACACAATTTTTTGATATTTATATCAATTTTATGTTTTAATTTCCCACACATTATCGCTTCCTCTATGAAACCAACATCAATAACAAAAGGATGAACAAAAATGAAATATTGATTCCTAAAATACTTAAATATTAATTTTTGTGTTAATGTGAAATGAATTTCCTTTCAAAAAAATCACCTTTGAAGTTATCACCTATTTATTACTAGACCTGCAATAATCTATGAGTTGATAACTAGAAATCCTGTATCATAGTAACCCTGTATATTATTTGATATTTGACCAGGAGGAACAAAGTTCATTAAATAACTTTACCCTATCCCTTTGTCTGCAAAACTCCTCTAAAAATGCTCCATTACAATCTTAATAGAACAAAAAATCATTTATTTTTTTAAATAATAAATGACTTATTTATATAAAGAACATTGGGCCATTATATATACCAACATGGGTTCAAATATATATATATATATATATATATATATATATATATATATATATATTAATGATGTAAAATAATTTTTTTTAATAACTATGGAAATATGAAAAATGTTATGAACTAGAAAACTCTGTAATCATGAATCTATTAATAACACCAAAATAAAAAATTTAAAAAAATGGTAATTAAATAATTATATATATCCAAATCCAGCATCTAAAAATAACTTACCAAAATAGAGGACTATGGATAAAGATGGAATAAAGAAGATTATAGTGACAAATAAACTCATTAATACATTCAAATACATCTAATTGGAATACAATTGAAATAATGAATCTATTATAAAAATATTAAAATATAATTATTATTTTTTTGGAAATCATGGTGTCTATTCTCAATGATCAAATATTCAAAAATTAAAATTTAACTAAACAATCCAAAATTGGTCTCAAATGGATTAATGTAAAGTGTTTATGAGAGTGGTCATGCTATCTACAATAATCAAATGGAAAAAGTCATGAGATTAGACATTCTGTCTTCAAATGATATATTTCTCGAACGTTGTATTTTTTTTAATCTATATACGTGACACTAGAGATAAGATTTGATGTAATGGGTTGAAACCAAATAAACAAGAGTAAAGGGAATGAATTAATGCATTATTGAGCTCATGTATCATAAAAATCCTTTTTTCTTTATTTATAATACATACTTAATGTTATGGATATCTTATTATTATCTTTCTTGTCTCCTACATAAATTTATAAAGTATTATCTAAGATATCTTTGTATTCATTTCAAAATGAATCCATGAATATATCAATGAAAATCTATAATTTCATATTCTAATTGATGAATAGTAGTTTATAAGGACTTTAATTATATTAATGTCTAGCTTGGAGAAGTATTATGGTTATGGGATGAATTTCCCTATACCCACACTCCAACATTTGGTTCTATAACATATTATTGAATATATATAGTGATACCCAATTATATTAAATAATAATTTGATATCATTTTAAATGATTATAAATTAAATGCCAGAATATAAAATTCACTCAATCAACCAAATAATATAATATTTTAAAAAATTATTTTCATATCCTTAATATTTTAAAAAATAAAATACATTTGTTTATTAAAATAATCAAATATATTCCTCATTTAGAAAAGTTACACACAGTATTTTTGTTCATTTCCTACTTAAATATATATATAAGAATAGGGAGTTATCAAACAAATAATACTAGTAAAATTGTATCAATAAGCCATAGAAAACATATACATAGATCATAAAAATTTTATGAGGGTAAAATTCTAACCCCATACCACTAATAAGTGTCATGGATGAAGTGTTCCAGGGACATCCTCCACACATCCCCACACACTAGAGGATGCTTACTTGTAGAAGTATTTAAGGGTGTAACTATAGAAATATAATTCCACAATATTAAATTGTGAAATAATAAAAAATGTAACCAAATATCACCATTGCTTTAAATAAATATTACACATAATAATAAATAAATAAAAAAAATGTATTGTAAAGGAACACAGTCAAATAGAATCAATATGATGCAATAATTTAATGATTTATCACCCACTAGGACAACCATAATAAAAAATAAATAAATTAAATATCTATCAAATTCTCTATAAATATCACAAATTTTTAACTCTTCCATATTATAACTATTTCCTTGTTATCTTCTTAGATGGTCCAATCATATGCATGTGCATAAAAATATTTGGTGGTCAGTGATGTCTACATAGGTACTCATTTTCTACAGACACCCAAGTAGGGTGTGATTATTACTTATTAGGGAACTACCAATGAGATCCCACATAAAAAATTAATTCAATCTATGAACATTTGATATGTTCAAAATAAATAAATAAAAATATTTGTAATGTAAAAGTGAAAATAAAATAAACCCTATCGATCCATGTCATCTAACATCAAACATAATATTAATTATATCTATTTTGGGAATTTTATGGGTGTCTTTAAGAACATGACATAAATGTTCCATTTATTATAGGGCTGATTATTCATATATTAGTAGGTGAATTCACCAAATATTTGAAAGTATTAAATGGTGTCATAATAGTTTTTGGAAGAAACGGATGAATCCATAGGAACTATTCCATGTAATTTCTTAATTATGATTCATGTAGTTGAGTCAAAGGGGGACAACCCTAGGGAAAAATATAGGCCTCATGGATGAATACTAGTGTCTTGGAAATTCCATATAGACTCAAATACTTAATAAATGGGGATTTCATTTGAAATTGTGAATAGAATGGAATCATAAATATAGCTATATTAAATTCCCATAAATTATATAGTTTCAAAAATATTATCCAGATCATGGGTAAAAACTAATGATTTCATATCTCATCAGGTGTTCAATTATAGATTTTAATGGTTAGTGTATCACAACAATAATATATTATACATATAATAATATAATTGTTTTTACCCAACCACCCACCTGATCTCTCCCATGAACAACATGGAACCATAAGTGATTCCATATAAAGTTATGATAATATATCGACGTTATAAGGTAATGCCTCAAATAATCTATACTCATTTCTACACATTCACCCTCTCTAGGCCATCATGTCACTAGGGCACCCTATGGTTCCTCATATGGATATATGTACTGAAATATCTCAAAAATAAATATGATAATTTCCATATATATATCCAAAAGGAAATACTATGATGGCCATCATATGCTTAACATATCCAAAAATCCTACCCAAGGAAAAAAATCTACGAAAAAACATATTTTAATATTCAATAATTCATTATTTATTTCATAAAATACACATTATAATATATTATATTATTATTATCCATAGTGTATTTGGGAAATTAGGTACACAAATTGAATACATTCATAAGGATATAATGACATTATTTAAATCTAATTAACATTCAATTAAAATTCATCCTCACTTCTAAAATATCTCGAGATAACCTGGGGATGTACATAATAAATTGTTACGCTATAAAGCCCAGTATGTGAATAATAAAAGAATAAAATAATGTAAGGTTGAAAATATTAGTCAAGAAACATAACGTGGTGACATATGAGGGTGAGAATCTAAACTATGAACATAAAAACATTGTATAAGATGATAACATTATTACAACATGTGATTTTAGAAAAAAATTGAACCATGAAATCATAAAAGAAAATCAAGGATATCCACAAATATATCAAATCATATTGTTATTATGGTAAGAATCCAAAAAAAATAAATTCTTTAAAATTATATAAAAAAATTACCCAATGCATTGTATGGATATATAATTTCATCCCACTAGTTACATTCATATCATCTACATGCATTTTTCTACAAAATAAATTCTACAATATACAGATATATTTAAATTATTTTAACATGATGATTTTATAGAATGGGTTGTATACATGTAATTTAAAAAATCAATGATTTATTGGTACATCTAAGTTAATTCCATTGAGTGTAAATAATGATGGGTATTCATGAAAAAATGATTTCCATTGATAATTATTGTATAATTTCAGCAATATAATGGGTATATCAAAAAATAATGTAAGGGATTATTGTGTGATAATGGTGGAATAAAATTACTTGAAACAATAATTAAATTAATATGGATTAGTAAAAATTTATTCCATCATGAAAAAATGGAAATAAAAATTCATAATACAAAGAAAGTGCATGAATAAAGATGAGGAGGATATGATCCTATAAATTAACAAGGTGATTTTAAAATATATTATTTATTTTAATAAGAGCATGGTTTCATGTAGGGATTTATTAATAGAGGAAAATGTTGATTAAAATCATTATCTATGGGTTTTGAGTGAAGACTAAAGGGTGTTTTTATGGACGTTTTATTGAAAAAGATAGGGGAATTCTTTATTAATAATGTAAACATAGGTTTTTTACTCTATATGAAAAAATAATCAAAAAAATGAACCTTCTATTGGATTGATGAAAGTTTCATCCAAATAGTATTATTTTATAATATTTTATTTTTATAATAACATATTTCATTAAAATAAAACCCTTGCTGATGTGGAAGTGAGTCATGTTTCTGAGGAATTAAGATTAAAACCTCAAAATATAATATATATTTTATAGGATTCATTAATGAATTATAAAATTTAACAAATGGATTCAAATAAACATTATTTTAAATGGTAATAACTATTTTTCTTGTATAATAATTATTTAATTTATTACATCCCATTATAGGTTTAATGGTGATATAATATATACTATACATTTATTCCATTTTTAATTTTTTCCCAAAATTTCTCCTTTCTTTGAATTATTTTAAAAACTCAATATTGATTAATTTTTAAATGAGGATATAAAAATTTATATTTTTTATCAAAATAATTCACTAAATATTAGAATTTACACATCTAAATCAATTTCCTTAATTATTAAAAAAATATTTCTTTTTAAGATAATAACAATTTTGTGGCACCTGTAAAGCAAATATTGACCTTCCTTAAATTATATTATCATTCTTGAATAAATATTTATTATTAAATAATGTTACTTCATGAAAATATTATTTATTTTAAAATTACCAAATATATCAAGAATATAATTTCAATTAAAACCAAACATTTTCCAAACAAAATGTAAAACTCATTACTTCATATTGAAATATAATCTCTATAAGACTCATTTTATAATAATATATAAATTAATAATAATAAGGGATTTATATAATAATTATTTCATTCATAAGAATAAATAAAAATTGATACTACTTTTTTCAACAAACAAAACACCTCATTACACCATTCCACACACTAAGGGTAATGTTAGCAATACTGAATCAATTATGGGGTGTTTCAGTGAGCTGTGTTTGGGATATTATTTTGATAATACTGAAATTATCCCATAAAAATTTTCCTCATAATTTAGTTTTTGATTATTGTACATGGATTATTGAAGGTAAAATCACAGTTATTCCATCTCCTATGGAAGAATCAATAAATGGGACTCATATGGTACAATATTATTTTTTTAAGCCATCTCCTTTTCATTAATTTCAATTTGATTTGTCATAAACCTTATTATATATCAATAAAAATTGTTACCAAAAAAGTTCTATATTATAAATTGTTATGATTCATAATGATATTTTAAATATGATGGGATATAACTAGTAGTGGTCTAAAATAACATAAAAATTCATGTGTTTTCTACAACATCATTACATAATATATAATTGATTGATTCTAAAAAGGTATTCATTTATAAAACTTTTTATCATTACATCCTTATCATGTTCATAAATTAAATCCTTGATTTTTGAATTCATATAATAAAACATATGTGGATAATTCTATTTCATCTCATCTCTTGTTTCATTATTTCTTCCTCAAACTTATGGTTCCAATACAACACTTTGATTTGGATATTTGTCTTGTTTCATCGAAATTTTTATCAATGATATAGGATCATTAGTATCATCTCATCATATAAAATTTCATTCAATAATGGAATTACTTTTTTAATCAATACTTGGGAGTTTTCTGGTATCTAATTCTTCATGAGGGATACATAGAACAAATAATGTAGAAAATATTGGTTCGGTGTGAGTTCTTGTAAATAATCCATGAAACTAATGTGATAAATCAACTCAAAGGGTCTAATGTATCTAGGTATAATATTTTTCATATTATAGAACCTTTTTTCCTTTTTTAAATGGTGATATAATAAGGATAACTTTATCTACAAACTCAAAATCTAGGTCATGTCAATGATTTTCTATATATATTTTTTCAACATTTTATTGATTTAATATGATTATGAATGGTTTAAAATTTAAATTTTATCTCAAGTAAAATATTATATATCTTTTAATTCCAATTTACAAATACATCCAAACATAATGGAGTGTAAACCCTCTTCCAATACAGAGCATCATAAGGTAACATTTGACTGCTAAAATGGAAACCATTGAATGTTAGAACATCGGTAGGGGATGTTGATGATCCAAGCCTCCTTGGAACTCCATTGAATATGAAAATAGAATATCCTATAGAGTTTGAATGGATCTATTAGATATACCATCTATCTATGGGTGATAAGAATTACTGAAATGATCCAAAACTTGCTAATGGATTCCCCAAATCCACAATGTAACCCTCATATCTTGATAAAAAATAGCATGTGGAAAACCATATATTCTTACCAATTATCTTATATATGTATTGGTGAGTTGGTGATGGTATAAATATTCATATATAGTAATTAAATGATTCAACATTATTATTTATTTGAATAACACCCATATAGAGTTATTTCCTTTAATGGCCCTAGGGACTGTAAAAATAAAATCGCTAATTAATTTTTACCATTTCTATAATTGTATGTGAAATTTTTGAAAAAACATTTACTTATCTCATTCAACCTTCAATTATTTATATACCAAGCTTCAATATAAAAATTCTTCATTTTCCCTTTTACTTTAACTAAACAAAAGTTCTACTATAAATATCAATACATCTTAATGCATCATGTAATAAGGAACGGGATGTTTTTAACATCCACAATAAGTTTATTCTTAAGATTTTGTTCTGATGGGAATAAATTTTTTTTAAAATCCATATAACATCATATTCAATAATTTTATATTTGTAATATTAATGATCTTTTTCTATAGAATATATTTATTTTCAGGCCTCCTTGATCCTTTAAATAATGGATAAGTGATTAGTTATTTTAGAGAGGTAAGATGATGATTATTTTATTATTCTCATTCTTTCCCACTTCATTTCAATTAAAATTAGATCCATCTCAATCAAAATCATGTATAGGGTTGGGGATCCATTCTACTCATGGAATTTGTGACATTTTTTTATTAACCAGACAAAAAATAGATTGGAAAATCATAATACTTCAATTAACCTAACCACATTCATTGGCTCAAATTTAGTTCCTTATTTTGAATATATTCATGAAAAGTTTATAATGTGTATATAGGTCACACATAACCTAATTGAGGTAATTTCACAAAATATTCAATGTAAAGATCGCTGAATCGAATTATATATCATTTGTTTAGTATTTATTCTCATGAATCATTAATTTATGGGAGGTATATGATATATATTTTTTATATTTCATGAGTACACAACCAATTAAATTTTTTTCTGATCACTATAGATCACATTTAATTCACTACTTGTAGTTACTAGGAGAAAGATTGTAGCTATTAGCCTTGTCATTATCTATTTAATGTTCTCCTCATATAAATTTTTGAAGAAACAAATGACTAACTTTTTAGAGAGCTTGGTTATTGGTCATTAAAATCATGACATGTTACTAAAAAATCAATGATAGTACACATATAATCCATAGATACAAATTATTTTCATCACAAATTTTTTTTTGGGGAATTATTTAATTTCCTCCAATTTTTAAGGATCCAAAAATGTAATTTTTTGGTGATAAAAATCCAAAATAATTATACATGATCTATCCTAAAAGCTAATTTATTATATATCACACATATATTATTCATTTTCAAGGTCTTATTTTAGTATCCATATACTCCACATGTTCCTTTTTTACATTTGGAGTGTATATGAATGTAATATATATATATAGAACCATGATTTTTATAGTTAATCAATAATGAAAATATTTATCTTGTACCTAAATATTGATAGATAATTACAGTGTCAAAATGGAATCACTATGAACTTGTAGTTTCATTTTATTGTAAAGAATGAAATGTTAAGGATATACATCTTATTCAACTTTAAATGATAATATCTTGACTAAATATCCACCTTATAGAATTACTGGTCTCTTTGGGGATGATAAATGATTTCATCAAATCATTTAAGAGGTTATTTTTTCCTTCTTGTTCCCTTATTAAGATTATGATAATAAATGTATAATATCATTTTATCATCCTTTATATTAACAAAAAGGACTACTTCACCCCATGGTGAAGTATTTGGAAATATAAATCATTTGAATAGATTCTCTTATAGATTATTACTTAAAACATCATGTTCAGTATCTTCCATTATAAATGGATTATTAGATATTGTAAAAAAAATGGATATTATTTCAATCGAGAAATCAACATCTCTATGGGGAGGAAGAGAATATATCCCTTCAAGAAAAATATTATAATCTTCCCTCACAATGGGAATTTAATCAAGGATGATCTTTTAATTTTTCTAAATCATTTTATATAGATACTATTTCTCATAAATAATTAATATCAATTCTTGATATGATTCAAATAAGTTAGATTCACCATCCTCCTTTAGCATGCATATAATCAAAGGGAGATTCTTTATATAGATGGTGGTTTTAATATCTCAGTATTTTATTAAATCTCTATAAATAGAAAACCAATATAAGAATAGAATAGAAATGACTTCCACTATATAGTGTATCATATGTTTTTCTATGAAATTATACCCATTAATTTTTATAGGGGATGAGAAATATTCTTAGATGCAATAATTCACAAATTTTCCAACTTCATTGATAACTTGAAATCTATGTTTTGTGGTGGTTATTTTATAGTGATACTAAAAATTCATGAAATTAATGAATTTATTGAACTACAATAAAATATTACATTCTATTTCCCAAAATTAATAACATTATAAGACATAAATAGTTCATTTTTAGAATCCATGTCAGTAGACCTGATGGCATAATAACTCTTTTCTTTAAAGGCCTTTGATATTTTTGTCAGTTTTTCTTATTGAAACCCCTTGGTTTAATGCATTGATTCATATAGTTTCCTTTTTAATTTTAGATGAAACATTGTAAATAATGATGTTATTTCATTAGATAATTAATTTATTCCATCACATTCATGGTTTTCTCCCATAAGAAATTGGTTATCTTGGCAACCTTACTTTATATGGAAGATGTATTTCATTGTCCTTTTCATAGAAATTTAGGGATGATTATTCCATCAAATTTAAAAAAAAAGGGTTGTTGAACAATCCTACACCTATGTTAATTGTTAATATCACTTATAAAAATATAATCCATTATCTACATCATATTTTTAGTCCCATGAGGACCTTAAGATTCGATAATCTCTATTTTGAAATTGACAACACCTCAGACAATATCTTTGTACCTATAAAGGTTTTAAATAACAAAATATTTTAATAGATTCCATATATCCCACAAAAGAATAATTAAAAATTAAATATATGTTTAATGATAATTAGAGTATTATTGTACACATCCTATGAATTTCACCTCATAAACTCAGAAAGATTATTCATTCTTCTGTTTGAGGATATGTTAATCCATCCGCATTTTATCTCAGATAGTGAGAGGAAAATATTTCAAAAAAAACTTCTTAAAATGAATCATCTCTATCACATTTATCTATTCATTGGTTTTTTCACATTTGATTAACATTCATCATTGACCATCTTCTCCATCCATTTGAAAAAAGGAGTATAAACTACAATTTCTCCAAAAATTGAATGATGAACAATATGGATTTAGTGTAGTTAATAAATTTTTCCATGATTAAGGAATTTTGAGATCCATTAAATTTCATAATCCTTTGTCACATAATAGTATAAATTGAAACATGGATTTATTATGGACATATGTCTTTCCCCATTATGCATTTTTCTACTAAGAACATGTGATAATTGAGAATGTATCGTCAGGAATTTCTTGATTCCCACTCCCATAAAGTTGGGAATATCATTTGAGAATTCATCATATTTCCCCATACTTTATTATTTAACATGGTATCTCTTAATTGAGAGCATTTACATAAATGAAATGAATATTAGGAATTATAATTTTAAAATATTAAACATATAAACTAAATACCATGAATATTAAAGGGAAGACTCATAACTAACATATATTCCATAGTAAATGAATTAATAGGTTTCATTCAATGTTTTCAATGATCTATTTCCTATCATAATATTTTATTTTCATTTTTTTTCCTTCATAATTATTTCTAAAAAACATAGAAATTTACTAATACATATCCCTGGAGTGTGTGAAAACTGATGTGCAGTAAGGCCTCTACTTCATGGACAAGTTATAGATCAATTTAATTATAATATGAACAAATAAAGGTTATTACTAGAGGCACATAATCTTAATGTATTTATACATGGATTTATTACATAGAAACCAATTATTATATAATGTTCCTAAATTTAGGTATTTCCTCATAATGTTATTCTTATAATTAATTCTTTCACTAGGGTTTTATAATCCTAATCCCCTAAAAACCTGATTTTCCTACGATACCAACAATTACACCAATATTTTAATACACTTTATATCAATATATATAAAACAAATAATAATATATAATACATCAAAAAATATCATGACGCCAATTTTCTTGGGGAAAATAGTTTTACAGTACAATAACATAATCTTGGATACAAAAATATTATTTAAAACATATTATATGCCATTAAAACTCAATCTGTCTTATAAAACTATAGAGGATAACATTTGGACAAAAAATAACAATGTGGTGAGCTATAAAACCTAGTTTGGGGATAATCAATCAATAACATAAGGTACTGTAGTAATTCTATTAAATAGGCATAAAATGGTGACAAATAAAGGTGAGAACCAAAATCTTGAACATTAACACACTGTGTAAGATGATTACATCAAGAAATCATAAGAATATGGAAGTAATAATGAACATGAAATATTATAAACAATTAAATGATAAAAATTAGCATATATTGATATATTGTTCACTAGATAACCTCTTATTTTCCATACATGGTTTCTGAGGACATAAAAACATTACCCAATGCAATGGATGACTATATAAATATGGCTCATATCCCCACAATCAAATCATGTACATGAATATTGTGTTCCAAATTGATCATACAAAAAAAGAAAAACATTCTAAACTTTTACCCACACGAATAATCAGCTTGTGTTAATTACATTGTAGTAGTCAATAAATAATAGATTAGTACTTCTATTTATATACCTTTGAGTGGAAATTATGATGGGTATTCACAACACAATTAATTTTAATGGAAAATTGTATGAAAATTTAATCATGAAAACATGTATACATAATTATTCATAGAAGGGTTTAATGATATGTAAATGGGGAATATAATTACATTAAATCCATAACTATAGTAATTTTTATTTGAATAAAAATATTTTAACATGAAAAATTGAAAAAAAAATCGAACATTACAATGATTGTTCTTGAATAAAAGGTGGATGAGAGTAACCCTTAACAATATTGGACACTTAAAGAGATTGAGACAAGCTTCTTAAGATCATGGGATCATGTTGGTTTGGATATAGAGAAGTTATATGAGTGTAAAACTATTCACTATGGGATTTGAGTAATGGGGAATTTTGCAGTTTAATATTTTTTTATAGAAAAAGTGAGGGGAATTATTTATCAATTCTTGCATATATGTTTTAGAAACTATAAGATAAAAACCTATAAATAATTGATTTTTTCCAATTTTATCATTTAAATATGATTATTTCTCAATATGTTATATTTATATGAAGCAAAGTCATTAAAATAACACAATTGATTATGGGGAAGTATTTTTTGTTACAAATGAGTTAATTTTAAATACATAAAATATAATACATCTTTTTTAGGAGTAATTAACGGTGTATTAATTAATTAAATAATGGAAAAATATTGGGGAGGTGTAATTTTTCACATGGGTATTCTTTATATTATTTATTAGATCACTTTTGGACTTTTCTTATGTCATATAACATACTATATACTTATATTGTATTAAATTTTTCCACAATAATTCAACTATCATTGTAATGTTTGAAAATTTCACAATTGGATAATTTCAATGTGATTATTTCAAAAATAATTGGTATTTTATCTTAATTTATTCTCTAAATATGATATTTTAAAATATTAAAAAAAATCCCACATTTAATGAAAAATACTTATTTTTTTGATGATAATGGTTTGCTGACCCATATTAAAATTATATTGGATATAATTTATTTGCATTATAATTTATATTTAAATAAATAATCTTTGATAAGAATACAACATGGAATTATAAATTATTTAATATTTCATTATCTTATAAAAAAATTATTTTAATTAAAACCATATATTTGGGGGAAAATGGTTTCTTTATATAAAAAATTATTTTTTTATAAAAAACATTATATATTTATTTATTATATAATTATAAAAATACATAAATATAATCGTGATTTTATTAATAAAAAAATATAAACATTCTTTCTCTTTGGGTCTAAATACATAATAACTTATTACAATAGTGTACAAACTAAGGGTAAGGTGTGTGATTGTGACAATTTCATGGGATGGTTCAGTGAACATGGTTTGGGCTCTGATCTTGATAATATTAAACTTACCTCATCATTGGTTTCACCTATGCTTTAGTTGTTTGATCTTAGCATGGTCTTAGTTAAGTTAAAATCTCAAAAATGAAATATCCCTCAAAATCTATAATTAATGGGATTCATAGGTTATGATCCTACTGGTCAATACCATTACCTATTTCATCGATACCAATTGGATTTATCATAACCCGTAAATTACAAAAATATCAATGGTGACTATAAAATTTCTATATTACCAAAGGTTATTATTATTAATAGTCTTCTAATTTCTATAGGATGTAACTTACAAAGATAAAAAAAATAACCAATATAAAGAATGAATATTATATAAATAACTTACAAAATAAAAAATTTATTCATTTGAAAAGTGAATTTCGTGGATAAAAAATTAGGTCATTGCACCAACCCTGGTAGTCAAATATTAGTGGGGAAGGAATGATATCCCCATTATCATCTCAACTTCCACAAAGGGTTTACGGAATCTAATGTTAACACTAAGGAATATTGGGTACATTCACTATAATTCATCACATACCACAATTAAAAAGGAATAATGAACCTATATTAAGGGGAAAACATTCATTAAATTAATTTATAATTTCAAAATTATGGGTATGTATTTGATGAGGAAAATATTTTCTCTTATACTATTAACCACCAGTGATTAAGACAACAAACCATTGCATGAAGTATTATTCTGTCCCTTAGTAGTTTATTCATTTCATTAAGATTCATTCCATTTTAGGAAAACAATTTGAATATTTTAAAAGGGATAATTTCATGATATTTTGAGACCACACAAATCAAATTCCACTAAAATCATTCATAATACCATATAGAATATTTACAAGTTACTCCTTCCTAAATAACATAGAAATTTCCTTTTAATTCACAACATGAATTCTCATATCCTTGATCATAAAAGTCCAATTGACCATATCTTAACAACATGATGTGAATACAAAATACATTACATTAAATATATAATTATTATTGATTTATAATTAATTATACAATTAAATTTCAACCATTTTTAATTAATTTCCAATAAATCAATAAGAAACAATGCATAAAAAAAGTACAAGTGGACTCAATGAACCATAAATGTGAAAAACCACCTAAATAATGTCTATTTTATACTTACAATACTATCCTATGAATAATCAATCACATAAGAAATAGATTTATTTAATATATTAATTTAATTTAATAAAAAAAAATGAAAAATATTTATAGTGTTGTACCTTTATGGTAATGACATTAAATGGAATGTGATTTCATTTAAGGACATAAATAATTTAATGATGTAACATGGTACATCCATTCATCGGTTTTCTAATTCATCCCTCCACATACTCAAATGGCGTACTCGACCACTAGGAAAATAAAAAAGCATCATTGGTGCCAAACATAATATTTAGGGATTTTTTTACCATCAACATCAAAATGAAAACATCAAATCATGGAATAAAAATAAATAAAAAACACATTTGATGATAAATTTAATATAAACAAGCATTTCAAACAATATGATGAAAATAAAATTAATGATAATGAAAAAATAACTAGGAGGAAAAAACCAAAAACATAAGACAACTAATTCTATAAAAATGAAGGGATGTTCATCACCTCTACATGACTTACAATACATCAATATGATCCCAAAAACAATCTACATCCAAAATAACATGTAATCGTAAAACAACTAAAAATAAAAAACCTTAAGGAAGCTGCAAAAAACAAGAAAACTATATACCAAGAAATGTGAATATGTATGGTGTGAACCAAAGAGTGTGGGACACCACCATGATTCCAATTAGTTCCTAATATAAAAGAATCCAAAATTTCTAGTTTTATTGTAATGTTACAAAATATTATACGACATCAAATAAAATATATATCTGAAATTACAAAACCATTTTATATCATGAGATCCAATAAATAATATTTATTCAAAATGATTCTAAATTTGTTCCAAACCTCATCAAACTGAATATAAATTTATTCAAAAATTTAAACAACATTCACCAAAGATGAGATATGATATTTTATGCATGATTGATTATTATTTATTTATTGAAAATGAATTATTACACATAAAACATACTCAATAAAATCTTTATAATAGATATAAAATATCTTTTATATAAAAATAACATATTCTAGTGGAGTTACATCAATTTAAAATCAAATAACCCATAACTATGATACTAAAAAACCACCACTAGATTATGACATTCTCATAATAACTTCAAGTGAAGAATTATTTTGGACAATATCCCCCCTGATAGATTTTGTTCTCAAAAAATAAACAAAAAACACTGTTAAACTCATAAAACATTGTACGGAATCATCATCTAATAATAGAATGCCTTTATGATATTACTTAGTGTACTAAACAATAATATAGAATAAAAACATCATTTTTTAGAAATAATTATTGATAAATTTTCAAATAATTTAAATAAAATTATCCTAATTATTCCTGATTTAATGATACCACATGAGAATTATTTTTTTTCAATAGTTCATCAATGAATAATTCAATATCACATTAGTCATTTAATACATCTCAAAAAATTAATCATTACATTTCCTAAATAACACTCCTATATAAGAAAGATCATTCTAAGGAAACTGGAAAAAATAAATTTCAATATATAGATAAAAACCAATCAAAATAGTTCATACATTGGATAATTATAAATTCATAGCTTACACCTTTTAGAGACACAAAAAAAATATAAAATACCACTTAATAAAAAATGTTATGAATAGATAATCCCTAAATAAATATTTATGTGTTATGTAATCCTTATCATGAGGATGGTAAAAGATAAATTTTAAAAAAACATATAATATAGTGGCTAACCTCAGGGTCTCTCTCAAGGAATATCTATCGAGTTCCCTAGTGGTCCTTTCAAAAATATTTTTTTTGTTTCTAAAATTAGAATAATAAAAATATAAAAAAACTAGGGAAAAACAAATAAATAGTGCTGAAAAAGTGACTGAATGAGAAATAGTGTAAATGCAACAACATAAATATCCAAAAAAATACAATGATGAAGAAAATAGACATAAATAACATTGATAGATCCTAGTTTATCCACCCTCAACTCCCTATCACCGATCTTCCCAAGGATAAAATAAAAATCAACCAATTCACATATTTTATGGTTTATGGATTGATGCACACACGGTTCAAACTCAAAAAATTTATCCTTCATGTGAAAAACCATTTCAAAAACATAGGAAATCTCCCAATGTAATGAAATTTCTAAATTAAATCACTCGTTTTAATAATTTATTCATGATTGAAGTGATCATCGAAGGATGAAATGTCACACAACAACTCTTAACCACTCAAATGAGTAAGGTAAAATAATAAGTGAAAACTGATAAAGAGTAATAGAGAAACAAATTGTTAAAATAAAATATTGATCTCTATCAAACCCCAATTCACCTTCACGATCTCATCAGAGTGATGAAGAATTGGTGATTTTCTTGAAGTTTGGATCACAATAAAGCTTCTATATTCACCTCATAAATTTTTAATATCTAATTATATACCTATTACTACAAATTAACAATCATATTACAATAATATGAACAATGAAATATATTTATTAAAATAAAAAAAAGAAACTACACAATTGTATTCAAAAAATGTAACAATGTAGTACTATTTTCATAAATACAAAAAACAAAAAAAATTTAAAATAAGACGAAGTGGAAGATGATAAGAGGTTCTCATCTCTAACAATATTATATATTTCACATGTATGGGGTTACCAATAATAAAGTAGGATGATCACATCTTATTCTGAAAATGAAAAAAAAGAATAAAACAGAATATAACAAGAAGTATTTACATCCACATGACCTTCATTCTTTAGTGATTCACTAGCCTGCAATTAAATACTAAAGAAATTATTTTTTCTCCCACTATAAAACACTATAATATACTATGTAGTGTTTATAGAACACTGACCCGATTCTACACTAGAACTATGCAACATCCTGGAGTTCCATTGGGCATTAGTCACGCCTCCTTGTATGCCAAATGTTGTCGACTGCCAAATATGGTGTATATATGTGGTTTTGTGGTGAATATACCCTTATTTGGTGATAGAAATAACAATGGTTGATGTTTATATAGGTATAGGAAGAAATTCCATAAAAAAATTAATAGTGACCCACTATAGTTGAAGAAACAAAAAAACCAAACAGTAATAATCAACAAGATCAAACATTGTCACGACCCGTCCCACGGGGCACGTGTCGTGACTACCCCAAGACCACCTTCCATATGCCAGGGGCTAGCGACTATCACCAAAAGTGTATTCCCTAAAATTGGGAATGAATTTCCTTAATAACGTTTAACACACACAACCAAGAATATAGCAAGATACAAACACAAGCAAACTGTATAACAAAAAGAGTGTTGAAAGTAAGAGGGGCCTGAATACAAGCCCAACAGTAAAGGTACAAGTACAACTGAAATAACATACAACTGAAGAAAGGGAAAGGAAGCTATTGGGTTGTCCTCCAAGGTTCCTACCTGGAGGTTAGGTACAGATCACCTCCTCAGCACTCCACGTCTTCCCGTCTCCTCGACGTACTAACACACCATATGGTCAACCTCTGAGCACCATCCAGTCCTGGTACCCTTATCCTCGGTCAGCGTTGTCCGTCATCTGCACCAAACACAACAAGGTGCGGACGAAGCCGGTGTAGGGGTGAGTATATCAATACTCAATAGTGACCCCTATACCCTCAAGGTCTCACAAAATCTACAAAGTATAAACTACATAGCATGTAAACAACTGACCACCCTACTTAGGTATATTCCCATACATATACCTATGTTATTAAGTAAACCCATATCAATCATGAGGAAAACATAGATTCCAACTAAATATACCAAATCTCAACTGTTCCACAAAGGATGTAATACCACGAAGGTAAGTACCATAGAGGTATGCCACATAGAAGAATACCACTGATAGAGTGCTGTCATGGGCTCCCTCAAATGATTAATTTTATTTTGGGGTTCTTGGTGCAGCAGAGTGGCTGACTAAGGTCGTCTCTCAAAGGAGGAAGTGAATTTAACAACTTATTAAAGGTATTATAAAAAAATAAAATATAAGAGAATAAAAACACTATTTTAAATTATGGGGGTTGGTTATAGTTTATGAATCTAGAAGAAGTTTTCTGGAAGAAGATTGTATATTTTTTTGTTTTTAGTTTGGAAATGAAGTTCGATTAAAATGACAGAACAAAAAGATGTTTTTTTAGAAAATATTTTAAAAGGTGTAATCAATCTAACTCTACCTATTCATTCACTTATTAATCATTATCATTTAAATAAATATCCACTTAATTATGATCCCCTAATTTGTTATCCCTCGAACCCTATGAGAGTTAACTTAACCACAAAGATGAAATTACTTAAACCCTAGGCTAGCTTCGGAACACGCAATCGCAGCACCCTGCTTTGATTGTTGTTCTAAGATTAGATTATGTTCAGTGTTTAATTGGGGCACATATCCATTCTGTAAATGAGGATGAATTGTGTTTAGGGATTATATTTGAACTCTACAAATTTATCCCATATGGTCTTGTATTACCAATTAAGATCGTGCTCTCACAATTTACACAATTCCCGACCTCGCGTGTTTTGTGTTAATTGTTCAATTGCTTGCTTATTTTCTTAAAATTTAAAAACACAATCCATGGATCATATTAAGTGAATTATAGTAGCTCAATGATTCGAAATAATTAAATGAATAAGGATAGAGGTTGATCGATTACTAAAAATAACTACTCTTCCATGGGCGGTGTAGTCATCGTGGAGACGTTTTGCATAAGCAAAGGATTGAAAGGGTAGAACCCAATCTTGTCTCCACTCTTGATTCCAACCCAATTAAGAAGATTAAGATAATAAGAACAGGGAAGAACATAGAAGATTATTTGAAGAAAAATTCAAGAAACAAATATGAAAGAAAATAAATACAAAGATGAGGTGGGAGAGGAGAGCTTTTTTGGAAGAGAGGTTTTCAAAAGGGATTACTTCTTCCAAGAGTTTTGAGGGGATTACAAGAGACACCCTTTGGAAAAACCTTCCCAAAGCCTCTACCGACCCTCCCAAAGAGTTAAAACCCCTTTAAATAGAGTTTGTTAGGGCTAGGGTTACATAACTTTTTAAGTGTGAAATGAAAAAATCAGCCAAATATTTTATTCCAAGTTTCTCCTCCTAGTTGACCTCAAAAACGCGTGAATTGACCGGCCTTCCAGAAGGATTATTTGTGCCAAATCATTTCCCCGATCTTTCCTCAAAATTTTGGCTCAATCCAAGCCCGGATTAAGAATATATATCCCAAATACAGAACTCATGTCCATTCTCCCGAGTCCATACCATCATTGTCTTAATGGCCCATTTACTCCATCCAAATTCACTTATTAGCTCTACTGTCCTGACTAAAAGTTGTAGAAAATTAAGTTATAAACACAGTTGCAAAATTTCAAATTCAAATAATAAATATAAAAATATTTATCATCACAATACTACAGTGCACTACAAAGGGTAAAAAACGAATTTTCACCAAATTTTCAAATGAATGATCAAATCCCAAATATTTTATAAATAAACATATTTAACACAATGTGAGGAAATTATATCATTTATTAACAATAAAATATTCAACAAAATAGTGTTTTATCAACTCCCCCAGACTTACCCTTTTGCACTCCTGGGCAAAACCTCATGTCAAGTAAACATCAATATCAAATCAAAACCAATTTTAAAACACATATCCTTGAGATCAAACAATTACACACCAAGAAACAAAAGATAGCATGCCTCATAAAAAACAATCATTTAAAGTTCTTCATTTATATCATTCAATATATTTCCACTTTATTTATCCTCCCATGCACAAAACAGTTACCTCACTTGAATTTTCTCTTAGCACACAAATGTCAAAAAAAAATTGCAATGTCTTTCTCATCCAAACTCATACATGGGTCACCATAGGATTGATAGATTTCTACATCGCTACCCGATGTGAGTCAAGGACATATGTTTATCATGAGGACCTTCTAGGGTTGTTCTGTGGATTTCGGTATGTAGGATTTAGATGTGAAAAATTCTGAGGCTGAATGAGGAGGGATTGACTCTTTTTGAAGCAAAATTGCATTAATCTAATTTTCACTTAAGTATGGTCTTCTCCTCAATCCTCATAGTATCAATTCAGCTCCATCATCATGAAAATTCATGAAAATTTTACACTATTCATCATTTCAGCATCAAAAATTTTAATCTTCTCAAACATGATTTTCTTGAAAGCTCCAGATGGGCACACCTTTCCACCTCAATTAGAAGCTCTAGAAAAGGCACAGCTTCACTTGTCATGAAAGCTCCAGAAAAGGAACATATTTCAATATAATGACTTTCTTCAGTAGAAAACATATCTCTTCAGAATTTAATTTTCCACCCAAAGTATCACAGAATGTGGTGGCACAACACAAGATAGATTCCCCCAAACTTAAGCTCAACTAGATTATACAATTTCACTTCAAGAGTTGGTTGGATAGGGAAAATTGGCTTGTAATGTGGTGAACCTAACAGGTTGTGCATGGATTATAAGGGATAAAAGGATTAAATATTAAAGGTAGGACATTATAAAAAAAGATTCTTTGAAATATGTGATTTAATACCAAACAAATGGCTCAATTATTTAAACATATGTACCTCAAACCCTCAATTTTTGACAGGAATAGATCAAATTCTGGTTAAATAAAGCATGGTTTGGTTCTCTCAAGAAGTGAGGTGAATGTAAAGAATATGAAAATAATGGTTTAGAAGCCTCACATTAAAGTGATTTCAAATATAAAGACAGTGAGATGTGGCATGGGATTCAAAATTCAGCGTACTTTTCATGAAATTACTAAATATTTGAACTTGAAACAAAGTCATTTCAGCATTCATTTAAGCTTAGTTTCAAGGGGTAAATTGTTTCACTTATTAATATGGATTTAAAAATGGTTATGAGAATCATTTTAGATCAAAAGTTTCAAAAAACACTGAAAATTGTAAAATAAACACACAAAATTTGAAAAACACAAAAAAAATTGGTTTTTTTTAACAGGAAAACAATTGAAATTACTAAACTAAAAGGTTCCCTCCCATATACTTAAAATATTGAATTGTCTTCAATGTGAACCCATGAGATGATATATGCACATGAAATACAGAATTTTTAAATAGGACAAATAATATAAAAGTTAAAGGGTTAGGAACAGCCTGATGTGCTCAAGTGATGATGGGGTCATGTAGTGTGATAAAATACACTACATCAGTAGGATGTACCTCAATGTATCTCTTCAAACGTTTCCCATTTTCTGTAAATCTCCTTCCAGTTTCCTCTTGTGTGATCTCCACTGCACCATAATGAAAAACATTAGATACAATATAAGGACCTAACCATCTGGAACGCAACTTACCAGGCATCAGCTTCAGTCGTGAACTGTAGAGAAGGACTTTCTCTCCAACATGAAACTCCATTTTTTGGATCATTTTTTCATGAGATGCTTTTGATCTTTCCTTGTAGAGCCTTGAGTTCTCATATGATGACAATCTAATCTCCTCAATCTCTTGAATTTGCAGCTTCCTTTGGATTCCAGCTTGGGCCAAATCCATGTTGCATTTCTTTATAGCCCAGTAAGCCCGATGCTCAACTTCCATGGGGAGAAGACACGCTTTCCCAAAAACAATCCGAAATGGGGACATACCAATGGGTTTCTTGTATGCTGTTCTATAATCCCACAATGCATCATCCAAGCACTTACTCCAATCCTTCCTATTTGTCTCCACAGTTTTCTCCAAAAAAAAATTCAGCTCATGATTTGAAACCTCAGCCTGGCCATTTGTTTGGGGGTGGTATGGTGTTGATGTTTTCTGTGTCACCCCATACTTTAGAAGGATGGAAGAGAAATTCCTATTGCAAAATTGTGTCCCTTGGTCACTGATGATGGCCTTTAGTACTCCAAACCTGCAAAAAATATGTGCTTTGACAAAGTCCACAACAACATGAGAATCATCAGTCCTAGTGGACTTAGTCTCCACCCATTTACTCACATAATCAACAGCAACCAAAATGTACAAAAACCCAAAGTAACTAGGAAAAGGGCCCATAAAATCAATTCCCCAAACATCAAAAAACTCACAGAATAAAATGGGTTGTTGGGGCATCTTGTGTCTCCTTTAAATATTTCCAGTGTGTTTGAAACGAGATCATGACTTAAAAAACACATGGGAATCATGGAATAAGGTAGGCCAATATAATCCAGAGTCTAAAACTTTCCTAGTTGTCCGTTGGGGTCCAAAGTGTCCACCACATGCAAGTTTATGACAGAATTGCAAAACAGACCCATACTCATGATCAGGAACACACCTCCTAATAACTTGGTCACTACACATGCGCCATAAGTATGGATCATCCAAATCATAAAATCTTGACTCACTATTTAATTTTTGGACTTGATGTTTCTTTAAATTTGTATGGATTTCAGAGGCAACAAGGTAGTTAACTAAATCAGCATACCAAGGATGCGTACCTAAGATGGTATAGAGATTCTCATCGAGGAAAGTGTCCCGAAGTTTTACCTGATCCAAGGTGTCATCCTCTAGTGTGTGAGTAAGCCTACTTATGTGGTCCGCCACCATGTTTTCTGACCCCTTTTTGTCCTTTATCTCGATGTCAAACTCTTGAAGAAGGATCATCCAACGGATAAGTCATGGCTTTGCATCTGACTTCTTCAAGAGGTACCTCAGAGCTGCATGTTCAGAAAAAACAACTACTTTATAGCCTAATAAATATGAATGAAATTTATCTAAAGCAAATATGACAGCAAGAAACTCCTTTTCTGTGGTAGTGTAGTTTGATTGGGATGAATCCAATGTCCTTGATGCATAGGCAATCACATGTGAACGTCCTTCCACCCTCTGAGATAAGACAGCTCCAACTGCGAAGTTGGAGGCGTCACACATAAGCTCAAAAGTAATCTCCCACCGTGGGGGCTGTATGATAGGTGGAGTGGTCAGACGTTGTTTTAGATCATCAAATGAATTCCTACAAGAAACATCAAACACAAAATCAGAATCCTTTTAAAGTAATCTTGACATAGGAAGAGCAATCTTACTAAAATCATTGATGAAGCGCTGATAAAATCCTATATTCCCTAGAAAAGATCTAACATCACGCACACATGAAGGATATGGTAAGGATAAAATAATATCTACCTTTGATCTATCAACCTCTATCACATGTTTTGACACTACATTCCCTAAGACAATGTCTTGCTCTACCATGAAATGACACTTTTCAAAGTTCAGGACCAGATTCCTTTCAATACAACGAGTCAACACCTTTCCCAAACTAATTAGACATTCATCAAATGAAGACCCATACACTGTAAAATCATCCATAAATACCTCCATGCAGGTCTCAATAAAATCAGAAAAAATACTCACCATACATCTCTGGAAGGTACCTGGGGCGTTGCAAAGTCCAAATGGCATCCTCCAGTAGGAAAATGTGCCAAAGGGATAGGTGAATGTAGTCTTCTCCTGATCCTCTGGAGCTATAAGAACCGGAAAATATCCAGAGAATCCATCCAAGAAACAATAGTGTGTCTTTCCAGCTAGTCTCTCAAGCATCTGATCAATAAATGGGAGGGGGAAATGGTCCTTGTGAGTGGACTAATTTAGTTTCCTATAATAAATACCCACACGCCAACTGTTTTTCACCCTCATTGGAACTAACTCATCTTTCTCATTTTTAACAACAGTAACACCACTTTTCTTAGGCACAACCTGTATAGGACTTACCCACTGAGAATATGAAATGGGATAGATTATACCTGCCTCAAGCAATTTCTCAACTTCTTTTTTAACAACTTCTAGGAGGGTGGGATTGAGTCTCATTTGTGGTTGTCTCACCGATTTAGACTCATCCTTCAAGAGAATCCTATGCATGCAAATGGAGGGGCTAATACCTGATATGTCAGCCAAGGTCCACCCAATCGCCCTGATGTTCTCCCTCAAGATATTCAAAATCTTTTCTTCATGTTCAAAAGGGATATTGTTAGAAATGATAACAGGTAATCTCTCACCACTCAACAAGTATGAGTATTTCAGATTTGGTGGCAATGGATTGAGTTCTAATGAAGGAGGGTGTAGTATGGATGGAGACATTGAAGGAACTGAAATATGTGCACAAAGAGCATCAGTATCAGAATAGACAATTTCAAAATCAGAGAATAAAGCATCAAATCCATCAACATACTCAATGACCATGTCATAATCAGAGTGAACATGATCAAAATTAGAATATTAATCCACATCAAAATCAAATCCAAGAGAGGATTGTGTATCAGCAACATATGTGGAAGTGCTCTTAGATAGGAAACTCGAACCAATACTCATAATCTCCCTAAGCATAGGACAATCAAATTCCATGGAGTTTTTATTTGGTGGTTCAAAATGGGAGATAACAAATGTAGAATGGTCCTCTGAGGGGTACTTCATATAATCCATAACATTAAATATCACAACTTCATCTCCAAATTCCATGTAAAGTGTACCCTTATTGACATTTATGATAGTTTTTGCAGTTTTGAGGAAGGGCCTACCTAAGATAATGGGGGAATGAGAACTTACCTGATCATCCTCCATGTTATGCACATAGAAGTCTGCTGGAAAGATCATGTCTCTTACCCGGACAAGTACATCCTAAAGGACTCCCGCTGGATATACCATAGCTCTATTCTCCAACTCCAACACTACTCTTCTTGGCTTCAACTCACCAACCTGCAAGGAAGAGAATATTGAGTGAGGTATCACATTTATGGAAGCACCTAAATCACAAAGTGCATCAGAAAAGTGAAACTCCCCTATGGTGCATGGGATGGTGAATGTCCCTGGATCCTTGCACTTTGTTAGCATTGCTAGCATTGGTGAAATGAGTGTTGAGACATTCCTTCCAAGGATGGTCCTCTCATTTCCCTTGAGCCCTCTTCGATTGGTGCAGAGTTCTTTTAAGAATTTGGAATACCTTGGGATTTTCTTAATGGCTTCAAGTAGAGGAATGTTGATATCCACACGCTTGAATGTGTCCAAAACCTCCTTTTTCATTTCTTCTTCAGCCATATTCTTGGTTTGAACAACCCTGTTTGGAAAAGGAAGGGGGTTAGGAAGAACATCATCAATCTTTTTCTTACCTTTATCTTTCTCCTTGTATTTCTCATCAGTTGGTATGGAATGTGGATTCTCTAGAGTAGAGGTGAATCCCGGTGGAATGGTAGGTCCAGATGTATCATTCATTTGCTTCCCACTTCTCAATGTGATGGCACTAACATTCCCCTTTGGATTTGGAGTGGGTTGGGAAGGTAGATTTCCATAATTCTTACTCACAAGTTCATGGAGGGCGGTGGAAATATGGCTCATTTGAGTCTTCAACTCCCTCATCTCTGAACCTTGACTCTTTAGCTCATTCTGTTGATTAAGAACAATTTTATTCAAAAGGTCATCAGTGTTAAAATCTACCTTGGGTGGGGGATTCCCTTGTTGTTGGCTTGTTGATGTTTGAGCTTCAAATCTCCTTTGGGGTTTTTGGAAACCCTGCTGGTAAGGTGGAGTTTGCTGGAAGATTTGTTGAAAGGGTGGCCTTTGTTGTTTTCCAGATCCATACCTCATGTCTGATTGATCCTTCCACCCTTGGTTGTATGTTGGAGCAAATGAATCAAACTTCTTTTGGGAATATGGTTGTTGTTTCTGCTGAAATGGTCTCCCAAGGAATACTGTTGTGCAATCCTCTATCTCTTGTAGTTTTCGGAAACAATCAGTTGGGTGGCTTGTCTCAGTGAAAATTACATAAGGCCTTGAAGGAGGGGTTAGAGATGTCTTTTGTGCCAAATCAATTTTCCTCACCATAGTTGTCAATTATTCTAACTTGGTATCAATCAAATGAATCTCAAGAGAAGAAGGACTTACCTGATGTACACCCCTGATATGTGGTGTACCTCGATCACCAAATTGTTGGGAGTTTTGGGACATCTTGTTGATCAATGAATGTGAAGATGATGGTGTCTTGTCCGCCAATGCTCCTCCAAACACAGCATCTACCATTCTCCTCTCTATAGGTGTGAGTCCTTCGTAGAAGTACTGAATGAGGAGTTTCTCACTGATTTGGTGATGTGGACAGCTTGCACACAACTTCTTGAATCTCTCACAATACTCATACATTGACTCCCCTTGGTCTTGCTTGATCCCCGAGATCTCCTTACGAATGGAAGTAGTCCTCGATGCTGGAAAAAATCTCTGCAAGAAAAGACGTTTTAAATCATTCCAACAAGTTACATCCTTGGGTTGTAAATAATACATCCAATCCTTTGAAGCTCCATCAAGTGAGAATGGGAATGCTATTAATTTTATTTTATCTTCAGAAACATTTCTTGGTTTTAAGGTTGAGAAAACCACATTAAATTCATTAAGGTGTTTGTTGGGATCCTCAATAGATAATCCATGAAACTTTGGAAGAAGGTGAATTAATCCAGATTTCAATTCAAAGTTTGATTCGAGGTTTGGGTATGCAATACAATTTGGTTGATAGTTAATATTCGGTGCATCCAATTTTTGAATGGTTATATTATGTTCATTTACATTATTTCCATCCATTGGTTCCTCTTTTATGTTTCAATTTGAATATCTTCCAATTTCAATGTTTCCAGAAGAGAGGAATTCACCAACTGGTTGAATATTGAAACTTCCCGTAGACTGAGAATGTCTGATTCAAGCCCTAAGGCTACGTTCAATCTCAGGGTCAAGATCTAAGAGATCTTCAGGATTAGTTCATGTCATAAATCAAATAAAAATAAAAATAAAGTAAGTGGACCATAGTAAAATAAAAATGAGAAGTTTGAGTTGATGGTCTAAAAATAAAAGAAGAGGATGAAAAAAATGAAAACTTGAGAAAGGGGAAAGGTGAAAGAGAGAGAGGTGAAGAAAATAATAAAATGAAAAATACAAGAAATACCTATAAATGGTTGAATAAATTACTTTCCTCCCCGACAACGGCGCCAATTTGATAGAGCGCTGTCGTGGGTGCCCTCAAATGATTAATGTGATTTTGGGGTTCTTAGGTGCAGCAGAGTGGTTGACCAAGGTCGTCTCTCAAAGGAGGAAGTGAATTTAACAACTTATTAAAGGTATTATAAAAAAATAAAATAGAAGAGAATAAAAACACTATTTTAAAGGATGGGGTTGGTTATAGTTTATTAATCTAGAAGAATTTTGTTGGAAGAAGATTGTATATTTTTTGTTTTTTGTTTTGAAATGAAGTTCGATTAAAATGACACAACAAAAAGATGTTTTTTATAGAAAATATTTTAAAAGGAGTAATTGATCTAACTCTACCTCTTCATTCACTTATTAATCATTATCATTTAAATCAATATCCACTTAATTATGATCCCCTAATTTTTTATCCCTCGAACCCAACGAGAGTTAACTTAAACACAAAGATGAAATTACTTAACCTCTATGCTAACTTCGGAACACGCAATCGCAGCACCCTGCTTTGATTGTTGTTCTAAGTTTAGCTTATGGTCAGTGGTTAATTAGGTAACATATCCATTCTGGAAATGAGGATGAATTGTGTTTAGGGATTATATTTTAACTATACAAATTTTTCCCGTATGGTCTTGTATTACCGATTAAGATCGCGCTCTCACAATTTACACAATTCCCGACCTCGCGTGTTTTGTGTTAATTGTTCAATTGCTTGCTTAGTTTATTATAATTTAAAAACACAATACATGTCTCATATTAAGTGAATTACAGTAGCTCAATGATTCTAAATAATTAAATGAAGAAGGATAGAGGCCGATCGATTACTAAAAAGAACTACTCTTCCATGGGCGGTGTAGTCATCGTGGAGACGTTTTTCATAAGAAAAGTATTGAAAGGGTGAACCCAATCTTGTCTCCACTCTTGATTCCAACCCAATTAAGAATATTAATAGAATAATAAGGGGAAGAACACAGAAGATTATTTGAAGAAAAATTCAAGAAACAAACATGAAAGAAAATAAATACAAAGAGGAGGTGGGAGAGGAGAGCCTTTTTGGAAGAGAGGTTTTCACAAGGAATTACTTCTTCCAAGAGTTTTCAGGGGCTCCCAAGAGACACCCTTTAGGCCACACCTTCCCAAATCCTCGACCAGCCCTCCCAAAGAGTTAAAACACCCTTTAAATAGAGTTTGTGAGGGATAGGTTTACATAACTTTTTAAGTGTGAAATGAAAAACTCGGCCAAATATTTTATTCCAAGTTCCACCTCCCAGTTGACCTCCAAAACACGTGAATTGACCAGCCTTCCATAAGTATTATTTTTGAAAAATCATGTTTCCGATTTTCCTAAAAATTTGGGCTCAATCCAAGACCGGATGAAGAAGATATGGCTCAAATACAGAACCCATGTCCATTCTACCAAGTCCAGCCCACCATTGTCTTAATGGGACATTTACTCCATCAAAATGCACTTATTAGCTCTAGTGTCCTGAATTAAAGTTGTAGAAAATTAAGTTAAGAACACTTTTAAAAAATTTAAATTCAAATAATAAATATAAAAATATTTATCTTCGAAATACAACAGTGCACTATAAAGGGTAAAACTGGAATTTTCACCAAATTTTCAAATGAATGATCAAATCCCAAATATTTAATAAATAAACATATTTAACACAATGTGAGGAAATTATATCAGTTATTATAAATAAAATATTCAACAAAATAGTGTTTTATCAACTCCCCCACACTTACCCTTTTGCACTCTTGGGCAAAACCTCATGTCAAGTAAACATCAATATCAAATCAAAACCAATTTTAAAACACATATCCTTGAGATCAAACAATTACACACCAAGAAACAAAAGATATCATGCCTCATAAAAAACAATTATTTCAAGTTCTTCATTTATATCATTCAATATATTTCCACTTTATTTATCCTCCCATGCACAAAACACTTACCTCACTTGAATTTTCTCTTATCACACAAATGTCATTTTTTTTGCAATGTCTTTATCATCCAAACTCATACAAGGGTCACCATAGGATTGATAGATTCCTACATCACTACTCGATGTGAGTCAAGGACATAAGTTTATCATGAGAACTTTCTAGGGTTGTTCTCTAGATTTCGGTTGGTAGGATTTAGATGTGAAAAATTTTGAGGCTGAATGAGGAGGGCTTGACTCTTTTTGAAGAAAAATTGCATTAATCTAATTTTCACTTAAGTATGGTCTTCTCCTCAATCCCCATAGTATCAATTCAGCTCCATAATCATGAAAAGTCATGAAAAGTTTACACCATTCATCATTTCAGCATCAAAAATTTCAATCTTCTCAAACATGATTTTCTTGAAATCTCCAGATGGGCACAGCTTTCCACCTCAATTAGAATCTCTTGAAAAGGCATAGCTTCACTTGTCATGGAAGCTCCAGAAAAGGCACAGCTTTCAATATATTGACTTTCTTCAGTAGAAAACACATCTCTTCGGAATTTAATTTTCCACCCAAAGTATCACAGAATGTGGTGGCACAACACAAGATAGATTCCCCCACACTTAAGCTCAACTAGATTATGAAATTTCACTTCAAGAGTAGGTTGGATAGGGAAAATTGGCTTGTAATGTGGCTAACCTAATAGGTTGTGCATGGATTCTAAGGGATACAAGGATTAAATATTCATGGTAGGCCATTATAAAAAAATATTCTTTGAAATAGGGGATTTAATACCAAACAAATGCCTCAATCATTTAAACATATGTACCTCAAACCCTCATGTTTTGACAGGAATAGATCAAATTCTGGTTAAATCAAGCATGGTTTGGTTCTCTCAAGAAGTGAGGTGAATGTAAAGAATATGAAAATAATGGTTTAGAATCCTCACAGGAAAGTGATTTCAAATATAAAGACAGTGAGATATGGCATGGGATTCAAAATTCAGCGTACTTTTCATGAAATTACTAAATATTTGAACTTGAAACAAAGTAATTTCGGTATTCATTTAAGCTTAGTTTCAAGGGGTAAATTGTTTCACTTATTGATATGGATTTAAAAATGGTGATGAGAATCATTTTAGCTCAAAAGTTTTAAAAAACACAGAAAATTGTAAAATAAACACACAAAATTTGAAAAACACAAAAAAAATTGGTTTTTTTTTTAAACAGGAAAACAATTGAAATTACTAAACTAAAAGGTTCCCTCCCCCACACTTAAAATATTGCATTGTCCTCAATGTGAAACTGTGAGATGATATATGCACATGAAATGCATAATTTTTAAATAGGAAAAATAATATAAAAGTGAAAGGTTTAGGAACAGCCTGATGTGCTCAAGTGATGATGTGGTCATGCAGTGTGATAAAATCCACTGCATCAGTAGGATGTCCCTCAATGTATCTCTTCAAACGTTTCCCATTGACTGTAAATCTTCTTCCAGTGTCCTCTTGTGTGATCTCCACTACACCATAAGGAAAAAAATTAGATACAATATAAGGACCTAACCATCTGGAATGCAACTTACTAGGCATCAGCTTCAGTCGTGAACTGTAGAGAAGGACTTTCTCTCCAACATGAAACTCCCTTTGTTGGATCATTTTTTCATGAGATGATTTTGATCTTTCCTTATAGAGCCTTGAGTTCTCATATGATGACAATCTAATCTCCTCAATCTCTTGAATTTGCAGCATCCTTTGGATTCCAGATTGGGAAAAATCCATGTTGCATTTCTTTATAGCCCAATAAGCCCGATGCTCAACTTCCACGGGGATATGACACGCTTTCCCAAAAACAATCCGAAATGGGGGCATACCAATGGGTGTCTTGTATGCTGTTCTATAAGCCCACAATGCATCATCCAAGAGCTTACTCCAATCCTTCCTATTTGGCTGCACAGTTTTCTCCAAAATTTGTTTCAACTCATGATTTGAAACCTTAGCCTGGCCATTTGTTTGGGGGTGGTATGGTGTTGATGTTTTGTGTGTCACCCCATACTTTCGAAGGAGGGAAGAGAAATTCCTATTGAAAAAGTGTGTCCCTTGGTCACTGATGATGGCCTTTGGTACTCCAAACCTGCAAAAAATCTGTGCTTTGAAAAAGTCCACAACAACATGAGAATCATCAGTCCTAGTGGCCTTAGCCTCCACCCATTTACTCACATAATCAACAACAACCAAAATATACAAAAAACTAAAGGAACTAGGAAAAGGGCCCATAAAATCAATTCCCCAAACATCAAAAATCTCACAGAATAAAATGGGTTGTTGGGGCATCTCGTGTCTCCTTGAAATATTTCCAGTGTGTTGGCAACGAGAGCATGACTTACAAAACACATGGGAATCATGGAATAAGCTAGGCCAATATAATCCAGAGTCTAAAACTTTCCTAGTTGTCTGTTGGGGTCAAAAGTGTCCACCACATGCAAGTGTATGACAGAATTGCAAAACAGACCCAAACTCATGATCAGGAACACACCTCCAAATAACTTGGTCACTACACATGTGCCATAAGTATGGATCATCCCAAAAATAAAATCTTGACTCACTCTTTAATTTTTGTACTTGATGTTTTTTTAAATTTGCAGAGATTTCAGAGGCAACAAGGTAGTTAACTAAATCAGCATACCAAGGATGCGTACCTGAGATGGTATAGAGATGCTCATCAGGGAAAGTGTCCTGAAGTGGTACCTGATCCAAGGTGTCATCCTCTAGTGTGTGAGTAAGCCTACTCATGTGGTCCTCCACCAAGTTTTCTAACCCCTTTTTTCCTTTATCTCGATGTCAAACTCTTGAAGAAGGAGCATCCAACGGATAAGTCGTGGCTTTGCATCTGACTTCTTCAAGAGGTACCTCAGAGCTGCATGGTCAGAAAAAACAACTACTTTAGAGCCCAATAAATATGAACGAAATTTATCTAAAGCAAATATGACAGCAATAAACTCCTTTTCTGTGGTAGTGTAGTTTTATTGGGTTGAATCCAATGTATTTGATGAATAGGAAATCACGTGTGAACTTCCTTCCACCCTCTGAGATAAGACAGCTCCAACGGTGAAGTTGGAGTCGTCACACATAAGCTCAAAAGGAATCTCCCACCATGGGGGATGTATGATAGGTGGAGTGGTCATACATTGTTTCAGCTCATCAAATGAATTCTTGCAAGAAATATCAAACACAAAATCGAAATCCTCTTGAAGTAATCTTGACATAGGAAGAGGAATATAACTAAAATCATTGATGAAGCGCCGATAAAATCTTGAATTCCCTAGGAAAGATCTAACATCACACACACATGAATTATATGGTAAAGATGAAATAATATCTACCTTTGATCTATCAACCTCTATCCCATGTTTTGACACTACATGCCCTAAGAAAATGCCATGCTCTACCATGAAATGACACTTTTCAAAGTTCAGGACTAGATTCTTCACAATACAATGATTCAACACCTTTACCAAACTAATTAGACATTCATCAAATGAAGACCCATACACTGTAAAATCATCCATAAATACCTCCATGCATGTCTCAATAAAATCATAAAAAATACTCACGATACATCTCTGGAAGGTACCTGGGGCGTTGGAAAGTCCAAATGGCATCCTCCGGTAGGAAAATGTGCCAAAGGGACAGGTGAATGTAGTCTTATCCTGATCCTCTAGAGCTATAGGAACCTGAAAATATCCAGAAAATCCATCCAAGAAACAATAGTGTGTCTTCCCAGCTAGTCTCTCAAACATCTGATCAATAAATCGGAGGGGGAAATGGTCATTGTGAGTGGACTGATTTAGTTTCCTATAATCAATACACACACGCCAACTGTTTTTCACCCTCATTGGAACTAACTCATCTTTCTCATTTTTAACAACAGTAACACCACTTTTCTTAGGCACAACATGAATAGGACTTACCCACTGAGAATCTGAAATGGGAAGGATTATACCTTCCTAGAGAAATTTCTCAACTTCTTTTTTAACAACTTCTAGTAGGGTGGGATTGAGTCTCCTTTGTGGTTGTCTCACCGGTTTAGCCTCATCCTCCAAGAGAATCCTATTCATGAAAATGGGGGGGCTAATACCTGATATGTCATCCAAGGTCCACCCAATCGCCCTGATGTTCTCCCTCAAAATATTCAAAAGATTTTCTTCATGTTCAAAAGGTATATTTTTAGCCATGATAATAGGTAATCTCTCACCACTCAACAAGTATCAGTATTTCAGATTTGGTGGCAATGGCTTGAGTTCTAATGAAGGAGGGTGTAGTATGGATGGAGACATTGAAGGAACTGAAATATGTGCACAAAGAGCATCAGTATCATAATAGACATTATCAAAATTAGAGAATAAATCATCAAATCCATCAGCATACTCAATGGACATTTCATAATCAGAGTGAACATGATCAAAATCAGAATATGAATCCACATCAAAATCAAATCCAAGAGAGGATTTTGTATCAGCAACATGTGTGGAAGTGCTCTTAGACAGCAAACTCGAACCAATACTCATAATCTCTATAAGAATAGGACAATGAAATTTCATGGATTTTTTATTTGGTGGTTCAAAATGGGAGATAAAAAATGCAGAATGGTCCTCTGAGTGGTACTTCATGGAATCCATAACATTAAATATCACAACTTTATCTCCAAATTCCATGGAAAGTGTACCCTCATTTACATTTATGATAGTTTTTGCAGTTTTGAGGAAGGGCATACCTAAGATAATGGGGGAATGAGAACTTACCTGATCATCCTCCATGTTAAGCACATAGAAGTCTGCTGGAAAGATTATGTCTCTTACCTGAACAAGTACATCCTCAAGGGTTGGGCAGTGTTCTTCGTTGGATAGGGTAAAGTTTTTCCTAGTGCTTTTCCAACCCTTCTCCCAACGAATGAATAGCCAATATAAATTAAATTAGGTTTTTAATTTAATTTAAATTGGCACCATTAATCAAGTGGTTTTGGAATAATTAATGTTGAGGAAGTTAAAGAGTCTTCATCACATTAAGGAGGGAGTTTTAATTGTTTCTCCCATTAAAGGGGTGTTCAAGAGGTTCGGGTGGTCCCCACCCTTAAATTCAAAATTGGGAAGTTAGTTCAGGTGGTACCCACCTCATAACATCCACATGTTAGGTTTAGACTTGGGTGGTCCCCACCACCATAACCCATGTTGTGGGGGTTTCTAAAATAAAAATGTTAGAAATTTTTATTTTATTTAATTCTTTCACGAAAATAACATAAATTATCTTTTACTCTCAACTCACTACGGTCGAGGAGAAAGTCTCCTTAAGTGAATATCGGTGCTCCGAGTTTAATAGTGTCCACAGATTTCAATTCTGAGCACCAGTTCAAATGTTAGAAAAACCCACTCACACGTTTAATGAATGTACCCAAACAAAAGTTCATAAATTCATTTCGGGCACTCAGGGCCTCAGAATCACACACCGTCAATTTTCTCTAACTCATAAAAATACAGTATATTTTAAAAAAAATACATGTAAATTCCGATTCTTTACATTCTCCCCACCTTAGGGCTTTACATCTCCGTATTCCACAACTCAGACTAAATATCCAAGTGGGGGTACTGAGCACACATCTGAGCCTCCCGCTCCCATGTGCTCTCCTAGAGGTTCTTGTGTTACCAGCGAATGCGTACCAGAGGTATCGACCGCCCATGAAGGACCCACTTCTGCCAATCCTCAATCTCTACTAGAACCTCCGAAAACGTTGCCCCATCGTTGATGTCTAGCTCGCCGTGTTCGATGATGTGAGAAGGGTCGTTCACATATGTCCTCAGCTGGGGTACGTGAAAGACGTCGTTCACCTGGTGAAACAGAGGTGTAAGAACTATACGGAAAGCCACCTCACCAACTCTGCTGAGGACCTAAAATGGTCCGATGAACCTCAGAGATAACTTGTCACCTTGGCCAAATCACCGTAAACCTCGTCGGGGTGAAACACGTAAGAAGACATTGTCTCTATCCTCAAACTCCATAGTTCTATGTCTCCTATCGGCATAAGACTTCTTCCTACTCTGTGCAGTCTTCATCCACTCCTAGATAATCTGCACATTCTCTATGGTAGCCCGTACCATCTCTGGTCCCGCTAGTGCTGACTCCCCTGAGACAGTCCATCACAAAGGTGATCTACAAGGTCGCCTGTACAACGCCTCAAAAGGTTCCATCCCAATGGTGTAGTGATAGTTGTTATTGTATGAAAACACCACCAAAGGAAAGTTATCCTCCCATCTGCAACCAATGTAGAGGACACAATCACGCCACATATCCTCGAGGGTCTATATGGTCTGCTTAGTCTGGCCATCCATATGAGGATGGAAGTCAGTGCTCAAATGAAGCTGCGTCCCGAAAGCCTCCTGCAACCCCTTCCATAGCCGGGAAGTAAAACGTGCATTACGATCGGAGACAATCATCGAGGGTACTCCAGGTAGCCACACAATCTCCTGCACATAGTGGAGTCCCAAGATCTATATTGAACCCTGCTCTCTGATCGGTAGGAAGTGAGCTGACCTGGTGAGTCAGTTGACGATCACCCAGATAGATTCATGACCTCTGGATGTATGTGTAATTTCTGTCACGAAGTCCATGAATATCTCATCCCACTTCTAATCTGGGACCTCTAAAAGATGAACCAATACTTCTGGTACCTGGCCCTCCACTTTCACTTGCTGACAAGTGAGGAACTGAGAGACAAACTCTACCATTGATTTATTCATTCCCAACCACCAGTGTTGTCATCGGAGATCCTGGTACATCTTCACCACTCCTGGATGTACCTTTAGAGGGGATGTGTGTAATTCCCTCAACACTTCCTCCTAAAGCAACTCTGGTACCATGGCATGTCCTCTAAAGAGGGCGACATGCTCCCCACATTCAAAACATCCATTAGGTGCCTGTCATGTCGATATCTGAGCACGTCGAGCCTCGCAATCAATTTCACCACACTGCACCTCCCTGACTCACTGAAGAAGTGGGGGAGTGACTGTAAGTGACTGAAGAAAAGATACTTCATCCTGATACAAAAAGGATATCTATAAGGCGGTTGGGTACTCCGTCGCTTCTACTAGCAAATGTATACCAGATCTACTGCTCAATTCATCTGCTACAATATTCCCTTTCCCAGGAGTATAGACTATCTTGAAGTCATATTCTTGGAGGAACTCAAGACATCGTTGTTGTCTCAGGTTGATGTCCTCCTAAGAAAAGATATAATTGGGACTCTTGTGATCTGAGTAAACTTTTAAACATTCGTCCATTAAGTAATGTCACCAAATATTCAAGAAGAATACCACTGCTGCTAACTCGAGGTCATGGGTAGCATAGTTCTCCTCATGTTGTCTCAGCTGTAGAGAACCAAAGTGATCATTGCTCGCTCCTGCATCATGAATCATTCGAGCCCAGTCCCTGATGCGTCGCATTAGACTACGTACCCTACTCCCTCCTTTGTTATCCTCATGATGGGGGAACTAGTCAGCCTCTTCCTCTACTCCTAAAAACCCCGATGGCATCTCTCTGACCACACGATGGGTTTCCCTTCTTCATTAGTGCCAAAAGTGTTGCTGCAAATCTGGAGAAATCTGGCACAAATCACTGGTAGGAACCGGCCAAATCTAAGAATATTCGTACCTCCGTCACACTCTTGGGTGGATCCCATGCAAGTACCACCTCAATATTTGTTAGATCAACTACAACTCCAGCCTTCGAGTTGACATGTCCCAGAAAGTTAACCTCTCAGATCCAGAACTGGAACTTTGGAAGCTTACCATAAAGATGGTGCTCTCAGAGTGTGTCTGGTACTACTCACAAATCATAAGCATGATCCCCCTTAGTAGTCTAGTAGATCAGCATGTCTTCGATGAAGACTACAACGAAGCGATCAAGGTAATGATGAAAGATCATGTTCATGAGTCTAATGGAAACTGCTGGAGCGTTCGTAACACCGAATGGAATGATGAAAAACTCATAATTTTCATACCGATATTTGAAAGTCATCTTCTGTGCAATCTCGTCTTGCACTCTGAACTAGAGATAGCCTGATATGAGATCTATCATCATGAACCACCGTGCTCCCTTTAGCTGATCAATGAGGTCATCAATCCACGGTAGTGCGTACTTGTTCTTCACGGTCACATGATTCAGGTGCCTATAGTCAACATAAAGTCTCAAACTCCCATCTTCCTTCTTGGAGAACAAAATCAGGGCTGCCCAAAGTGAAACACTGGGCTGGATGAATCCATTTCAATGTAAGTCCTCTAGCTATACCCACAGCTCACGAAGGTCCACAGTATCCATCTGATATGCTGGTGTTGATATCGGTGTCATCCTGGGGTACAAGTCAATGTAAAATTCCACCTCCCTATGAGTAGGTAGACCCAGAAAATCATCAGGGAAGACATCCGCATACTAGTCCACCACTACAGGATAACTCGGACTCTACACATCAACCGTTCCGAGGGTAAGGCTAGCCAACTGATGAGTGATCGGATACACTCTCCTCCGGGTAAGTCCATCTTGTGCTGCAAAGGCTACCTTCTCTCCGATGAAGGTAAACCTAGTCTCATCCATGCGGACACAATGCACTTTGCACCTAATAATATCAATCTGAGTATGGTTGTAGATAACCAGTCCATACCCATGATGCTGCTACTTGGAGATCCTAGCTGAAGCTCTCGCCTCCTAGAGTAATCTCACACTACTGGAATCAGTGCATAATGGTTTAATACCCTCCCTTAAGAGTCTCTAGCTGTAAGGATCGATCCAACGGCTCCATCAGAATCTCCAAAATTGCAACGAGGGTAGTGGAAATAAAAAAATTACTAGCACCTGTGTCTATAAGTACTACAACTAAGGTGGAGTAGATACATATCATACCACGTATCATCTCCAGAGTGTCGTGGTTGTAAGCCTCAAATTTCTGGAGCTGATCTTTCCCATGTTCACATTCTCAATGCATTCGAGGTGGACCTCCTGATGGTGGTGGCGGTAAGATCTTGAATCATCACCCACCACCAGTTTCACGGCCTGCTCCACTGCCACATCTGCCTGCTCCCTACAGACCACCTCGATCGAACCTCTTTCTCTACATGGGTGGTCCTTCAACCATCTTCTGATCATCCGTACTGTATGTCGGATACTCACGAGCCATGTGACCCTACCCACTGCATGCATAACACTACCTGCTCTTGGCATGACTGGCTCTACCCCGGGTGCCCCACACAACCGACACTGAATCAGGCAGTTGTCCACCTATTGGTCTGGTCCTCTTGGACCTCTGCAACATCTGTCTACTGCCAGCTGCAGAAGACTCCACTACAAGACAACTAAAGGTGGGTCTCATTGTTGGTGACTGCTCATCAAGGATACTCTATACTAAGAGGGCTCTCTCTAACACCCCTGCATGCATCAGGATGCTAAGTGAAATCATCGAAGCCCTGATCTCTCACCTGAGCCCCTACATGAAGGTTCAGGCCCTGAATAATGGGTCATGAACCATATCTATGGTGTAGCATGAGTGGTCAGTGAACCTCACTGATTACTGATCCACAGTCATGCTGCCCTCTTGCAGATGAAGAAGCTCATGTATGTGCACTGCACGAAGTGTCACTGGGACAAACTCTTCTCGAAACAGGTTCTCAAAGTCTACCTAGAGAATCGAAACATTGTCATGAACCTGAAGCATCAAAATCCACCATCTTCTTATAGAATACTGGCGGAAAGTATCACCATGAGGTCAGCTGGTGTCCCTACCAGTCGGAAAACTCTCACTACGGGCTCCAGCCAATCCTCAGCCGCCTGCGGGTCTGTCTCTCCCCTGAACATGGGTGGAATCTGGCTCTGAACTCATGCAACACGTTCAAGTGGAATGCACCCTCTTCTACTGGGGCCGTTGGAATTGGTGTCCCAATGGGTAATGGTACCGCTGGTGCCTTTACTAGAAGAGGGCCCTCCACCGAGGCGTCATCGTAGGGTGGGCTATCAGTGCGTACTAATCTCGGAACCCTAGCTGGCTGTCTACATGGATACATCCAGAAAAAATAACAAGTGTGCCACAGTCAATATGTTATACCTGGTGATATGACTCAAGATATCACAATGAAAACTCTTGGAAACACACACGCAATCAGTGTTTTTGTGCACTGAGTTAGAAATCAGATGTTAGGTTCCTGGTGTATGGATATGTCGGCCGCCACACCAACACCGGATTCCCTAAACCGATAACCACACTCACTACACCTAACATTATTTCCATTCAAAAGAAATATCAGAGTCTTATGTTCTATGGTATAACCGACTCCTCTGATACCAATTTGTCACGACCCGTCCCCCAGGGCCTGTGTCGTGACTACCCCAAGTCCTCCTTTCATAGGCAAGGGGATGGCGACTAGCACTGAAGGATTATTCCCTAAAACCGGGAACGCATTGACATTATAAACTGTAACACACACAACCAAGCACATAGTAAGATACGAACACAAGAAAATGGTATAACCAAAAGAGTGATGAATGTAAGAGGGGCTGAAATACAAGCCCAACAGTTAAAGTAAAAGTACAACTGAAATATATTACATCTAAAGAAAGAGATAGGTAGCTATTGGGTCATCCTCTAAGCTTCCTACCTAAAGGATAGGTACATATCGCCTCCTCAGCACTCCACTTCTGCCCGTCTCCTCTACGTAACGACACGCCGTATGGTCCACCTCCGGGCACCGTCCAGTCCTGGTACCCTCAGCCTCGATCAGCGTTGTTCGTCGTCTTCACCAAACACAACAAGGTGTGGGCGTATCCCAGGCAGTGATGAGTATAATGATACATAGTAGGGACCCCGAGACCCTCAAGGTCTCACAAAATCTATAATGGATAAACCACATAGCATGTAAACAATTGACCATAATACATAGGTATATGCCCATACATATACCTAAGTTATCAAATAAACTCGCCTCAATCATGAGGAAAACATAGAGTCCAACTCTAAATCCATCACCCAAATTTTCCACAAATTAAGGAATACCACGAAGGTAAGTACAACATAGGTACTCCACACAGAAGAAGACCACCAAGGTATTACCACGAAGGAAATTTCCACACAGGTACAGAATCAGCTCAAACCAGGTATAACTCAAGTATAGTAGTAGAGATGATTAGATGTATCTACTGAATTATCTTAATCTGTTAAGAGGCAGACCCACGGAGGATCCTAAATCATCATCAGACCCACACAGGATCTCTAGGTGCTGACCCACATAGGATCGCTCGGTGCTGACCCACACAGGATTTCTCAGTGCTGACCCATACAGGATCGCTCGGTGCTGACCCACATAGGATCGCTAGGTACTGACCCACACGGGATCACTTGGTGCTGACCCACACAGGATCTCTATTCATTCTTCTCATCACATCCATCTTCATGGTTCTAACACTAAGCTAGCTTGTCTCTGGGAGGGTCCGCTCCACAATCCACAGTTCGATACTCCAACTGCCACAAATTCCAACAAAGAAGTATCCCAAAGGACCTCTACATCATAGGGGTCTCAACGCAACAAACAGTGCATCAATCGGATGCTCGGTCTGTATGTTATTATCCTTTGAGTCCCGAGGGCCGGGTTGAATTTGTGCTCGATCCAACCCAACCAACCCAAACAAAACATGTCAAAGATATGGTGGACAAGAATACCAAGCCATTTTTTAAAAAGTACATGGCATGTAGAAAAGTCACACGCAGTGTCTTAAGCCTTGGGTACTTACCGTGTATGATGTCCAGTGTTGTAAGGCTAGTCGTGTGGAAAACTTAAGTACACGGCATGTGGTATGGATTACACACTGTGTCTGAGTAGATGGGGTCAACTCTATGTGTGCTGGCCATGTGCCCGTACATGGCCTCAACCCATGTACGTCAACCTGTGTAATAGGTACATGTGGTGACCCATGTTACTGGCCTCACCTGGCCGTGTGGTGGAGTACACGGTCGTGTACTCCATCCTGTGTCCGTGTATTCCCTTGACACACACCGAGTCCCGCGTAGCCGCCTCTTCCATGCTGTGTAGACTGTACACGCCATATCTCGAAGCCATGTAGTTCTTCCCAAGTTTGATTATTTCCCAAAATACACGCCAAGCTTTAGGGAAGATCCAACATGTCGTGTGACCGGGGTCATATGCCGTGTGATACGAGTATGATGCCCGAAACCCTAGCTCATCCACCAAGACTACACAGCGTGTTCTTTGGAAGTACACAAAATGTATTTTGGATTTTTCTAGAATCGAATCTTCTCACCATCTCACCTCCCGTGAAGCCTCGATCTTCGTTCTGACGGTCCTATCACCATGAAACTCCAGCTTCTAGGTCGCCCCAATATCCCGAAGTCGTCTCCGTTGTTTTTGGGCCTCCAATCGATCCCGAATACACGTTTTGATACACCCTAATGATGAACGGTTGAAGAATGGTGTTTCCCGACCTAGTACAATCCATCGTCCACTATCATCGTCACTCCTCCACTAGGTCATTATGATGTCTGATCCTAAATTTGGGATCGTTGCATTGCAAAACGAATCTGAAACGATCCGTTGTTCGTCACCCCCTGAAGAACACGAAGAAAACAACAATTAATCACAATAATTGTGGAGAGAACGGTCCATGTTTTCTTGGCCCGCACTCCCCTCATTAGAGCGGTAGTAAGAGGCTATAAATTATTCTTGAATTAATATGAGTCATCAAGAACGAAAAACGGGAAAAAGATTCAATCAACCACCCTACCTTGTTTTCTCATTGACGTTGGAAGGGGTGAAGTCCGTGATTTTGGCGTTTCCCCAATCATTGGTTCAATTTCATCGAAGATGTCCCATGTTGGTTGCCTATTAAAGGTGTTTCCGGTCTGGATTTGGGTTGGTTTCCTCGTTCTTCGATCTTCGGTGGTCATTCTTCATTGGGAGGTGTTCTTCGTTGGAGAAGGTAAAGTTTCTCCTTGTTCTTTTCCAACCCTTATCCCAACAAAAAAATAGACAATATAAATTAAATTGGGTTATTAATTTAATTTTAATTGGAACCATTAATCAAGAGGTTTTGGCATAATTAATGTAGAGGTAGTTCAAGAGACTTCTCCACATTAAAGAGGGAGTTTTAAGTGTTTCTCCCATTAAAGGGGAGTTCAAGAGGTTCGGGTGGTCCCCACCCTTAAATTCAAAATTGGGATGCTAGTTCAGGTGGTCCCCACCACTTAACATCCACATGGGAGGTTTAGGCTTGGGTGGTCCCCACCACCATAGCCCATATTGGGGGGGTTTCTAAAATAAAAATGTTAGTCATTTTTCATTTATTTAATTCTTTCACGAAAAGAACAAGAATAATCTTTCACTCTCGACTCATTGAGGTCAAGATAAAAGTCTCTTTAAGAGAATATCGGCACTGCGAGTTTAACGGTGTCCTCAGATTTTAATTACGAGAACCATTTCAAAAGTTAGAAAAACCCGCTCGCATATTTACTAAACGTACCCAAAACAATGTTCAGAAATTCATTACAGGCACTCTGAGCCTCGGAATCAGTCGCTGTTAATTTTCACGGACTCGTAAAATTCCCATATATTTAAAAAACATTACAAGGAAATTATGATTCTTTAGAAAAATACCCATTACAGAAAAAACATTTATTATTTACTAATAAAACAAGATAACATTTATGGAATCTTTAATAAAAGTATGGTCATACATGATAACAAATAGAAAGGGTCTTCTATTCCTGACCTCACTACATACAAATAATAATCATGATGATAAAATATAAATACTCAAAAGATTACTCCATGTAATGAAAGATCCCAAAGTTCCTTCCATCCCTCCCATGCCAAAAAACCAAACATTATCACTAGGATCTATCTCCTGAGCCTGAACCATTATGTGATCGAAGAAGTTTAAAATATACACGCATCCCTAAGGACACATATTGGGCATGAGAAATATCACAATAGGCTTCCAACAAACCGTGCCTAGAATAAATTTTTGATAAAGAAGATGTGTACTAAAATAACTAAATATTATATGAACATCATACATATAACATATTTTTCTATTTCTAAAAATCCACATGTACTCAATCACCTACACTGGAAATTACTAGTATAATTGTTGTGTAGATGATCCTTAGCATAAAATCTACAGAACCCCCTCACAAAAAACATTCCAAGTGAACCCTCAGGTTCCATCTTTAAAAGTGTAACCATGATCATCATTCCATCAATCAAATAGTCGATGTCTCGAAGGCATGGACACACATGTACCTGGTCCCTCATTCCTCAAATCAAAATAAATAAAATCGGCTCCAAGAACAACATCCAAGGAATATTGACATAATTCTACCATATATTAACACTTTTAACTCCATATTCAAGGTCTGGAGGAATGTTGATCCACATCGTCCAAAATAATCATATATAAATGACATCAATATATAGCGAGCCTCATCCCCCAAATAAAATTCTGAACACAAGGAATTGATTTATTTTCACCATCTATATGGATTTATATGGCATGGAAACCAAACATACTGATTGTCAAACCCACTATAAAACACATCTAATGGATTTATCTTCCCACATGACTGGTCAACACCACTGTATTATCTGAGGCCTATCTATTTACACAAAACTCAATCGGTGTTTCGGCCAATCATAGTGATAATAAATTTCCAACAAAGTAAACAAACCACTTCATCTCTGAACCCCATTCCCCTGTGAACATGTCTCTCAACCTTATGGACAACACCATCCAATATCCCATGATCCCCTCTCATAACCCAACTATATAATCACGTCATCCATATAACTATGTATCCCAACATATAATCATCATCACCCATAGAATTGAGGCCTTTCCTAACCTGATGAACTGCATCACCTCATCTATATGTTCGACATAATCTCAATCCTTAGTTTGTACCAATAAAGTTTCCATAAAATCATCACATTCAAATAAGATTATTAATTTAAATAAATGAAAACCCCACCCTATTCCTCCCGTTTTCTGAAGCCTCTCACTGTTATTAAAAAAATTTATCAGGAGGATGCATTCCCAGAGGAATCTCTATTATCAACTAACATATTCAATGCAATGGTTTCAATTAATTAGTATCTCTATCAAAATACCCATCAATGTTAAAAATAACCCACACATAATACATGATAAAAATAAAATATAAATCATGAAAAATCTTAAATCATGGTCGTAGATATTGCCTCGCTTGGTATAGGCCTCTAACTTGTGCCTAATTGGATGAAATCATAGTTTTATATGAATACCCTGAATATAGGGTAAAATAGAATGCACTGATTTAAGGTATCGTGTGGAGAGAGAAAACATAAAAATATGAAAATAGATCAAACTCCTTAACAATATAGTTTCAACATACATGATGGAAATTGAATTGTACCATAGGTGGAGGGTGTAACTGAAAGCCTAAAAGAGGAGGATAAAATGGGATATCCCTACTGCGCATGTGTAAAATAGAGAATAATGTAGGAGGATAAGATATAAATAGAATAAGGAGAATTTTTTTACATTCTCACTTTCAATTGGACGGTTATTTTGGATTCACTTTTTGGAAAAATATATTCCAAATGTGCGACACCCATTGTCTATGTATCACAACATTCATAGATATACCACAAGATATTACAAACAATGAAAAAACCATCCATGAACCTATACTAAATATTTTAGGGATTTCACACGGTCATTTTCACCCTCATTGTTGTTTTTTCATACCATTTTAGGTATATTTAATGGTCCACACATTTTCTAATCAGATGCTACATGTTTTTTCCAAACAATTCACCCTTGACTTTACACCCTGAAAAGATGGGAATTTAGCCTCAGACTCACCTAAACCCCACATGTAACCATGATGAACACTCCAAAAATTAAAAATCATCCAAAATATATTAAATTGGTTAAAATAACTCTTGAAATGATGTTTCGATAATCTGGAAACATGTCGATATGACCACCAAACACTAAAAATTACAATTTCAAATGGGTTTGGAAATTTGATCGACTCTAAATAATCAGACTTTTACAATATACCCGTGATAACATAGCACATCCACAAGATATAAATATGTTATTAGAGATTATACTAAACATTACCACAATGTTAAAATCATCTCAATCTACCCTAGACATAAATGGAACTTATCATTTCTCATGGGGTGCTCCCCTCCATTGGGGTTACCTATCTTGGTCACTTACATGCCCAAAATGCATGTTAATTGATCATCCACTAACCATCCCCAGACTAAAAAATACTCCCATGATGTATTGTAACTCCTTCACCTCATTAGTCAAGAAACCAAGATCATGTCGCATCAGACACCCATCAAGTACAAAATATCATCAGATGTACACCTTATATTGATTTCTTTCATGGAATCTATGATTTCTTACATCTCAAAAAATTCCCATATAAAGTAATGGTTCTTTTTACGTCACATGGATATTGTATTACACCAATTTTTGAATTCCAATGAACCTAAATGAAACTTTTATTGCATCAATCCCAAGATGAAAATGCACCCCAACTATTCAAGGGTTGTACTAGAGAAAAAAAGAGATAGACAATCTCATGTGGTGCCTCTAATAATTGTCATCTCACTAGACTGCTCTCACACTATAAAATCAAAATAATTCACTAGGCTTGAACCAAGACTGCCTAAATGGTAGCCTCACAATGGTGTTTCACTAGCCACTAGCCACATACCCCAATATTGGGTCCCACTGTCTCTGCCACAACCTTCACGTATTGTCGAATCATGGATACTAGATCATGGTAACTCTCCACATCAGACCTCATATCCTAGAGTATTCCACGGTCCCTAACTGATGGCTATCTTAGAATGACTCTTGTCCATAATATCATGATGCCTGTCATTTTCTCATGTTCAATGGTACTTCATTCCATATTAAAACCACATCTAGACATGAAAAGAATGCCCAAAATCGAATCATAAATTCAATGACAAACTCTTTGGTGCCCTTCTTGAATATCTAGACTAAATTACATTGTTTATTCACTCTCAACCACTCTTCCTTCAATATAAATCATCACTAATGAAATCAACAAATGTCGTCACCCATTTAATATGGCATGCCCATAACATTTCCTTTAGTTATCTATTATAGTTTTATTGAATCTGATAATGAGGCCATCATGATAATTCTTACATGCCCCCAATTGGAATTCTATAAACTATAATAATAATTCCAAATAATTGAAGTTTCTTCTCCCACCAAACCGAGTGAGAAACATGAAAATTATTGGAAATTAGATGCATACTATATGACATACAATTTCCCTAATGTAGACCTATGAACTCTCAATATCTATCTAACCTCATAATATTTGAGGGGAAGTGATTGAATATCATGAACTCGATGCCCACCCAATAATGTACCTTGTGTCTGTATTCCTGAACCTATATATCCAACTAGAAATTTTCTGTTCCTCTAAGAACATACGTCACTAGCTTTACCCTCCCTCTCAGAAGTGACTCAAGATGGTAAAGGTTGGTCTTCATTGACTATATAAATGTCCTTTCCACATGTAGTCTATCCTCACCATGAAAAAGTGTAGTTTGTTATGACTGGAACTCCCTTGTAAGATATGCCTTATAAGGGTCCACTCTTTAAGATCCCATATTGATACCCTCTAAGACCCATACCAGGATTTACCTGAGCTAACTGTAATGCCACCACTCAAATTATATCAAATATGGAAGCTGGATTACATGTAATAGATTCTTTACATGTGTATTAGGATCTGATCGATCCTCTATGGCCTCAACCCGAACCTCAGGGGACTCAACATGTGCAAGATCCTATGGCACTAAGTCACCTCTATCCTGATGTTAAATCATAAGATGCCTTGGTGGAAACATGTTGAGTAAATATACCATTATCATAAATCCATAATATATATATATATAATGTAGATAGGGAAATTAGAAATTGATATCACAATCTCACTATTTTACTCTCCCCCATCGCACTTGTTTCCCATTCCATCTTACCTTTTGGCACCTTACCAAACCATATCAGAGTCATGTGTCAAAAATAACCAATAATTTTGACCCCATAACTACCCACATTAGAGTCAGGAATCATGTATATCCACGGTTCATATCCCCTTTCCTAACCATTACAGATCCATGTGTCACATGAAAATTCAAGGTACATGAGTAAATGCCACCAAAGAGAGCCTAAGTATGAAAACACTATTTAGGTTCCCTTTTTGACACATTAATTAGCTCATCACTATCGTAATCCCATCATTATATTATTAGGTCTGGGAAAACAAAAACACACTTATATATCACATGCATATACATAGCATTATAAACAGATTTTATTTAAACCTCATTCTAAGGCTAGTTGAGTAGAAGTCCTCACATGATAGTTAGGTATAAAAAAAATTTACCTTACACTATTGAAACATTGAACAAAAAACCCATCTTAGAACAATCCATAATCCAAATGACAATATCATTAAGTTTATCAGAGTCACACACACACACACACACATATATATATATATATACTACGTGCCTATAATGAAAGAAAAAAATAAATCCTCCCCTTCCATACAGTGAAAAGGATCCCAAATCCTCCCCTTACATACCAATCCAATGGTCACATATAAAATTGATAATAATAACATCGTATGCACCATCCTACATGTAAATCATATCAACTATCAAAATAGAAAAATATAATTGAAATTATCAAACCCTTGAAACAAATTATTTCCCCCTGTTCATGGGGTTAGAGGAAAATAAACATAATTTTGAGACCCAGTTATGAAATCATTATATTCCATGGTCTTCATATCCCAAATACTATGTCACAAAATATTTAAAAATACTCATTTGATATCATTTTTAGCACCCCGACCCAATTCTCCACCTGAATAGTGTTACGAGCTGGACTGCCAATAAACCTTAGGAACACCTCCCCATATGCCAAAAAAATCAGAATAGTATTGAAGGTGTAAAAAGTTTATATTGGTGAGACTGTACCCTTTGGTGGTGATAATAATAATAATGGTTTGTGTATATAAAATAAGTGAAATAATTCCCAGAAAAATAGGACCAGTAACCCGATGTAGCTGAAGAAAAAACAGACAACCAAACCTGTAATAAACAAAAACATCAAACATACCTATTATACAATTAAAAAAATTGTTGCTAACAAAACATGATAAAATTTATAAAATCATTAATAAAATTATCTTCATACATTAATGTAAATAAAAAAGGGTCACCAATGGATGAAAATAGTACATACATATATTAATCATGCTGATACAAAAGTAAGACTAATAAGATTACACCTGCTGATAAAGGAACCCAATTTCCATACCATCAATCACATGCTTACCAACCCAATGTGATTAATAAGGTCCAACCCCTGATCCTAGTCATTTACCTGAGCATATAGGAAAAAAATCTACACACACTCCGAAGGTCCCGTGTAGGCTGTGATAATAATATAAGTAGGAATCCATTAAACTATGTCTAAAGTATATGAATGATAAATAAGGTTTGTACTAAAATAAATAAATAGCACAGTCACATAATATATATAACTTGAATCCCTTTTTCTAAATAAACAATAGAATTTAATCACCTACTTTAACGGTCAAAAATATAAATTTATTGGATAGGTTCCTTAGAATAAATCCAAAGGAACCCCTTGAAAAAATAATACATGGTTGACCCTTAGTTTCCACCTCCAAAATATTAACCTAGATCCTCATTCCATCATTAAATAAATAATCTTTTTAAGGAATTCTCAATCATGAACCTTGTCTATCAGACCTCAATTCCGAAGAAACCTCATCGAATCAATGTTTTTCGTCTAATGAAAAATTATAATTTTTCTGCCAATTTATTACACTATTGACTCAGTAGTCGACACCCTGATGAACATAGATCTCTTTCCTCTCATATAACACTATCCCAATGACCTCATTATATAGTGAGCCATATCCACCAACTTCTGGTCTCAACTCCATATAATAATGGCTCCTCGCTAATTATGTGGATTTTTACGGAAAGGGCCTCCAAAAATACTGATGGTTTTCACCATCGTAAGTCAAATTTAATATAGGTATCTAATAATAGAAGTGTCCAAAAACACCTCATCATATAAGTTTTACCAATGTTCCCACAACTCCAACAAAATGTGATCAGAAACACTGAATGAAAATGAGCCTTGACCATCGTAACAAACAACATCACCTCATCCAGATGGTCAACACCATCTCAATCCTTGTTCTGCATCCATAAAATTCATATGAAACTCATAAGATTTAATATAAAGAATTTAATTAAAACAAATGAACCCACAGAACTAATATTCCCATTGTATTAAGCCTCTCACTAGGCCTAAATAATTTTCACTCAGGTGGAAGAATGCCCATATTCATGTCCAATGATCAATTAAAGATGATAAAGGCAACATGTTAATTAAATTGGGGGTCTCTTGTACTACCAATTGGTTTTCTCAATATAAAAAACTCAAAAAAAATTGAAATCATAGAAAAATCCTGGAACAATATTCTTCATTGTTGTTGATGCATGATCTCTCGACAAAGGCCTCAAAATTGATTCCAATCAGAAGTTATACGTGTTTTATAAGAACACCCTAAAATAGATAAAAATATTTCACACAAATTTAGTGCACAATATGTGATTGAATATATAAAAATAGACTACAAGAACAATTTCCAAATCGATACAGCTCCAAAACACCCTAGGACGATCAAATCTATGCTTGGACGGAGGGTGTGGCTCAAAGCCAAAGGAAGGAGGACAAAATGGGAGCTCCCTATTGGGAATGAGTAAATGGGTGAAGAAAGGATGTGGAGAAGGAGAGATAAATAGATTGATGGTTATTTTCATAAATACCCACTATTAGTGGGACATATTCTTTGTCTATAAATATTGTAAATCCATGAGCCGATACTGCAGCACCCACTATCTATGTACCGCACCACCTTTGGTTGGACTTGATGGTTTTTCAAACTATTCACAAACCATGCATGAGCCTTTTCTAAGAATAGTTGGGATTTCATATGGAAATTCACCTCCACTTATATAGTTTTTTGAACTACTCCCATTGCATCTGGAGGGAAACACGTTTTCTATTGGGAGGATGCACGGTTTTTGAAAACTATGCACCCAAGTCATCGTAACTTGAAAAACTAAGCATTCGACCTCTGACACACTCATAACCCACTAAAAATCCTATGACACTTACCTATCATTGAAAATAATCTGAAATTAATTCATTAGGTTGATTTAACTCTCTATATTATGTTCCTACAACTATGAAAAGAGTCTGTTCGACCACCAAAATCAAAAAATTCAAATAAGCTGAGGAATTTTACCCGCATCAAATTCCATGGATGTTAGAGTTCTTATTATCACCGTATTCTAGATCCTAAAATACCACATAAATGAAAACATGAGAATGATATTAAAATGATAATATTTTTTAAATATTAGTATAAAAATATATATTTACAGAAAAAATAAATATTTACATATTATTATTAATATTATTGTATATATTATTAAAAATATGTTTTTTTTAATCCTTATTATTTTTATTAATATTAGTACATGTATGGATGAAAAATATTATTATACTTATTACTATATAAATTAATATTACATTAATAGTTATAATATCATATATATATATATATATTAATATATATTATAATATATTACATGAATATGAGGAGGGTGTTTGAGGATATGAAATGGGGGGAGGGTTCGATGATTCAGGGTGATCAACTTAATACCATGTATAGAAACGCATGATATACAGTGGATACAGGTGGTGGTGTGAGGTTCAAATAATGGTTGTGGTCTTGTATTTGGCTACCTTTCATGCAAATGGATCATATTCTTCAGATCATTTGAGAATTGGTAGTAGAGGTTGAATGAGGCTTCGAATTCTTTGTTATTTCTTCCTCCAACTCAAGGTGCTGCTTTGACAGTAAAAAAATGAATCTGGATATATAGAGTGGTGGTGGTTGGTGAGATTAATCTTTAATCAAAATATAGATAGATTCAGAAAGTTTGATGTTTTTATGATATAGATTCTGATTGGGTTTGGTGAGATTCTATTTAATGGGTTGGAGAGATTTGATGGGGTACATAGGTTCAGGAGTCTTTCTGCCTTCTATAGAATTGATAGGGTGTAAATTAGTAGATCATAATATCGTTTTTGTGGTTGGTGAGAAGTGGTGAAGGGTCGAGGATGGTTGGAGGTGAAAGATGTTGGTGATAGGTGGCTAGTAGTGACTCCTGTTGGTTGTGAGATGAGAGTAACAATGGGTTTAGTAAATGTTCTTTGTTCATATAGTGACTCAGTATGGACTGTGATTCTATTAAAATGAGTTTTTTTGTGTAGGCCAATATAATAGTGGTTTTAGGATGGAATACTGTCATGTAGTTGACAGTGTAGCTATTTTTGGTTCCTCCTTATGGAGGCAACCCCATTGGCATTGACTACTGCTCGTAATGAATCTCCACGGATGTGAGTCTTGCTGGGGGTGACACTTATTGGTTTTGATACCCGATGGCAGTGACTCCAACTATAAGGGAACATATCCAATGAGTTGAGCAACAAATAACTTCTCCCTTTGATACATCAACATTCAACTAGGCTCGACTCGCCTCCAGATGTGCCTCCACCAACACAACTCCTTTCAAAAACATCCCACTACCTGCTGAGCCACCACCAAAATAGAGAACAATGACTCAACCCACTATTACTCTCATCATACAACCATTATGATTCACCTACATCCACCCATATCCATTTTCTTTCACCAACCACTAGCCTCGACCCTTCCCCACTTCTCACCCACTAAAAATCCAGTCTATTAGTCTACTGATAAACACCCTAGAAAATCTGAGGAATTCTTAACCACTCTCAAATCTACACACATGCACGCCAAATACGTGAAAATCACCAAAATTAAACTCACCAAACCAAATTAGAATATATATTTAAATACCATCTAGAAATAAGAATCTCTCCATCCAATGGCTGAAGTTGTATCTAGCCAACTACCGCCAATTTCCCATGCTATATGTTTCGTCATCCATTATCAAATAACCACCGTGACATGGGGAAAAAATTGTGAAGAATTAAAATTCCATATCATCCACTAGTACCAAATGTGGACATATATGAGAATTATATATCATCCTCATCTGTAGAATTAGAATTCAGAACTATCACTAACATCTGCACCTCACACCACCACCACTGTCCACCAACAACCGAGTGGTGCTTTCCATGGGAGGATGTTGAATCCCTTGAATCACATAACCATCTCCCCTTTGTCTTCCGATCTAACCCATTAGTTATATTTATTTAATATATCATAATATTAACATGTATAATGTCATAATAAATTTTTAATTTTAATATATATATTAGAAATTATAATTATGGTTTTTGTTTATATATATATAATTAATAAAAATAAGTATTAAATATCAAATAATTATTATTTTATACAATAAAAATATATAAATTAATTTTACTAATAGTATGTAAAAATGTATTTATGTTTGTAATTTAATTATACCAATATTAATATATATACATATATATATATATGTATATATATATATATATATTATATTATATTGAAAACTATTTAATGTTTTACTTTCTATCTTATGGAAGGATCAGGCTATCGATGATCATTTTAACTACATGGTATATTCAAGCGATGTCGCCAAAGGTGACTAAATACATTTACAGGATTTCACTAATGTCTAGTGACACAAAAATTAATGAACATCATGTGGATGATGTTTCTCTCTGTTAGCTAGTGTTTTTTCATGCTTTTTGTTTTCAGAATAACAGGATATCATCCTTCACTATAATAAGAACCCATGGAAATGTGAACCATCTCCAATTTCTAGAGACTAGAACCTCTCCTCATTTTCTTCTTCTCTTCATTTTTTAGTTTTCACTATTTTTATGTTTCTATAAATATTAAAACATAGGTCTGTTTTGTGAATACGATCATGATTTTTTTTGTAAATAATAAACTCTCATTGTTCATCTAATAATGTTTTGATCTTTAATATCTAGTAATGGTGATATAATTTATGAGTTCGGATTCATGTGGTTAATATCAACCCTCCTTGTAGATCCATATATCATGAGAATTATCACCTCTTCATCATTCTGAGTAGATCAAGAAGGTTAATTTGGGTGAGTAAGAGAAAATTATTTCACTGGATTGATTTGCTTATGTATTTCATGTTATCAATTTCCCCATATTCTCTTATGTTACTCTATTGAGTGGTTTAGAGAGTTTTTTTTACTCTTGATCCTTCAACAGTCACCTCCATCCAATAAAATTGTTGGATAGAGTGATTTTTTTTGGATATTTATTCACATTATAAGAATTCTCATGTGATGGAGGTTATTTGGTGTATAAATGCTCAATTTTTTGGGTTAGATAGGTTTGTTCATAGATCCATAGACTATGAACATGGTGATTTGATATTTATTGAGTATATCCTTATGAATATATATGATAGGGAGTTAAGGGTGAATCAACATAGATCTGGCCTTGTTATTTCTGACTATATTCTCTATTCATCCTTTCTAGTTCTCCATGTTTTTCAATATACTCTGTTTCTCATTCAGTAAATGTGTCATCAATTACAATATTTTTTTTATAATTGTTTCATTCAATTTTTTTATTTATTTCAAAATTTAAAAATAAAAAAATATATTTTTATAAATACTAATATGGAACTCAAAACTGCTTCCTTGAGTATGATCTTGAGGTTATAAATGGTTATATATCTTCTGTTTTATAAATTATTCTTTTATCATCCTCATAATAGGAAAAACATAATATTTTGGAACCATTTATGGGAAATTCATGTGTGACCATGTAGAAAAATCATATAACAAAATGACAAAAAAAGAACATAATATATAAAATAAAAAATATATATTAAAAAATTCAAATAAGTATCCAATATATGTATGAAAATAATAGCTTCTTATCCGTAACTCCAAACTCCAATTTTTGAGATCAGAAAATATTAATTTTTCAGTAGGATGAAAATGAAAATTGAAGTGATAAATATGTAAAACATTGATGTAGTAGCATCTAAATACCAAAATGTAAATGATCCACCTCCCATAGTGTCATCGCCTAAGAGACCCATACAGAGGGAATTCCAAATTCCAATAGAGTCAACCAACCCATCATTTATTATATATTCTTCAAATTCATCGAGCTATGCGATCAAATAGTCTCATATTTCTTAGCTACCATTATTTAATAGTCTACCAGCATAGGACTCACATTAGTTCATTAGATACCATTATGGTTTTGTCAAGAAAATTCCACTTTATATTCATAGTGATAAGGAGTTGTGGTTGGGAGTTTTTCAATTTTTACATAAAGTTAGGGATATGAATTGGTGTCAAAACCATGATGATGAAATATTTTAAACATGATGTGTTCAATGTCTTTTTATCCAAATTCTACACTACAAAAACTAACTTTCATGTTTAGACCAAGATCTCTACTTTGTCCAAGTTGAATGAGCGTTTTTATATTAGGACCATGGTAGATTTGTAAATTTTATTATGAAATTTCCAAATAATCAATTACCTACCCATCTTCCAATGGATTTTTTTACAATTCCCTCACCCCTTACAACCAGAATCTACATGACTAATCATTTGGGGCTTACATCTCTGATTCCACTACTGATGATCTTAAGTAGTTCTTTGATAAAATTACCAAGAATCCATAAAGGTTGTTCACTATGGAAATAAGAATTTATAACACTGAAACTAACACCCAATATACTATTATGATGAAAATGTTCTTAGGGAGAATTTTTTTTATTTTGGAATTTTTTGTCACAATCAATGTTGTTTTCAAAATATTGAACTCCATGTCTAGTCTGAGTGAAGTGTCATGTTCAAGTATAACATGTCTATAATTCTATGTTCATATGAAAAATTGTCAAAATAATATAAATTTGGATAAAAAAATAATCATAACCATTCATAGAGAGATTAATGAGTGATCAAGGAGTTCATTGTCCCAAACTATTAAACTCACAAAGGAATAAATCTTCAAATATATTTGGAGTTAAATCATTTAATTCTCCGGGGAACCTAAGGAAATATTTCATGAGGTCTTAGGTAAAAGTGGATCTCTAAAACATTATACATATTCACGAATTCATAAACTGTAAATTCAAATTTAGAAAATGGGTAAGGATATGGGGGTATAGATAAAGAAAAACATCCTTCAAAAACTAATTCAATCCTAAGAGAGAATGTGATGGAGGTAACAATGAGGTTAGGATGTAAAATCCATGAACCAGTTAGGAGAAAACCTCTACAATAAGAAATTAATGATCATTTTAAATTGGGAAGTAAAAAACTATAAAATCCTCGATCATGAAATATTTAATGGCCTGAAGAATCTGAGACTATTGATAACACTTCACAAGATATAGAACTAGAAAAAGAAAAATGAAATTGGAACTGATAATAGTCTAAAAAATTAATTTTAGGATATATATTTATAATAATGACCAACCTATTTTAAATAATTAACTCTTACCATCCCTTTTCCACAAAGGTTAAAAAATAACAACAAACCATAATAACACATCTTTCTTAAAATGTTTGGAGCTTCAATTTCAACATGGCCTCTTTGGAATATTTGAAATAAATACCTATATACCTAAAATTTCATAATTGTTTCTCAGAGAAGAATATAGATTCGGGTGAGAGATGAATAGTGAGTTTGAATGAGGTCTTTGGTTCTATATTCCTAAAGAAAATCCCCCAATAGTGGAAATACGGTAGATGTTTTTTAATATCTTGTAAATTTTTTCAAAGTTAGGTGATATGGATCTTGTGTGATTTAGAAGAAGCAATGAAATTTATTCCTTATACCCAATTAAAAAATATGTGAATTAGGGATACGAATACAACTTTATTGACACTACATCTAGCTAACAATGTCATCTATATACCCTAATGTGATTTTGGCTAATTTTTTTTGTTGATGGTGGGAAAACACGTTTTCCAAAAAACATCTGTATTCTTCCCAAGGAGTGTTATACCACTATTACGATCATTTTAGTATGATGATTCATAGACATTACAATAAAATTCAATAATTATTCTACAGATAATATTACCCTTCAAGCTGTTGAGGACCGTGTCGAATTCCATGTTTAAAAATAATCTAAACTATAGGTAAGTTTCATGTCCACTGATGTCAAAGATCAGGTGTATATAGATGAGGTTATAATGGAAAATCAAAGTACTTAGGATATTTTTATCACTAAGTCTGACATTGAACATTTTGAACAAAAAATTATTAAATCAGATTCTATAAAAGATCTACAAACCAAGGGATAGTTGATAGTCAAATTAAGAAATACATTGCTCAAAAACATGATGTTATCCATCCTAGAAAAATATATCATGTTGATAGTTTCTATCAATCTATTGATTTCAATGTGTACCCCTACCATATTCCAAATATGGATGCTTCTTCCTATTCTAATAACTCAGGGTAAGGAATTTAATTGCTGGTAAAATTTATACTGAGAGTGATATTGTTGGAGATGAGGATAAGTCTAGAGTCAGTTCTATTTAGCTTTATATAGAATTATATTTTTCTATATTTACTAATAGTGAGATAGAGGAGTTTACATATTATTTTACAAAAAATAATATTTGGTAAACCCCTTATTCTTTTCACCAATTAGATGATGAAATCATATCCCATAATTCTAAAAAATTCATAAAATATATTGGTGATTCTCTCATGCACTATGTAAGGAATATTTTATTAAATTGAAAATGGTAGCTGAAAATAATCCACCTACATCATCTTCCTTCCCATTTTATAAAAATATTACTTTCACAAGTGTGGCGGGAAATGTGACTGAGATGTTTCATTATGAAGTTGGTCATCCTAGATATCCTGATAATCTTTATCCTGATTAAACTAATTCATTGAATAGTTTTTTGTATTGTAAACTTATTTAATGAAGTATTCTTAGTCCTCATCTATTGTAGTTTTCATTATACTTCTTCAATGTGATGATTTAGATGAGTTTTTTTGTGAACTTGATAAAATTTAAAATAGAAATACATAAACTCTATGTATAGATTTTTCTTAAACAATGAATGGATATTGAAAAAATAAACCGTGGAATGAGTATTAATGGGGACAATACTGCTTCCACTGCATGGGATGTAACCCATGATTTCCCTATATTTAGTTTAAATTTCAATTAGAATAAATTATCCCTTCCATGATGTCTATCTCTCTAAATAACTATTCTAAAATTGATTTATTTTTTGTAGGTTTCATTGTCTCTTGATTTATGGGTATATATTTTTTTATGTTGGTATTCAATGACCATGAAATGGATTTAGTGTGTGATAGGTGAAGTATTGTTTCATGTGGGTGTGTGGATGGAGGAGTGACCATATGACAAAGGATATGTTGGCTATTAAATTTTATTTTAATAGTGGAATAGTCTATTGAAATTAATTGGAAGAATTATCTGAATGTGTATTAAATAGGATAAAAATTCTCCCAGCGAAACTATATTTAAATTTAAAATATATTTTAACTTCTCAGATGTTTCATATCAATCTATTCAATTTTTAGATGATTAAATTTATCTAGTAGAGTTATATTTTCAATTATTACTTGGTACATTACAAAAATAATATAGAACATTTGGTAGATATCTAAATATTTTGGTAATAACTATTTAATTTCGTTATAAATATTTTTAATCTTCCTTTTGGTATCATTTGTTCCACTATTTTCAATTAATTACTGATTATTTTTCTGTCATCTGACACTTTTTGGATATATACATGTCACTGTGAAATTGAATGTTACAATTTTAGATCCCCTTTGAATATAATACATGAACTAATCTAATTCATAAAACCATTTGGAATTTCATTCACCTATAATTATCTGTTTTTTAGTGGATGGTAGGGTTATTTTGTATATTATGTTATTTTAACGGGTAATGCATGGAAAATTTTTTATGAAAATTATTATCACCCCAAAAAATAGAATATTTTTTTGATAAATTTGTGAATCATTTTGAATCAAATTTGTTGAACTATTTCACCCACATTGAGATTGAACAATGGGGAAATAGTGGAATTTTATTTTTTGGGTAAGGGTGTTAATTTTTCTAGAAATATTTTAACTATGTACACATAAAAACCTGTAATTTTTTAAATTCAATCCCTATAATATTATAAATATATTCATTTTTTGTATATATAATCAAAATGTAAAACATAAAAACTATACTCAAAAAAACAAACAACAGAAAATAGTGATAATGTATGTGAGAAATGGAATGATTGAAATATTGATAAGAGAACATGGAATATAGAGCGAGACATTAAATGGGTCAGTTTGGGTCCCAGTGATACATTGAAATTATATAAATAAAATTTATATTTTTTACTCAAATTAATTCAAAATATTAGTGCTTGAGAAATGGCGTAGATTCATTGAGTTGTCACCTCAGTGATTTACCCTTATTCGATGATCTTTTTTCATCCGTGATATTTCTATCTAGACCATTGAAATAATTTTTTCATTATATAGAAGGTATTTATTTATCTTTTTCAGTTTACAGTACCTCATTCAATGATCCAAGGTGAAATGGTTCAGTACACTCTACTTTTGGTTGTTGTGGAGTGTGTAGCAATACTCATAAATAAACTGAAATGATAATAATTCTGAGAAATGAACTGAGCAATTACATAAATTAATAAGAAATGATAAAATGAAATAAATTTACCTTTCCCAGATTTCCAAAAAATATTTAACTACTCATGAAAATAGAATTGAAAATAGAAACATATAAGGAAACAGGGGACACCTCTAGTGAGACTTTTTCCTCAAGCTCCCACTCTGAAGAATTCTTCTTGATCGACTACCTACTATCTTCTCTGTGTCCCAGTGAATGGTGATTATGGAATGATTAGTATATGGTTATGGAATAGGTTTGATATCTCAAGCTATTTCTGAAATGGTCCTAGAACCCATACTATGATGGCATGCCACCTCCCTTCTTGCCTCTTCTTCTATTAAATAGAAAATTCTATGCACCCCTCTTGAATGCTCATGGTTAATTCTTGAAAATGATTCTCCTGAATTCCATGTAGAATTCCATCAATACCATCCAATGATTCAAATATATCTCCTTGAAGAATGTTTTTTCCTCATGAAGCTCATAGATGACGAGCATCCTCCACTCCCCTTGATCTCCTTCCCCAATCTTCCAAAAAAAAAAATAATTTAAAAAATAATAAATAAATATAAATAATAGTAATTTAACTATTAATATAAATATAAGTATAAATATATTATTAATATTATTAAATAATTATAAATTTATACATATAAATTTATTATATTTGTTAATATTAATAGTAATTATTATTATAAAGACTATGATTATATATATAGAAATATATATATTATACTACTATTAAATAAATATTAAAATTATTCATTTATTTGTTATGTTGATTATTTTTATATTTTTTCTTATATTTTATTATTATATGTAATTATATAATAAATAGATAAATGAAATAGAGGGTGTTCTTAGTGCGACAGAGGTGTGGGGGGGGGTTCGGTTTCAGCAGCATCAAAAAGGGGGGAGGATCGTTCATAATACAGGGGAGTGGGTTATTGTCAGATCATGTTGAAAAATGTTTCATAGGGTATTCAAATTGTTGTGGTCAGAGGAATAGTACTTTTCATCTTCATCTGCGATGGAGGAATAGGCATTGTGGTGGTGAAACATAAGATAGGGAGGTTCATCTAGTTCATCAGCTGGAAGCAACATGACATGGAAGGGAATCAGCTCATTGGTGGTTCGGTTTGATCATTAGGATACTACAACAGCTTTGATTTGGTTTGGTAGTGGTGAGATCAGATCCTAGCAGTGGATTTGGGTAGTGTTCTATTATGATTGTTGATTTCAACTCATCTATAGCGGTAGATATATCTTTTAACTAGATGGTTTGTAGTTTCTTATCTAGCGGTCGGTGGCTCTTCCTCCTCATGGAATTGACCTGGGTGCTTAGTGGTGGGTGTGAAGTGGTAGAGGCTAGGTTGGTGGAGGCAGGCGGAAGGGTTATGGTGAGTTGGGGTGTGCCGCTTTTAGGTAGAGGATAGTGGTGAGTTGCAGTGAATGCTGGAAGAGATAGAGATTCTAGTAGTGAGTGGAATTGTGATGGTGGGTCATGCTGGAACAAGGTATATCGGTAGTGAGTCGGGTTGTGGTAGAAGTTGAGGTTAGTGGAGGGTTGGGTTCAATGGTGAGTCATCTGGTTTTGAGTTAGGTTGTTGCAGAAGGTGAGGCTTCTACTAGAAGGTCATCTACTAGAGTCTAAATGTAGTTGTGGGTTAGGTCAGCATAGAGTGTCTGACGGTGAGTCGGGTTGCTGGAAGAAGGTCATTTGGAAGAGGTATAAGCCGGTGGTGCCGGTGGAGGTAGTGATTTTTCTTCCATTAATAAGTAAAAAAATGTGTGGATGGAAATATAAACATTGAAATAAGTTAATAAATTTCAATTTCCTAAATAATTGAAAACATACTTCAAAACATAATTTTTTAAAACCAACCAAAATCAATCTTTTGAAACTAACTAAGTAATTACTTAATTTAAAGTATTAATAAATACAAGAAATTAAATATATAATAATTATATATTACATTGTTTTATAATAAATATGGAAAATTATTAAAATGCTAAAATGAGTTTAAATAAAAAAACTAAAGTGATATTTATTTATTAAAAAATTAAATTGTTGAATAAATTAAAATATTGAAATAATCTAAAAATAGGGAAAAAATATTTAAAAAATTATGAAAATAATTAAATCGGTAAAAAATAGTTTTAAAATTAATACGAAATTATTAAATTTGAATGAAAATAAACTAACTAATTTATGAAAGTGAATGAAATTAATTGATTAAAGTAATTCTTTGGAATAAAATATAGAATAAAAATACAAGATTTAAAAACATGAAAAATTAAAAATAACACTGAAAAAACATGTTGATGAATTATATTAAAAAAAATTAGTCAAAATAATAAAAAACACTAAAATAATTAACATTAACAACCTAACACATTTTTGAAAACTGATAAAAAAAATAAAAAAACTACCATTACAAAAAAATTAAAATATTGTTTCAATAATAAAAATAAAATTAATTATAATAAATCATATAGTGATGTGTGTTTAAATATGGCCACATCAACATCTAATCAAACATATGATGAAAAAATAAGAAACTATTGATGAATTCTTTTCTATTATCCCCCATTGATAAAAAAAATCCAAATACATGAATTGGTAGAGGAATGATCACTACACAATAGTTACGTGATAATAGAGGTTTACATCATACATCCATCCTCACAATTATTAATGGATCCTTTGGCATTGGTTTGGATAAAATAATATCCATTTTTTCCAATTTAATAAAAAATATTATTTAACTCGATTCGATACTAAATCCCAATGAGGTGGTTATATTTTATTTCAATGTTCACCGAATTTGAATATGGTACCAGATTTGATGACATATTTATAAATATGTGTATTAAATTATAAAAGTTATTATATCTTCACTTCCATATGAAGTTCAACTAACTATGTTTCCATCCACATCAATTGAGTAATGGTTTAAGTGGTGATACCATACAATTATATAGCACTGATTAGGTTAATAAAATTTTTCTCATTTTGGTTATAACAAACAATCTTATTCCAAATGAAAAAATTATACATCATTAGATGTTTATTTTATATCATATGAACTTCTAGAAAATTATATATATAAATAGAAGTGTTTTAGTTGTGTCTTATAATTATATTCTTTACTATATAATGTGACACGTTTATTGTACATTTAAAACCTAAACAAAGGTTGAATGTATAAACTATATTTGAAATTTATTTTTTAAATTATAATTGAATTCCATCACATTTTTTAAATTCTCATTTATACAATTAAATTAGATGATACTTATAATGTCCTCATTCAATAGGCCACTATATAGTGTCCAATTCAATGTAACAAAATTTCCTTAGATATGACTCCATAAATTATAGTGTTATTTTAATTTTTCTAGGGTTTATTAGGATGATATAGAGCGACTACACCACAGTATCAAAGTGGAAATAACAATAGAATAATTTCCATCAAGTCCCGCCATCCAATAAACATCATAATCTATACGTAGAAGTTCCATTAAATAACTATAGTGTAAATTAATTTAAAATGTTTTTGGAATAATACATTTCATGTTATCACATGTTGGTGGACCATTTAAATATAATATATGAAGAAAAAACTGTAAAGATAAAAGAAAAAACTCTTCAATACAGGTCTGGCTCCTACCCTATTCCATAGTCTTGACACGGTATTCTCTTATCAGAATGAACCATCAAGAATCATAACCATCCCCAAATCCAAACCAATAGTTATGAAGTCTATTCTAGATCTGACCTACATCCCAATTATGGTGTGATTACAACTCAATGATAAACCACTAACATAACCACTAAATATAGTCATCGTGAAATGTATTTGATTATAGAGTGATTAAATTAAGAAATTGTATTTAACAATCATAGGTAATGTATATAAGACATAAAAAAATATGATCCATAGTTCCCCTAAGATTGACCACAAATTATTCCTCCTATTCCAGATGTCTTGGAACCCAAAACATGTTAATTCATGTAATAAATTCAACTAAAGGCATGTAGAAACCACATCAAGGTAACTGTTGGTTTTCTTCATGGATGTATTCTATATCAATTTATATGAATCACCAATAATGGAATGTAAAGACTATTCCATGATCTTTTTACAATTCCATTATCCATTGCATCACAATATTGGAATCCCAATGAAAAATTAATTAATAAATTTTTGGATAGATACAACATTTATAGTTTGAAAAGATAGTATTTTATTTTATTTTATAATTTTTTATATATCTTCTCCCATACATGGTGCACATCATACTATGAAAACCAAAATTTTATTTAACATTTCTTAATTTTCCTCATTGATAGTTTATCACAATCCCACTTCATTTACATTGAGGAAAACTATCTCACTATTTCATTTATCAATTCATTGGTTTAAAACTAGAATCGCAATGTTCTATTATGATCATCATTGATTTAGGAAATGAAATTTCATATAGAGAAATTGTGTATTTCATTAGCACAATATAACTTCATTTTGATAACATGTTATATTTCAATACATGTAATGGTGTTTTGATCACATGATGCATTTTAAATAATTAGAATAACAATGTGTAATGTGTAGAGACCACCAAGAATAGGCCTAGAGGAGCCTCAAAGTCATATATTGACCACCAATTCAAGATTGTATGGGATAAATTATAAAAGATTATGAAATCAATGAAAAGAAGATATATTAAATAAATTTTGTGAAACACTTCTAGATGGTGAGATAAATCAATAATAGGTTACTGCAGAGTTATTGATTTACCTAATCGTATGGATCCTACTAAATTGAAATTGAAATCAACATGATTTGAGAAAATTTTATCTAGGGAAGAGTGGAGGATGTCTTGGTGCATGTATGTCTTCTAAAACACCAATATGTGGGGAGAAGTCAGGTAAGGTGGTTGAAAGGGAAAGGGTGTCAAAACCCTAAATTCACCCCCATTTAAAAAAACACCATTGAGTTCATTAAGGGGCCATTAGACTCCATAAACTATCGTATTGTCCAAAGGCTATATGCTTCACCTAGTAACCTTTCAAGGATAATTCTTATCCCAACTAATAGCTACTAGAACTACTCCATATTTATAGTGGGATTGTTGTAGCATGATGAAGTACTATCTCATTCTCTGAGGACCATAGTTGGCTCCATCAAATCATTATACATCTAAAACCATCACAATTAGGCATAACATATGAGTTTGTTTTTGAAAAAATAAATGAAAATATATATATAATGAAGGAAGGATTCTTATAACCTCCACACCATATATCATCTCACCCTAGAGGTGTACTCACAAGGGTCACTACAATTCGCCATGAATGAACTCCTTCCACAAGGTGTAGTTATCAAACTCACTCTCCCATGTCTCCACTAAATTTATCCCATTCTATATGAGAATCGGTACATGAGTTAAGGACATTCCAAATTGAACTTTCATGATATTTTATGTATTATGTTTGGTACATTCTTGAAAAGAATCTTTAGCCGCCAAATCATTTTCACTGATATCAGTAACATGATATAAGGTTTTCATGGAACATTCTAATTTTTGACACATTTAATACATCATTAATTTCTATATATCCTGGGGAAAATCAATTTTTTATACAAAAATTATGAAATATTATTCACATCAAATATCCCAAAAAACCTCATCTAATACATCCCCTAAATAATAATATTTCATTTTCAAACACTGTAACTCTGCTAAAAAATATGGCCACCCACTATGAACTCCAATGGGTGAAATATCCGGTAATAATAATATTACATTCTCCTCTGGTTGGTTTCAAACCTCTTCTTGATCATCATGATTTTTTTTTGTATTATCCTATAAAATACTCGTCACAAGAAACACTAACTCTCCAACATTAAACCAGAATAAAGGTGATTGGAATGAACTCCCATTACAGTCATAAAAAGGATACATCATGATAGAATACTAGTATATATAATAAT